>OX375836.1:3767242-4367242 GCA_947359405.1 Antitype chi
TAATTATAACAAAAATAAAATAACAATTTAGAAATTAAAATAAGCCGTGGGAGCTAAGAGATGACCAGTCCCTACTGGCGGCGCCCGTTCACGAACATGACGTATGGATCAGCACCATTCAGCTCAACCATTTTGAAGGGAACTTAATGATCCAACACACACGCCACCACCAGCGAGACATTTGAGTGAGCATGACATAGTCTCAGCTACCAGGGCACATTCAAGTCAATGAAAGACGTACCCTGTAAATGTTAGCATAGTAAGGACATAGTGCTCACACATATGCTATGCAATTAAACAATACTAAAAGTTTGAATTTATACAATGCAAATGTATCTAGCTTTTACAGTCTTCAGCAGCTCCAACAATGTTTACAAATGCTATTCAATTTAGTTTAAGGTACCTTGTGGAGCAGGACAAGCAACGTTTAGCCAAGCATTTTTGTCAGCGATGTAATCCCCCAACTTATAATAAGTATGGCTGCATAGTGTGCGTTTTATAGAAGATTTAAATTTCGTTTCATTCAGTAAAATTTTATTTATTTATTAATTATTTATTATTATTTATTTATTATTATTTATTTATTTATTTAGTAAAATTTTATTTATAGAAGATTTAAATTTCGTTTCATTCAGTAAAATAAAAGTATGTGGGGAGGTATTTTATTGTAACATTTTAAACAGTACCCCATGAAGGATGAATCTACTTTAGCCAGTCTGAAGCCTGGTTGAACTAATTGGTCCCTATTTCTAGTCCTAATGGTGTCTTTCACCTCTTTTACTGATTTAGATTTTTCCTGACGTACATGATGTTCTCATAGATATATGAAAAGAAATTTAAATTATGCATTAAACGCACACTATGTAGACAAGCATATTATAACTTAGATGATTATATTGTTGATAAAAATGCTTGGCTTAATGCTGGTCCAACTCCACAGGCACCTGGGCTTGCTATTTAAAAATTTTCATATTTGGAAGAGATGCTTCCCTTTTTTATGTTTTCTGACATTATGAACATTTCTGTTACTATTATTTTTATTTTCTGACATTACGAATAAGTTTTTATTTTTACTGAATCAAGTATTATTTATTAAAATTTCAAAAGATATTAAATATTTTTCTTTCTTTTTGGAAATCAAATTTTATTAATTTTTCAAATACATTGCAAACTTTTTGTATAATTTAGAAGCATTTTGTTTAAAATTTGTAAATGTGAGTACAATGTATCCGTATAATAATTATGTTGTTATGATGTACGTTGACTTGAAAAAGCGTGGCAGTTGAGAGTATGTCATGCTCACTTAAATGTCTTGCTGATGGTGGCGTGTGTGTTGGATCATTCGGTTCCCTACAAAATGGTTGAGCTGGATGGTGCTGATCCACGCGTCAAGTTCGTGAACGGGCGCCGTCGGTTGAGACTGGTCATCTCCTAACTTCCATGGCTAATTTTAAATCTTATATTTAGAATTGTTTATTTTTTTACATTGTTCTCACATATAGAAGCAACAAGAATAATGTTCCCAAGTTTTTGTAAAACTTAACATGATTAAAAAGAGTGTCCATGGAGTTTCTTGCCCGTTCTTCTCCATAGAGATCTACGTTTTGGAATGGGCAACTAGCTTCAACTTTCTGACAATTCAAAAGTGCCTGAAAATGGTTTAATTGAAATAAATGCTTTGAGTTTGAGTTTGAAGGTACCGTCATGATATTAATAATTTTGAACAGTTCTCTTAGAGAATTTTGAGGAAGGGCTCGTGGCTAAGTAATAACAGCCGAACAGGTCGATCCATCAGGTTAAGCTGCTCTTGCCGGGGTTGGTTTGTGGATGGGAGCTTTAGTTAGGAAAAAAGTTCGGTTTTAAATAAATTTACTAAGAATGTCCAGTGACAGTTGTGGTATATATGTTCCTTGGTGAAGAGTTTGACGCCGAGCAAAGAGCAAAAGACATAATAGATA
Source organism: Antitype chi (assembly GCA_947359405.1). Lineage (NCBI taxonomy): Eukaryota > Metazoa > Arthropoda > Insecta > Lepidoptera > Noctuidae > Antitype > Antitype chi. Next base: position 3,769,201 of record OX375836.1, read on the forward strand.
TTATGATTTTAATTTTATTAAGTACCTAATATTTATTAAACGTTTTGTACTAAATTGACTATTTTTCTCGCAATCAAACTGAAAAGCACAGTTTGCACCTCGAGACTAAACGCCAGCTTAATATACCCTCGGTTTCATTGACTCCCTCGCACGCTCGGGAGTCAAACCACCTCTGGTATATTATGGCTTCGTTTAGTCCCTCGATATAAAATGTACTAATACATTTATAACGTAATTCTAAGGGAAATAAAGGCTTTTTTATTTATTTATTTAAATGGGTACCTCCTCTAGTTCCGTGTGGTGCCGGACGTAAAAGAATAGCGCCATCCCATGTCTTCCCGTGGGTGTCGTAGAAGGCGACTAAAGGACTTACTGAAGAATGGGCAGCAGCGTTCTCTATGCATTTTACCACCATACTGCGATCGCCAACCCGCCTGCCAAGCGTGGCGATTATGGCAAAACCCCCCTTTTGGGGGAGGCTTATGTCCAACAGTGGACGTCTGTCGGCTGAATTGATGATGATGATGATGGGTACCTACCTCTGCTTACCCCATCGAAGACTAGAAGCATGATGGTCTGTCTGTAGTGCTCGCAAACATACAGAGTAGACATAACAACCGATTTATAATGACGGACGATTTTAATTACCGGATATGACAAGACGATTTTAGACAGCCGTAGAAAAATTACGGAGCAATTAGTATAGATCGTACTCAATTTAATCTACGTATGTTACCTACCTACAGCACAGCATATTCAGACTTTAAGGGGAACCTAGTCGCGGGCTCGAACTCACTGGTGGGCCTGGCTAAAAATCACGCCGTCTCACCAGGCGTCGTGTCCGACAAAGATAGTATCAGTGATGAGCAGTTAGACGCTAGTCTACACGCACAACGTTATTGCGTGAGATGCAGGATCATTTAAAGTAAAAAAAAACACGAAAACGTTAAGAAAAGTCCTTTGGAAGATCGGGTTTTATGAAAAAGCCAATGCATAAATCAATGACCAATAAAGTTTATTGAACTTTTCGATAATTGAACTTTGTCGGTACCGTCTTGGTTTTGGAGATTTTACACTTCTTTTGTTACTTAAACACGCCCAAAGTTAAGTAAAATTAGCAAGAAAAACGAATCTTTGTTGGCTCCGAATTTTTTAATGGGTTTTTATTTTAGTATTCTGTTTCCGTACAGAGAATATTAATAATGAGACAAAACGATATCATATTTTACTGTGGATGTGCCATGTCAGACAGTGGAGTAAAACACTCCCGAAGTTTGTATGAAAAAAATGTGGACTAGGTTCACTTTAATGTTCCCATTGTTGGGGCACTGCTCTCCTTTCTTTGAGAGAAAGTTGGCTGTACCTAATCTACCACGCGGGCCCAGTTCGGGTGAGTAGATGTCACAGGTTTTCGAAGTCATGGTTCTAGAACATGCCGGTTACCTCACGATGTTTTCATTCACGGTTTTGAGAGCAGTGGTGATGAAATAATTTGAACAACAAAACAATAATAAGTGAAAGTACCGGTGGTATTGGCCTCGGCTTACGACTTGTAGGTCGTGAGTTCGAACCTAGGCAGGCACTTTGATAAATGATAAATGATTTTATTTCTGTAAGTAGGTTTGTACAAACACTTTTACACGTTAAACATATTTTTTTTAAACTAGATGAGGCCGGCGTTTCCTATCTGACTACTCTGAGAAGAAAGGCCGAAACAAACTCAGAGGTCACAGTCTCTTTTAAAGTCCAGACATAATCTTGGTCAGATCATGTGAAGACCATGTGGATTGGTGTCTGAAATGGTATTTTGAGGAAAGAACCACACAGATTGAGTGGACCTGTCCAATCAGTGCACGCATTTATCAGTAATCATGCAGCTCAACTCAGAACTTGATGAGCTCAATGATCCAACGAACAATACCTACCAAAGAAAGGACATTTGGGTAGGCCGCATAAATTACTCAAACTGCCAGACCATGATTAAAACTAAACGAGAAAAAAAAAGAAACAAAACAAAAATTAAAGTTTACCGATAATTTCACCATTGCTCCTAAAACGGTGAAGGAAAACATCGTTATGAAATCAAAAAAATAATTGATTGACATCTACCAACCCGCACTGGGCCCTCGTGGTGGATAACGGCCCACTCCCTCTCAAATAGAGGAGTCCTGTGTCCCACTAACTAAAACATATTTTCAAACATCTATTTCTACCAAAAACATAAATCTCAGCAGCCATCATCTCGATATTGTATAGTTCCGTCCCTCGGTTGTGCCGAGGGCCGGAACTGTACGACATACATGGCGTGAACATAATCGTTCTATGAATGAACGACAGACTGACACGAGATAAGATAAGGATTCGGAAGTACAATCCCAGGGTGTTTACTACTTGTAAATAATAAACAAGTTAAATAGAAATGTTGAAATAATGTGCCACGATGTTTATTTGATGTGGACACAACAATCCGACTTACTTTTTCCAGCGGCTTCGCCCGCGTGTATGTCGGTGTATTATACCTACATATAAACCTGCCTCTTGAATCACTCTTTCTATTGATGAAAACTACATTAAAATTCGTTGCGTAGTTTAAAAGATCTAATCGATAGAAAAAGCAACTTTGTTTTACACTATGTAAGGATGTCAAAGTTTGGATGTTTATTATTCAATCACGCAAAAACGGTTGAGCGGATTTGGATAAAATTTGGTCTTGGAATTTTTGGTTCTAGGACATGCCGGTTACCTCACGATGTTTTCCTTCACCGTTTTGAGAGCAGTGGTGATGGTATAATTTCCACAAAGTAGAACACCAATCTGGGTTCGAACCTACAACAAATAAAATCATACAAGTAACTTGTAAGCCACGGCCCACCAGAAAATGATAAATGACTTTATTTCTTTATGTAGGTTAGTACAAACACTTTTAAACGTCCATCAAATTTTAAAAACTAGATAATGTCGGCGTCATAGGAGACGCCGACATTATCTAGTTTTTAAAATTAAGAAGAAAGGCCGAAACAAACTTAGAGGTCACAGTCTCTTTTAAATTCCAGACATAATCTCGGTCTAGGTATGCAGATTAAAGTGTCTCAGATGGTCCGAACTGCAGTATAGGTGACACAGTCTCGTCTAAGTTGTTATATATGCTATTCATTCACAGGAAGTAGCAATTGGAAGTAGTGCAACGTGCCAGTCGTCTTATTGGCTAATTAGAGCGTTGACCCGACGTCTGTGTGATTGTGCATCACGCCTCTATTCGCCAAAGAGGAAGGCAAAAGTGTATTTACAATTATGACAGTCCGTTCTAAAGGATGATTTCCATCAAACGGCTCGCATAGCATCGGATAGGAAAGGATACGTACGGATGCGGCGACAGCCGATCGCATGCGGCAGGATGTCGACGCATACGATCGGTTCCGTACCGCCGGCGTCGCATGCGAACGTATCCGTTTCTGCACCTAGTCAATTCCTACCGTGTTGACGTGTTCTAATTTTTTTTTAAATTGCAGACGAACGAATGACGACAGCCGAAAGGATCCGATCGGATACGACGACAGGCGAACGGAGCCGATCGCGCGTCGCAGCATAATTTCGGCTACGATCGCGGGTCGCGAAAGAAACCCGCGGTCAAGCTGCTGTGCGTGGCTTGGTATTAAAGACTTTAAACACTGTATACATGATTTAATATCGTTTAAAGCTTGTAAAATCCGTTCCGATCCGATGCGATAGCGAGCCGTTTGGTGGAAATCATCCTTAAACTTATCAGAAAGACAACTCCCGTAACTTAAAACGTTCAGAATCTAGTCGCATTCTCATTTCAGCCACAAATTATGTCAAAAACAAACAACCGACTTCCACAAGAAGACTAGAAGAAAAAGAAGATGTAAATATTGTACTTGAAACATTTTAAAAGAGTAACGGTGGAGTTTCTTGCCCATTCTTCTCCATACGAAACTACATTTTGGAAGGGGCGACTAGAATCAATTCTATTTTAATGTAAATGTTGACGTTCAAAAGTGCCTTTTAAGTGCCTATTTGAAATAAATGCTTTGACTTTGACTTTGACTTCTCCTCCGCCTTCTTCTCAATACGATTTTATAAGAACTTTATCAACGCTTATTTTTTTTACATAAATGAAAAATTATTACAGAAACCTAAAAATAATTTTCGAAGACCTGTTCAATACCACACTAGATATTTTTCGTTGACTTTAGTAGTATTTTTTTCACATTAGTGTCTCTGGTTGTCACCATATTGAATTTTGATTACTGTCATGTCTTTAGTGACACGCGCAAGATTAAAACAAATCGACTGACGTAAGAATCGTCACAATTGGCCCATGCGTTCGGTCTCTAGAGTGCCACAAAGGAACAAACATACATACATACACATAGGCTATTAACACCTCCTTTGCGTCACGCAGTCGGGTAAAATATGCACAAAGCGGAATTTCTATGCTAATTTATATCGATATTAGCATAGATTATTAAACTTGATTTTTTTAATGAATTATAGTATGTTTCATAATGTTTTGAGTTCCACCACTCTATGCAAAAGAGACTTGAAAATATCATATATTTTTTTTCTTTCAAAATTATTTACGGTTAAAGAGATACACTGGTTTAAAAAAAACACCTTTTTGACCGCCAGTGTTGTATTTATACAGTACTGAAGATTCGTCATCACCTAATGTTATTATTATAATTTCCTTTATTCAATTATATACACATATAAATTATATTTTTAAATATTAGTATAAAAATATAAAAACATTTAAAAATATAAAAAATAGTAGCCCACCGGTATCGGGAACAAGGTCCAAGCTACCGGCGGTCAGGGCTCCAGAGAGAGGAACCTCCTAACAATGCGAGCCGTGTCCAGGAGTACCGCTTTCTGAATCAAGCCCTTGACCCAGCTGCCCAACGAGAGCCTCCTCAGATGTTGGTCGAGGCTCTTGGCTATCAAGCCATTGGCTGTAACAACTATCGGTACAATGATCGCTGAGTCCACATCCCACATGTCGACAACCTCGCGAGCCAAGTCAATATACTTTATTTGTTTATCTTTCTCGGCTTTCACGAGGTTCCCGTCATGCGGGACCGTTATATCAACGATCATTGCACGCCGTTCTAGTCGATCCACCACCACTATATCAGGTTTATTGGCAACAATGGTCCTGTCAGTGATGATGGATCGATCCCAGTACAGTGTGACATGTCCATTTTCGAGAACTGGGTCGGGCACATACCTGTAGTACGGCACTTCTGATTCCACAAGGCTATATTTTAGAGCAAGTTGCTGGTGGATAATCCTGGCTACTAGGTTGTGTCTATGCAAGTACTCCTCGTTAGCTAGACGAGAACACCCGGAGATAATGTGTCTGATTGATTCTCCTGGACGGTGGCATGCCCGACAGATGTCAACCGTGCCATCTTTCACAATAAATCTCCGGTAATTGTTCGTCATCATAACTTCGTCCATAATTGCACAGACAAAACCTTCGGTTTCCCCAAATAGGTCACCGAAACGTAGCCAGGCTACGGACGCCAGAAGGTCTACATCGGGTCCATGTAGGGCCCGGAAAAAGCGTCCGTGAAGCTCCTTACTCTGCCATACCTCCATGCGATCTTTAGTGTCAAGTACTACAGGCTTGCGCCAGTTCTCTTTACCCAAGGAGAGCGGGGTGAGGCCCTTGTCCACCGCAACCACATCTCGATGCATCCCCACGTCGGTTTCTAGGAAATAATCCCTGAGACTGCATATCTCACGATTGTGGAGAGTCTTAGCATTTAAAAAGCCTCGACCTCCACATTTTCGCGGGATATACAGTCTCATTACCGATGACCGTGGGTGATGCATTCGATATGCAGTCAGCAGCGTACGGACCCTCCTATCCATGGCGTCGAGTTCGGTCTGAGTCCATTTGAGTATGCCGAAAGAGTACATCAAGACCGGCATGACCCAACCGTTGAAGGCACGCACCTTGTTTCCGCCTGATAAAAGACTATTAAATACTTTTTTCAGGCGGCCAAAGAAGCGTTCCCTCAACGATTGTTTCATGTCAGTAACATTGATGCCCAAAGCTTCCGACATACCCAAATACTTATAGGTTTCGGCTGCGGAGAGGGCTCGAAGGTTTATGGAATCCGAGAGTTGGGTTCCCACGGATTCCATAATCTCCCCTCGCTTTACATGCATGACCGCACATTTGTCCACACCAAAATCCATCCTGATGGCGCTACTGAAGGTTTCAGTTACTTTCAGTAGCTCCATCAGTTGCAAATTGTTGGGGGCAAAGAGTTTTAGGTCATCCATGTAGAGGAGGTGAGATATAACCTGACCACCTCTCCTCAGTCGATAGCCTATACCTGAATCCTCCAGCAGTGTGCTTAGAGGATTCAGGGCTAGGCAGAACCAAAGCGGACTCAAACTGTCGCCCTGAAATATGCCTCGCTCAATCCTTATCGGCTCGCTATTCCTCTGGATATTTCGACATCCTGGATATCGAAGGACTGTCCTCCATTGCCCCATACATGACATCAGGAAGGCGCGCAGAGTTGTATCTACTTTATACAACTCCAACACCCTCATGAGCCATGTATGTGGCACCGAGTCATAGGCCTTCTTGTAATCTATCCAACATGTCGAAAGATCCTTTCGGAAACGACGAACCTGTTGGCTAATGGCCATATCAATGAGGAGCAGCTCCTTAGTACCGCGGGACCCGTTCCGACATCCATTTTGAGAGACAGACATGATGGAATTACTGTCTATATGATTGTAAATCTTAGCTCTCAAAATGGATGTAAGAACTTTATAGACCGTCGGTAAACACGTGATCGGCCTATAATTTTTGGGTTCCGCGGTACTACCTGATTTATGGAGCAGGTGGGTTACTCCTGTCGTGAGAAACTGGGGTAGCGAACTAGACTCTAAAGCAACCTGGTACTGAGCCGCCAAGCGAGCGTGCGATCTTTGAAACCATTTAATCCAAAAGTTGTGCAGCCCGTCCGGCCCTGGAGATTTCCAGTTGGGCAACGGACGGACTGCACGAGCTACATCTTGGGGGCAGATGGTAATAGCCCCCATTTCTGGTATTGGATCGCAGGCTCGCTCGACTTCCCGAACCCAATCACCTTCGGTGTGACTGACAGGCACCGACCAGATACTACGCCAAAAAGAACACATGGCATCATCATCCGGTAGGCGCGTGTCAGCCACACCTTGGTCTGATCGCTCCCAAGCTCTATATATCCACCTTTCATCACTTTGGAAAGTACGGTTCTGGGTGTATCGATCCACTCGCCGCTTATACCTACGAATACGGTTTGCCCATGCATACACTTTCTGCTTCAGGAAGTCGATGCGCTCTGTGACACAGGACATATAGTCTTGAGGACTGATATTAGTCCCCGAGAACGCCCGTCTCACAAAGCGCATCACTCGAGGGCGAGTATTGCCCTCCCTGAAGGAGATTAGTTTGCCGATGAGCGCTCTGGCCCCACCAATACGGCGTTCAATTCTGCACTGCCAAGCTGGTGCGGCTGGTTTCGGTCGTGTAGCTCTTGAATCACTCGCGAATTTGACGTGAGCTACACGACATGCCGCTACAGCCGCACAGTACAGAATCGAATGAGTATCGGTGAGGTCTTCGCAGTCATCAAAATAGTTTGACAACTGCGAATCCAGAGCCGCCACCAGCGCTCTATTTTTGTTATGCATGGGCAAACGAGGTAAGCGTGGTCTAAGTTCGGGTGACATGAACCGATATTCCCGAATCGCACCATCCAAAGCACTCCTCAATTCCTCACTGCACTGGGTACTTACGTTTGTAGCCCTATCATCAGTCCCCTCGTCAGTTTGATCTGTATTTAACTGTGGTGGTATTTGTGATACCACCACATTCTGTAACGGGGGAGCGATGACATGGCTACTCTGCATTTCATTGCGTAGGCGATCAAGTACTGTGTCATCCAACATATGGTTACGCTGGATGACCCGCACCTGATCCGATAGTCGTTGTGATGAAACGTTGATAGCTGGCTCAAGCACCTGAAACAGAGAGAGCATCCGAACACGGTACGCGGTCAGGTTGTTTCCTCCCTCTGTAGCCCCATAGTATGAGCGCATGACATTCTCATTAATGGATCGTGTCCATCTCATGCGCTGCACACTTCCGCCGAGAGCTGGGACCCTATCAGAGGCCGGTGGGCCTCGAGGTCCTAAACATGTCGGCGGCCGGCGTCCTCCCCGTCGGCGAGCAGGTGGTGGCGTCGTGGGCGGAGAGAAATACTCGTCGCTCGAGCTCGACGCAACTACCGCGGCCGGTGTCGTCACAGCGCCCACAGTGGGGCTGGGTACCGGCGGCGGCGAGGCGGAGCTGAGCGACGAGTCCGGAGGTGGTAGGCGTGCACTTCGAGCTCTTGATCTCGTCAACATTGCATGTTTTTTACGTTTTTCATATTCCAAATTTTTGTTCCTTCATAGAAGTCTAAATTTGACAGCCGTCATTCTTCGGTTTTCTGTATTTTCTTTTAGTTTTTTCATGATAATGATGCTTTTTATTGTCGATTTATTTATGGTTTTATTCTGAATGATTTGTTGTGATTCTTGTGCTATGTAGCTCACAGGAATTAATAAAAACGGAAAATAGGAGATAAGATTTTTTATTACGTGTTGACGTATCAGTGTTGCTATTATTATTATTTCCTTTATTCAATTAAATAACACATATAAATTATATTTTTAAATATTAGTATACAAATATAAAAACATTTAAAAATATAAAAAATAGTAGCCCACCGGTATCGGGAACAAGGTCCAAGCTACCGGCGGTCAGGGCTCCAGAGAGAGGAACCTCCTAACAATGCGAGCCGTGTCCAGGAGTACCGCTTTCTGAATCAAGCCCTTGACCCAGCTGCCCAACGAGAGCCTCCTCAGATGTTGGTCGAGGCTCTTGGCTATTAAGCCATTGGCTGTAACAACTATCGGTACAATGATCGCTGAGTCCACATCCCACATGTCGACAACCTCGTGAGCCAAGTCAAGATACTTGATTTGTTTATCTTTCTCGGCTTTCACGAGGTTCCCGTCATGCGGTACCGTTATATCAACGATCATTGCACGCCGCTCTAGTCGATCCACCACCACTATATCAGGTTTATTGGCAACAATAGTCCTGTCAGTGATGATGGATCGATCCCAGTACAGTGTGACATGTCCATTTTCGAGAACTGGGTCGGGCACATACCTGTAGTACGGCACTTCTGATTCCACAAGGCTGTATTTCAGAGCAAGTTGCTGGTGGATAATCCTGGCTACTAGGTTGTGTCTATGCAAGTACTCCTCGTTAGCTAGACGAGAACACCCAGAGATTATGTGTCTGATTGATTCTCCTGGACGGTGGCATGCCCGACAGATGTCAACCGTGCCATCTTTCACAATAAATCTCCGGTAATTGTTCGTCATCATAACTTCGTCCATAATTGCACAGACAAAACCTTCGGTTTCCCCAAAGAGGTCACCGAAACGTAGCCAGGCTACGGACGCTAGAAGGTCTACATCGGGTCCATGTAGGGCCCGGAAAAAGCGTCCGTGAAGCTCCTTACTCTGCCATACCTCCATGCGATCTTTAGTGTCAAGCACTACAGGCTTGCGCCAGTTCTCTTTACCCAAGGAGAGCGGGGTGAGGCCCTTGTCCACCGCAACCACATCTCGATGCATCCCCACGTCGGTTTCTAGGAAATAATCCCTGAGACTGCATATCTCGCGATTGTGGAGAGTCTTAGCATTTAAAAAGCCTCGACCTCCACATTTTCGCGGGATATACAATCTCATTACCGATGACCGTGGGTGATGCATTCGATATGCAGTCAGCAGCGTACGGACCCTCCTATCCATGGCGTCGAGTTCGGTCTGAGTCCATTTGAGTATGCCGAAAGAGTACATCAAGACCGGCATGACCCAACCGTTGAAGGCACGCACCTTGTTTCCGCCTGATAAAAGACTATTAAATACTTTTTTCAGGCGGCCAAAGAAGCGTTCCTTCAACGATTGTTTCATGTCAGTAACATTGATGCCCAAAGCTTCCGACATACCCAAATACTTATAGGTTTCGGCTGCGGAGAGGGCTCTAAGTTTTATGGAATCCGAGAGTTGGGTTCCCACGGATTCCACAATCTCCCCTCTCTTTACATGCATGACCGCACATTTGTCCACACCAAAATCCATCCTGATGGCGCTACTGAAAGTTTCAGTTACTTTCAGTAGCTCCATCAGTTGCAAATTGTTGGGGGCAAAGAGTTTTAGGTCATCCATGTAGAGGAGGTGAGATATAACCTGACCACCTCTCCTCAGTCGATAGCCTATACCTGAATCCTCCAGCAGTGTGCTTAGAGGATTCAGGGCTAGGCAGAACCAAAGCGGACTCAAACTGTCGCCCTGAAATATGCCTCGCTCGATCCTTATCGGTTCGCTATTCCTCTGGATATTTCGACATCCTGGATATTGAAGGACCGTCCTCCATTGTCCCATACATGACATCAGGAAGGTGCGCAGAGTTGTATCTACTTTATACAACTCCAACACCCTCATGAGCCATGTATGTGGCACCGAGTCATAGGCCTTCTTGTAATCTATCCAACATGTCGAAAGATCCTTTCGGAAACGACGAACCTGTTGGCTAATGGCCATATCAATGAGGAGCAGCTCCTTAGTACCGCGGGACCCGTTCCGACATCCATTTTGAGAGACAGACATGATGGAATTACTGTCTATATGATTGTAAATCTTAGCTCTCAAAATGGATGTAAGAACTTTATAGACCGTCGGTAAACACGTGATCGGCCTATAATTTTTGGGTTCCGCGGTACTACCTGACTTATGGAGCAGGTGGGTTACTCCTGTCGTGAGAAACTGGGGTAGCGAACTAGACTCTAAAGCAACTTGGTACTGAGCCGCCAAGCGAGCGTGCGATCTTTGAAACCATTTAATCCAAAAGTTGTGCAGCCCGTCCGGCCCTGGAGATTTCCAGTTGGGCAACGGACGGACTGCACGAGCTACATCTTGGGGGCAGATGGTAATAGCCCCCATTTCTGGTATTGGATCGCAGGCTCGCTCGACTTCCCGAACCCAATCACCTTCGGTGTGACTGACAGGCACCGACCAGATACTACGCCAAAAAGAACACATGGCATCATCATCCGGTAGGCGCGTGTCAGCCACACCTTGGTCTGATCGCTCCCAAGCTCTATATACCCACCTTTCATCACTTTGGAAAGTACGGTTCTGGGTGTATCGATCCACTCGCCGCTTATACCTACGAATACGGTTTGCCCATGCATACACTTTCTGCTTCAGGAAGTCGATGCGCTCTGTGACACAGGACATATAGTCTTGAGGACTGATATTAGTCCCCGAGAACGCCCGTCTCACAAAGCGCATCACTCGAGGGCGAGTATTGCCCTCCCTGAAGGAGATTAGTTTACCGATGAGCGCTCTGGCCCCACCAATACGGCGTTCAATTCTGCACTGCCAAGCTGGTGCGGCTGGTTTCGGTCGTGTAGCTCTTGAATCACTCGCGAATTTGACGTGAGCTACACGACATGCCGCTACAGCCGCACAGTACAGAATCGAATGAGTATCGGTGAGGTCTTCGCAGTCATCAAAATAGTTTGACAACTGCGAATCCAGAGCCGCCACCAGCGCTCTATTTTTGTTATGCATGGGCAAACGAGGTAAGCGTGGTCTAAGTTCGGGTGACATGAACCGATATTCCCGAATCGCACCATCCAAAGCACTCCTCAATTCCTCACTGCACTGGGTACTTACGTTTGTAGCCCTATCATCAGTCCCCTCGTCAGTTTGATCTGTATTTAACTGTGGTGGTATTTGTGATACCACCACATTCTGTAACGGGGGAGCGATGACATGGCTACTCTGCATTTCATTGCGTAGGCGATCAAGTACTGTGTCATCCAACATATGGTTACGCTGGATGACCCGCACCTGATCCGATAGTCGTTGTGATGAAACGTTGATAGCTGGCTCAAGCACCTGAAACAGAGAGAGCATCCGAACACGGTACGCGGTCAGGTTGTTTCCTCCCTCTGTAGCCCCATAGTATGAGCGCATGACATTCTCATTAATGGATCGTGTCCATCTCATGCGCTGCACACTTCCGCCGAGAGCTGGGACCCTATCAGAGGCCGGTGGGCCTCGAGGTCCTAAACATGTCGGCGGCCGGCGTCCTCCCCGTCGGCGAGCAGGTGGTGGCGTCGTGGGCGGAGAGAAATACTCGTCGCTCGAGCTCGACGCAACTACCGCGGCCGGTGTCGTCACAGCGCCCACAGTGGGGCTGGGTACCGGCGGCGGCGAGGCGGAGCTGAGCGACGAGTCCGGAGGTGGTAGGCGTGCACTTCGAGCTCTTGATCTCGTCAACATTGCATGTTTTTTACGTTTTTCATATTCCAAATTTTTGTTCCTTCATAGAAGTCTAAATTTGACAGCCGTCATTCTTCGGTTTTCTGTATTTTCTTTTAGTTTTTTCATGATAATGATGCTTTTTACTGTCGATTTATTTATGGTTTTATTCTGAATGATTTGTTGTGATTCTTGTGCTATGTAGCTCACAGGAATTAATAAAAATGGAAAATAGGAGATAAGATTTTTTATTACGTGTTGACGTATCAGTGTTGCTATAGTTATTATTATTATATTATTATTATTATTAATCATTTTAATTCAGAATTAATTATTACATTCCATAATTTGTTAGTAAAAATACTTAAAACTACGTTAGTAAAATTATTAAATTATTGTACAAATTGACCTACTCGTATTACATTTAAACAAAATTGAGCTACTTAATATTATAGAGGGCACCACCCGAGCCGTGAATTGAATTCCAGTGTCTCACAACTGGGCAATCAACCCTTTCCAATATGGTATTCAGAAGGCTGTTGGTGCTGCCCTGCACGCGGCGCATCAGGGAGGCCACTCTCTTACGAACGATCGCCCTAAAGCAATCCGTTTTGGCCTTAGCAAACATACCTGATGCACTACAAAAGCGAGGCAACCCCAACAACATCCTGAAATAAATTGTAAATAAATATGTCGTTGGTGTGCCTTGCTTTATAATAAATAAATAATTAAATTGCTACCTTTTGCCCGCGGTTCTACTTTCACTCTATACGCCATTTGAAATAAGTTTAGACATTTAACTAAACCTTTTTTACAGTTCGATCAACCGATTTTGACTTTTATTGCATTAGTGGCATAACAAATGGCAACTGCAGTAAACAGTTGGTATTGTAACTACTTTTTTGCTTTTAATGTCATCCTTATGCCTACGGTATAGAAGTCAGAATCGGTTGAACTGACTGTAAAAAAGGTTTGTTTAAATGTCTAATCTTATTTCAAATGGAGTATAGGAAAACAGCTAAATTGGATAATCAGCCTATAATGTTCCCACTGCTGGGAAACAGGCCTCCTCTCTGTGAGAGGGAGTGGGCCGTAATCCATCACGCCGGCCCAGTGCGGGTTGGTAGATATCACATGTCTTCGAATTTTTGGTTCTAGGACATGCCGGTTTCCTCACGATGTTTTCCTTCACCATTTTGAGAGCAGTGGTGAAGACATAATTTACACAAAGTGACTGGGTTCGAACCGGCGACCTACCACTCATAAGGGGGCGGACGCCCCCTAAATAAAACCATCAAAAATCGCCAAAATTTACTCACGTAATTAATGGACATTAATTACGTGAGTAAATTTTGGCAATTTTTCGACCCCCACCCCCGCTCTTGTGAGATGTCGTGAGATTTGGCTCGACCCTCCCCCCCTCCCCATAATCTCACGTGAGATATTTCAAATACGTGAGTTTAGTGTAAAAACGTTAATCTGTGCTTATTTGCGTTGGATTTATGCGTTGCATTTGGCTGGCTTGGCTGGCCGGTGGCAGTTTAACCATCGAGAAGCTACTGTGCTAGTTTGTGGCGTTCGCATAATCGCAGTAAATATTATTTTGTAGGATTTAGTTCGACATCATTTAGCCCGGTTTTCTCGTAATGTTACATTGTTTCGTTGCGGGCAAAAATATAAATTACGTGATATTTACCAAGACCCCCCCTCTCCCCCACGTGAGATTGGGTGAGATTCGACTCGACCCCCTCCCACCCCTAAACGCCTCACGTAATTAATGGACGCCCCCTAAGTCACAGCCATTACCACTGCACACACAGCTACATTCATCATCATTTGTTTAGCCTTTTCACAACTATGTTAGGGTTGGCTTCCAGTCCAACCGGATGCAGCTGAATACCTACCTGTATTTACACGCTTTATATTAGCTTCACTTGTATGTTTGTTTGTTTGTATGTTTGTAACCGACTCCTTAGGGCGCGATTTTGACCCACTTTAAACGGTCAGATTTCATTTAAACTTTGTAAAATTATCGAGAACCGATGAGAATTCTCTCAATGGCGGTGCTCTCAAGGCTGTTCGAGAATACGTTTACCTCGGGCAAACTCTGCAGTTTGGTAAGAACAGCTTTGAGAAAGAGGCTAACAGAAGAATTCAGCTGGGTTGGGCAGCATTTGGGACGCTTCGTCGAGTCTTTTCGTCGCGTATTCCGCAGAGCCTGAAGACTAAAGTCTTCAACCAGTGTGTCCTACCTGTTATGACCTACGGAGCCGAAACGTGGACACTCACGGTACGGCTGGTCTATCAATTCAAAGTCGCTCAGCGAGCTATGGAACGAGCTATGCTCGGAGTATCTCTGAAAGATAGAATCCGGAATGAGGTGATCCGGCAGAGAACCCAAGTTGTCGACATAGCTCATAGAATTAGCAAGCTGAAGTGGCAATGGGCCGGCCATATTAGTCGTAGAACCGATGACAGGTGGGGTAGACGTGTTCTTGAGTGGAGACCGCGAATCGGAAAACGTAAGGTAGGACGCCCTCAGGCTAGGTGGACTGACGATCTTCGCAGGGTTGCTGGTAGTAACTGGATGAGAGTTGCCGAGAATCGAGTTAAATGGCGTGAAATTGGAGAGGCCTATGTCCAGCAGTGGACTGCTGTAGGCTGATGATGATGAGAATTCAAAAATTTTAAAAAAAAATTGTTAAAAAAAGGAAAAACAAATTAAAAAGAAAACTGAAAAAATCACGCTTTTGTAGTTAGCAGAACTAAAAAATAGAAAATAAATAATAGTTTAAAAAACACGCTTTTAAAAACAAACTAAAAAAGGAGAAAATAATTTAATTCAATTAAAAAGCGTGGGGTGCTTTTTGAGGTATTTTTATAATCAATTAATGTCAAGCACCCCACGCGTTTTTTAGTTTTTTTAACTATTATTTTTTACATGGAGCGACTGCCTATCTGACCTCCACAACCCAGTTACTGGGTAATACGACACCCCTTGGTAAGAGTGGTTGTCAGACTCTCGGGCTTCTGACGACCCGTAACGACTGCCAAAGTTCCACAAATGACAAACGGGACCAACGGCTTAACGTGCTTTCCGAGGCACGGAGGGGTCTTGGTATGTGAAGATGATCACCCATCCACGGACAAACCTCGGCAAGCGCAGCTTAACCTGATCGATCGACCCATGCGGCTGTTATTACTTAGCCCCTCGATAAAAAATAACATATGATTTTGTTGAAATGTTTTTTGGGGTCAACGACCGCTGCTGTTCATTAGATTTTCCTTATGAGTTTTTGTTTTTTGTTTTATCGTGTTTAAATATCGATACTTAACCATTACGTCTGCTTTCTTCTTAGCGTGTCAATAGCAATCTAAATACAGTTGGCCCAGAATTTGGCTACGAGCTTGGCATTTTCAGCAGCGTCCATCAATCAGCTCCTGCTGAAATGCTTCTTCAGGCAGGCGCCACGCGAGTCGCGACACTTGTAGAACAATTTCCATGTTTTTTCTTAGGAATTGCCTGTTTGAAGAAAGCTTTAAATTCAACCAAAAAGTAGTATCTAATGCCTTTCTTTTTTAGTGAAAACTTCTTTAGGCGCGTTGAACACTTCTTAGTCACCGAACGCTTGCACACGGATGAATCGCGC
The DNA here is from genome assembly GCA_947359405.1 of Antitype chi. Lineage (NCBI taxonomy): Eukaryota > Metazoa > Arthropoda > Insecta > Lepidoptera > Noctuidae > Antitype > Antitype chi. The sequence goes on from OX375836.1 coordinate 3,785,271, forward strand.
GTTGATGTCTTTTTGGAAAAAGTCCCTTTCTCTCATTAGGAAATTCTAATTCTTTTATCCCTTTCTTTCCCTTTGTATTTTTATCGTAAAAATCTGTGCTGTTACCTGTAATAGCTGAAGTCGATCGCTCGATTATCATTTTTTACCGAGAGCAATCAGGACCCAAGGACCCAATGTGAAACCTGTATTGACGATTAAAAAAATACACACGTAATTGTTCATGTTTTTTTGGATGGGAATTCATTAAATGACTGTTACTGACTAAAACCTACCCGTGTTCCATCAGTTGCCTGTAACCCTGGCAGGTAGCATCTAATGCCTTGACAATACCATAACTAACTTGAGAAAATTTACTTTTAAATTAAACGTATGGTCCACATTAGTTCTGAGCTTATCGTGGTCACGAGGGGTCAATATAGTCGCTACTGTTTTGTTTGAAGTTTATCTGCTCTGTCCTAAAAATATTACTGAATCAAAGAAGATGTTTTTGTTTACACAGGAAAAGTTTTTATCCAGTGCGCAAACTGTAACCATGAATTCAGCATATCATTCTAGACCCCCAGCGCAAAAATTTTGCGCCTGATAAACAAAAAAAAACAGCTGTTCCATACATTTTGACCGCGTAGGTATTGCACTTTTCTATGAAACAGCAGATTTTTTTTTTGTAAATAGACGTAAAATTTCTTCGCTGGAGGTCTAGAATGGTATGTTGAATTCTGAGGTTAAAGTTTGCGCACTGAATAAAAACTTTTCCTGTATAAAGCCATTATGATGTCGAGTTTCTTTTGTTTGTTTAAGATTGTTTATTTCAGGAAAATCGTAATTGTATTGCAAACTATTTTGACTACTTCGTTGAACTAGTCATCATCATCATCATTAAAGACGTCCACTGCTGGACATAGGCCTCCCCAAGCTCCGCCACTTCGATCGGTCTTGTGTTTCCCACATCCAGCGGATTCCTGCGGCCTTCACAAGGTCATCAGTCCACCTTGTGGAAGGCCTTCCAACTCTACCGGTACGCTATCGTCACTCCAGAACCTTTCCGCCCCATCGGCCATCTGTTCTGTGAGCAATGTGCCCTGCTCAGTGCCACTTAAGTTTGGCAATTCTTCGGGCTATTTCGGTTACCTTGCGTCTCCTGCAGATCTCTTCATTCCTATTCGATCACGTAGGGAAACTCACAGCATCTAGTTCATTTAGTATGATTATCATTGGTAATCATGTTGTAAGCACGACTGCTAAGCAAGGAGTCCAGCACCCTAATTGCTTACCACACTATCAATCAGACGCGGAATCATTTTGGAGGTTAAGGCTAATGCATTGCTTTACATGTTCGAAAAACTTGTCTGCTCAACTACGTCAATAACGCAATGACTGCTGGTAATTTTAAATGTACTCGTCGTATTGTCGTTATGAGCGATAATAGTTCTTACTGCAATCCGATACGGGTTAAAATCTGTTGTAATAAATTCAAATTATAAATGAGCAAGCATTGCCGTAAAAATGCATATAAAATCGTATAAAATTAGATATTAACTATTTAATAATAAATAATCTATCACTGGATGCAGTTCTGGCATTTGAAATTTTATGGTAAGTATATTTTTAATTATAAATATAATTGTTATTGAAGGGATAAACTGGTTTTAAAGAAAATTAAGAGGTAGCTTTGATGATTTTTTTGTTGCATTAAAGTATGTTTAATTATGTTTTGAGTTCAATCACTGTATGCAAAAAAGACTTGAATATATCATATATTTTTTTGCTTTCAGAATTATTTACGGTTAAAGAGATACACTGGTTTAAAAAACCACCTTTTCGAGCGTTTTCAAGAAATCACCGCCTTAAATACGTTTTAATGAAGCTTACTCAAAAACTACCAAAACAAACAAAAAACTATAGGACCACAGCGTGATCTTCCCCTACCAAAAGTAAAATAATTTTCATAATCGGTCCACAATTGATGTAAATATCGATGAACATAAATACAGAACGAACATAGAACTATCTCCTTTTTAACTGACTTCAAAAAGGAGGAGGTTATCAATTCGTCGGAACCTTTTTTTTTTGTTTTATTTTTTTTATTTTTTTTTATGTATGTTCCCCGATTACTCGAAGATGGCTGGACCGATTTGGATTTTGTTTTTTTTGTTTGAAAGGGTATACTTTCCAGGTGGTCCCATGATCATCAAGTCAGGATCTGATGATGGGATCCTGGAGAAATAGAGAGAACTCTTCAAATTTTATATGCACACGAAGCGATTTAGCAATTTTTTGGAAGAGTACTTTCTCGTAGTGGTCTCATTTCAATTTGGTGAAGATCTGATGAAGAACTTTGGAGATAGGCAACGGAACTCCTCAATAAATGATAGCAAATGGACTGGGATTGCTGAAATCTCATGTCTGTCTATTGCTTACACCACTTCATAACATAACATCACGCCGGTATGCTGTGAAGGGGTAAGCACATGTGAACCACTAAAAAGTGAAAAATAAAAACTTTTTCCAAAAAAAAACAACCGACTTCCAAAAAAACACTTCAAAGTGAAAAATAACTTTAATTTCGGAAGGCGGTGACAAAAAATTCAAATACAGCTCCGAAGACACCGACTTCCGAAATTAAAGTTATTTTTCACTTTGAAGTGTTTTTTTGGAAGTCGGTTGTTTTTTTTTGGAAAAAGTTTTTATTTTAAATCGGTTAAAAAGAATCAATAATCCAATAAATTAACATATATGCTTTCGATTTACTTTAAGCCCCTAAGTACACATTAAGCATTAGTTTTATATTTTTATAAAATAATATACATAATCATAAAATTAGGTAAATACAAGTTAAATATGAAGGGTGTTTCCATCTGAATTCATATTATTATTCCTATTTAGGAACGAGTCTAAATTGACAACAAAGACAAACTGGCGAAATGTTGGTTATTGATATGAGGTACAGACGCCAGCACATACAGCCACCGCAATCTGTCAAATTTCTTTGATAGTTTTTCAACCCTATTTCAAAAGAATAAGGTTCATGTTCAAAAATTATTGGGAAAACTTGACAGTCTAGGATAGCTTGATGTGCTGGTGTCTGGACTATACATAACTGCCTATCCTATCGGGACATACTGGCGTGATGTTATGATGTTAAATTGTCAACAACAAGCAAAAACTAACATTGTCACCAAACAAGTTAATTTTTTTCATTTCACAATTTCACTCATTACATTACTTCTTAAAATAATTCTAAAGAATATTCAACAAAAATTTACAAATGCTTCATTAAAAATCTCAACGAAAACCAAGCAAACTCGAGATAACCTATTTAAATCGTTACAAAAAATATGTATACAAAATGATAACCTCTCAACATGGTCAGAGTACATTAGTTGTGTGCCAACTCCAGTCTGGAAAAGACGCGCGCTCTATACGATCGGAGAAAAACTATGTTATAAAACAAAATAATATTTATAAACGCGAAAATGGATCACCAAAACCTAGACAAATCGATCTCATCGGCTCCTATGCTGCCGAAAGAGAATGGTGAAGAAAAAATGGTTGTAATAACCCCACATAATGGGGTGGGTAAAATTTTAATCCGCGAGGACACTATTTTGGCCAATTTAAACGGCTGTGCAGGGTGTGGAAGGGCCCAATTTACGTGTGGCGGGGTTAAAAGTCAGTGGTCCGTGTTGTGTTGGGGTAAACAACCGGAGAAGAAGTATTATTGTTGTAAGTATTAACCCTATTTCAACCCTTTGTTGTAAATCTCACCATCGAGATCTCTAAGTGCGCCGTAACACGTTAAGATGGAGCTCCAGGGTAGCCCGCGAAATTCAAATTTTCTTGCGTTTTCTGCAATTTCCTGGTCAGTACCAGGCTATAATTATGTTGCTCAAAATATAATTCGCGAACGTAACAAATATGGCTATAAGTACGTAATTATAATCATTAAAATCATCAAGATTAGATATTCGTGTTGTTTTTTTTTTAAATTATTTTGATATTTCTAAATTTTGAAACTAGCTAGCTTGGATTACAAGTAAATGAAGTGATTTCCTATCATTGAAAGCGCACACTGTATTTGTACCTGCTCTATGTATTCTTACATGTAATTGTGTAGCCTCTGTTGGAGACTCAATAAATAAATCAATCAATCCAACCCTCTAAATTCATTTAATTCCATTAAATGAGTTTTTCATGCAAAAGTAATTTATTCATCAGTCAGATAGGAAACTACAAACTCATCTAGTTTTAAAAATATGATTGTCGTTAACGTGTTTGTACAAACTTACTTAGAAATAAAATCATTACGTATCCACTAAATTAAATTAGAGGGTTGTGTTCATAGAAATATTTAAATCTACATATGGTTGTGTTGATGATTTTTAACAGACTTAAAAACGAAGGAGGTTATCAATTCGACATGGTTCTTTTTTATGTATGTTCGAGCATAACTCCGTCATATTTAGACGGATTTGCAAAATTATTTTTTTGATCGGAAGGGGTTAATTCCGAAATGGTCCCGTTTAAATTTCATAAGATCTGATGATGCGTTTCGGAGACAAACAACCGAACTCTTAAAAAAAATGACAGAAAATCAACCGCGATTGCTGCTATCGCATACTTATGCATTATTTTGGGTCCAAGGATGATTAAATTTCGAATTGGTGTGGGGTAAGTAGGTACTATAACTAAAAAGTGAAAAAAAAAACTTTTTACAAAAAAGAAAACAAAGTGAAAAATTACTTTAATTTCGGAAGGCGGTGACAAAAAAATTAAATACATATCCAAAGTCACCGCCTTCCGAAATTAAAGTTATTTTTCACTTTGTAGTGTTTCTTAATCATTATAATTCTGTGAACATCTAGTGTTACAGTCGCGAATAATGTTTTAATCAACATACAATCTGGCATTGACCAGCGAATTACAAAAAACCTGAGACAATTTGTGGGCTCCCACCTTAAGGTGAACCTAGTCTACATTTTTTGCATACAAACTTCGGGAGTGTTTCACTCCACTGTCTGACATGGCACATCCAAAGTAAAATATGATATCGTTTTGTCTCATTATTAATATTGTCTGTACGAAAACAGAATACTAAAATAAAAACGCATAAAAAAGTTAGGAGCCAACGAAGATTCGTTTTTCTTGCTAATTTACTTAACTTTGGGAGTGTTTAAGTAATAAAAGAAGTGTAAAATCTCCAAAACCAAGTCGGTACCGACAAAGTTCAATTATAGAAAAGTTCAATAAACTTTATTGGTCATTGATTTATGCATTGGCTTTTTCATAAAACCCGATCTTCCGAAGGACTTTTCTTAATTTTTTCGCGAATTTTTCACTATAAATGATCCTGCATCTCACTCAATAACGTTGTGCGTGTAGACTAGCGTCTAACTGCACATCACTGATACTATCTCTGTCGGATACGAAGCCTGGTGAGATAGCGTGATTTTTAGCCAGGCCCATCAGTGAGTACGAGCCCGCGCCTAGGTTCCCCTTAAGAAAATTATAAGACAGCACTTAAGCAAGTCAAGCCAAAAGAAGGAAGACATCATCCTGTCTTTGGAATAGCAACCTCATGACTTATAATTATGGTTTTAGTGTAAAAAGCGGCGAATATTATTTTTGCCCGGAGCGGGTAAATAGCTAGATCGGGCCCTGGTTGAACTGTCAAAATGAAAGCCTTTTCTACTGCTTTTTCAGATAACAGTTAAAGAAATCGGTCACCATTTCTTTTTTATTACAAAAATGTACATAGATACGTCACAATGACAGCTTAAATTTATGAAGTGTCAAAAATGAGATATTACTTTTTTATGGGCATGCTTTTATGTTTAATATCGTTTTCATGGCATTAAGTCCACAAATATATATGTATATAAAATATGATTTGTGTTAGACATTTCTTGTGTCATTAAGTGAGTACATAATTAGAGATGTAAGTAAATGTTTACCTACTTAATCTAATAGATAAGTAATGTTTTATTTGTACAACATTAGATGCACGTTATCTCTAACGATAATAGGAAAATAATTATGATGGACACATTTTCAAATTATTTTTATAGTCAAAGTCAAAGCATTTATTTCAAACTAGCTGACCCAGCGAACTTCGTACCGCCAATAAAAGTTGCCTAAACTTTTTGGGAGACAAAAAACATTTTTTTTTTCTTTATATTTTCTCACCATTTAAACCTTCCCTGGACTGCCACAAATATTTCAAAACCAAAATTAACCAAATCGGTCCAGGCGTTCCCGAGTTTTAGCGAGACTAACGAACAGTAATTCATTTTTATATACCGGCTGTATTTTTAGTCACCTTCCAAATTTTTCAGGGTGATAGTACCCGTTAAATTGAACAACTTTCTCCAAGGAACATGGGTCGAAATATGAAAAAAAAAAAATCGACCTCCCATGCAAAATCAATAGTTAGCTGGTCGATTTTGTATGGGAGGTCTGATTTTTTTTTTTGATATTTCGACCCATGTTCCTTGGAGAAAGTTGTTCAATTTAACGGGTACTATCACCCTGAAAAATTTGGAAGGTGACTAAAAATACAGCCCGTATATAGATAGACACTTCTATGGCACTTTTGAACGTCAACAAATAGAATTGATTCTAGTCGCCCCTTCCAAAATGTGGTTTCGTATGGAGAAAAATGAGCAAGAAACTCCACCGTTAATCTATTAAAGTAGGTACAGTATTTAACATACATTGAATTATGTGTGAAAACGATGCACCCAGAATAAAATTACCATACCAAAATATGTAAACAGAATTAAAATGAAGCAATAATAGATAACATTTAGGTAGGTAGCTGTAGGTTACTTAACATCACGCTAGGTCCGTTAGGCACCGTGCAAAATCAAAAAAAAAGCTAAAAAGAACAATAAACTGAAATAATAACGCGATGCGATGCAATGGGTCGGCACCCTAATTGCGTAACACGCAATTAATCATAATCGGTTTCATTTTGACAGTTCAACAATATTCATTGCGTTATTTACGTTGCTGAGCAGACACATTTTTCGAACAAATGAAGCAATGGTTTAGCCATTTGTTTCAATACGAAACAAATTATGATGAATCGTGAGTTACGCAATTAGGGTGCGGGAGAGCAGAAATTTCACGCGGAGAAAGTTGTGGGCAGAATCAGAATCAGAACTTCATTTGCTATGAATGTAGGTACAGGTATAAGATGTTGTACATAAATAAATGAGATCGGCTACAGTCTACCTTATGGCGTGCAAATTATTAGGTACATAAATTAAACTATTAATACAAATTAAATAATGTCAGCAAAGCAAAACAGAAATTAAAGTGAAGTCAATTAATATTATTATAGTCAGGTACATAAGTCATAATTGGTCAAATTTGTCATTAAATATAACAAACATAATCAGGATAAATTTATATCATCTAGAAAGTCTTTCACTGAGTAATAATATTTGCCTAATAGTAGTGCAGTATATAACCATAGATTTAAAAATGTTTACTGAATAATCCTTAAAATTATGAGATATTTTATTATAAATGACAGGTCCCATTGTCATAATACTTTTCCTTAACAGTGCTGTTTTATAATTACCCGAATGTAGCAATTTCTTGTATTGGGATCTCAAGGCGCTATTACGTGTTTTTATATTGCGCCAGTGACGGAAATAAGTCTATGTTGGCTTTTACAAAAATTGCCACCTCCAATTGAAGTTAACCTATGACATTCCACAAGAATTCGACTCAACTCAACTCAGCCTATCACAGTCCACTGCTGGACATAGATAGGCCCCTCCCAGGCTACGCCACAGCACCCTAACCTACGCCTTCCGCATCCAGTCTGACCCAGCCAACTTTTTAATGTCATCGGTCCACCTAGCTGGAGGCTTAGCACGAGCACAGATTTGTCGACGGAAGAATAGACGTGACTATTCACTAAATGATGTACAATAGGAGAAGATAGCTATGTTTTTCTATTAATTATCACAGTTATGCGTTCTAAACGAATCATCATTTTGTAGATAATCGTATATACTTTGTGGCCGTCGAGTGGAAAGTTTGTTGTCAGAGTGATTTTGACAGTTTGGGAAGAAATATTCTTCTGAAATAGTCTACATTTATAAGGACCTAGACAAAGATCGTTACACGAAAGACGAAATGACAGATTGTAGAAGGATATCTACGGTGCGATGTCAAAAATGGAGAAACGAAATGTCACTTTGTATTGAAAAAGCACTGTCTATTCTTCGTAGAAATAGAAAACGTCATGCTAAGCCTGCTACGGGGAATTCGACTATCATATGCAAAAAAAAAAACAAATCCGATTGGTAGTTTCAGAGATTACCCCCTACATACATTTTTTTAAGCCTTTTCTTTCCGAAAAAATACAATAACAATGGTACATGATATCTTAAAAATTACATTAAATTCATTCATAATAATTTAAACATGCTTAATTAACAATAATAAACAAAAATATTATTTAAAAAAATTGATTAATTTCATAGATAAAATTAAATAAAATAAATTTGCTACAAAATCAAAAAAAATCAAAATCAAAAGTCATTTATTCAAACTAGGCTGAGAGTCAGCTCTTTTTGAACGTCAAAATAAAATTACATAAGACAGTCCCCCCAAAACGCCCGCCCTTCACCACTTCCTAGTGCTTTAGCTGGGAAGAAGAAGTAGCGGAACAAACTCCCCAGCAGCACAGCTGTCTGTTAAGTTAGAAGAACTTGATTCTATACAATAATAGGTAATAAATGTAATAATACATGTTTTGTTTAGTTATTGGATGCATAACTAGAGACATTTAAGGGCAGAGGTCTCCTGCATCATATGCCGTTCCTCTCTATCTTGGGTTATTCTAGTCCAGGTGGTGGCTTACATACTTACAAACCAATAAATTTTATTTCAAAAATATTACCTTGTCATTTTAAAACGTTAGACGTGCAAGTGTCATTTAACTTTAGGGTGGTAATGCAATTACGAGATCGACTATACCAGTTTTGTTTTTTCTCTGAGTGTATGTAGGTGTTTCCCTAAGATCCTATGGCAAATCTCATCAAAATAGGGCGAGCAGTTTAACCAGTAACACATACTAAACAGACTGGGATTTCATGATTCTCCTGCCATTATATTAGTTGTCATAAATGATTTTATTTCTGTTAGTACTTAGGTTTGTACAAACACTTTCGTCAAAATTATCTTTTAAAACTAGATGACCTGTCAGTATCTGAGTTTCTTTGGGGTCGGCGCAACATGACTTTTACTTCTTTCCTTACAAATGTCTATACCTATTAGTCGTCATTAATGATTAATGATTTTATTTCTATAAATAGGTTTGTACAAAAACTTTAACAACACGTCAATCATCTTTAAAAACTAGATGAGATCTCATCTTGGTAGTCACTAAGACACCCCCTTTTTAACCGACTTCAAAAAGGAGGAGGTTATCAATTCGTCGGGACCTTTTTTTTTTTTTTTTTTTTTATTTTTTTTTATGTATGTTCCCCGATTACTCGAAGATGGCTGGACCGATTTGGATTTTGTTTTTTTTGTTTGAAAGGGTATACTTCCCAGATGGTCCCATGATCATCAAGTCAGGATCTGATGATGGAATCCTGGAGAAATAGAGAGAACTCTTCAAATTTTATAGGCACACGAAGCGATTTAGGTATTTTTTGGAAGAGTACTTTCTCGTAGTGGTCTCATTTCAATTTGGTGAAGATCTGATGAAGAACTTTGGAGATAGGCAACGGAACTCCTCAATAAATGATAGCAAATGGACTGGGATTGCTGAAATCTCATCTCTGTCTATTGCTTACACCAGTTCATAACATAACATCACGCCGGTATGCTGTGAAGGGGTAAGCACATGTGAACCACTAAAAAGTGAAAAATAAAAACTTTTTCCAAAAAAAAACAACCGACTTCCAAAAAAACACCACAAAGTGAAAAATAACTTTAATTTCGGAAGGCGGTGACAAAAAATTCAAATACAGCTCCAAAGACACCGACTTCCGAAATTAAAGTTATTTTTCACTTTGTGGTGTTTTTTTGGAAGTCGGTTGTTTTTTTTTGGAAAAAGTTTTTAGACGTATTGGTACAGTCGTTAGCACATCAAGCTACCCCAAACTGTCGAATTTTCTCTATTGAACATGAACCTTATGCTCATGTTATAAAGTTGAAAATCGATCAAAGAAATTTTACAGATTGGAGGAGCTTGATGGGCTGGCGTCTGTACGTTTCACACAGTCCATCCATCGTTTCTTCAGTCTCCCCCTACCCTTATAGCCATCGACATTCATACTCAAAACTTTCCCCACGACATTTCCTCATTCCTCCGTATCACATTCGCCCAGTTGTCGATATTCGACCATAATTAATTTAAAACTTAAGTGAACCTAGTCCACATTTTTTGCATACCGACTTCGGGAGTGTTTTACTCCACTGTCTGACATGGCACATCCAAAGTAAAATATGATATCGTTTTTTCTCATTATTAATATTGTCTGTACGAAAACAGAATACTAAAATAAAAACCCATTAAAAAGTTAGGAGCCAACCAAGATTCGTTTTTCTTGCTAATTTTACTTAACTTTGGGCGTGTTTAAGTAATAAAAGAAGTGTAAAATCTCCAAAACCAAGTCAGTACCGACAAATTTAAATTATCGAAAAGTTCAATAAACTTTATTGGTCATTGATTTATGCATTGACTTTTTTATAAAACTCAATCTTCCAAAGGACTTTTCTTAATTTTTTCGCGATTGTTTTACTATAAATGATCCTGCATCTCACTCAATAACGTTGTGCGTGTAGACTAGCGTCTAACTGCTCATCACTGATACTATCTCTGTCGGACACGAAGCCTGGTGAGACAGCGTGATTTTTAGCCAGGGCCACCAGTGAGTTCGAGCCCGCGACTAGGTTCCTAGGCAACTAGTTTTTGCCAGAGGCTTCGCCCGCGTGCAGGTCGTTGTTTTAGACACATAAATGTTTCTCTTGAATCACTCTGTCTATAGATGAAAACCGTATTAAAATCCGTTGCGTAGTTTAAAAGATCTAAACGTACAGACACGAAAAGCGACTTTATTTTATGTTTTGTAGAGATTTATTTATAATGCATTATTATATGAAAATATTAGCTTTCTGCTTGCTCCAGTCCTTCTTCATATAAACTTTAACTGTGCCAAAATTTCTTAGTCCTCCGTCCGAGCAATTTTCATAAAAATTTTTTGCTTCACATACGGGTAACAGAATAGACGCAAGACCTGAAAGTAGTTTGTTCCTAATTGACCACTGCATCGATTTCAGTAACTTTTAATATAAGTATTTTTTTAATTATGTATTTTGTTACACCTACCACTGATTGAGCCAAAGAAAATTCAATCTTATTTCAGAGTAACTAAGACTCAAATTTAAATGCATAAAGTAATGCTTGGGTTGACACGTTTTTCTTAATAATATCAGTTAGCTTTAAAAAAATAGTTTTGGTCATCGTATTATGCTTTTAACTCAATACTCTAATTGGGGTGTATGAGGTCTTGCGTTAATTATGTTACTCGTTGTCTATAGATTTATTGTTCGGCCATTTTGGTTATAAAAAACGTTGTGATGTTGACAAAGGATGGCACTCGATAACCGGTATGAGGAAGTCAGATTAGTTTGTTTAACACAGTGTAAAAAAATGCGTGCGTACAAGTGAATATAAAAACTTTGATGTTTTAGTAAATTGGTGTGTTTACGAAGTTTTGGGAAATTCACAAACGATCGTGGTTAAATAATTACAGCCAGACGATTCGATCGAAGGTTAAACTTGGCTTGTTGCAGTCGGTTCGTGGATAGGTGACCATCCATTACTTATTGAGACCCTCCGTGCGAAAAGCACTCTAAGCCGTTGGTACCGGCTGTCATGTTCTATGTTACTGGATTTGGTTTCCGCACTTAATCCTTTAAGTGGACCATTGTGCGTGAGCCATGGCGGCCGTCAGTGGTTATTCCAACCAGCCCACCTCCCTCCAGAAGTCAGCAATGTCTCCTGGTCTGTTGAGGACCTCCGTGTAAGATATGGGTGCCCTGAGGGTTTCTGTTCTAATCTGGGCTACGCCTGTGCATACGAAAAGCACATGCGCAACGGTTTCCTCAGCCTCCATGCAGGCCCTGCACAGGGGGCTGCCCGTTATGCCTATGGAGTAGAAATGTTTGTTTAACGGGCAGTGTCCCATGATGGTCCCAGTCACCAGACGCAGATACTTTCTGTCCAGGCGTAACAGACGTCTGGTCAGCCTGCCATTCAAAGATGGCATTGCTTCCCTGGACTGCCTGCAGCCTGGTGTTGAGGTCCACCAGCTCTCTGCTTATGTGTGGGTGTAGTCTTCGAGCCACCTGCGTATCTGGTTGAATGGGATGGGCACGATGGGCTCGGGTCCACAGACTGATGCGCTGGATGACCGGCTGTCATTTTTAACCGACGAAGGAACGGAGGAGGTTCTCAAGTCGCGTATTTTTTTTTTATGTGTGACCACGCATAGCTTTTTACAGAGTAGTCCGATTTTGATAATTCTTTACTGGAAAGGGTATATAATACCCCGAAGTTGGTCCCATATAAATTTAAAAAATCCAACCGTAACCGGGTAGGAAAACAGGGGATGATTGATTGTTCACTCACAGATTCTAATGCTGAGTTGTGTATTACAAAAAATAATCAAATATTAAGAATGTAGTAATTATAGTAGAATAAAGCCACAAAAAATTATAAAAAAAAAACGTTAAAATAAAAAACTTAAACCCCCGAAAAAACTAAAGAGCAAAAATAATAAAACATTTTTGTTTAACCTTAATAACTAAGTTCGAAACTCGGTGACTTTGGATATGTATTTTAATTTTATGTCACCGCCTTCCGAACTTAGTTATTAAGGTTAAACAAAAAAGGTTTATTACTTTTTTGCTTTTCAGTTTTTAGATCGCTGACAGTCATTACGAGCACCCAGAAGCCCAAAATTCTGACAACAAGTCTTACCAAGCGTTGTCGTTCATGTGGGATGGCTTGCAGCCTAACCAGATGCAGCTGAATACCAGTATTTTACATAGAGTAACTGCCAATCTGACCTTCACCACCTAGTTACTGGGTAACACAATACCTCTTTTTAAGATTGGTCAGATTTTCGGGTTTCTGATGACCCGTAACGACTGTCAAAGATTCAGAGGCACGGAGGGATCGTGGCATGTGAAGATGGTCACGTATCCACGGACCAACCCACTTTAAGAGGGCTATTACAAATGGAAGTATTTAGTTTTAGGTAAATTTAACAGCGCGTGGTAGCTGATCGTGCGTGCGTTTATAGTGAAATATGCTACTCAGATATGCTAACTATTATGATTGGGACGCCCAGGAACAAACCGGCGCGGACTTATAGCTAAAGCCCGCGCGTCCCGGGATTTATTACTGATTCATAGCTTTGCATTCAAAAATTGTTTACAAATATTATTTTACTTTTAAATAGACTGTTTCTTTTTTTCAAGCAAGTTGACTTAGTAACCTTAGTTATTAAATACTTTTTGTTTGAATTTCGATTAAACATACATAGATAAAAAATATGATTTCAGACGAAAAATTATCATTAATTCTCTGTTTTACGGAATTATTTTTGGTGTATTATTGTATGAAACATAAAAAAATGAATTGAGCATTCCAAATAACAAGCTACAGTCCTACCACAGACATTTTTATAAATTACTAAACTTCTATATGTTCCATGTAACAGAGCATCAAAAGGTGCCCGAAAGTAACATTTTACGAAACATCCTTTGCCGAGACAAGGTTTTTACTGACTTATGTAAACAAATTGAAAAATTTGTTTAGAGCGCTCCCTAGACAAATAATGAAATTTTCCCGGACATATTTTTATTTTTATTTTTTGCCTATATCTAACCCATAATCACTCATCAAATCTCGAGTCAAACGCTCAAATTCAAGAAAAAATGTCTAAGCGCCCTTAACTAGGGTTGCCAACCATACTGTTTTAAACAGTATAATACTGTTTTTCACTAAATTATACTTTTTACTGTTGAACAAAAATAAAGTATACAAAATACTGTTTTCAGTATCAAAATGCTAACACATTATGTGTTATTAGACGCTCACACAAATTTGTTTTTATCAGCATTTACTGAAAGAGTTTTTTCAGTTATGAATGCTAAGTGGCGGGAGGATAGAAATAGAGCATCTATTAATTTAATAAAAAATGAGCTCCTCATTTATTTTAATTTCAGTTATGATTGTGATGAGGCGTATGAAGTTTTTAAAAAAGATTGTAAATTAGTAAGTTGTGCGAAAAGTTCTAAAAAATATGTATTTAAAACAATAAATAAATAAAATACTGTTCATTTTTCTAAAATACTGTTTAATATTCTTCATAGACCTGAATATACTTTATTTCTTGTAAAAAAAGTTGGCAACCCTACCCTTAACTGATAGTATGTAAGTACAAGAAATAATAATAACTAGTAACGCTCAGTAAGATATAGGCACATAAATATATAAAGGGAGTAGGTTACTGTGGAAGCCGATATATTGTAATAAGCGTGATTGTCTGGTTATTTACGTATCTTGATCTCTAACCCGCGGCGAGCACGTGGCAAAATGATGTCAACGCACTTAATGTAGCAGTTTATATGACACATCGTGTTTTAGAAGAGTCCGGCTTTGTGGAGCGTGGTCTCTGTCACTCATAGCCAAAGATCGGATATTCGGATGCATATTCACCTAAAGTTGAGATGTTGGCTAACATGGAATGCGCTTTTGTATCGAAAAAATCTTAATTTAGGTACCTAAGTAATTTGTTTATTTTTTGTTTTAACTAATACAAACCACCCCTCCTCCAGTACAAACACATATTTGTATCGGGTCAAACATTAATTTTAAATTAATATACATCTGAATAGTTATGCAATCCAAGAATCTCGGGGTTTTTAATAAATATTACAAATAATTTATAAAGGCGCTTCCATACTTTCATAGCTAAAAATTATCTTTAGGTAAATATAATATAATAATAATAATAATACATAAAACTTAGAGCCAACTCTCGGATTCCATAAAACTTAGAGCCCTCTCCGCAGCCGAAACCTATAAGTATTTGGGTATGTCGGAAGCTTTGGGCATCAATGTTACTGACATGAAACAATCGTTGAAGGAACGCTTCTTTGGCCGCCTGAAAAAAGTATTTAATAGTCTTTTATCAGGCGGAAACAAGGTGCGTGCCTTCAACGGTTGGGTCATGCCGGTCATGATGTACTCTTTCGGCATACTCAAATGGACTCAGACCGAACTCGACGCCATGGATAGGAGGGTCCGTACGCTGCTGACTGCATATCGAATGCATCACCCACGGTCATCGGTAATGAGATTGTATATCCCGCGAAAATGTGGAGGTCGAGGCTTTTTAAATGCTAAGACTCTCCACAATCGCGAGATATGCAGTCTCAGGGATTATTTCCTAGAAACCGACGTGGGGATGCATCGAGATGTGGTTGCGGTGGACAAGGGCCTCACCCCGCTCTCCTTGGGTAAAGAGAACTGGCGCAAGCCTGTAGTGCTTGACACTAAAGATCGCATGGAGGTATGGCAGAGTAAGGAGCTTCACGGACGCTTTTTCCGGGCCCTACATGGACCCGATGTAGACCTTCTAGCGTCCGTAGCCTGGCTACGTTTCGGTGACCTCTTTGGGGAAACCGAAGGTTTTGTCTGTGCAATTATGGACGATGTTATGATGACGAACAATTACCGGAGATTTATTGTGAAAGATGGCACGGTTGACATCTGTCGGGCATGCCACCGTCCAGGAGAATCAATCAGACACATAATCTCTGGGTGTTCTCGTCTAGCTAACGAGGAGTACTTGCATAGACACAACCTAGTAGCCAGGATTATCCACCAGCAACTTGCTCTGAAATACAGCCTTGTGGAATCAGAAGTGCCGTACTACAGGTATGTGCCCGACCCAGTTCTCGAAAATGGACATGTCACACTGTACTGGGATCGATCCATCATCACTGACAGGACTATTGTTGCCAATAAACCTGATATAGTGGTGGTGGATCGACTAGAGCGGTGTGCAATGATCGTTGATATAACGGTCCCGCATGACGGGAACCTCGTGAAAGCCGAGAAAGATAAACAAATCAAGTATCTTGACTTGGCTCACGAGGTTGTCGACATGTGGGATGTGGACTCAGCGATCATTGTACCGATAGTTGTTACAGCCAATGGCTTAATAGCCAAGAGCCTCGACCAACATCTGAGGAGGCTCTCGTTGGGCAGCTGGGTCAAGGGCTTGATTCAGAAAGCGGTACTCCTGGACACGGCTCGCATTGTTAGGAGGTTCCTCTCTCTGGAGCCCTGACCGCCGGTAGCTTGGACCTTGTTCCCGATACCGGTGGGCTACTATTTTTTTTTAATATTTTTAAATGTTTTTATATTTGTATACTAATATTTAAAAATATAATTTATATGTGTTATTTAATTGAATAAAGGAAATAATAATATAATATGCATCCGAATATCAGATATCTGCTCATATGCTGTGTGACAGTCTTTTTCTAAAGCTCGATTGCGCGTTTTTACTAACGGTCGGCACAGCGCTGTTTTTCACCCCCTTCAAAACGTTGCATTGATTTGAAACTTTCCACACTTATCAAGGACCGATGACAATTCAATAATTTCATAAATTTGTTACATTATGCTGGCCAGAAAAAAACAAACTTCTGTAGTTAGCATAACTAAAAATCGAAATGAAATCTAATCTAAAAAACACGCTTTAAGGGCCTACGTCCCGTTTGGTAGCGTAACATGGTCACTTTATGAACCGTACTGCTCATTAACGGCTTGTCTTGAAGATTTGAAAAATATATGATTTTGCTATAGATTCATATAGATCATTTTGCCGGAAGTACTTTTTTTGTATGGTTAATACTTTTGCTGTAAAAAAATATTTTCCAACACGCAATATTTTGGCTTCTATTCCATACTCCTACTAAACGGCTTCGATATTTGGAAAAAAATACACTGAAAAATAGATAGTTAGAGGTACCACAGAATCGCTAGAGCACAATTGTAAATTAATCAACATTTGCCAAGGAATATCCCCATTTTGAGATAAAGGCCCAGAGGTGCCCTGCGCGGGCGCGGGCGGCGCGGCAGTCGTGCTTTAGCATACAAACGGGAGATGAGGGTACTATGGGCCTTAAAAACCAAACTAAAAAAAAGTAGGAAATAGTTTGGTATTTACAGCGTGTTTATTTTCAGCGTTTTCTAGTTTTTTAAACTATTATTTATCACCTACCGACAAAAGTCAGCCGTTGTTGGATTAATACGGTCAGCAACAAGTGTCAGTCGGCTGTTTTCAACCTTAGTTAAAAAACAGCTTACGCTGCCAAACATTTCAACCTATTTGCAGTAAACTAGGTGTCATATCAACGGATCATGTTCTGAAACTATAATGCGCAACAAAACAAATAATAATAGCTGACACAGAAATAAAGTCGACGGTCCACTGCTCCGTAGGATTTGCACGAAGAAATTTGCCACCTAAAGTCTTTTTAAAACGTCAGACGCTACTGACAGCGAGTGGTGACGTCACAACGGATGGCTGTCAAAATCAATCAAAATCAGAAGTCATTTATTCAAACTAGGCTGAGATTCAGCACTTTTTGTGCGTCAAAATTACATAAGACACTACCCCAAAATGCCCGCCCTTCACGTGTCATGGCGCAGATAGCCAAAACGTTCATTGCCACTGACGCAATGCACCGACACAGACCGCCGCCGTCCTTCCGTCCTCGTCGCCGAGGCCCATGTGTGTCCCTTGCTCGAGCCAGGCCACGCCACTGAGCCTGTAGCTTTAAATTCGTCCCTAAATAATAATAATTCCGATCCAGCCCGTCCCTTGATGCCCTAGTCTGCCAACGACGCCCTAAGCTGAGGGCCGTACCCCACAGGGGGTGCCCTTAACGTGTCGCTTTAGTTGTAAGTTTTTAAGCCTTGGCTGGAGGCCTTAATTTATTAAGGTTGCCACAGGCAAATCCGGTTTTCATTGGAGATGTCATTCTCAAAAAAAATAAGTATAGCCGCAGACCGGTGTATAGCGGTGCCTTAACATTTAATCCAAATTCCCCACGCTTGCTCATTCCTACTTTGCGATTTTTTTTTTCGTAAAATTCCTATACAATAATATATAATTAGACTGGATAAACAAAGCATTGTGTTAAAATAATATTGTGCAACCTCGTCTAAATCGGTTCACTCGTTTCGGAGATTATCTTATACACACAGATAAACGATCTCTCATGGTCATAATTTTGTTAAATCTATAGTAGGTACTAATATTATAAAGAGGTATTTGCAAGTTTGTATGTAGGGGGTAATCTTCCAAACTGCTGATATGGTTACGATTTTTTTTCGCTAAATGGGAAGCTACAGTATTGCAGAGTGTCATACGATATATTTTCGTCGCCGACTTCGCCGCCGTCACCGACTTCCGAAATTAAAGTTATTTTTCACTTTGTAGTGTTTTTCCGGAAGTCGGTTGTTTTTTTTTTTTAATTTTTTTTATCACGATGTTTTTTTTTTCTTCATCGTTTCGAGAGCGACGGTGATGAATTAATTTACTTTAATTTATTTTTGTAAAACCGACGAATTTTTTTTCGGTGGGGTTCTAGAATGGTAGGTATGCACTCAATAAAAAATCTTCCTGTATATGACCTATAATCCAATAATCGTATTGTTTTTATTATCGTACATAAGACCTATAGTCGTATTGTTTTTATTATCGTATATAAGCTATTACTAACATCAATATAGGTTGTAAACTTCGATATACATAAATAAAACAAGTCAGTAATAGCGTTTCCGGGCCATATACTTAACCAGATTTTACCGTCTGAAATATTTTATTTTTATTTTAAATAGAACGGCCGAAGCCAATTACACTATTTAAACATATCAATATACACATTACAAGCTATTTAACACAGTCATGCATTCTTCTCACAAAAATCCAAAATTCTGACAGCATCATCTTCCATTTATCCGCAAACATATCAAGATTTGTATTCGAGTTCAGGAGAGCGAATGTCCGAGGAATAGGTGACGTGGAGTGTGCAACAGTACAATATAAAAAACCACTAGCGCGGTTTAGTAGCGGTTTTTTTTTTTTTTTGAGGATGGGAAATTATCAAATAACTTCTCCCGCTCTGGGTGGAGCAGGAGGGCGTGTCAGACTTTTACTGACTAAAACCCACCCGTGTTCCCTGGCGCAGTGGTTACGGCCCCGACTTACCTACGAGTTGTAAGGTCGTGAGTTCAAATACCGACAGACGCTTTGTTATTATTATAAACATTTATTTCAGACCAGGGTCATAAATCTTGTTAGTAACAATATACTTTTCTTTTGGGTGGGAAATCATCAAATAACTTCTCCCGCTCTGGGTGGAGCAGGAGGGCGTGTCAGTCTTTTACTGACTAAAACCCACCCGTGTTCCCTCAGTTGCCTTTGTGCCAGGGGCCGCGGTATCTCTTTCGAACAATCTCTTCAACACCGAGAGTTGACAATTTTATTTTTGCGTCTGACGGTACGAACTTGGTCAAATCTTACGTCTGCGTCTTCTCAAACAGAGAAGGCACGATCATTGATCACCACGCTAGCTCAAGAAATGTTAGCGATTTCAGATTTGAATTAACTTTAAGCCTAGCGGTCCCCTCAAAGTTTTTCCTTCTCCGATGTCAGTAATGTCCAATATATCTCTCTTGTCTTTTCCCATCTATGGATGTTGGAACTAGCTTCAACTTTCCAACTGGTCGACTTTTTGACAATTCAAAAGTGCCTGTAAATGGTTTAATTGAAATAAATGCTTTGAGTTTGAGTTTGAGTTTTGGAGACGGTTTCCAGGACAGAATGTAGCTGAATACCGGTACTTTACATGGAGCAACTGCCTATGTGAACTCCACAACCCAGTTACTGGGTAACACCATACCCATTGCTAAGACTGGTTGTCAGACCATCGGGCTTCTATCAACCTGTAACGACTGTCAAAGATCCACAAATTACAGCCTGGATCAACGGGATAACGTGCTTTCCGAGGCACGGAGGGGTCTTGGTATGTAAAGATGGTCACCCATCCATGATCCAACCGCAGCAAGGGTAGCTTAACCTAATTGATCAATCCGTGTGGCTTATTATTACTTAGCTACTAGAAAATTCGCGAAATAATATCGAGTAATAAAATTCTGCACGTAGGCCGAAATTCGTTGCCGGGGATTTTTTTAATGTCACTTAATATCTATTTACTGATTAAGAATAAAAATCTTAGGGTCGCCATGTCACTTGATAAATATTCATTTTTGTATACATGTTTGATATGTAGGTATGAGTTAATAATTTTACTGGTTAACTCATTAAACGACATCAAGTGACAAATGTGTGCACTGATTCGACAAGTCCACTCAATCTGTTTGGTTCTTTTCTCAAAAGACCATTTCAGACACCAATCCACATGATCTGACCAAGATTATGTCTGGACTTTAAAAAAGACTGTGACCTCTGAGTTTGTTTCGGCCTTTCTTCTCAGAGTAGTCAGATAGCGAACGCTGACCTCATCTAGTTTAAAAAATAAGATTGACGTGTTTGGACAAACCTACTTACAATAAAAATATTAATCATATAAACAAGAAAAGATTGTCGTGTTTTTTTTTCTTGTTTAAAAATAGAACGATTTCTTTGTTTATCAAGTTCTATTTTATTCTGGGAAAAATAATCTAGTAGGTACCTATGTATAATAACATTAATAACATAATAAACGCAAATACATGTACAGTGAACAAAAGATATAAGTAATCAGGCATTGCAAACTGTTGCTCTTTTGATAGGTACTGTGAGATCGTGAGGTGGATCTCAGCACCGGGTCGAACAATAAAACACTAATTTATTGTGTGCTTTATATAATTACAAGCTTTTTCCAGCGGCTTTTCGCGTGGAGGTCGAAACTATCTCACGGGAACGTACGTACTCGTAGGATAGTTTTTCGTTGTAACGTGCATTCGTGGTTCCGTGATCCGTAATCCAATGTTTTCTTTGTAACGATATTCGTTGCTTCGTGCTTTCGTCATTACATTTTTCGTTATTACAAACTTTCGGCGCTGCATTATACGGCGAAGCATATTTCGAAGTCATATAGCGGACTCCAAATTGAGGGGCTTGTGGCTAAGTAATATAAGCCCCTAGGGTCGATCGTTCAGGTTAAGCTGCGCTTGCCTAGGTCGGTCCGTAGATGGATGAACATCTTTATATACCAAGACACCTCCGTGCCTCGGAAAGCACGATAAGCCGTTGGTCCCGGCTGTTATTTGTGGATGTTTGACAGTCGTTACGGGTCGTCAGAAGCCCGAAAGTCTGACAACCAGTTTTATCAAGGGGTATCGTATTACCCAGTAATTGGTTTGTGGACGTCAGATAGGCAGTCGCTCCATGTGAAATGCTGGTATTCAGCTGCAACCGGTTAGACTGGAAGCTGACCCCAACATAGTTGGAAAACGGCTAGGCAGATGATGATAGCGGACTCTAAATTAATTTCCTTTTTATAAAGATATCGATACCCATCACGTTTGTGGAGTTTCACTAATTAATTTAATGTGATCCTATGAAGGTAGTACGTATTTGGCACAACTTATGCAAGACATAGCGCAAAATAGATAATTTCTTGACTGTACACCAAACATTTTCGTTGACTGTACTTCGGAGAGGACCTTGATTGGCAATAAAACTCGTTACATCAATTAATTATAATCTTTGTTTCGCGGTGACGCAGATAATAATCACAGTTTCAATTAAAAAGTATAAGAGATACATGGTGGCAAGGACATCGACGCAGAACTGTAGGTACCTACAGGGTGTTCAGAATCATGTACTGAATTCATGACTTAGCACGTGATTCTAAACACCCTAACGTAGAAATATTGCGTCGGTTATCAAAAAATAAAATCTGCTGTTGCATAGACAAGTGCAATAGGTACCAACACGGTCAAAATGTATGGAAACAGATGTTTTTATTTAAGACTGCGCAAGCTCGATCGTTCAACGAACGCCATACCTATTGTGTCGTAAAAAAAAATAAAAAATAAAAATAAAGTAAATCCTCCTAATATCACAAACTTTCGCGTTTATAATTTTACTAGTTTTTTCTTGCGGTTCCGCCCGCATGGATGTCGGTTATCGCGCAAAAAGTAGCTTATGTCCATCTCAATATCCCAGGCTATATCTCTGCCAAATTTCATGACGATCGGTTCAGCGGTTTAGGCGTCAAAGCGTAACAGACAGACAGACAGAAAGACAGACAGAGTTACTTTCGCATTTATAATATGCGCGGCGTGAGGGTGACAAGAAGGCTTCCACTCAGCATGATGTTGTTCTATGGGACCCACAGCACAGCACTGATTTTCAGAGGTCACACGAAAACGACGTACGAAAATCAAGTCAGGAGGGCTGGATGGGAGGTGGTGCATGGTCTGCGCCACAGCCCCACAGCTACTCCCTGCTGCCGTACCGCGGTAGACCCACTTTTTGAGAGTGTAGTTGAAAGAAAGAAAGAAAGAAACAATATATCCAAAGTCACCGACTTCCGAAATTAAAGTTATTTTTCACTTTGTAGTGGTTTTTTTTGGAAGTCGGATGTTTTTTTTCGAAAAAGTTTTTTAGTTTGTGACGTTATGAGGAGTCTGGAGGGCCCGATAGTTATTCCTATATTAAATGTGACGTCACGTACCTACACTTACAAGTTGTAGGTCGTGAGTTCGAACCCAGGGAGGCAGTTTACTTTATGTAAATAATTTCATCACCACTGCTGTTTAAACGGTGAAGGAAAACATCGTGGCATGTCCAAGAACCAATCATTCGCAGACATTTAGGTAACATCCACCAACCCGCACTGGGCCCGCGTGGTGGATGACGGCCCACTTCTTCTTATAGAGATGAGGCTTGCGTCCCAGCAGTGGGAACATTAAAGGCTAACGATGCTATCAAAATCAAAATTAAAATCCATAGTATATTTTATAACGAGGGACTAAACGAAGCCATAATATACCAGAGGTGGTTTGACTCCCGAGCGTGCGAGGGAGTCAATGAAACCGAGGGTATATTAAGTTGGCGTTTAATCTCGAGGTGCAAACTGTACTTTTCACTTTGAGAGCGAGAAAAATAGTCAATTTAGTACAAAAACATGTACTTACCTAATAAATATTACTTAATAAAATAAAAATCACAATATCTATTAGGTATGTCTTTTGCTCTTTGCTCGACGTCAAACTCTTCACCAAGGAACATCATATACCACAACTGTCACTGGACATTCTTAATAAATTTATTTAAAGCCGAACAAATTTACACTCGACAAAAATTCTGAAATTTTCGCGGTCAGTTTTTTCCTCTAAACCAGTCACAGATTAACAATTTAAAACACATGGCGCCACCTTGGCAAAAAACATGGAACTAAAACTCTCAACATTTTCGCAATGAAGATGGTCCACACTCAACAGATAATAGTATATTTACTGGCTGTTTGAGTTTGTCTATGTCACATGAAGGAAATTTAAAAACGAATTACTTTTTACTCCCTAGAGACTAAAGGGGTCACTTTAGTCCTCCCGCTTCTTAGGGCTATATTGGTGTCTTTTTAGAGCGTGAGAAGTGAAAAAGTCATTTATTCAAACTAGGCTGAGAGTCAGCTCTTTTTGAACATCAAAACTACATAAGACAGTCCCCCAAAACGCCCACCCTTCGCCACTTCCTAGTGCTTTATCTGCGAAGAAGTGGCGGAACAAACTGCTCAGCAACACAGCTGTCTGTTAAGTTAGAAGAACTTGATTCTATTCAATAGTAGGTTATTAACATTACGAAACACAAAAAACATTAAATTTGCCATTAGGGGCCATCCATAATTTACGTCACACAAACTTTATGGTTTTTTGACCCCCCCGTCCTTGTCACATGTGGTCACACTTGCGACACCCCCTCCCCCTTGTGTGACGTCACATATTTTTTAATTTTGTGACGTCACAAAGCTTTTAATCCCCCCTGGCCCTTGTCACACAATGTCACTTTTCGGTGACCCCCTCCCACCCCCTCAACGTGTGACGTAATTTATGGATGGTCCCTTATATGTCAGCTAGCACACGCCAATATACCATTAAAACATTGAAAACGATAGGTACTCAAGTAGAAATAAATAATAAAAAATAAACATAAACAGAACTTACAATCTAAATAAAAGCTTCCAGGCATAAAGGGCATGCCCGCTTACATATGCAATTCTGAATTATGTAAATATAGCTATAACTTGAAGTAACAAAAGTTAAACTAGGACCTCTGGACTAAAATTAATAAAAAGTTAATACAATTTACAATAACAAAACCATGGTCAGCAAGACGATCAGTCACCACAAGCACCTATGTTATGCTACATGGTGAATGGTGATCTTGTAAAAAATCACTAACATATTATTAAAACAAAGTCCCTTCGTGAGGGAGAGGCAGTGTATGCGCCCTCACGGCCGTAGTCGCCGCGGGAGACGCCCTGGGCGTCGGGAATGCCAGACTGATTCCCGGCCACCGTAGGCGCGGGATTGCGGACGGCGACTAATGGGTAGCTCGCTGTCCGGTAAGGAAGGACCAAGCCCGGGTCGACGGCGCGTTGTGTTCCACGCGCGCCTCAAAGAGATGTCAGCACCAAATGGGGGGATCCGCAAAGGCCGATGCCTGCCAGGGGTGCGGGTTGTTCGAAAGAGATACGGCGGCCCCTGGCACACAGGCAACTGAGGGAACACGGGTGGGTTTTAGTCAGTAAAAGTCTGACAAGCCCTCCCACTCCACCCAGAGCGGGAGAAGTTATTCGATGATATCCCAACCAAAAAAAAAAAAAAAAGTCCCTGTATGTTCGCGATAAACTCAATAACTACTGAACGGATTTTCATGCGGTTTTCACCAATATACAGAGTGATTCATGAGGAAAGTTTAGGTGTATAATTTGTTAAGGTATTGTTTAAATTAGTTAACACGGCCGACGCCCGCGCCGCTGGCAAAAACTGGTATGTAATAAAAAACAATAGCAAATAATATAATTTAAAAATAATTCTATAAACTACAATTTACTTACTTATATTGAAATATTTGTGTGTGTGTGTGCACGGTTGAGTGATTCTGTATTTGTGAATGTATGCGTCTGTTTTATTTTAATACGTCTATTTGATTGTTTTGATAACATCTTCAGTCTCTTGATAAATATAACATAACTTTAATAAATACCTACTATACATGTCTGCTTACCACTTCGAAGAATACAAGCGTCATATTATTTCTATTTAGTTGCCAACCAGTCTATCAAAACAGAAGCCGTAACATGCGTAAAAAAACCGAATAATCATGCAAAGTATAAACAACATCGTACGATCATTTTATTTATCAGACAAGACCGAGGTCATTTTATAAATTATTTATATTTAAAGCGGGAGTGATATGAAGTTTCGAATGACGTTATTGCGACGCACGCCATTTCGAAAAACTTTACGAGTGGTACGCCGCGCCAGTTCGAACATACATTGAGTCGAAAATCGCTAAATTGAATGACGTTGTCGCGAACACGCTGATTCGAAAACTTTTTCCAAAAAAAAACAACCGACTTCCAAAAAAACACTTCAAAGTGAAAAATAACTTTAATTTCGGAAGGCGGTGACAAAAAATTCAAATACAGCTCCAAAGACACCGACTTCCGAAATTAAAGTTATTTTTCACTTTGTAGTGTTTTTTTGGAAGTCGGTTGTTTTTTTTTTTGAAAAAGTTTTTATTTTTCACTTTTTAGTGGTCCACATGTGCTTACCCCTTCACAGCATACCGGCGTGATGTTATGTTATGAACTGGTGTAAGCAATAGACAGACATGAGATTTCAGCAATCCCAGTCCATTTGCTATCATTTATTGAGGAGTTCCGTTGCCTATCTCCAAAGTTCTTCATCAGATCTTCACCAAATTGAAATGAGACCACTACGAGAAAGTACTCTTCCAAAAAATAGCTAAATCGCTTCGTGTGCATATAAAATTTGAAGAGTTCTCTCTATTTCTCCAGGATCCCATCATCAGATCCTGACTTGATGATCATGGGACCACCTGGAAAGTATACCCTTTCAAACAAAAAAAACAAAATCCAAATCGGTCCAGCCATCTTCGAGTAATCGGGGAACATACATAAAAAAAAATAAAAATAAAAAAACAAAAAAAAAAAGGTTCCGACGAATTGATAACCTCCTCCTTTTTGAAGTCGGTTAAAAAACTGTTTCAATGGTACGCTGGTACGAAAGTCTTGGTATCGACATCCATTGTTGCGAATAGCTTATATTCCTATATGGATTTGTCTAGCAATCAAACTCGCGACCCCGATAAATCCTTATTTGTATTGGGTTTGGGAAACAAGAGTAATGAGAAGTATTTTTTTAAGGTAACTTTTTAATTTCCTTAAGTATAGTAATCAACAAAAGAAATCAACAAGTTTTTTTTTTAGCTTTTATTAATCAAATACAAAAAAAAAATACATTTATTTGTTACATCATACCACACAAACCATCGCGGGTTTAACAGCGGTATGGCCAGACACGGCAACTCGGTGCCACTACATAATAATAATCTAGGAAACAATTTGGTAATTAGATCTATATAGGTACCTACTTATATATCCTATTATAACGCACTGCGATCTAAAAACTATCTTTTTAATACCTTTGAGCAGTTCTTCGCATTTAATACATTGCAGATTTCCAGAGGTAAATCATTCATATACGATGGTAGCATACATTCCCACGTCCGAGCTCCATAAGCATTATTAGATTTAGGTTCGATAAATACGGGTAGGTAAGTCAAACAACGCAGCGACTTAGGTCTTATGTATTTACGAATCAAAATTATAGATGGTACTCATTACCACCACCACCCATAATTTAAGGTTGGCTTCGAAGAGTTGAACCCTTGGAAGTCAACCTTCATTCATTTGTTTTTATTATTACGATTGCATAAATTGGATAAATAATAATACTGTAGTATTTGTATTTTCGTTTATTTACTTTCATACATTGTTAAGTATATTTTTAAATATTTTTACAAAAATCATACAAAAGCATTTAGAAATATAAAAAATAGTGGCCCATCGGCATCAGGAGCAGGGTCCAAGATGCCGGTGGTCAGGGCTCTAGAGAAAGGAACCTCCTGACTATGCGTGCCGAATCTAGGAGTACTGCTTTCTGAATCAATCCCTTGATCCAGCCGCGTAATGAGAGCCTCCTGAGGTGTTGGTCGAGGCTCTTCGCTATTAGGCCATTTACTGTAACGATTATCGGTACAATGATTGCTGAATTCACGTCCCACATGTCGACAACCTCAATCAATGTAGTCAATGTAGTACTTAATTTCTTATCTTGCTCAGCTTTCACGAGATTCTCGTCATGAGGGACTTATATTACATAAAGTATTTCTATAAATTGACACTGAGCTAATTGTCTAGAATAGAGAAAGAGAACTACCTATATTTCTTGGTAATCAGACAAATTCAGATTGGATTATGAATAATTATGATATTCGCAACAGTGGATTTCGATACCAAGACTTTCGCACACTAGCGTACCATTCGAACAGTTTTTCGCATGAGCGTGTTCCCGGCAACGTCTTTCGATATAGCGGTTTTCGACTCAATGTGTTTTCGAACTAGCGTATCACTCGTAGCGTGCGCTGTAACCTGCATTTATTTGGAAAACTGGGCTCTCGTCGTTATCAGAATACTATTAATGTTACCTCTCATAAAACCGCATTTTTTATCAAAAGTGTCCTAGGTATGGCCACAAAAATATATAATAGTATACCAGCAGTTATCTATTATATAAAACTGAATCCCTATTTCCCTTGGTCACGCCTCTGACGTTCTCCTGAAGACCTTGTCTGAACGGTGGGATTCACCAATGCTGCAGGCGTGGATGGGGTGGCACTCTCTTTGCAACAGGAGATGAGTGGTTCTCCTTTCATGCCCGTTTAGTTTAATATTTTGCGTACTAATATTATTTTTTAAGACTGTAATACTAACAAAATGGAACCTGATTTCCGAAATAAACGATTAAGTATTTATTTATTTATCACACGTGAACGGCTGGACCAATTTTGCTAATTCTTTTTTTGTTGTATTTGTTATTGTCAGGGGAAGGTTCTTATGAAACAAAAAAATAAAAAAAGTTGCGAATTTAATATTCATAGTTAAGACAGGACAACGTCTGGCGGGTCAGCTATTAGAAATAAAGAGTGTCTGGTATCCTTTAAAAGGTCCTTGTTTAAATTCCTTCTAGATAGATGTTACTACTCCATCATTGAGTTTACTACTGATAAACAGAGGTATGACGATTCCGACTTGCTAATTAACTCATATGATTTTTATTATTGTTAAGTACTAATGTGTTTACCTATTTATTTAAAATTGTAATTACCTGTGTACCTACCTGACATATTTTTAAATTGATTTTTTTGTTATGTATTGGCATGCCACCTACTAATTATAATTGTTTGTTTCTGTAAATTTTGTACGCCATTGAATGGCAAAACATAATGCACATATTTTAGAAAATACTAACTGTAACCATACCTATGTTTAACAAAATAAATGATTGATTGATTGATTAATTTTATTCGAAATAGAGTGCGTCGCAATAACGTCATTCGAAACTTCATATCACTCCCTAAAGCTGTTGGTAATCTTGATGTGTTTTTTTTTTTGTCACGAGACCTGTTTTGACCTGACCTGGGCCTCAAGTCTGCTATTACAATAGTGTCAGAATGTTCTATCATTGATTTCATAATTGTTGATTTTGACAAGTTTGGTAATCTACTAATAAAATGGCGTCATTATGACTTTCCAATGGTCAGCCACTGACACTCCATTGAAAGAAATGGCATTTATTGGTAATCTCGTACATAATGATAAATGAATGACAAGGCAGTGATCTGTTAAAATTTTGACAGTTCCTTTGATTAGTGACCTACCCTTAGAACGTCATTGTGCAGTCATTGCTTTTAATTCGTTACGAATATACGATACTCAAACGATAATGCCATTATAACACAATTCTATTACGACACCATTGACCGACCAATGATCGATCATTATGAATTTAGCAGATTACGAACTTTTACCAAAATGACAAATGAATGACAATAGGATCGTGTTGGAATGACGAATTTATAAAAATAGCAGACTAAGGCCCCTGTACTAGTGTAAGGCGTAAGTACGCAGATGTATTGCACTTTTCTATGAAACAGCAGATGTTTTTTTGCTGAATCGATTCCAATAATTTTTACACCATGTTATATTTTATACCTACCAAAAAAGTTTTGCAAGTGTGATGGAAAATGTTATCACCAGTTAATTACAATACATTCGCCGTACGGTTAGGTAGCTATACTGCCTAATTGTTATCAATGAGAACAATACGACGCTGGCCGCGTGGTGACCATGTTTGTGTATACAACTAGGTAAATTATCAAGCTTATAACTTTATGATTTTTCATGATACAGTTTTGAAATTTTGTACATAGATTCTTTACATAAAAATACTAGACACATGTTTCTGGTGCCGTATAATTATACTAAAACTAGGGTTGTATATATGAAAACATTATGTATGTTCGGAAAATCTACATATTTTTAGTAAGATAAGTGATAAGCATAATTTTAATACTAGAAATAGGAACAAATTAGATCAGCCACGGTTTAGATTGTCTAAAGTACAAACTTCTTTTATGGGGTACTGTCCTTGGAGCGTCGCTACCTGCCCTTAGAAACTAACGTTTAACATTTCTTTGTTTCAGTATTGATGTTAATATCAACAACGTTCGTTCTCAGCATGATTGGGACGATATTCTTTTGTTTTACGAATACAATCAACGACGCCATATTGTCTGTAAGTATAAAACTATCAAATATTACACTTATATTGATAGGGTTGAGCTACACGATGACTGATACTTACATGCTATCTGTTGGGATAGGTCAGCTCAAAGCTGCAATGCCTCTTTCGTCAAAAGGCCCTTCCAGACATGGCCCTGCATTGTTAGACTCACATTAAATTCTAATATATAATGGTCGGACTTTAAGAGAGCATGACCTCTGAGTTTGTTTCGACATTTCTTCTCAGGGATCAGTCAGCTAGGAAATGCGGGTGCCATCTAGTTTTAAAAATATTAACCAACAAAATAATGACGTGTGAAAATGTCTTAAAAGATCTAGTTACCTACATAAATGAACATTTCATTTTATTAAGAGAGAGCAAAGAGCAGTGGAGGCCCAATTGTACCGGCCGCAACTTACGAGTCGTAGTTCATAAGTTCGAACCTCGACATGCGTTTACTTTGTATAAATTAAATTACATCCCCACTGCTCTCAAAAACGGTGAAGAAAAACATCGTGAAGAAATCCGGCTCGAAGGACCATATGTTGACGATAATGCGTCGACGGCTCAATTACAGGAGCGAATAAAATAAAACAAAATCTGGTGTATTACGTAAATATAAGTTACACCTAGAAGCAAACATTCGAAGACATGTGCCATCTACCAACCCCCACTGGGGCCGCATGGTAGATTACGGGCCACTTTTTCTCACCGAGAGGAGGCCTGTGTCCCAGCGGTGGGAACAATATAGACTGATAATATAAAGATTAGACAACTATTGACATCTTCCAGAGAAAATGACAATAATTCTATGTCCCCAGAGCATGGTGATCCGCAACAACTCCCTAGCCTATAAGATCTGGAGGCGGCCTGACGTGCAGCCTCTCATGAAGGTCTACCTCTTCAACTACACCAACTGGGAACGCGTCAAGGATGGTCTGGACACCAGACTACACGTCGACGAAGTTGGCCCTTATGTTTACTCGTAAGTTTTCGTTCATACTTTTACTTATTTAACAGACGGCTGACCCATGTGGGGCATTTTTATTAATTTTGAACACTTTTGGCCCAAAATTCTCCGCTCACTGACGCAGTCTTATGATCATCAAATACACAGCGTGACGAGTTCCGTGGGGAGGTGCCGCATTATGTACTAGAGATCTGAGCCGTCCGTGAACCCCCATCTGTGGAGATTTTCTTTGCTCCGGCCGACTTGGGTTCGAAGTGTTTTAAGGGATTTCCAAGGCAGTCACGGTCTTAGGCGGCAGGCTCTCAGATGGTTCGATAAAATGGTCAGGGAGCTTATACAGCTCCCGCCATAGGTTCCATATTGATGTAGACTATTGGGTGGACTAGCTGGACCTACGCACCCTAAAAAACTATTGCGGCTCTTCAGCCTCTGGGGCACTGTTGTGCATTTCGTGACGTGAGTCAACTTGCAGCTTCACTCTCTCCATGCGGCTAGCTATGGTCCTGCGAATGTTTTACTAATTTAACCGTCGGCTTTCCCACGTGGGGCATTTTTACAAATTTAATCAACGACTTTCCCATGCGGGGCATTTTTATTAATTTAACCGACGGCTTTCCCATGTGGGGCATTTTTACTAATTTTACCTACGGCTGGCTGGTGATATTCTTCAGAAAGGTCAGATACGTAGTCTTATTCACAACCGGCGTATGTCTATGACCATATCTATGAACATAAACGAAGCAAATGAAGTATGTAAGGATCGTAGCAGGTGGCATTCTGTAGTTTCTGCCCACCCACAGGGAAAGAAAGCGTGGGTTTATACCTATATGTATTAGTGATGTGCCGGATCATTAAAAATGTAGATCCAAAGATACGGATCCTGATACGTGTCCGGATACGGATCCGGATACGTATCCGGATACGGATCCGGATAATTTGCGTCAAGACCTACGGATACGGATCCGGATCTTAAGTTTCTTACTCAATCCGTGTCGGTGCGCGTGACCTTGAAACGATAGTTGACACCACTTGACGCTTTGCGTGACAGAACATGTTTCGACTTGCGTTGCGCAGGTCTTTCTTTTGTTTTGTTAATAGTTTAGTGTGACACCGGGCAGCATAGATTACGTTTGTTAGTTATAAGAGTTAAAAAAATGTCTTCAAAGAAGTTTAGTAGTGCAATTTGGAATTATTAATAATGTAAAAGATCCGTCAAAAATGTAACTGATAGGGATACGGGTATGGATCTTTTTCTCCCGCGGATATCCGCGGATACGGATACGGATATCCGGAACATCATTAGTATGTATGTAACACTGGAAAAATGCAATATTAAAATGTTAAACACCTATAGCAACCGCAAACATATGGTAAGTGTTGGCAATAGGCATAATATTGTCAGCCTTGAAGTATTATACCATATCGAACGGAAGCGATATCGCAATATCGTGAGTTCGATGCTTTGCGGGTACACAGTTCAGACCACCATCACCACTATAATAATATGTAGGTACGGTATCCAGTAGTTAAGGCGGTGATTTTTTGAAAACGCTCAAAAAGGTGCGTTTTTAAACAAGTATATCTCTTTAACCGTAAATATTTTTGAAAGCAAAAAAAAAATTATATTTTCTAGTCTTTTTTGCATAAAGTGATTGAACTCAAAACATAATTAAACATACTTTAATGCATCAAAAAATCATCAAAGTCACCTCTTAATTATCTTTAGAACCAGTTCATCCCTTCAATAACAATTATAATTAAAAATATACCATAAAATTCCAAATGCCAAACTGCATTCAGTGATGGGTTATTTATGATTAAATAGTTAATATCTAATTTTATACGATTTTATTTGCATTTTTACGACAATGCTTGCTCATTTATTATTCGAATTTATTACAACAGATTTTAACCCGTTTCGGATTGCAATAAGAACTATTATCGCTCATAACGACAATATCTAAAGTTACCAGGGCCATAAGGGTGTGAACATACTTATCGACGCCGAATCGGCTTGAGCCGATCACGTATCACCACATTCTGCCACATCAGCAATCTGAAATTCGGCTCGATGCAAAGTCGTTTTGAAACGAAGCGAAATACTATCGCAACGTCAAAGTCAAATCATTTGTTCCAAATAGGCACATAAAAGGCAGTTATCAACGTCACGATTTACAAATAAATATATTTGGTTATAGTTGCCCCCATCCAGAAGTTTCGTATGGAGAAGAATGAACAAGAAACTCCACTGTTACTCTTTTATAATGGCTTACAATATTTTGTATAAATTATTATATCTATATAAATAAAAAGAAAAGTCCTGACTGACTGACTGACTCATCAACGCCCAGCCCAAACCCTTGGACCTAGAAATATGAAATGTTGCACAGAGGTTCCCTTTATAATGTAGACAAGGTATAAGGAAGGATTTTTCGAAATTCAACCCCTAAGGCAGTTAAATAAGGGATGAAAGTCCCGCGCGAGCGAAGCCGCCGGCAAAAGCTAGAATCATTATAATTATTTGAAGACGATGCATCTAGAAACACACCAGTTAAAAAGAATTAAAAATAAAGCATTAACAGGTAAATTAATTATGTAAGATTTATCATGGTTATTAAATATTTACAAATCACTTTTTGCATGGAAATAAACCTGTTTCTGACTGGCTCCAGTCGATTCCGCTGACCGTGTCATTCGCCTTTGTAGAGGAGTGTACGACTAAACGCTGACACACACTACGCCGACAGACTGAACACCGACAAGACTTTACTTCGACGGGACTCTTCGCCGACAGGACACTTCGTCGACAAGACTCTTCGCCGACAGGACACTTCGTTGACAGGACTCTTCGCCGACAGGGCTCATCCTTGCGCTATTACTATAATAGTCAAGTAACTATCACTAACACAGATGGTCGCAATTCTAACCTAACCTAACCTATTACCTACCTGATGAGCCCTGTCGGCAAAGAGTCCTGTCAGCGAAGTGTCCTGTCGCAGAAGAATCCCGTCGAAGTAAAGTCTTGTCAGCGTTCAGTCTGTCGGCGTTTAGTCGTACACTGTTGTAGAGTGTCGTGTCTGTCACTCATACTTGTGTGACAGTCTCTTTCTCCATGCTCCATGCTCATGCATTACTTCATGCTCCAAAGTGTCCTGAGGGACCCCGCAGCATTGATTTACAAAAAAACCCAAGATACACAACGGCGTCAAAAACGTCCGCTTAAATAGGGCGCAATGTGCGCAGGTGTCAAATAGTATCGTCAGTCATCTTTCAGTCAGTCTTTTAAGGTTAATTTTGCCAAAACGTGAGTTTTATCATAACTAAGTATAACCACTGACGTACCTATAATTGGGGACAGTTTTGAGTGCATCTTGGGTTTTTTGTATTTCAATGCCCCGCAGACATAAAAAAGTGACTTCATTCTATTTTCGGTGTTTCAGAAGATCCATAATATGCTAAATTGAATGTCAAGTATGTGTTATCTTTATCACACACCTACCTACCTACATTAATTTAATTAAAACTTTAATTAATCAATTTATTAATGTAAACACAATATTATCTTCAGGCGATTATGACTGGAATAGACATAATACTTATTTTCTAAAGCTGTAACCTGAACCCTAATTGCGTAACATACGATTAATCATAATCGGTTTCATTTTGATTGTTGAGCAGACACATTTTTCGAACATATGAAGCAATGGTTTAGCACTCTGTTTCAAAATTAGGGTGCTGGGTATATGCCACCATATGCCTGGTTATATGCAGTATAGTTGTAGTATCTTTTTTTATCTTAAGCAATAAAGCACGAAGGTGCGTCAAACCCAAGAAAAAGATTAAAAGTCAAATTTTACTATGGTTTGTTGCTCAAAAATATTGTCATAAGTAAACAATTTTCTACTACACAGTTCATACGTGCGTTACCTACTGTCGCGGCCATTTTGTGACGTCAGTTACCACGATTACACTTTACCCGACCTAGGAATCGAACCCAGGACCGAATGCTCAACAGTAGCGCTTGCGACCAACGAAACAGTTCGCGTGATTTTATATTACCTACATTAATTTTAATGTAATAATCCGATATACAGGAAAAGTTTTTATTCAGTGCGCAAACTTTAACCATGAATTCAGCATAATATCATTCTAGACACCCCAACGAAGAAATGTTTCGTCGGTTTTACAAAAAAAAATCAGCTGTTTCATACATTTTAACTGCGTAGGTAGTTAAAATGTATGGAACAGCTGTTTTTTGGATCGAAGTTCCTTATCGCGCGTTGTGAAAGGGGGCTAGACGGAAAAAATTCTCACGAAAAGTTGTAACGACACTTTTTGCTATACAGGGTGAAATTGAAAACATGCGACAAACCGAAATGGGAGATTGTACTCATCATTATGAACAACTTTTACCTATGGACCAAAGATGCAATCGCATAAAAAAAAACAGCTGTTCCCTACATTTTGACGAGTTATGCGAACATAAATGTAGGGAACAGATGTTTTTTTTTCGGGATTGCATCATTGGTCCCTTAGTAAAAGTTGTTCATAATGATGAGTACAATCTCCCATTTCGGTTTGTCGCATGTTTTCAATTTCACCCTGTAGTAAGCTATTGTAAGCCGTGCGGCGTGCGCATGTTTCTCTGTCTGTCTCTCTCTCTCTCTCTCTCTCTCTCTCTTATAGAAAGCAAGCCAGATATTTTCATATACATATATATATATTTTTTTCATATTTTTTTTTATTTTATATTTTTATTTATTTTAAATATATGCATATTTTTATTTTATTTTTTTATATTTTTTGGAACTTCGTTCCATCCGGGTGTCCCTGACACCTCTCAAGTTTTTTTTTTTATAACCGACGAAAAGTTTCTGCGCTGGGGAGTCTAGAATGATACTTATACTGAATTCATGGTTACATTTTGCGCACTGGATAAAAACTTTATAAACATGTCGAATTGATAACCTCCTTCTATTTGAAGTCCGTTATAAAAGGTTGCACAAGCATAATTTTATTTAATTCACAGCAAGATTACCTCAAACCAAGTCATTAAATACCTATAAAATATTAATTATTATTGCAATTTAATGAAGCTATTCCAAACTGTCAAATTTTCCCAATTGAACATGACCCTTACATCTTTAGCAATAAAGTCGAAAATCTATGAAAGAAAACTGACAAATTTTGGTAGCTTGATGTGCTGGTCTCTGTACTAACTTGTCATATAAGTTCACAGGGCAATTGTTAAAAAAATAACACCGTTATCAAAGACCCGACTGTTATCGTAACGAGACAAAACGATGAGCAGAGATCCAGTGCGTGATCACTCACAAATAGTTTTGTTTAAGTATATTAAAATGTGATTAACTAAATAATCATTTATTATTGATTGTAAATTTTTTTTCTGTTAAAATTTTTGCATCTCTCATTGGGTTTTTACGCGCTTTATATTAGCTTCACTTGTATGTTTGTTTGTATGTAACCGACTCCTTAGAGAGTGATTTTGACCCACTTTAAACTGTCAGATTTAATTGAAACTTTGTAAACTTATCGAGGACCAATGACAAATCAATATTTTTTTTTTTTTAATTGGGAAAAAAAGCAGAAAAAAAACCCGTTTTTGTAGTTAGCAGAACTAAAAAATAGAAAATAAATAATAGTTTAAAAAACTAAAAAACACGCTTTAAACACCAAACTAAAAAAGGAGACAATAATTTAATTCAATTAAAGAGCGTGCGGTGCTTTTTAAAGTATTTTTATAATCAATTAATGTCAAGCACCCCACGCTTTTTAATTGAATTAAATTATTTTCTCCTTTTTTTAGTTTGGCTTTTGAAGCGTGTTTTTTCTATTCCGTCAGAGATTTCTCAGTAGGTCGGAATCTGAATGAATGTCCAATCAACTCAGCTTATCACTGTCCACTGCTGGACATAGGCATCTCCCAGGCTGCGCTACAACACCCTGCCGGTCGTTGGTCTATCCAGCTGAGGAGCGTCCCACGCTACGGTTGTCGATGCGCGGTCTCCACTCCAGCATGCACTTTACTTTGTGTAAATAATTTAATCACCACTGCTCTAGTAGTAGTAAAATCGGTGAAGGAAAACATCGTGAGGAAACAGGCTTGTCTTAGAACCAAAAATTCGAAGACATGTGACACCTACCAACCGGCACTGGGCCCACGTGGTGGATTACAGCACACTCCCTCTCGAAGAGGCCCGTGGCTGGGAATATTATAGGCTAATTATACCTACTATACACTCTGACGTACGCGGACGGAGCCACGGGCATAAGCTAGTACTTATGCTATAAGTAAATGAAACCACATAGTAGAGTATTTTACTCTGTATGACAAAAAAATTAAATTCATAATTATATTATTGAGTTAGCTTAGGCAAAATGCAGTCGAAAAATGTTAGTTTTAAGTTCATGTAAAAACAATAGTATATTTTATGCGAGGTCAATGAAATATTAAGTTGGCGTTTAGTCTCGAAGTGCAAACTGTACTTTTCACTTTGAGTGCGAGAAAAATAGTCAATTTAGTATAAAACCATGTACTTACCTAATAAATATTACAAATCACAATATCTATTAGGTATGTCTTTTGCTCTTTGCTCGACGTCAAACTCTTTACCAAGGAGCATAATATACCACAACTGTCACTGGGCATTCCTAATAAATTTATTTAAAGCCGAACAAATTTACACTGGACAAAAATTCTGAAATTTTCGCGGTACTTGAAGCTAAATGTACTACTTATTCGAATAATTTAAAAAACCATGGAACTGAAACTCTTAATCGAATCAATAACGTCCTTCTTTTTGAAGTCGGTAAAAAATAGGTAAAAAAAAATGAAGCATTGACAGATAAATTAATTTTATGATAGACATGGTGCTCACATATTTACAAACATTGTTAAAGTAAGTATTTATAAGATTTTCCTAGAATATTAACAAGTAATAAATCAGTGTGTGAGTCAAAGTAATCACTGAGTGTAAATCAATGTCATAAATATAATGAAGTAAACAATTAAATTAGCAACCAGTTTGATTTTGTCTAGACTCTAGATTGTCCTATGGAGCAGGACGAGCATGTTTCCAAGTATTCTTATCTTGGATATGTTACCTGCCAAACCCGATTTCAGGCCAAACTAGTTTGTCCTAGGCCAAACTGGTTTATTAAGCCGGGGCACCCCGATTAAATGGGTTAGGTTAGGTTAGAACTGTGACCAAAAGGGCGCGAGCCGAGCGAGCGCAGCGAGCGGTGCCGCGGCAGCGGCCGGCGAGCGTTACTTCCAAAGGCTGTTAACGAAACGGCTAATTAAGCTAGTTGGCTGCGACATATCACGCGTAGGATTAAGTCTGTTTGGCCTAGGACAAACTAGTTTGGCCTAAAATTGGGTTTGGCTGGTAACACTCGGCTCGCGACCTTTTGGTCACAGTTCTAACCTTACCTAACCCATTTAATCGGGGTGCCCCGGCTTAATAATCCAGTTTGGCCTAGGACAAACTAGTTTGGCCTGAAATCGGGTTTGGCCGGTAACAGATATAATCCACTAATTTGTAAAATGCTTGTTTACAAAGAGTACTTTTAATACTCAGATTAAAAAACAAAGGCAGATAGACCGCGCGGAACACCAAGAGTGAAGCCAAAAAACCAAATACTAAAGCGTCGCATTGTATATAACATACAATGCGACGCTTTAGTATTTGTTTTATTTTATTTTATTTGGATTATAAAACAAAGGCAGATAGACCGCGCGAAACACCAAAGTGAGACCAAAAAAACAAATACTAAAGCGTCGCGTCGCATTGAATGTAACTTTTTTTTTTATAGTTTCTCAGTAGAAACCCAGGGTTTGGATTTATGACCCATTGATGGCAATAGGCTCGCCCTCTATTACATGAGACTTAAATATAACTGGCGAAACGGGTACGCGTCTGCGCAATATAATATAATAAAATGCTTGTTTACAAAGTTTACTTTTAATACTCAGATTATAAAACAAAGGCAGATAGACCGTGCGGGACACCAAAGTGAGACCAAAAAAACAAATACTAAAGCGTCGCATTGTATGTAACATACAATGCGACGCTTTAGTATTTGTTTAATTTTATTTTATTTGGATTATAAGACAAAGGCAAATAGACCGCGCGAAACACCAAAGTGAGACCAAAAAAACAAATACTAAAGCGTCGCGTCGCATTGAATGTAACATACGATGCGACGCTTTAGTATTTGGTTTTTTGGCCTCACTTTGGTGTTCCGCGCGGTCTATCTGCCTTTGTTTTACAATCTGAGTTTTAATATGAGTTTTAAATTTCCTTTCATTTAATTGTAATATATCACAAGGTATTTTGTAGTAACATTCAACACTCTACGTTTTGACCCAATTACCTCGTAGGTCTTGTTGTCGCAAGCGATAACACTGAGCTTGAGGTCTTGGGTTCGATTTCCAGGAATTATTGTTTTTTATTTTTATTTATAATTTTTCAGAAGAAACCCAGGGTTTGGATTTATGCCCCATTGATGGCAATAGGCTCGCCCTCTATTACATGAGACTTAAATATAACTGGCGAAATGTGAGTGTACCTACTATAGGTCTGCGCAACCCTTCGGGGAAACAGGACGTGATGTTATGTATCTGGACTTCGTTTTCTGTATATCGTCAACAAAGACAAAAAGCAAATGATAGGGTATTACACCTATTTTTTTTTAAGTGTCTTAATTATTTTCTAGAGTAGGTAATAATAAACCACAAAAAAAAACACAACATTTTTATTTAATCGATTAGTACATTTTCAAATTTCGCGCGCAATTTGACGAAAACGCTGGACGCAGTGGACGCCATATTGCTCTGTGGGAATGGCTGGCGTCAGTTTGCCGTATAAACAAATGCGCTGATATTTTATAAGTTAATTGTATATAATTTAAAACAAAAATAGTTATTTTTCTACTTATCGTTGGTTTGCTGTTCCTGAATGCAAAATATTATTTAAATAAAAATTACTTTGGTTACGAAAATAATAAAAGTACAAAGTTGCTCAGTTGACATGCCGTATGACGTAATAACATGGCGGCTACTATTTCATGGTGTTTAAAACAGATAAAAAAACTGAAATCTTTAGATTGTATTTTAAAGTTTATTTTGTTATTTCATGAACTAAAACTAACATTTTCCGACGGCATTTTGCCTAAGTTATCTCAATAATATATTTTTAGATTTTTTCTCATATAGAATAAAATACCCTATTAGGTGGTTTCATTTATAGCATACTAGCTTTTTTTGCACGCAAGGTCAGTTATCGCGTTAAAAATTAGCCTATGTCCTTTTCAATATCCCAGGCTACGAGTATATCTCTGCCAAATTTCATGATGATCAGTACAGCGGTTTAGACGTGAAAGCGTAACAGACAGACAGTTACTTTATTATAGACATTGGTCGGCGGACTAACGCACATAAGTAAAAAAAATTGCTTTATTTTATCTTTGTACCAAAATCATTCTTTTAAATCAAAAGCACATAAGTCATGTTCGCTTGTTTGGGCTCGAATCTAAGTGGCGTCCTTTTTCAACTTCTTGATTTGCATGAATCTTGCGACGTTACCTATAAAAAACATAAGTTGAGTTATGTTTTAAAACATTTATTGACATGTGCTTTAGTCCGCCGACCCGAATATTAGTAAGGATAGGTTCATATGTGGTTTCCATTCTGACTAATTTACTAACCCAATATACATCTGATATATGTAATTGTTACGTAGCCAATGTTTTCATTCATAAACTAAGAGTCGTATCGAGCGACGCATGATCAAAGTCTAATAGGGGCGTAGATATCATATACGTTGATATACGTTGAAATAGTTACGTCAATTTTAAAGTCTATGCATGTGTAGACTTATTGTTAGGTACGTCAACTATTCAAGGGTTTTCCAAATTTACAAACAACAATATTACGCCCCCAAAGGATTGAAGAGATGTGAGTACAAACTAGCTATACTCCATTTGAAATAAGATTAGACATTTAACTAAACCCCTTTTACAGTCCGATCAACCGATTTTGACTTCTATTGCGTTAGTGGCAGAACAAATGGCAGCTGCAGTAAACAGCTGGTATTGTAACTACTTTTTTGCTTTTAATGTCATCCGTATGCCTACGATATAGAAGTCAGAATCGGTTGAACTGACTGTAAAAAAGGTTTGTTTAAATGTCTAATCTTATTTCAAATGGAGTATAGGTATATACAGGGTGTCCTAGAAATCAACGTCAAGCCGAAATCGAGCATTAGGCCAAGTCGTAACAGTTATCAGAAAAATATGAAAAAAAATCTTGGTCATGTACTTTTCAAATTATATGTATTCAAAAATAAATCTTAAAAACTGACACCCTGTGATGATCTTTCAAGTCCTGTGACTGCAAATATTAACTTTTCGTCATTTTTTTTTCTACCGTATAACTATGAATAACCCTTCTGTCAAACACAGTTAAAAGTTAGAATATAACTGCCTCAGTTTCAAATAAAAAGTTAGATTTTTGCCCGACATTGAATGCAAAATAATTACATTACTCAACTTTAACCGACTGTACTGTAAAAAAAATGTACTACACTATTTTGGCAAGTAACATTAAAAGATGGCGCGTTTAGTCTGGATTCCAAAATGGTATGACACTTACTAATTGCTTCTTCATAATTAAGGAAAAAAAAATTTTTATGAATGTGACGTGACTTACTGCTTTAATAAGAGTGAGCGAGATAGATAGTGACGGTACCTTGATCAAAGGGTACCACTACTTAAAAAAGTAATTTGTTAGTTTTAGGTGCAAAAGTTAATATTTGCAGTCACAGGACTTGAAAGATCATCACAGGGTGTCAGTTTTTAAGATTTATTTTTGAATACATATAATTTGAAAAGTACATGACCAAGATTTTTTTTCATATTTTTCTGATAACTGTTACGACTTGGCCTAATGCTCGATTTCGGCTTGACGTTGATTTCTGGGACACCCTGTATACAAACAGCAGCGAAAATTAACCCACGGGATCGTATTATCGAGATATAAAGTATCATAATGTGTTCATCTAGGTTATAAACTATCTGTTTGCCAAATTCAAATCCTAATTCTAAGTTAATACAAGATCAGGAGTTCATTTCAGTCAATTTTAATCAAGCCCTGTTCTTCTCTTTTCGCCACTTCACATTCATGACCGACACATAGGTAATAGTCAAGTTAACACTTGACTACTATACAGGATAAGTTTTTATTCAGTGCGCAAACTGTAACCATGAATTCAGCCTATCATTCAAGACCCCCAGCACAGAAATTTTTCGTCGGTTATACAAAAACAAATCTACTATATCATAGAAATATGCAATACCTACACGGTCAAAATGTATGGAACAGCTGATTTTTTTTAAATAACTGACGAAAAATTTCTGCGCTGAGGGGTGTAGAATGATATGCTGAATTCATGGTTACAGTTTGCGCACTGGTTAAAAACTTATCCTGTACTTATAATAATATAAATGTCAAAGTTTGGATATTTAGATGTTTAGATGTTTGTTATTCAATCACGCTAAAACGGCTGAACGAATGTGGATGAAATTTGGTAGGTACACTAGATTGTTTAAAACCTGGAATAACACATACGATACTTATAATCCTGATAGTACAGACGCCAGCACATCGAGCTACCCCAAACTGTCAAATTTTCCCAATTGAACATGAACCTTATGACTATGCAATAAAGTTGAAAATCTATCAAGGAAGTTTGACAGATCGGGGTAGCTTGATATGCTGGCGTCTGTACATTCCCATTGGAAGCGGGCGAAGCCGCTGGAAAAACCTTCTAAAATTGAGATACAAAAAACCCCAAGATGCACAGTCTCGAACAAAAGTAACACACAAAACTGCCCCCCCCCCCCCCCCCGGTTATACGTCAGTGGTTATAATTATGATAAAACACATTATTGTGCAAATTCAAGCTTACACGCATGACTTATTTACGCGGACGTTTTTGAGACGCTGATTGTGTATCTTGGGTTTTTTGTATATCAATGCCTAGTAATAAATAATTACCTACAACGTTACCCTGTCAATTCCAAAGGAGATGAAGCAGTTCATACAGCATGCGAGATCCTACAATGCGCCGCAAACGAATAGTTGCCTACGTAAATTTTAAAGTTTAAATTCTACGTCATTTTTGTGTCTAGTATGTCTAACTTCGAGCTAGACCGTGATTCCATATCACGGTCTAGCTCGAAGTTCAAAGTTGTTGCTGATATCACAAATTGTTGGAAGTAAACAATGTAATCTAGATTTAATTAAAATAATAATCATTATTGCCATTTTAATAGGAACACGGGCCTTTCCGGCTAGATAGGGAAAACTAAATAGCATCTTCATTACCTATCAGGTAATGAAGATGCCTTCATTACCATTTGAAATCAGATTAGACATTTAACTAAAACTTTTTTACAGTACGATCAACCGATTTTGACTTCTATTGCGTTGGTAGTATGACAAATGGCAGCTGCAGTAAACAGTTAGTATTGTAACTACTTTTTTGCTTTTAATGCCATCCTTATTCCTACGACATAGAAGTCAGAATCGATTGAACGGACTGTAAAAAAGGTTTGTTTAAATGTGTAATCTTATTTCAAATGGAGTATAGTTTTTAGGTCGTTGTGAAGAACCTCGTCCGGGAAGTATTATATTCATCATCATCTACCTAGCTATTACCCAACTATGTTGGGGTCAGCTTCCAGTCTAACAGGAAGCATCTGAATACCAGTATTTTACATGGAGCGACTGCCTATCTGACCTCCACAACCCAGTTACTGGGTAACACGATACCCCTTGGTAAGACTGGTTGTCAGACTTTCGGGCTTCTGACGACCCGTAACGACTGTCATAGATTTACCAAAGACATTCGGGATCAACGGCTTAACGTGCTTTCCGAGGCACGGAGAGGTCTTGGTAAGTAAA
Source organism: Antitype chi (assembly GCA_947359405.1). Classification (NCBI taxonomy): domain Eukaryota; kingdom Metazoa; phylum Arthropoda; class Insecta; order Lepidoptera; family Noctuidae; genus Antitype; species Antitype chi. The sequence continues at coordinate 3,829,239 of OX375836.1, forward strand.
GATGGTCACCCATCCACGGAACAACCGCGGCAAGCGTAGCTTAACCTGATCGATCGAATCGAATCCAATTAAATAAGCATAAACTAAGGCTGCCGTCATTCCTGGGGTATAAAACAGTCCTAATCTAGCCCTGAAACAATAACATTTATCTTTTTATGAATGACTAAGAAAGCCTGCGCCCAGTATGGAAATACCCTAAGGTTGAGGCCTGAGACATTGTGGGAGCGACCTCACAAGCGGCAGCGGGGCGGCGATTGAAGTAAATGAACGCATGTTACGCTTAAACCTACCATGTAGAGGTCATATAGGCATGCTCCACGTAAAATACTGGTGTTCAGCTGAATCCGGTTAGACTGCAAGCCGACCCTAACTTATCTGGAAAACGGCTGCACAGACGAATCCGGGGTCAAAGATGAGTTGATTCGTCAAAACAAGTGTCAATGATATCAATTTTTCGGACGTGCAAATCACTTCAAGCGTATGGACAACCTGTCAAATCATGTTGTCATTCATTCTTAGTTCGGGCCCCGAACTAATTTTATGTCTGTAGGTGATACGGAGTAGGAAACCCCCGATGGACTTCGTGCTTAGGGAGTAAACCTGCTACAGATTGGTCTGACCAGATGCATCTGTGGCGTCATTTACAACACCATTATGCGAACTATGCATCTAAGACTTGACGTCACACAAATCCTGCATCGCGCAATTTTTTTTTGTTGGGCATCTCGCTGTTGGCCTTGAGAGGCCGTGACTGCTTAACCGGTCTTTCCTGGGGCTGCCACTAAGAATAAACTTAACGCCTCCAGCCAGGGCTTAAAAACTACCGACTGCACGCTGAGGGCACCTCCTGCGGGGTACGGGCCTCGGCTCAGGGCGTCACTGATAGGGGGACAGCAAGTGGGGACAGGCTGGATCAAAATATTGGCATTATTTATTTATTTATTTATTTATAATAATAAGCACACCAACAGCACTGTCACTTACATTTCAAATAAAACTTACATCTAACATTGGCATTTCAGTAACCGTGCAAATAACAGGTATGCATGACATTGACATAATGAAAAAATTAGAGACAATAAGAAAATAAAATAAAAAGTGTGTCCAGTAAACCTAAATCTAGAACACTACGGAAATCTAAACAGTTTGAGCTATGTAGGCGTACATTGCTCACACTGTTTATATAGGGAGCGTCTGTATGAAACGAAACTCATAGAGAAAACTTCGATAGGGTAAGCCGTCAAGTTTGACCTTTCGCTGAGCTGAGTTTTGAGCTGGCGCTTCGTCGAGCAAGGGTCGGTCGGGATAAGTTTTTACCGAGCGACTGGGTATATATACAAAATCGCGATATCAACCGTCGGGCAGTTGCCCACCAGACACAACACCCGTCTGGTCGGAGGATCCTTCCTATTCCCTATAGCATGACTGAACCTTACACCCTGTTCCCAGTACCTCTATACGTGTAACCGCATCAGTTCTAAAAGATTTCATACACAAATTGGTCACTTAGGGCGTCTAAGCGGTAGATCTTGAGCACCGTCACACAGTTTGCGAGTTTTGGTCAGATCAGACGGATCTGAAGGAATAACTGACCTGAATGGTGGCCTTAAGTCTTAAGGATTAGATATAGGGATGGAACTTTAGCGTCAACTAAGGCGTCGGTCTGTCAAAATCAGTGCACTTTGATGCATAGTAAAGTAAGTGTACACTTAGCCACGTCGCCCGACTCTCTGCACCCGCTACCTCTCATGCCTCAGTCCGTAGTCTTAACCGTAATATTTCGGCCTCCCGCCGCGTAATTGGCCCCCATCAATGAAAGACTTTATGATGGTCATAACAAACTTATTTTTGGGAGTTTATTATCGCCAATAATACTCGACATATCGTCATATGTAGTGTTATTAATTTTAGTTACACATCGTAGATGATAATAGTAACTATTTATTTAGTTATTTCAATAGTAGCTGTGTCACAATAATAATATTATTATAACTTTCAACTTCCCTGGACGCTACGTCACTGATGCTAGCCAGTTTCCGGGGGCCCATTATTAAGTATGCAAGTCACCCCCTGCCATTTTATCAGTGTATAATAAAACAATGATCGGACTGAGTGAGCATTGTTAGCGGGTTCACGAGCATTCCGTATTGCCAACAAAAATGACAGCTCTCAGCTGTGAGAGATACCGTGGCCCCTGGCACACAGGCTACTGAGGGAACACGGGTGGGCTTTAGTCAATAAAGTCTGACACGCCCTCTTGCTCCACCCAAAGCGATGTCCCACCCAAAAAAAAAAATATATATCTAAATCAGAAAGCAAATTAATGATGAGAGCGCTGTGAACGGAAAGCAGCTTAATATTTAAATAAAAACTTTTTCCAAAAAAAAAACAACCGACTTCCAAAAAAACACTACAAAGTGAAAAATAACTTTAATTTCGGAAGTCGGTGTCGTTGGAGCTGTATTTGAATTTTTTGTCACCGCCTTCCGAAATTAAAGTTATTTTTCACTTTGTAGTGTTTTTTTGGAAGTCGGTTGTTTTTTTTTTGGAAAAAGTTTTTATTTTTCACTTTTTAGTGGTTCACATGTGCTTACCCCTTCACAGCATACCGGCGTGATGTTATGTTATGAACTGGTGTAAGCAATAGACAGACATGAGATTTCAGCAATCCCAGTCCATTTGCTATCATTTATTGAGGAGTTCCGTTGCCTATCTCCAAAGTTCTTCATCAGATCTTCACCAAATTGAAATGAGACCACTACGAGAAAGTACTCTTCCAAAAAATACCAAAATCGCTTCGTGTGCCTATAAAATTTGAAGAGTTCTCTCTATTTCTCCAGGATCCCATCATCAGATCCTGACTTGATGATCATGGGACCATCTGGGAAGTATACCCTTTCAAACAAAAAAAACAAAATCCAAATCGGTCCAGCCATCTTCGAGTAATCGGGGAACATACATAAAAAAAAATAAAAAAAAAAAAAAAAAAAAAAAAAAAAAAAGGTCCCGACGAATTGATAACCTCCTCCTTTTTGAAGTCGGTTAATAAAATATACGTAGCACAGAAATCTCGAAGGTTTGACATGTAGCCATTGCACCCGTGTGAAGCAGGGAAGGACCGCTAGTTACATAATAAAATATAAATATTTATTTGATGTTTAATTTTACATTCAGATTAGCTTAACAAATAATTTTGTACATTTTTTTTTATTACCTACAGAATCAATATTTAAGAAATTTCGCGTAATCTCGTGGCTAATTTTCCTTTAAGGAAAACATTAATACTTAAAACACGCTAATTTATCATGCAATTTAGCACTTTTTGAACGTTATTATCTACTTTATAAATATAATAAATAATATTTTGCACCCTAATTGCGTAACACGCGATTAATCCAGTTTATATATATATTAGTCTATGGATTAATCATAATCGGTTTCACTATGACAGTTCAACAATATTCATTGCGTTACTTACGTTGCTGAGCAGACACATTTTTCGAACATATGAAGCAATGGTTGTTTAGCCATCTGTTGCTGCAGTTAATTTATCAAATAAAATTTCATTCGAAAACATTCGTTTATTTCTCACTGAACTTGAACTATATCCGACGACCCTGGTTACTATCTTTTCGGTGCCTGTGCCAGGGTATTTTTTTTTTGGGTGGGAAGTCAACAAATAACTTCTCCCGCTCTGGGGGAAACAGGAGGGCGTGTCAGACTTTTACTGACTAAACCCCACCCATGTTCCGTCAGTTGCCTGTGTGCCAAGGGCCCCGGTATCTCTTTCAAACAACCCGCACCCCTGACCCCTGACAGGCATCGGTCCTTGCGGACCCCATCACCGGTTGGTGCTGACATCTCTTTGAGGGACGTGTGGAACAACGCGCCGTCAACCCGGGCTTGGTCCTTACCGGACAGCGAGCTACCCATTACTCGCCATCCGCAAGCCCGCGCCTACGGTGGCCGGGAATCAGCCTGGGATTCCCGACGCCCAGGGCGTCTCCTACGGCGACTAGGGCCGTGAGGGCGTATATACTGCCTCTCCCTCACGTGCGCCGCCTTCCTCTTCGCGAGAATTACTGCTTCGCAGAAGGAGGTGACGGCTACCCATGCACTCTCGCTCCGTATCATGGCATGGAGTCCGTTGACTATATCTTTAGTAGCCACTTTGTTTTGAAAACGTTGTATGATTTGACGATTGCTTTGGCTGGTGCAGCCCCACAGCTGGGTATATGTCTCTGTTCGAAATGGATGGTGACTCATCCACGGAGCGACTTTGGGAGCCCTTGCTTAACACGGACAGATTGTCTCGTGCGCCTTTTACTTAACCACAAGCACCTCATCATCATCATTTCAACTGAAAGACGTCCACTGCTGGACATAGGCCTCCACCGGTTCGATGCTTCCCGCATCCAGCGGATTCCTGCGGCCTTCACAAGGTCATCGGTCCACCTCGTTGCCTATATTTCCTCTAATATACTCATCGGTTCGTCACCATTTAATATTGTTTATTTCTTTTGTTACAGTCAGCAACTTGAGAGGGTGAATATACAGTTCAATGAAGATAAGCTCAGCTTTCAAGAACGCAACCATTTTCAGTTTTTAGCTGAAAAAAGCAGCGGAGCCCATTTTGATCAAGTTGTTGTGCCGAATTTGCCTTTACTTGTAAGTACCTAAATTTAATGTTGTATGTATCTCTATTGTTGAAGGGGTTGTGGCTAAGCAACAATAGCCGCACGGGTCGATCTATCAGGTTAAGCTACGCTTGATCCGTGGATGGGCGACGAAAGCACGTTAAGCCGGTGATCCCGGCTGTCATTCGTGGATCATTGACGGTCGTTACGGGTCGTCAGAAGTCCGAAAGTCTGATAAGCAGTGACATGTCACCGTAAGATTGTGAAAACCGTTAGTTTATAATCTATCTCGCCAGATTATAAACTGTCGATAAATTGTGAACTGCACCATACTGCTTACCGACCGAACAGGTTAGGTTAGAACCGCGACCAACCGCACGCGAGCCGAGCGAGCTTAGCGAGCGGTGCCGTGGCAGCGGCCGGCGAGCGCTACTTCCATGTTAGTGGCAGTTACTTGACCATTTAGTAAAAGCGCGAGGTACTTTATCAGTTCACAATTTGACAGACAGATTACCTATAAACTATCGAAAAACAGTGCGTTAAATTGTAAATGGTTTTTGCAGTTCACAATTTATCGACAGTTTATAATCTCGTGAGATTGCTAGCCAAATTAATTTGACCCTGTATTGTTCATACAAAAAAAAACAGCGGCACTCCGGGAGTGCTGACAGGAGTGAAAACTTGAACAATTAAGTACGTGTGTATTTTTTGAATCGTCAATACTGCACCCTAATTGCGTAACTCACGATTCATCATAATTTGTTTCGTTTTGAAACAGATGGCTGAATCATTGCTTCATATTATGTTCGAAAAATATGTCTGCTCAACAACGTAAATAACGCAATGAATATTGTTGAACTGTCAAAATGAAACCGATTATGACTAATCGCGTGTTACGCAATTAGGGTACAGGATTTCACATTATTCATAATCATAATTTTGGTCATATCTTCTAAATGGCCGGTTATCCGATTTTCATAATTCCTATTGGAATATTAGTTCAGCCGATCTATTCTGTACCTACACAATCCAACCGTGACAATTTAGGTGAAGTGAACTTGACATGAGCTATCATTCCAACAGCATGTCGACTCTGTAACCATCTCACCGGGAGAAGTGTGCGTGGAGTGAGCTGTCAGTGACATTCCACCTGATGCTAGAGATGCCCAAGCATTACATTCACAGTCATAATCGAGATTTAAATAATATTTTTTATCAATCATAATCGAGATTTAAATAATATTTTTAAGCTGATTCTATTGATAGTTTTATTACGTTTACAAAGCTAGTATGTAAGTGTGCATCATGCATTACATTTTAGGAGGTTTATCAAATAAAGTAGCAAAGCAAAAACTCAGTCATAAACTCAATGTTGTTTCGGTCAATTTTTTCCTAGACTAGTCCTTATACGAGTATTGCCTGAGGCGCAAGTGCGCGTATTGTAATGCACACTTAAACTCTAGCTTTGAAATCTTAATAAAATGATCGATAGAATTAGAATTAGCTCGATTATGATTTTAAATGTAACGCTTGGTCAATCCCTAGCATCAGTGGCATGACACTGACAGCTCACTCCACGCTCACTCGGCTCACTTCACCCGGTGAGATGGTTACAGAATAGCAAGCCTGATGCCAGGATTGACACTATTGACCACTCACTACAAGCTCACTTCAGCTAAATTTTCACTGTGAGATTCTGTACAGAATAGATCGACCGGACCTATTTTTTGAGACTTAAATTATTGATATACCTCTACTAAAAACAGAAGTGGCGGTAACAGTGTCGCGAGTTCAATTGTTTTTTCTCATCTCAAAAAATGCCCAACGCGCCTAAAGAAATTTTCACTTCAAAAACACAAATATTTCTACTTACTACGATGAAGTTATCGAACATTCCTGAAGCGATTTTATTAGTGGGAAATACTATAACAAAACAAGCTTCATATCAAGTTATTTTCGTACTTTTATAACAAACAAGATTAGATACCTAGGTAATATTAATATTAGTAACTATGTGTAATCTCCTGACTTGTAAATATGGGGGGTCAGATATATAGACGGTTGACCTTGCCGCTGTCATATTTTCGGATGAAGAAATCAACGCTTAATAGTCAACTCGCACCAATTCGCTCGCCTGAATCGGGCGAAACGTCACTTTTAAATAATAATGTTTTGTATAGGTGACTCGCACGAAGTTAGTGTATCTGTAAGCGAATCGATAACGCCAGAATTACGTATTAGTCAATTGGCACATTTTAAATAAAACGTTAAGGTAACAACGAAAGCGTACTCCAACTTTATAACATATCAAATATAAAACGTGCTAATTACCTAATAGGTACGTGTTTCTCGAATTGATGATTTGCCCACAAATAAATTAATTTCGTGCGAGTCGCCTATAGAAAATACTAGATGAAAAATGCGTGGATGTCGGTTATAACGTAAAAAGTGGCCTATGTCCTTCTCCATATCCCAGACTATATCTTTGCCAAATTTCATGACGATCGGTTCAGCGGTTTAGGCGTGAAAGCGAGACAGACAGACAGAGTTACTTTCGCATTTATAATATTAAGTAGGGATTATTTATTTATTTAAAGTCTTTGGAAGACTTACAGCTAAATACAATGGTATAATAAATAACCGTATGATAATCTGACAGCCAATTACAGGTCTTAAATAAAAAAAAATGCAGATAAATCATCACCTAAACTAAGTAAACACTATTAATAATTAATTGTGACAGGTTATTTCACTTGAGTACCAAGATGTTAAAAATTCAATATAAAAGAAAAAGTGTAAGGAATTTAGGCTTTAAAGAAATTTATTGCTAAACACTTTTTTGCCGAGGTCACACCTGTTTAAAAAAAATCAAAGTCGAACTGTTTGCACACCTTATTTAAAAAAAAAAATATTCAAAAGTGACCATTCGCCCGATTTGAGCGATTTAGTTCGTGCCAGTCGACTAATAAGCTGATATTACTATGCTTCTTTTAATGCAAATTGAATTTGATAGTTTAAAAAAAACTTGCATTAGGAGAAAGTTCTGCACGCAAACGAAAATATGTTACCATTGAAAACCTCACAATAAAGCTAACGATACCAGACACTTCACTTTTTGTTCATTTTTATAAAATGAAATATGAGGGGTTTGTAGCTAAGTACTAACAGCCGCACGGGCCGATCGAGCAGGTTAAGCTACACTTGCCGCGGTTGCTCCGTGGATGGTCGACCATCTTTACATACCAAGGGTCACACATCCCCTACGTGCGTCGATAAGCACGTTAAGTTTTTGATCCCGGGTCATCAGAAGCGCGAAAGTCTGACCATCAGTCTTACCAATGGGTATCGTGAGTTACTGGGTCATGGAGGTCAGATTGCTTCATGTAAAATACTGGTGCTGCATCTAGTTAGACTGTAAGCTGACCCAAACATAGTTGATAAAGATGTATTGTGAAAAATGAATTCATTTATAGTGAATCGATGGAACGATGTCGCATTTCGGCATTCGGAATCTTTCACTCGCATGAAATGAACGAAACAGTTGAACGTTTATTCCTATGTAATTTTGTCGGTATCATGTGAATGAGTGAACGATTCTCTCGAGTGAAGAATCTGAGTACCCCGCGAATTTCAAACTTACGTAAGTTCTTTAAAATCAAGTCATTTATTAAAACTAGGCTGGTGTCAGTACTTTTTGAACGTCAAAATTACGTAAGACAGTCCCCCCAAAATGCCCGCCCTTCACCACTTCCTAGTGCTTTAGCTGGGAAGAAGAAGTGGCGCAACAAATTCCCCAGCAGCACAGCTGTCTGTTATGTTAGAAGAACTTGATTCTATACTATGGTAGGTACGTAATTGCGTTACGAAACATAAAATTAAAATATTCGCCATACCTATATCTGTAATGCATGTAATAGATATACCAAAAACATTCATAATAATAAAATTACTCAAGCAGAAATAAATAATAAAAACAAAAACAGAACTTAAAACCTAAATTAAAGGCATAAAGGGCAGTCCCGCTAACGTATGCAATGCGGCATTATGTTCACATAGTTTTAACTAGAAGTAACAAATGTTAAACTAGGACCTTCGTAGTAAAATAAATAAACAGTTCTATTATAACAATAACAAAACAATGGTCAGCAAGACGACCAGTCGCCACAAGCAGCACCCGTTCACGAGCATAACGCAAAGATCAGCCATAACAACCCTCGCTATAATTTTCAGGTCAGTGTCACTCACGGATATCTATGGTGTCACTATTAATGATTTAAATGATTGCCTATAATTATGTAAAGCCACATTTATTACGGGCGAAAATTGCAAAAAAAACCCGGGCTACCTTGGCGCATGATCATTAACTGATTTACGGGACAAATATAACACGATATTCTATTGTTTATTATTTAGTCTTTATTATTACTTATTCCTCCCACACCCATTACCACTGTAATTTGAAAACATTGTAAAAGCCAACTATTTTTAAAAGAGTAACCGTGGAGTTTCTTGCCGGGTCTTCTCCATAGGAAGCGACAGATTGGAACCGTGCACCTAGCTTCTGACGTTTCATAAGTGCCCATGCAGGTTTTTGTGAAATAAAATATTTTGATTTTGATTCTTTTGTTTCAGGGTGTTATCTCCAAAGCTGTTAGTATGAACCTCAATTCCCTGGCTCAAATGACGCTCAGCTCTGCCATGACATGGGCTAACCATCCTAATGCCTTCGCCAAACTGCCTGTGCATAGGTAAGACATACTCTTTTTACACGCTTTATATTAGCTTCACTTGTATGTTTGTAACCGACTCCTTAGGGCGCGATTTTGACCCACTTTAAACGGTCAGATTTCATTTAAACTTTGTAAACCTATCGAGGACCGATGAAAATTCAAAAATAAAAATTGAGAAAAAAAAACTGAAAAAATAACGCTTGTGTAGTTAGCAGAACTAAAAAATAGAAAATAAATAATAGTTTAAAAAACTAAAAAAACACGCTTTAGAAACCAAACTAAAAAAGTAGCAAATAATTTAATTCAATTAAAAAGCGTGGGGTGCTTGACATTAATTGATTATAAAAATACCTCAAAAAGCACCCCACGCTTTTTAATTGAATTAAATTATTTTCTACTTTTTTAGTTTGTTTTTTAAAGCGTGTTTTTTAGTTTTTTAAACTATTATTTATTATTAAACCACACACTAATAGGAATGGCATGCATTTTAACAGTTCAACAACATACATTGTGATATTAACTTTGTTGAGCAAACAAATTTTTCGAACATATGAAGCAATGGATTAGCAATACCCTTCAAAACGATTTAGATTCTGATTGATAGTGTGTTACACAATTGATTGATGAACTGCTATTCTATTAAGGTGACTCTATCTATACTAGAGCATTTCTTCGACACATCATGCAGGTCAACCTAGGAGGCTGTCGGCAGCTTAACCGGACTTCCCTATGGCTATTATTTGTTATTGTTAATAGGGTATTTTCCAATTTATTAAAAACTATTTTAGTTTGTAGATTGGGACGAAATAAAAATTAATTTATTGATATCCATTTTCTCAATTAAAAACGGTCAGTGGTGAAGGGCAGGCGTTTTTGGGGGACTGTCTTATATAATTTTGACGTTTAAAAAGTTCTGACTCTCAGCCTAGTTTGAATAATGACTTTTGATTTTGATTTTTGCTACCTCAATAAATTGAGGCCTCCAGCCAGGGCTTAGTGCCCAACTTTGATGTCGAGACGTTGTATATATTATGCCAGTTGCGCTCTAAACTCTGCTTGCACGATGCAGGATTTTTGCATGATGATGCGAAGTTCGCATGTGGCGATGTAGATGGCGCCACACATCGGTTCAAAGTTTCCCGTTTAAATATTTTATTTTTTTAAAGTGTCACACCATAATTAAAGTGTTCTCATCCATTCAGGTTCCTGTGGGGTTATGATGACAGCATCATAGACAGTGCGAAGCCTTTCCTTAGCTTAGGAGGGCAACTCAAGTTCGATAAATTCGGCCTACTGGTTACTGTAAGTTATTCTAAATACTCTAATCCCTACTTAATATTATAAATACGAAAGAAACTCTGTCTGTCTGTTACGCTTTCACGTCTAAACCGCTGAACCAATCGTCATCAAATTTGGCAGAGATATAGCCTGGGATATGGAGAGGGACAAAGGCTACTTTTTTACGCCATAACCAACATTCACGCGAGTGGAGCCGCGGGCAAAAGCTAGTCCTATTATACAGAGTCAAATTAAATTAGCTAGCAAAACTTTGCACACGTGATTGGTATCGATAGTAAATAAAATGATTTAATGTTTTTTTTTGGGTCAAGCATCGTAGACCGGTGCTGGTAGTGTAGTTACTTGTTTTTTTTTTAAACCTATTTTTTTAAATCTTTACAGACGTTATGGATATACTTACAGGAAAAGTGTTTATTCAGTGCGCAAACATTAACCATGAATTCAGCATATCATTCTAGACCCCCCAGCGAAGAAATTTTTCGTCGGTTATACAAAAAAAAATCAGCTGCTTCATAGAAAAGTGCAATACCTACGCGGTCAAAATGTATGGAACAGCTGATTTTTGTGGTATAACCGACGAAAAATGTCTGCGCTGGGGGACTAGAATGATATGGTGAATATGAGTTCACCATATCATTCTAGACCCCCCAGCGTAGATTTTTTTTATCCAGATAAAAACTTTTCCTGTTTATCAATATCTAAACACCATAAAACATTGAAAACAGTTGAAACAGTTGTGTACCTACTTAGTTATTAAGTCCTTGAAGTATGCTTCAAGGACTTAATAACTAAGTAGGTACACAACCGCCGGTTGAATACCCAAAAAGAAAAACGAATAATATTTGTAGGGTTCCGTACCTCAAAAGGAGACAAATGTTTAGATATAGTTATCCATCACTTGTGTAAACTTTACAAAAAAAAAAAAAAAATTGTCTAATATTTCTCACTAACAGTCCGGAGTCTGGATTTGAGCCCGGTTGATGGCAATAGGCAGCCCCCTATTACATGCTACTTCAACATAACTAGCGAAATTTTGGTGACCCTCGGTTAGAGGGTCAACAAGAGGAACAAAAAAAAGATACATATTGAAACCTTTCAGAATAAATTCTATGAATCATGGTGAAAACCGCAACAAAAACCGTTATATATTTTAGGAGAACAAAGCAGTCACTCAGACAGACAAAAAAGCAACTTTGTTTTACAATATTTTGAGATAGATATAGGAGAAGAGAAGAGCTTAGAGATAAGTGAATATAGAGATAGAGATAATGGTGCCGATTCTGTTGGCACAAAATTCTCTAAACTAAACTAAAAATCACCAAAATTTTGTTTAGTCCTGTCAAACGACGATTTCCTATTCTGAAATTGACTAAAGTGACACAACATAACTATAATTTAGTTTGACAGCACTAAGATTGCACTGAATTATTAGTTTAGTGAAGATGGTAATTTTGCTATTCTGAGTTTGCCGTTTTTCACTAAAAATTTTGACTATATTAATTTTTCTAACTAAATCTGACTAATTTTAATCGCGATTAAAAAAGTGTGGAGTAAAACTAGTGGTCATGAACTAAAATTCACACCAACACTTCGACTTCAGATGCAAAAACAGTACTGTATCTTTTTTTTTTTTCGTTTGCTTATATCTCGAAAATGGTGTGTCCTATCGCAAAAATGATGATAATTTGGACCCCCTTTAATAAACCCGAAAGCCCCATAATCTCAACATGTAGGTAATATTTTTATTTTTTTTCCATACAATTGTGAAAAAATCATTGTGTGAGAAGCGTTTTGTCGACGGAAGACTAGACAAAAATTACGTTTCCGTGTAGACAGTGGACAGTTTTTCACCGAGAAATGTAGACAAGCGATTTCTATTCTACAGAAGAGTAGAACTAGAAAGCGTCATGCTAAGCCTGCAAGAGTCGCGAATGTCAAATTCGATTTTAGTTATGTCAAAATTATTTTTAAGTTTAGAGATTTTATTTTGCAGAATAGCTTCAAGATTCTCATAGTCAAAAGTAAGGAATTTTAGTGATAGTTTAGTTAGTTTAGTTCGGTGTACAACAGAATCGGCACCAATGTTTAGAAATTAGAGATTTAAAAAGGGAAATTTGGGATAAGATGCGATGTCCTTATCTAAATACACGTAGTCTTTGTTTTTTTTTTTGGTGGTTAACAAGACGTGATGTTATGAAACTTATTAAAATCTATATTTTTCAGAAAAATGGCACAGTCTCGGAGCGCTTCACGATCAACACCGGTGAATATAACAAGGATAAGATGAACATCATTGAGCAGTTTGATGGACACGACAGTCTGTCTTTCTGGGGCAGTGAGGAATGTAATAGGTGAGTCCTTTTTTTTTGAGGATGGGAAACCATCAAATATCTTCTCCCGCTCTCGGCGGAGCGGGAGGGCGTGTCGTCAGTTGCCTGTGCCAGGACCACGGTAACTCTTTCGAACAAATCCACGACCCTGGCAGGCATCGGCCCTTGCGGACCCCACCAGTTGGTGCTGACATCTCTTTGAGGCGCGCGTGGAACACAACACGCTGTCGACCCGGGTTTGGTCCTTACCGGACAGCGAGCTACCCATTACTCGTCGTCCGCAAGCCCGCGCCTATGGTGGCTGGGAATCGGCCTGGGATTACCGACGCCCAGGGCGTCTCCTGCAGCGACTAGGGCCATGAGGCTGCATAGACTGCCTCTCCCTCACGTGCGCCGCCTCCGTTTTCGCGAGCATTACTGCTTCGCAGAAGAATGTGACGGCTTCCAATGAACTCTCGCTCCGTACCATGGCCTTTTTTATGATCTTAAGTTGCAGCCGTTATACGATCGATTTGAAAAAGATGGATTTTGCAAATACAATCCTACTCATCTGCCAACGACTGTCAAAGATGCACAAATGACAGCCGAGACCAACGGCTTAAGGTGCTTTCCGAGGCACAGAGGGGTCTTGGAATGTAAAGATGGTCACCCATCCACTGACCAACCGCGGCAAGCGCAGCTTAACCTGATCGATCGACTCTTGCGGCTAATATTATTTAGCCACAAGCCCATCCAAAATACAATCCTACTTTCCATTTCCATTTAAGTGAAAGTTTGTGAGGATGAATGGATGGATGTTTGTTACTCAATCACGCAAAAATGGCCGAACTGATTTGGATGATATTTGGCACTATTTATCATTAACATAATATAAAAGGTGAATTTTTAGTCACCGTTTTAATTTTTCAAGCTGATAGTACCCGTGAAATTGAACAACTTTCTCCAAGGAACGTGGGTCAAAATATGAAAAAAAAATCGGACCTCCCATACAAAACTGATCAGCTGACTATTGATTTTGCATGGGAGGTCCGATTTATTTACCGTAATTATTTTAATACTAGTTGTTGCCCGCGGCTTCGTCTGCAATCCAGGATGAAAAGTAGCCTATATTCTTATCCATTTCATGGTCTACCTGTGTGCTAAATTCCATCAAAATCCGTTCAGTCATTTTAGCGTTAAAGTGTAACTAAAAATTAGTCAGGATAATATGAAAGTCTTGGTGCATGTAATTTTGGTTTGCCATAATCGCCACGCTTGGCAGGCGGGTTGGCGATCGCAGTATGGTGGTAAAATGCACAGAGAAACCCATTCTCTAGTAAATCCCTTGATCGACTTTTACGACACCCACGAGAAGAAATAGGCTGGTCCTATTCTTTACGCCTCCCGACCTTGGACCGATGACCTTGTATGTTGGCCGCAGAAACCCGCTAGTGCGGGAAGCATAGAACCGGTTGGTCCTGTGGCGGTACTTGGGGGAGGTCTATGTCCAACAGTGGACGTCATTCAGCTGAAATGATGAGTAATTCATTATTTAACTGTCAAATCTATCGCCTCTGCCAGGGGTGCGGGTTTTCCGAAAGAGGGAACACAGGTGGCTTTTAGTCAGTAGAAATCTGACACGCCCTCCTGCTCCACCCAGAGCGGGAGAAGCTATTCGATGATTTCCCTCCCAAAAAAACTATCGCCTAAAATTTCCAAATCTAACGCCCATTCTGCTGCTTCGGCCGCCATGTTCTTTTTTTTTAAATGGCGCGTGGAGTCATCTGACTAAAGTCATTGACTACACAACTTCAATGAGATGAGAATAAGAAACATTATCAATATTTTGTAATGCGCATCATATGATCCACCAGCCAAAAGGTTATCATTACTGATAACCAAGCGCCCGAGCCAACAGTACAAACTGTGTCTAAAAAATAATATTAATATGATTTTGTAATTTTAAATTTGCATATTGGCTGGACATTTGATTCGTTTGATGGGGTCGTGGCTAAGTAACAGGCACACGGGCCGTTAGGCAAAGATTAAGCTACGTTTGTTGCTGCCGATTCGTTGATGGGTCACCATTAGCTATCATCCATTTCCTACCCAGATCGCACAGTGCCGCCAAAAACACGTCATGCCATTGCTCCAGAACGACATTGGAAGAGCAGCGGTAGCTAGGAACCTGAAAGTCTGACAACCAGTGTTGCCAAGGGGCATCGTGTGAATGTTAGGCCACAAATGGGATGAATAAAAGGCAATTGCATTGCAAGTAGCTGAGATGGATACAAAAGGGGAATTCTGAAAGTGATACCAGTCGAAATGTGGAAAGTTTGGAGTGTAAATCTAAATGGCTATAACAGAAGAGAAAGTTTAAAGTCCAGCCATCGTTGGATGGACTGTGTGAATGATGATATGATCAGAAAGGGTGTGAGTGACTACGGAGATGATCAGATGACATGACGACTAATAGAGAAATTTGGAAGAAAACGACATATTGCGCCGACCACAAATAAATTGGGATAAAGGGTAGGGGAATGATAACGTATAAGTACCCACTAAAGGCTTAAAAAAAAATACAAAATCAAAAAGTCCCGACTGCCAAAAAAAAAACAAACACACAGTCATCACATTCACAATAATTAAAGCAATATAATAAATACTTTACGTGACTTAGGATATGTATTTAATTTTTTTGTCACCGCCTTCCGTTATTATGTTATTTTTCACTTTGTAGTGTTTTTCCGGAAGTCGGTTGTTTTTTATTTGGAAAAAGTGTTTTATTTTTCCCTTTTTAAATATAGTACACTTTCCCGAAATGGTCCCATTTAAATTTCATATAGATCTGAGTCTATATGAAATTTAAATGGGACCATTTCGATTTAAACCCCTTTCGAACAAAAAAATAATTTTGCAAATCCGTGTATATATGACGGAGTTATGTCCGACTATACATAAAAATCACACGTCGAATTGATAACCTCCTTCTTTTTGAAGTCGGTAAAAAGAAACGTGTTTCCTGCTCGTTTTATTTAAGTATTTTTTTTAAATTATATTGTGTTAAATATTGTACGGTGGTACTGAACCTTCTGTATACGAGTTTGTCTCGCATTTGTCCGCGCCTTTTTTAAAGTAGGTAAACATCAGCCACAAAAAAATATAATTATTCCACACAGAACCGGACGCGCCTCGTTAGGACGCTACTGGCGACGCGCCGTTCCGAGATCAGTGATAAAGAAATTACATACCTGTAAATATAATAACGTATAATTTTTCTCTATTTCAGCATCGAAGGTTCAGACGGCTCCATATTCCCGCCATCTCAACTGGATAAGAATACTACCCTCCACGTCTTCTACCCCAACCTCTGCAGAAGACTGCCTTTCGAGTTTGAGAAGACTGTTGAGGTACAATACCCCTTAAGGCCCATAGTATCCTCATCTCCCGTCTGAATGCTAAAGCACGACTGCCGCCCGCGCCCGCGCAGGGCACCTCTGAGCCTTTATCTCAAAATGGGGATATTCCTTGGCAAATGTTGATTAATTTACAATTGTGCTCTAGCGATTTTGTGGTATCTCTAACTATCTATTTTTCAGTGTATTTTTTTTTCCAAATAACGAAGCCGTTTAGTAGGAGTATGGAATAGAAGCCAAAATATTGCGTGTTGCAAAATATTTTTTTACAGCAAAAGTATTAACCATACAAAAAAAGTACCCTCGGCAAAATGATCTATATGAATCTATAGCAAAATCATATATTTTTCAAATCTTCAAGACAAGCCGTTAATGAGCAGTACGGTTCATAAAGTGACCGTGTTACGCTACCAAACGGGACGTAGGCCCTTAAATTTAATAGTCCTACAGACCGTATTCCGGTATTCCATCGCGTCCAAATTCAACGGAGAGTAGACTTCGGCACAGGAAATGTTATGGTGCATAAGTTTGTGCACAGACACAGGTACACTCTCTCTGCCGTCACTCTCATAGTTCGATGGGACGGAACTCTAACACGACCGGAGAGATCACGCGCAGGGCCAACTACCACACCACCAGCTTCCAAACTATGAACGGAAGACTGACCACAGCCAGTGCAGATTAATCTTGATCCATCGACTCGAGCGAGTTTTGCTTAGAATATTCTGTTAAGTCGTAGATAAATTATGAAGATTTTTTTTTTTTGCCCTCCAGATTGCAGACGGCATAGAATTGTACCGCTACAGAATGCCACTGAACGTTTTCGATGACCCATCTCACAACCCAGCGAACTTATGCTACTGCGAGATTGACACCGCAACCTGCCCTCCGAGAGGAATCATCAATGTTACCGATTGTACCATGGGTGAGTCAACCTACCTTGTAAACTGCCACAAATTGTTTGGACCCTGAATGACATTGACACACAGAAATTGTATTAAAAAAAACAAGATGGCGGCGTTATTTTCGATTTTGGTTACGCGCAGTTTGATCCGACTCTTGTAGGAAATTATAATTCTCTGGCATTTGTGTAATAGCGCCATCTGTTGTTGAGTAGCGGAACTAGATTGTTTTTTTTTAATCTGGAAAAATACATTTTAAAGCCATGTCATTGTCTGAAAATACTACTGAGCGCTACTGCTGAGTATGAGGCTCTGGGTTCGATTCCCGGGACGGGCAAAGTTTTATTGAGTTTTGGAACGAAGTTCCTTATCGCGCGTTGTGAAAGGGGGCTAGACGGAAAAAAAATCATACGAAAAGTTGTAACGACACTTTTTGCTATAGTAAGCTATTGTAAGCCGTGCGGCGTGCGCCTGTTTCTCTGTCTGTCTCTCTCTCTCTTATAGAAAGCAAGCCAGATATTTTCATTTCGTCTTTTATATTATTTATTATTTAGTTTTTTTTACTAAGTTCAATCCGGGTGTCCCTTGACACCTCTCAAGTTTTTTAATGTGGAATTTCGCAGTAGCAGCCCGGACTCTGGGTTTGTGTCCAGTTGATGGCAATAGGCTTGCCCCCTATAACATCGGACTTAACATAACTGGTGAAATGTGGATGTACAATGAATAGACCTTTGCGTACACCTTCGAGTATTTCAGGCATGGTTTGGCTTGCCAGGGGATTGTTCTGTTATGTCCAGAGATCGGATATTCGGATGCATATTTACCTAAAGATAATTTTTAGCTATGAAAGTACGGAAGCGGCTTTATAAATTATTTGTAATATTTATTAAAAACCCCGGGATTTTTGATTGCATAACTATTCAGATGTGTATTAATTTAAAATGAATGTTTAACCCGATACAAATATGTATATGTACTGGAGGAGGGGTGGTTTGCATCAGTTAAAACAAAAAATAAACAAATTACTTACCTAAATTAAGACTTTTTTCGATACAAATGCGCATTCCATGTTATCCAACATCTCAACTTTAGGTGAATATGCATCCGAATATCCGATCTCTGTTATATCTATTGACTAATAATGTTAACCAATGACGGTTTTTATTTTCTAGGAGCTCCAGCGCTTGTATCGTTCCCACACTTCTACTTGGCCGACCCTCGTCTTCGTGAAGACATTACTGGACTGACTCCTGACGGGCTGAAGCACGACTCTTTCCTTGACTTGCATCCTACGCTCGGAATTGCTCTAAGTGGGAAATCTAGGTAAGAATGAAATCATGAAAAAAAAAAAACTTTTTGAAAACAAGCTTTTATTATTATTGTTAATAAAACGGCAGGAGATATAAAGAGCATTTACTAGCATGTTACACCTACTAACCATCAAAATGTAACAGGCTTTTATTTAAATGATTGAGTTTTTTTTTTTACTTTTTAGTTCGTTGTACAAGTAATCATTTATGCTCGTTTTAAAAACAGATTATTTTTCTTTTAATTTTATTTACAACTTAGTTCTTAGCAGCGTGTTTCCGTTATGTAGCTCGTAATAATTCGTAAAACCCACACATATAGGTACGAGTATGAGTTGTTTTGAGCACTTAAAATGTTATGTATCCTTCCAGCTCCAGCATCAGACCCCTGGTTACCATATAGGAACAAAGTACTCGTCAATACAAATCTAGTGAGCCCAAACTCGATGGGGTTGTGTCGTTTTATTGCGGAGTTCCTACAGCCACCTTCCAGCTCCAGCATCAGATTAGCTTCATGTCATTCATAATATTGCATTGTCACGCGAAATACATATGCATGGAAAATTTCAGCTCAATCGGTTAAAGATATCTGCTTCAAAATTGAGTTGCAAGATTCCACCCGAACAAACATAGTTAGATACATACATTGGAAGTTTTAAACAAAGCTTGTAAAAATGCTTAGTTATACTCCAAATCGACTAATTATTTAACTTAACCGCGCCAATCTACCAACAGCCCGAAAGGCAGGAGGTGGTATTAATAATCCACATTACGACAGTGAAACTCCTAGGGAATAAACTCCATAGACTGATATCTCAGAAGCCGAGCCAATTGCTATTCACTGGGTACTAATCCAAGCTGTAGAATAGAAAAATCAAAAACACTTTGCTCGACCCGAAGATCAAACCCACCACCTTAGGATTGCTCAGCATTCGCACTTATGAGCAACTAACAACTTGACAAAGAAACTATTAATAATGTAAATTACGACATTTCCTCTTTTTGTTTCAGCATTCAAATCAACATCCAAGTGAGAAAGAGTGATATGTTCTCGTCAGTTAAATTCCTTGAACAAGGACTCATTTTACCAGTTGCTTGGATTGAAATGGTAAGTGCATTGAATATGTAAATTTTACTATTCATTCTTCTCGAAGCTAGATATCTCTAGTAACTATAAAAAACTTTCCATTTATTGAGGATAGATGGCGTGTAATTCATAAAATAGTGACATCTAGTGTTTTCAGTATGAATGAATTGATGGCGTTATTAATTCAATTAAAAACTTCCGTTTGAATTTTCGTTCGCGTGCTTGTTTTTATTCGATGTGGAAGTTTAAGGGCGCTACTCAGAACCAGATAAAAGATATCTAGTGTTTAATAGCGCCTATTAAAATACAAATTGCCGTACTCACGTTCGTGGAGAAAAAATATTTTAGATGTAACATGTAAAGATAATTCTGAACTCCGTGAATAACCTAAAATTTTCTTGTCTTTTTAGGGTGTTGAAGAGCTTCCCGAAAGCCTCCGGTCCCTCGTTTACCACGGTACCTACTCTACGGCAGCAGCTCAACTTGGCTTGACGGTGATCTGTGTTATTGCATTCATAGGATCCGGAATATGCTTGCTCTGCACTTTCGCCCGCAGAAAACAAAAGCCGTGCGCTACTTTAAAAGTTAAAATACCTGCTGAAACCGAACTAAAAAGTCAAACATCGTGAAACAATAGCTTTTTGTAATTATGTGTTAACTTCATAAGATATGTCAATTTCAAATTCAAGCCAAAGAATGTAAAATCCATTTTTATATGGTGAACTTTTTTGTTCTTAATTTTATCTGACTTCTTGTACCAGCTATGAATAGTCGTTTTTATTGTTTTGTGTATACGAATATTTTTGACGTACAGCAATCATATGATCGGAAGTCGGATCGACTACATTCCATTACATTACAAGGCAAACAATGATTATTGTAATTCTTTTAAAATCCGAGTTAATAATTATGTACCTACCTTTATGAAACTTAGTTTTATCCAAATGTCGTCATTTTTTGCTATTATTATTAAAGAATAATAGAGTTTAATAATAAGATTAAGATGAAGATGTCAAGGACTGGCTGTGTCTTGTTTATTTTGAATTAAATAATAATATACCTACTTAGGTATGTAGTAGACGACTTTTCAGAAAAAAATTGCCTTTAAATCCACCATCTTGTTTTTAATGTTAGCAAAAATTTTCTTTCTTTATTCGATTCTATTTGTAAAGACATATGTTGTTCCATTTTTTAATAAAATTAACATTAATTCAAGAAACGAAACTAACCAATTTTATCATCATGATTTCAAAAGGACGTCTTGTAATATAAAATATTAGTAGGAACAATCAGGGAATTGTATTCTTTAGCATTTCAAACTGAGTTCTATATTTGAATATACGGACCCCAATCTGTCAAACTTTGATAGTTTTTCAACTTTATTACATAAGGTTCATGTTCAATTGGGAAAATTTGACAGTTTGGGATAGCTTGTCTGTGCCTAAACTTTTTTTTGAGACGTAATAATATCGCAGCGGAATTTCATTGCACATTGGATTATCAATTCTCGGTGTTGAATCGAGCATTGAAAATCCAATAAAGTGCATCCCGACGAAAAACACTCTGTTCGATTTTCAACTCTCGGCGCTAAACGTGGAATGCCTATGAGTACAATTTTATTTTTAGTTTAGTTATACATAAAATGAAAGAATGATTGTATTAAATGCTGAATTTGTTCTAATCTAGTTTTATATGTGGGATTAATGAATGTACAATTTTAAGTTTTTTATGTGTTATTATAATGTTAAACGTTAGAAAATTAATTTAATATGTTTTAGGACATGAATCTCTGTTAAACACTAAAAACAAAATATATTACTTAATTGTAAATAAGATGCATTTTATGTTATTTAGTTATGCTACTCCATACTAGATGTCGCTACTGTTTCGTCTACTCATGTATTGGAAATGAAAGCAAAACCATTCAAAGGAAAGATAATGAATAAAATACTATTATTTGTAGTTGTAAAAAATAGTTATTATTTGTAGCAAGCGTTGATTATCACATTGAACCAATTTTCAAATACAGTACCCGGACGCCATTGTAAATGTTTGACACACGGAAGAGAAAAAACATGGAATTGCAAAGTAGGCGTGGCACGCGTGCCACAATTAAGCGTTGTTACGCTAACTTGGTCCCAGTCGTGTTCTGACATCGCGTCGAGTTGCTAGTCTCGCGACAAATTTATTTTTCCGTAGCTATACCGTATTGTTCCATTTTGGAGCGCAAAAATGATAGTAGGAGAATAAATCTTAAAAATTGAGGTGTTTCGTACCATCGATATGTACGGTTTTATTTGTTTTCTAATAAAATCTTAGTTAATTTCAATTTACTAATAATTTAATATAACGTCTGGTTAAAATCAACCTTACATGATTAAAATAAAGTTTATTTTAGATTGATTGTATTCTCTATTTCATTCTGGAAAGTACTTCGCTACTCAATTAGTGATGCAGTCGGGTCGGATGTTGGTTTTATCGATGGATATCGATAAAAGAAAATTAGTCATTTAATATTTATTGCAAAATAACATTACAATACCACTATAGGTCGCTTAACATTCATACACGAAATTTATTTTAAGAAGTGTATTATGTTGTATAGATGCTTTATAGCAAAAATGTAATCAAACTTTTACATAATAACGTAATTATTATAATTTTAATGATGCCTGAGACGTTGCATTGCATTGACTAATCGGTCATTCGGTGTGTAAGATCATTCAGTCATCAAACCGCCTCAATGACAGTACAACAAATATTTCAACGCCACTCCAGTGCCACTGAACAGTTCACCGTTTTCGAAAATCATTAAGTTTTTTAATCAAGTCAGTTATCATGTTTTATTATTATCACTTAAAAATATGGATTGAATTGAAATTAAATTAAACACAGCAATATTTTTCTCCTGTTCCGGCGATGAAGGTCCAAAATATGTTTTGGAGATGAATGAAAATCTTCTTCGATAGTAATAAGACGTATATTAATGATTTAAGGTTTACAAAATTATAGATGATAGATGTGCGTGTTTGTCGAGCGAATAGATTGCGAATGCCGCGCCGAGCGCGGATGAGTTCGGTACTACGTCCCGCACTCCTCTCCTCTGTCGTCCAGTGGTAGTGGGCTCGCCGCTCATGGAGACGATGCGTAGACAGTATCCTCCATCCAATATATGTAGGTAGGTAAATGAAATAAATATTCGCTGTGAAAGATTTTATTACTGTCTCCATTATTTAAAAAAAAAACGAATTGACCGATTGCGATGAAACTTGATAGGTAGGTACATAGCTGTTCCCTATAGCAGTTACTTTTTATCCCGATATTCCCACGGAATCGAAACCTACGCGGGTAAAACCGCGGGGCGCAGCTAATGTTATAAAAAAAAACAGTGGCACTCCGGGGGTACCGACAGAAGTGAAAACTTGAACAATTACTTGTGTAGGTAATTTTTGAATCGTCAGGAAATATTTTTGGAATAGTCAGATTATACAACTTTCAACGTCACAGAGTACTTTTTACACGCTTTATATTGGCTTCACTTGTATGTTTGTTTGTTTGTATGTAACCGACTCCTTAGAGCGCCATTTTGATCCACTTTAAACGGTCAGATTTCATTGAAACTTTGTCAACTGATCGAAGGCCGATGACAATGCAATAATTAAAAAAAAAATGTGCAAAATGAAAAAAAAGGAAAATAAACCACGTTTTTGTAGTTAGCAGAACTAAAAAATAGAAATTAAATAATAGTTTAAAAAACTAAAAAACACGCTTTAAAAACCAAACTAAAAAAGGAGAAAATAATTAAATTCAATTAAAAAGCGTGGGGTGCTTGACATTAAGTGATTATAATACCTCAAAAAGCACCCCACGCTTTTTAATTGAATTAAATTATTTTCTCCTTTTTTAGTTTGGTTTTTAAAGCGTGTTTTTTAGTTTTTTAAACTATTATTTATTTATATACAACGTTGTCCGTTCGTGTTGTCAGTGGTGTCGGCAAGTGTAGTGGGTTCAATAGTTTTTTCCCAATCTCAGAAAATGCCTAACGCGCCAAAAGGTTTCACTCCAAAAAAAAAAATATGTACAAAAATGCATATGGAAATTTCGGATCACTTTTGTGACAGCTTTTGGCGAGTTTCCATGTGTTTAACGGTTAGCTTTTATAATAGATTGTGTAGTATAGGGTTTAGGGGTCTAGATTAAGTAAAGCAAACAAAATAGAATCAATTTTAGACGTATATTGATTTAAAACACACGTATTTATCACATCACAACTTTTTCAAATACGGCCGAAAAATAACGGCCGGTTTGCCCACGTTTGTACAGACGTAAATATATCGCGCACAGGATTTCCTACTCTCGGTGTTAAGCCGAGCGTTGCGAATCTAATGCAGTACATCCCAGCACATCGAAACAACACAGTTGGATTATCAACTCTCGCCGCCTAGCAGAGCGTAGAAAGTCCAGTGCGTTATACAGGATAAGGGGAACGCTTTCGAAGCCAGAACGTAGGTTATAAAAAGTGTAACAGAATAGACGCAAGACCTGAAAGTGGTTAGTTCCTATTTTTAAAATTATGTATTTGCCATACCTACCACTGATTGAGCCATAGAAAATTCAATCTTGTACTCGAAGAAATAAGACTCAATTTTAAATAAGTAATGCTTGGGTCGACACGTTCTTCTTAATAATATCAGTTAGCTTTAAAAAACCTAGTTTTGGTCATCGTATTATGCTTTTAACTCAATACTCTAATTGGGATATATGAGGTCTTGCGTTAATTATGTTACTCGTTGTATACAACCTAAATGCAAACAGCTACCAATAACCTTTCGCCTGAAATTGGTTATTTTACATCAAAACCAAAATATTTTATTTCACATAAACATGCATGGGCACTATGAAACGACAGAAGCTAGGTGCACGATTCCAGTTTGTCGCTTCCTATGGAGAAGAGCCGGCAAGAAACTCGCACGGTTTTCAAAATAATTGGCTTTTACAATGTTTTCAAATTACAGTGATAATAGGTATGGGAGGACAGTGCAGGCCTGTCAATAAGTACCAGGTACTTAGAGGAATGAAAATACAGAATAGAAAATAGTCTACAAATCTAGTCTAAGGCCTACAAAGTTCTCTCATTCACAATATGTAAAAGAATCTACCTATATAAAATGAACCTATTTGAACCAGTGACATGATTTCCATGACAATCACTAATAAATAAAATCACAATAAAAATTTAAAACTTTTGACGCTTCTGTACTGTTTCTACTTATGTATTTTAATTTGGCGGCGCTTTACATAGGATGCCTAAAAACCTAGTCGCCGCTTGGACTTAGGGTCGTTTTTAAATGTGTTTAATCTCAAATAATGGTTCATTATGTTCTTACAAACCACATAGCATTGGCTGAAGAACGCATCTAAGATTGCCTTATTTAAGTTAAATAATCAAAGAAAACCATACCTTTCTATCTCCTTTACCTGTGGCTTCACACCATAGCAGCACTTGCGGTGATCTATGGTTCAGCAAGCTGTCACTTGTCAACTGTCAGTTCATAGCGTCTAAAAATTTTGCCGCCATTGGACGTCAAATTTTTTCTCTCGTTAATTTTCTTAGAAAATTAGTAAAGTTTCTGGTAAAACTTTATAGAAAGTGAATAATAGTGTTTTTGGTAAGTGATAAATAGTGTTACGCTGATCGTTAGTCAGCGAAATGCCGAAATCCGAGATTGAAAGCTCACTTAATAAACACGCATTCACCGGTCCCTTTGTAAAGCAACCGTTTGTAGCGAACTTGAGCGACGAATTCTCGTGCGACAGTAGCGAAAAACGCTCTTCATCCTCGGAGGAAGAAAGTAGCGTTTTCCCACTGTTGAGCAACAAACTGAACAGATTGGCAAGATTTACAATAGGTGGACCTACGCATTTACAATGGAATAAGTAGCCAAGTAAGTGTAAAATTTCTGTGAACATGACACAATTTCCATATTATATCATTACACTCTTAACAAAACACTCATCAAACTTCTAACCTGGTTCTGCTTAGAATCCACTTCGGAAGTACATTGTGGTATAATACACAATCCGGTTTTGTTTTAAGAGACAGAAGTATTACAGCTGAAGGATTTCAGTGTAAAATATGATAATAAGGTTAAACTCCGCTCCTAAGACAACCCATTGTCCAATATTCCTGTTTCAAGCAATATAAAAATAAACCAAATACCAATTAAAGAAAACTTCAAATTTATGCTCATCTACCCCATGTCTGTCACACACTGAATTAGAAGTTAAAGAGTATAGACTTAAGCCACTAAACCAATCTAAAGATTAATTATTTCCCGCGGAGGGAGTTTTGGTTGGATGCTTAATGTGGGTGGGTGTGGTGAGCTGAAGGAGCTAGCTGTTAAAGCAAGTCTACAAGGACTTGTTAATTAAGTAGCAACCTATCCAATAGGCTAGTACCCTACTGTACCTTTGGAAGTAGTTGGAACGTTCTTCTGGAAGTGTATTTTAATTTTAATTGTTTATTGCTGTGTAGTGGCAAGCAGCTGTATACAGTGGTTCAGCAAAGTGCTGAACTCTTTTGAACTCTGAAATCTAGCAGACATAAATAGCATTTAGAACATTAAAATTGCTAATTAAAATGTTATGCTTCAAAACTAAGTTTTAAGAAATGCTAAATATTTGAACAACAATTAATTTACTATGCTATACTGCTGTACTTTGTAATAATTAAGACCATTGATCTATCAAAATAAGAAAAGGAATAAATACATCCACCACACAATTTAAAACTGACAATATATTATTTAAAGCTATAATTAGGAGTAATACTTGTTTTATATAAAAATAAAAACTTGATAAATGGGGATCATTGCAAAGATACTTTTAACAAAAGTCAGACTACCTAGAGAACCATGTAAAAACTTCAGAATTAAAGGCTGTTCTGTTCCGTTTCCGTTTTTATACTGAAGATAACAACAGGAACTCCAACACTAAATTTGTTTATATTCACAACAATTCATCGTTGGATAAGTATGAGAATAAGTATGTTTAGTTAAAATAATTCATGCTAATTTCTATTAAACCCACAATATAAAAATAAAAAAAATAAAAAAAAGTGGATGTTTTTTGTTTTTAATACTTTACACACCAATATTACTAAAAAGTAAAACGAAAGTAATTATATGTTAATGAAGGGTAGCTTTTCATAAATAGTCTACACCAACGACTCCGAAGAGTCTTTTAGAACCAAGAAAAATACGGTAATTGACCAGCACACCCCTATTGGCTTTTCTTGGGTTCTCTGGACAGTCAGCCAACTGAGTGGCAGAGAATTTGCTAGCCTGTGGTATCCGCATTCTTGTTAATATAGTTCAGATTGTTTTGAGTTAGCCCACTAGGAAAACTCAGTTTATGATTTCTGTCTCGGTGACGGTAAGTCATATCAAAGCTTAGTTGACAAATAAATTTCCTAAGTCAATTCTAAATCTACATCAGGTATTAGAACATGTCAGCCTTCTTTGGAACACTGATACTTATAATAAGCCCCTGTGTGCAGGCAAGGTGGAAAGGAAGATGATAATAATAAAATTAAAAAAAAAAAAAAAGAAAACGAGACTGTTCCCTGAATCAAGTTCAAAGCGTATTAAATTTAGGTGTTCCATATATAATTTTTGCAATCCTTGTCAGGAAATGCTTATAGTCTCAAAAGTATTTGAGAAGGGTAGACCTAGACAAATAGAAGAAGATTGCTCTACTGGTTGGCCATAATTCATGTGGTAGCTAGAGGCTATTGATAAACCACAGCTCAGTTCCTCTACACATAAGTAAGGAAACCCACTTCTTGTCCACACATGCAGTGGATGAAGGGTAAACAGTCCACATGAACGGGCTACCCTCTACATTCAAAAGATGTCTTGTGCCACCCTTTGTAAAATATTGTACACTTCATATTTGTAATTCATAAGGTGTACATTATAAAGACTATTGTATTCTATCCTACTCTTGTCAGGAACTTGACCAAACCAGAAAAAATGGCACTCGAACTTGGAGAGATGTTTGCCATAAACGCAGTAATAAGCAACCAAAAAGCCAGTCTTGAGAGTACATATTCTAGTTCAATCCAACGGCAACATTTGTCGCATATTTGGGAGGAGTGAAGGAATCGTTTCCTTAGTGCCCTTAAACCTAACTTGCAAAATGACGAAGTTAGCTGGTTAGCTGGATATTACTCTATCAGCGGTTTACCTCCCGGGGAGTTTAAAAGTGTTATAACGGCTTAGCCGACCGCTTATTCTTGAACAAGCCAGCCAGATGGGCTCCTGTTGCTCTAGGCCCCAGGCCTCGGAGGCCATGTTTTCAAAGTGGGGCGTCCCCGACATCGACCTTTTCGCGTCTGACAAGTTGGCCGTTGTGCGACAGGACGTCATATGGGACTCAAATGAAGGCTTGGCAAGCTTCTGCAATGCTTTCAGTTAGAGGTGACAGCAATGATTAGTATGGGTGTTCTCTTCGCCCAATTTAAAACTGAGCGCTCAGTCATCTGAACGCGGAGATGGGTCGGGTGCTTATATGTATAAGTGGCCCCATACTGCACCCAGTGTATCTGGCTCCCGTACTTGGAGACGAGAGGTCTCGGAGATCCAATATCTATACAAGACCTATGTAAGAACTTCTTAGACCTAACAAGCTGCAACACCTACCCTGCAAATTGGGGAGGGGGGGAAGGCAGTCAGGTTGCAAGAGGTAGTGGTTGGTACAAGAACAAGGAAATGGCTAAAAAATATTTGGAGATAAGCGTGGATACACTTATTACTTATGAAGCTCCTATTCATAGTTGAATGTCATGGTGTAAACTGCATGGCATTAGTCCTAAATAACCTGATCCCAATTTACTTATTTATTTGCATTTTGTAAATACTGTACCAACAGATCTGATGTTACATCTAAACATTTTCTTGTGCATTTAGTAAGTGACAGAAGCATTAGCCATAGCTAAACCACTACCCAAAGTAACCCATGTGAGATAGATAATTTTTCCCCCTTGATTGGCAGAGATTTACATACATATAGCAAGATATCTCACAACTTAGCAATGTTGAATAACAGTGCGGCCATGTGGCTCAAACAAATTGATAATCAAGTTGTTTACTTAAAATCTACCATACCCTTTATTGTCTTTGCCTTTTATTGGCTAAACTTGCTCAAAAGATTTAAACAAACTACGATAGAGGAGCCTCCAAAAAAGTATAACGTCTGGGGTAGCCTTCGGGAGGCTGACTACTGATTAGCACAACAGATAAAATTTAAATGGAAACGCCACTGGACATACAAAATGAATACTTTTGAAAAGTAGTAAAAGAAAGGGCTACCTCAAGAGAAGTTGTCTCAAGCCTATAATATTCCCACTGATGGGACAAAAGAGTTTATTTCTATGAGAGGGAGGGAAGATTTATCATATGAGAATTTTTAATTTCCTATGAAATTATTTTAAAATGTTTGGGGTACATTTTGTAAGTCAATCTTATTGACTAATGAAGGGACTTGAATACCCCTTCTTAGATCATTTAGATGCAAAGACTAATGTATTGACCATTATAATAAAAAGGTCCTGAATTAATTTCAGTTTCAGTGGAATTTTAACTTTGTCATGTATGATAAAATTGTTTTCTTACATCTTTATAAAAGTAAGTATGAGATCCAGAAATATTGATGTCATTAGCCATTACCTAACTTGTTTTAATTATGGATATGAATCAGTGATCCAATTATCCTTTAGCAATGAGAAGACTATTTTAATTCAGTTTGTATGACTGATGTAAAATAATCATAATATATAAAATAAGGCAAATAGATTGGCCATTTATCTATAACAGTTTATGGAAGATGTTTTCATTTCTACATTTTCTTGGATCAATAGATTGAAAACTCTTAATTTTTGGTTTTAACAGTTTATGAATTCAGACCGAAATATTCGTTAATTCCAAATATATGTATAATTCACATAGCGTCTACATCCTTCGAGTATTCTTCACCAGCAGATAACAAACAGGTCTTCAGCCAATGCTATGTGGTTTGTAAGAACATAATAGAGCTGTTTTGCATTAAAACAAAACAGTTATTATGTGATGAAGAACCACATAGCATTGGAGCAAGGTGCTTGCTGATGAGTTGTGAAGACTTTTATGAACTGACAGTTGACAAGTGACAGCTTGCTGAACCATAGATCACCGCAAGTGCTGCTATGGTGTGAAGCCACAGGTAAAGGAGATAGAAAGGTATGGTTTTCTTTGATTATTTAACTTAAATAAGGCAAAATCTTAGATGCGTTCTTCAGCCAATGCTATGTGGTTCTTCATCACATAATAACTGTTTTGTTTTAATGCAAAACAGCTCTATTTAACCGTTCTTACAGCATAGTGTACAAAAAATACAAAAAAAATAGGTAAAATATTGTAGAAAAAAAAAATGGTATTGTATCGAGAATCACTAGCCCTATCATCTGTCTTCGTTTTCGGAAGCGTTTCCCTTACACCCGTTATAATCCCGCCGCAATAATTTTACGTCCAAATGGTGAAATCAGAAGGCGAGTGTCAGCGTTTGAATGCTTGATAGTTCGGAGATCCTATGATCGTATTGTATTTCGGTTTTTCGAAGCTTCCATTCGCATAGATCTTGAAACGTTGCTGCATGAGCGACGTGTCCTGTGAAAACAAAATAGGGGTCAATAAGGTGATTTTAGACAAAATGGTGATATGGACTAAAAAAATAAATTTCAGACAAAAATCAAAAGGGAACAAGAGTTTTCATCAGGTGTGTATCATTGCGAGCTAGGTGGATCATCATAGTAAATTACATCAACTGGTTGATTAAGTGATTCTAAAAAATTGAGCAAAAAGAAAAACAAACTTTAACAGTCAAAAATGATTAAAATCACCGCCTCAACCAAAAACAGGCATGTTCGCAACACAAATCACAAAACACATTTAGCGCTTAACATATTTAAAACATCACTGGGTAGAAATAGAATTAACCAAAAAGAATTATGTAATTAGATTTGTGGTGCCAGCGTGCCTAGAAATAATAATAATATTACTAAAAAGTTATGCTCACCTTTGACAAAGCTGCTTAAAAATCACTGAAATAGTTACAATAGAATAGTCAAACAAAGAGATAGGTATACAGGCAGCTAACTTACAATGTTTTGAGAGTGTTGTGTCTTTAATTTAACTTTACAATCTGATAACAGATACAGTGTAATTAAATTGACTGTGATATAAGTTGAAGAATAAAATTTGCACTATAAGACAATGCAAGTAATTTGTTACTTCAATGTTATTGTACGCCACAGGCAATAAACTTATAGGAATCAAGTAAACGGAGCTTTAAAAAAATATTACACACAAACAAAATTACTAGTGCAGCAGAAAGATGAAAAGTCTGTATACCAAACTCTTTTCTCGACTATGAAAGAAAAAATAAAAGACCTTCATCAATTTTTAACGTATATTAACTTAAACGCTCTCTTGAACGGGAGGTTCATAGCCTTCGGGGCGCTCCGACTTGTCGCCGGCTTCGCCCCTCTTGCCGCCACCACCCTCACCGTGAAGCTCCATAAGCTTGGAGATCTCGAAACGCGGCCTCTTCAGAACCTTGACCTGGGAATAAAAACTCTTTGGTTAGTCTTGTGAAGGTTGGTAGACTGATGATTTAGAGTGGGGAGGTTTTGTTTCAGACAAAAATCAAAAGGGAACAAGAGTTTTCATCAGGTGTGTATCATTGCGAGCTAGGTGGATCATCATTGTATTGTTTTTGGATTGGTTGAGTCGATAAGTCTTGCAACTAAAAACACTATGGTTTTACTTTAGATGTTTTTTCAACCATCGAGCCTGATTTTGAAATAAGAACGTAACAGAAAATGAAATACGGTTTTTTTTACAAATCAAACAACTTAGTCTGGTCGCAGGTTGTCAATTTTGTACCAATTACTTAACTGAAGTTCGAAATACAAAAGCTGTCTCGAAGGTTACGGTTTTTACTGTTAAGCGCCGAGATTTCTCCACCTGCTGTATTGATGGCCGCTTACCAAACAGGTAATTTTCAGCATTTATCAGTATCACAAGACTTATCAAACCAACCAACATACCTTGAAAAAAAGTAACAAAATTCATCACTACATACCTTCCTAATGCAGACATCTCGAAGTGGGTAGATGCCGTGGCACGCCTTCTCGATATCCTTAGCGATGGAGTCAGGGATCAGCTTGTTGACAACCTCGCGGAGTTCAGAGCTGGTGACGTCACGGGTGATGATCTCGCACATCTTCTTGCGGATGGCACGGACCTGGTGGTCATCAAGGTGGGTTAGTATGATGAAACGTATTTGATAACAGAATTTAGTCTAAAGTTCCCATTGCTGGTACACAGGCCTGCATTATTGCGTAACACACTTTCAATCACAACCCGAAAGATTTTGAAGGAAATTGCTAATGCATTTGTTTGAACAATTCGCCTGCTCAACAACGTAAATAACGCAATAACTGTTTTTAAACTGTCAAAATGAAAGGCATTGCCATTTTAAGTGTGTTTCGCAATTAACCTAGACCAGGCGGGTCGTTAAGGCCCCCACAGACCGGCGCGACGCGACGCTGTTGCGTCGCGTCGCGCCGGTCTGACATGACATGACATGTCTGACATGTTTGTAGTAGATAAAATTCCATTACATTTTTATAGAAATTGTTTTATTAAAGTCGGTTGGCGCAGTCGCATTGCGCCCGTTTGTGGGAGCCTTTATTGCACCACCGTTTTTGACTGTTCGGTTCTAGGACATCATGGCTTGTTTTCCTTCGTTTAAAAAGCAGTGGTGTAAAAATAAATTACTCTAGGTGTCAACTCGTAAATTGATGCCAACCACCCTGTAATCTACATTGCAAAGACGACTAGACCAGAGGTGCCTTAGTAATAATGGTCACTATACAACGTGTAACATACGCAAGACCTCATGCATCCCAAAATTAGAGTATTGAATTAACAATGACCAAAACTTATATATTTTTTTAATCAACTGTTATTATTATTAAAAAAATCGTGTTGACCCTAGCATTCCTGTATGCTTTTAAAATTGAGTCTTATAGTATAGCCTTTAAATAAGATTGAATTTTCATTGGCTTAATCAGCGGGTAAGTTTGACAAAAAACCCACTTAATAAAATTTACTGAAATCGATTCAGTAGTCAATACTTTCAAGATTTGCGTTTTATTCTGTTACAACTTGTATAAGAGTGGTTAGACCGTGGGTTTTAGACATGCACTTTACGTATACTCCATTTGAAATAAGATTAGACATTTAACTAAACCTTTTTTACAGTCCGATCAACCGATTTTGACTTCTATTGCGTTAGTGGCATAACAAATGGCAGCTGCAGTAAACAGTTGGTATTGTAACTACTTTTTTGCTTTTAATGCCATCG
Source organism: Antitype chi (assembly GCA_947359405.1). Taxonomy (NCBI): domain Eukaryota; kingdom Metazoa; phylum Arthropoda; class Insecta; order Lepidoptera; family Noctuidae; genus Antitype; species Antitype chi. The sequence continues at coordinate 3,862,393 of OX375836.1, forward strand.
TTATGCCTACGGTATAGAAGTCAGAATCGGTTGAACTGACTGTAAAAAAGGTTTTTTTTTAAATGTCTAATCTTATTTCAAATGGAGTGTAGTTAATTTTCATCGCCACTGCTCTGAAAACGGCGAAGGAAATTCCCTGAGGGACAAAGCTAGAAAGGGCAAGCGAGCACAGAAAGCCATACAAAACAAGTAGGGTGGGTGGTAGGAGGTGGGGGGAGTAGGGGGTAGGGGGGGTAGGGTGTTTGTACCAAAACCACGAAAAGCCAACGGAATCCCGAGAGCCGCGTTCGTGGTGATGAACGTGAAGTTTTAATGTACGCAGCGGCGGGATGCAGTTATAAAGAGCAAGAATGATACCTAGGCCCTTTATAGTGCAGACTGCGATAGAGAACATACGACGTAAAAATATCGGGGAGTATTTTATTGCGCATTGGATTTTTTCAACTCTCTGTGTTAAACTGAGCATTGAGAATCGTGCATACCGGTGCGTCAAAAAACACGCTGTTGGATTTTCAAGTGATGTACCGACTAGTCGTCAATGGTTTTAGCAGACTTCAAGAAAAGGAGGAGGTTATTAATTCGACAGTATTTTGTTTTTAGCTCAGAACTATCGACTGGGTGAACCGATTTTGATGATTCTTTTTTTATTTGAAAGCTGGTGCTTCCCGTGTGGTTCCATTTCAATTCTATCCAGTTCTGACAATGGCTACTACTACCTTTAAATAAAAAGTGAAAAATGAAAACTTTTTCTATAATAAAAATATATAACAGTATAGATTTCAATTTCATTCAAGCATATTAATACGAGTAAAAAACATTTTCCAAAAAAAAAACAACTGACTTCCGAAAAAACAGTACAAAGTGAAAAATTACTGAAATTGCTTAAATGAAATTGAAATCTATACTGTTATATATTTTTATTATAGAATCAGTTCCCTTAGTGTGGTCCATTATAATTAATTAAATACCGAAAGTAAAATTAATTAATACTTCTAACAAAAAAGAAGAAACTCTATAGCAAAGAATTGGCAATAAGTAGATTTGCCATTCTGAACATAGCCGATGTCACCCGAACTCAATGCCATTTTGCAGCTGACTAGTCGGCCAAAGTCATAGTCGGGGCCAAATCTAATTTTCAACTCTAGGTTCTAAACAGAGCGTTGAAAATCCAGCGTGCGGAAAAATCCCCCTACGATATTGCCTAATTAAGTGCCGGGCCTTAGCAGACATGGTCTGTTTAGAATCGTCGATCGGCAATTTTGCAATCTATTAAATACTGTTTTGGCGATTCGCTGCGTTAGAGCGTGATTACAAAATTGCATGTCAGGCGGTGTACCGTCAACTGTGGCATCTTTAGTTTCCATGAGCAACTTTACCAATTAGAACTGAATTAAAATATCTCTCGATTACTAAAAATTTCTTACAATTAGTAGATTATTCTACTTCTGTACATATACAAAGAGTAACATAATTAATGCAAGAACTCATACACCCCAAGAGTATCGAGTTAAAAGCATACTGCGATGGCCAAAACTATTTTATTTTAAAGCTAACTGATATTATTAAGAAAAACGTGTCGACACAAGCATTACTTTATGCATTTAAAATTGAGTCTTATTTCTTCTACAATAAGATTGAATTTTCATTGGCTCAATCAGTGGTAGGTATGGCAAAATACATAATTAAAAAAATAAAACATTAAAAGTTACTGAAATAAATTCAGTAGTCAATTAGGAACAAACTATTTTCAGGTCTTGCGTCTATTCTGTTACACCTTGTACATCGCATCGATATTAATTAGCGGCAACAGATATTGAGTTATCGAGAGAAATTTAAGTTCACTTCTCTTTGGTAAAGTTGCTCATCTATACAGATAAATAAAATTGGTCTGATTGTAATATTAAAATAACCGCTTTTTACTAATAACATATGGATGTATACACAGTACATATACCAAAATAACATTTTTTACAATTTTTGTCTGGCTGTTTGTTCCGGATAATCTCTGAAACGGCCGGACTGTTTTTGACGGGACTTTCACTGGCATATAGCTGATGTAATAAGGAGTAACTTAGGCTACTTTTATTTTAGAAATTTTATTTATTTTTATTAATATAAACTTTTTTGTTAAATTCCACATGGAGGAAGTCACAGGCACAGCTAGTGGAAAATAAACTCAAAATCAAAGCATTTATTTCAATTAAACAATTTACAGGCAATTTTGAACTGTCAAAAAGTCGACCAGTTGGAAAGTTGACGATAGTAAAGATGCCACAGTTGACTGTGTCGAGTTTCCGAAAAGAAACTAACTCACTTGCATATACGGTAAAGTTTTTATTCAGTGCGCAAACTTTAACCATGAATTCAGCATACCATTCTAGACCCAAAAAATCAGCTGTTTCATAAAATTCAAAAGTGCAATACCTACGCTGTCAAAATGTATGGAACAGCTGTTTATTTTTTATTGTATAACCGACGAAAAATTTCTGCGCTGGGTGTTCTAGAATGATATGGTGAATTCATGGTTACAGTTTGCGCACTGAATAAAAACTTTTACTGTATATAAAGATTATTTGTTGATTTATCATCTGCCTACCCTTTTCCCACCATCTTAGTGTCGGCTTCCAGTCTAACCGGATGCAGCTGAATACAAGTATTTTATATGTGCCGTCCACAACACGAAACCCCTTGGGTAAGACTAGTGGTCAGATTTAATTACTTGTTGATTACCAATCCTAAAACCAACATGTCTGCTAAGGCCCTAAGTGTAAGAGGTTAACCACAAATGCTTAGCTAGCAAGAATAGCATGACCTTTACTAACTCTATTCTAATACAACATAGAATTAACTTAATATCTTTATTTTTGACATTACTCTTCTACATTCTGTCAAGGTCATGCTATGCAAGCAGTAAGTCTCTTGAATTATGTTAATAGTCCGTTCAGCAGCAAAGATTGCATACCTGGGTGTGCTGAGCATAGCAGGTCTTACGCTGGCTGAGCGAGTCCTTGTTGGTGAATCCGATGCAGAACACACGGAGCAGGTAGCCGTCCGTGGTCTTCACATCAATGTTGGCTTCGACCAGGGTCTGCCATTTCTTGACCATCCATCTGTTGGGAGAATGTGTTTTGTTAGATTGTTCTCTTGACATCATCATGCCTGTAATTTTCTAAGGTTGGTAGAGGTGTCTTAAAAAATTGTTGGTGAAACTTCGCAGATACGAAGACTTTGGTTGACTCGATCCTATGTTGTAGTAATTACATGAAATAATATATTTTTTTGGTTTTATTGCATAATTACAATTCCCTTAGAGTCTAGATTTTTGCCCAGACTCGAAATCTGGGTGTTATTAAGTTATATAACTAGCACTTCGCGCGCAACTTCGTCTACGTGAAATTTATAGCTCAAGTTACTCCGGAATAATGTAGCTTTCCATAGGTGAAAAACTTTTGGTAACCACGGATTTTTTATTGGTAACTTTCAAATAAATAAAGAACCCCATAATACCAGACTAGGACAGGGCCCATGCACAGCGGTCCACCTGAAGGAAGAAGTGCGGAAACCAAACCTCACATAGAATCGTACCACCATAATACTGCCAGACAATCTAAAGGCTTGGTGCCCAAAACTGCTAGGATGCATTATTTTGTAGCAACGACACAAAGTACCAGAGTATATGAAATACAAAGGCGTTTCAGTGCGGTAGCATATACTTTCTGCAGACAAAAACGATATGAAGACCATATGGTATTCCTTCATATAGCTGGACTGCAGTATACTAGTTTATTTGAATGTTAGGTAAATTAAAAAACTAAATCTGACGAGATGTGGGTTTGCTATAGTTACACCTCTGCCTCACCACTCAGGGAATACAGGCATGATGTTATGTTTAAGTGTTACAAAAAAAAAGATTAAGAAAATGTTTGTGTCTAGTAAATTTTATTGCCTATTTTGCCCTCCTCCACTCCTGATAAGCTTTTAACTACTCGTCTAGGACATAACTTCGTACTTCTTTATCATTAATATAACATTAGAATGACAACTGTTATCAACCTTTAGTTGTATCAATATAAACATAACATAATTAACTCCGTTATTTCACAATAAGCTCGTCCCACAAAGAAGTATTTCAAAATTACTGTCGTCTGAAAACAACTGTCATTTTTCAAGGAGTTTTAACTCTGAAAATAATAAATAAATACAAATAATACATACCTGAGCTTGTCAGTGGTGAGGTCCATACCATGGAAGTTGCAGAGCACATTGCGACCCTGAACGTCTTCAGCGATCAGACGGAACTTGCGGAAAGACCTGATGAAAAAGGTTTTATATTAGTGGTTTTATAGATTCATTTACAGGCTTTAGTTATCTGTGGTTGCCTGAATATGTAAATAGTAATATGAATTTGGTAACTACAACCCGTGCGAGTTAACAAGGCACCTGGTGCTGTAACGTCACTCATACTTTTGGTAACAAAGATGCTTTTGCTACTACACGCAGAAGGTGAAAGATGGACTCGCTACGAAGAGGGAGAGGGCCTGCATTCCAGCAAGGTGCCTAGTTAATTCAATCAGACTGTAAAACTGGAATCTATGGAGGCTGGCCAAATAGGGTAAGTTCTGAAAAAACCCAAGATCTATTTGGAAAAAGTTTATTATTGTTCTTCATTTTCAATTTTCCTATTGAAATTTTTACTCTGAACACGAGAAGTCCTCACCAAGTTTAGTAGGCCAAGTATTTACACCTAGGAATCAAATCCATGGGCTAAGCTGCCAATGACAGTGCATACGACAATTTGTTGGAAATCTATGATGAAAGTTTGTAGCAACGACACAAGGTACCAAAGTATATGAAATACGGAGGCGTTTCAGTGCGGTAGCATATACTTTCTGCAGACAAAAACGATATGAAGACCATATGGTATTCCTTCATATAGCTGGACTGCAATAAACATTGTCACCCAGTTTCTGAACACCTATTGACAACAGTGCATAACATGTGGGATATAATTCAACCAATGACAACAGTGCATAACCAATGACAACAGTGCATAACATGTGGGATATAATTCAACCAATTACAGCAGCATTCAGACAAGATCAAAAACTTATGCCTGCTTGCAGCACTAATCACTGCCTTAAGGGATACAAGAATTTAAAACATCATTATATTTCTGCCAATCATATAAAGATGACAAAGATGTTTTACATTAATGTTACGATTACTTAAACAAATGTTTGAAGTATCCTTACTAATATAATAAATGCGAAAGTTTGTATGTATGGATAAGTACCACACGGCCCCTACACGGGCCATTACAATAGAAAATTTATTGTGTCTCATTAGCCGGGATTTGACAGATAGTCATTTTAAGTAACGGCCTCAGTGGTTTATGGTGCAAGTAAGCATTATAGGCATTCAAAAATCAGGGATTTGACTATAATAAAACAATTAAGTACCTACCTTTCAGCATCAGTATCAGCTTGAAGATCGGCCAGCGAGACTTCAAATACACGGCCCTTCAAACCTTCAGAGGCGATTTTGGTACCCTAAAACCAAAAGTTCAACATTTTTATAGTAAAATATTAACTTACCATCTGATGTAAAGGGTTTTCATGAAACAGTTTCAGAAGTAAATCAAAAGGGAACAAAAGTTTTCATCAGATATTTATCATTGCGAGCTAGGTGGATCATCATTATAGATAGAGGTGATAAATAATATCATAGATACAGTGCAAACTTTTGTAATAAAATTTTTGTGGCATAGCTTTGTTTTACAAAAAGAAATTTAGTAAAAAGGTTTTATTATTATTTATATCCAAAGTTTGCAGTGCATGTTAGATGAGACTTAAAAGTTCATGTTTCAGCAATTTTATGATACTAAACTGCTAGATTGGACACAGGAGTACCACATGTTTGCTCATAGAAACAATAACAATACTTCCCGTGTAAAAAGAAAAAGGAGTGGCTTCTGATCAGTAACCTCATGGATTTTGTGCAGTCATAAAAAATATTGGCAGGTCACCTGGCGTTTAGGTTATATTCAAACAATATCAGAACTCCTACTAGAAAAACACCATTGAACATGCCCATGTGGTATTAAATTAACATATTTCGAGAAGATCACAACTTAGGTATTCTCATTTTACCGCCTAAACAAGCATAGAGTAGGATGCTATGCTTGCCGGTACCTGCCAGGCCAAGACATGAACTTTTACAGCCTAGGTCAGAGGTTAGAAGGGTTCACATACCTGAGTACGGTTGACAAGGGTGGTTCCCACTTGTCTCTTGGTGAACATGGACGGTGCCTTGACATCATACCAGTCTTTACGGGTGAAGGGATCGACACTGAAAATGTATAACAATTTAACATAACCTCTAAATTACAACCAAAAGAACTCACCACACTATGTAAAGATATATATATTACTGCATGCCATTTTCTTTATATCACGTGAATTTACGATAGCAACACACTGAAACAAGCAGATCACTTATAAAACTAAGTTGTATTGAGAAAACATCTTGACACGAGACATGGAACTTCCATCCGAAAATATTCGCGACATCACATTTATCACAGATTTGTTCTAAGGTTTAACCGAAAGATTACTACATTGTTTGATAGATTTGAGGTTTATTGGAGACTTACATCTTCTTCTTAACACCCTTTTTACCGCCTTTCGAGAGGCCTTTATTTTTACCAACCGCCATGTTCAATTACTAACTTTAGAAAGACTTTATTTTGTTTATGGATGCGAGTTGACTCGCAACGTCCAACGACAACATAGAGTAGCAAAAAGTTTTAGTTGATTATTCAGTTCATCCTCGTTGAAAAAAACAAGCAGATAGTCGAGTTAGGAAAACATTATACATTGCGAAAAAGTAGAAAATTAAATAAATGTGGTATTAACGTGGGTATTGAGTTCTCTGGGACAGTACAGACATGGGCTTAGCTAGGGATTTTTTCTAGCGGGGGCAGCCGTCTAGATGAAGATGGAGATCATAAATGACGCCTAGTAATAAATAATCCCACAAAAAATAGACATAAATGGGTAAGTAACGCTTACACTGTTAAAAAATTATCAGATCTAATGTAGATCGAAACGCCCAACTCTACAAACCTCATCATCATCTGCCTAGCCTTTCACCAACTATATTGGGGTCGGTTTCCAGTCTAACCGGATGTAGCTGAATACCAGTATTTTACATGAAGTGACTGCCTATCTGACCTCCACAACCCAGTTACTGAGTAATATGATACCCCTTGGTGAGACTGGTTGTCAGAATTTCGGGCCAACTAATATACGAGTAATAAATGCGAAAGTGTGATTAATACCTTGTTTAAATCTCTCTTCTTGTAAAGTACTTGTACAAACCTTACATCTTGGTAAAAATGTACGGAATAGCCGTTCCGTGGCATAGAGACTCCTGTGGGCTTCATCATCATCATCATCATAATTTCAGCCGACAGAAGTTCACTGCCAGCTGGTCATAGGCCTCCCCCAAGCTCCGCCACTTTTACCAGTTATGTGGTTTCCGTATCCAGTGGATTCCTGCAGTCTTCACAAAGTCATCGGTTCACCTTGCGGGAGATATTCCTACTCTACGTCTTCCGGTATGCGGTCGCCACTCCAGAACCATTCGGCCACATCAGCCATCTATTCTGCCAACTATGTGCCCTGCTCACTGCCACTTAAGTTCGTCATTTCTTCGGGCTACGTCGGTTACATTGATTCTCCTGCAGATCTCTTCATTTCTGATTCAATCACGTAGGCTGGAAACTTCAAGTATAACCCTCTCCATTGTCCTTTGGGTGACTTTTGGCCTATTGTGAGCGACCACGTTTTAGTGCCATATGTCATCACTGACAACATGCACTGGTCAAAGATTTTCGTCTTTATAGACGACGTATTTGGGATGAATTCCCGAACGATGCCCAGCTGAGTTGGAATTGACGATTAACCTCTTTCGCGAAGTTGGACCTACCATACTGGACAGTTTGTTATAGGTAAACATACATGCCCATAACTTCAACTGTAGTGTCTACGATTTTTATGAGAGTTGACACCCACTCTCATGAAGTTAAGAGACGCTATATGGGCATTTGACATGACCTTTGTCGCGTTGTCTTGCAAAGTAACGCACGAAAAAAGTTGTGCTAAAGTAGTAGTCGTGTAAATAGGCGATATTTCTCACCAAATGTAAAAATCGTTTCCCAGTAATAACTCTTACTCAATGTTACATAATGAATGTACAGAATGCGTAAACGACGACTATGTGTTGTTTTTTTTAAAATAATGTAAAATATGAACTTGGGTTAAGTTCTGTAAATATATTATTTACAGAACTTAACCCAAGTTCATATTTTACATTATTTTACTTCTTATTATTTTTTTATTTCATCCATATTTTTTATCCCGTCAATCAACGTCAACTCAAAGAAAGCTATTGATTTGATTTGATAGGAAGTAATATGTACTATACTAAGAGAACGGAGAGCGTTAGCGTTAGATGTAAATGCAATATGTTGGCCCCGTGGTTGGCCCGCAGGTTTGGACGTTGTACCCACAGAACATATATACTCTAGGGAGGTTGTACCCCAGCAGTGAAAGGCAGTACTCTGTCGTTTTAAACAAGAAAGTAAAAGATTTTTAAAGAGTGCGTATAGAATAAAATGAACAAATTTCAAAGCATTGAACATTCGGTAGGCACTCCTAATAAACATTTTTTTTTGATATTTTAAATAAAATAATAGTATTCACAAGCGAGTTTCTTTTTTATTCAGCGCTAAAACGCACCATGGCCGAATCACTGCTGCACTTAAGCCAATTTGGGACAGCGAATATTCAGACCGGACGGACAGGAGAAGAAAAAACAGGGCTTCGGCAACTTGAGATGTATGGTGTGTGGTGCTGTTGTGATCTGTGTAAGTAAAAATACTCAAATGTTGGCCTAGCCTTCGTCTTACCAGGACATTTACAAAGCTCACACCCGTATTAGCTACCTTGATTATGAGCTCCCTAGAGTAAATATATTCTGTGATTATGAGTAACCTATGCAAGGAACATATAAAACACAAAAGTCAGAATAGAGGAATGAGGCCTGTCTATATCGAAACATTTAATTCGTATATCGATATAATCTTTCGACGGATGTTAACGTCTATTTTATTGCCGTTCATAAAAATGTAGGTACTTGGTAAGAATAATTTAATCTTTTTCCTTAAAAATTCGTCTTCCATAAATACCCGATAACTGCATGCCTTCATTCATTTAATTTATTGCTTACTAGCTTTTGCCTGCGACTTCATACGCGTGGACTTTAGAATCAAGTAGATAATCATTTTTTTTGATAATATATAGCCTATTTTTTAAGTTAGACCTCTCGGAATACATCATTGAAAACTGCATTCAATTCCATGCAGTGGTTTTTGCGTGATGCGGTAACAAACATACATACAGACAAAAATTCTAAAAACCGTTGTTTTGGCTTCTGTTGCTCTAATAAAGACCCCCCATACTATTTTTTCTTCAATATCTTTAATGTACAGACATCGGCCTGTTACAATTTTATTATAATTATGTATTATGTATAGATAGTTTCGTCCTAATCATTTGTCGCGGATTCGAGAGGTTCTTTGGGAGTGCGTGGTTCGCCGCCCTAGTGACTCATTGGCTTCACTCACTCATTCACGTCAGTCATGAGGCACTGAATGAATGAATTCATAATCAATCAATCAATTCAATCAGTCAACTGCGGCGCTAGAAAGTTGTTGTGTCGCGTTTATATTTATTTTTAAAGAAAAGCGATATTTTGTGAAACCGCTTCACCTTTATATCGTTTTTAGTGACGCTTAAAATCGTCCGCAGTGTGAAGTTCATCTAGTGTTGTAGAAAAAACAGTTCTATAAGTGTTACAAACATGGGTGCTAAGGTATCCAGAACTGATTTTGAGTGGGTTTACACGGAGGAGCCTCATGCAAGCCGCCGGAAAATAATCCTAGGTACGTTATTACGTCACGTATATACATAGAAACCAATTGACCGTACGCGTACATGTAATACTAAACGGCTTACTAGATTTTGGCTGGACCGAATTTAGTTCCTTTCGTCTAATTTGACAAAAAAAAGAAAGGTGGTGGTCTCGCCTAGTGCCTACTAATTAAGTTTCCGGTTGACAACAGACTTCTTTTACGTTTTTTTTTTGTCTAATTTGTTGTTTACCTGTAAAAAAGATAAAACTATAAAGCACAGGCTACACAGAGATAATAGCGTTCTATACAGCTAGAAATCGTTGGGTCGCGAAACTCCGCCCATTCCGTAATAAATAAGCCATTAGAAAAAAACATTGAGCAATAATGTATTTACCGTAACGACATAATAAGCTTACACCGATGTTGACTAAATGATTGTAATTATTCAAAACAAACTAGATTTTTCTATCAATCTATGACCCTGAACTTATGTCGAAAACATAAAACCCTGACATTGATGAATTCTATTTTTAACTTTCTGTTGAGTAAATTCAAATTTGGAAGGAATTGGGGAGGCTGTTGCTCAGCAGTTGAACGGCTTAGGTTAATTAAAAAATAAAACATGTACTCTTGTACTAGAACCACATGAGTATCTAAACGGTACAGAGGCAAAGCTTCTTAAGAACGTGCAAAAATGTTACCTATTTAGGTAGGGTTGTCACAATAGGTGAAGACAAATTCTATTCTATTTTTAAAGGTTCTGTCTCCATCGGTAGCATTCGATGATTTTGCCAATGTCAAGGTATGAGAAAGTAATAGGTAATACGGGCTGTTGTCCGCAACTCCACGTCTAAGCGCGTATTTTGCGTACGGGTGGGAAAATAATGATCGTAGATCATCTCCGGGATTCTGCTCCGGGGGTCGATGGAATACCCTACTCCTTTATTTCCAAATCTTCTTCTAACTGTAAACTAATCTTTCTGAACCTAATCGTTACTGGCCAAGTTCCAGAGTCTTGGCAATCCCAATTTTGAACCAGGGAAAGACCCAAACGATTCTACTTCATATCATCCTATCACCCTCTCTTCTGTCTTGGCTAAAATTATAGAGAATCTCATAAAGAACCGACTTGAGTGGTTCTTGGAAACTAAAGGAATCTTATCCAGTTCTCAGTTCGGTTTTTGAAGAGGTATGAGAACTCTAGATAGTCTAAGAGTCTTCATGTCTGATGTCCTCATTGCCTTTTCCAATAATGAAAGTGTTCTCGGTGTTTTCCTAGACATAGCTTCAGCCTATGATAATGTTCAACTTCCAATACTCAGGCAAAAACTGCTACAGCTCAGTATCCCTGTGAGGATGGTCAACATCATTTGTAGTCTCCTTATGTCCCGTTCTATTTCTGTCCGTCACCAATACTACCTCTACCCATCCCATCTAGTGTGGAAGGGCCTGCCACAGGGGTCGGTTTCAAGCCCCATCCTTTATAATATATACACACATGATTTGGAGTCTTCAGTTAGTTGTTTCTGTAAAATCCTACAATATGCCGACAACATTGCTCTCTACTTTAGTTCAGATTCTCCAATACCAAGTCGGTACCGACAAAGTTCAATTATCGAAAAGTTCAATAAACTTTATTGGTTATTGATGTATGCATTGGCTTTTTCACAAAACCCGTTCTTCCAAAGGACTTTTCTTAATTTTTTTGCGAATTTTTACTATAAATGATCCTGCATCTCACTCAATAAGGTTGTGCATATAGACTAGGGTCTAACTGCTCATCACTGACACTATCTCTGTCGGACACGAAGCCTGATGAGACAGCGTGATTTTTAGCCAGGCCCACCAGTGAGTTCGAGCCCGCGACTAGGTTCCCCTTAAGGCCCGGTATCCACCAAAGCGGAGAGGAAAGGAGACGAGAGGAGATGTGTTTTGAATAGCCAATCAGATTTCGTTATTTCCACATCTCCTCTCCGCTTAGCTTCGGTGGAAATGGATCAAGCGGAGAGGAGAGGAGATATCTCATTTTTCTATAGAATTTTGTACCGCGAGCGAGCAAGCGGTGCGGCAGAGTGGAGATGCGTGTAGCTGGGCGGCCGGCGCCCGTGCTCTCGCGCCCAGTTCCCCGTTGTCTACTCCCCGCGCACTTAACTGACTTCGAGCTCTCACAGCTCACATCTCCGCTGCGCACAGCTCACATCTCCTCTCCGCTACGCATCTCCTCTCTGCTTTGGTGGAAATAACCTGCCAGCTTTGCAGCACATCTCCTCTCTTCTCCTCTCCGCTTTGGTGGATACCGGGCCTAAGACTTGTTGCCAGATTTTACTCTGTGTGCATAACTACATAATACTAGACTGCCTCATTGTGGTCGCAAGTGTTACTGCTAAGCATGAGGTCTCGGGCTTGATTCCCAGGTCAGGCAAAGTGATATTGTGGTTTTTCTATCTGAAATTTCTCAGTAGCAGGTTGGAGTCCGGATTTGTGCTCGTTTGATAGCAAAAGGTTTGCCCCCCATTACATGGGACTTAAACATAACTGGCGAAATGTAGGTGTACTATAGTATAGGTAAGAAAGAAAGAATGAAAGAAAAAGTATTTATTAAACTCGCACAGAAATATCACAATATGCTTAACAAAAAATTTAAAAGAAAATACTTAAAAAGTAAAATAAAAAACAAAGTTCTGTACGAGGCCAAAAAGCCATTATCTCAGCATGATGCTTCGACATTTAAAAATAATAGTTTAAAAAACTTAAAACACGCTTTAAAAACCAAACTAAAAAGAAGAAAATAATTGAATTCAATTAAAAAGCGTGGGGTGCTTTTTGAAGTATTTTTATTATCAATTAATGTCAAGCACCCCACGCTTTTTAATTGAATTAAATTATTTTCTTCTTTTTAGTTTGGTTTTTAAAGCGTGTTTTTGGTTTTTTAAACTATTATTTATTTTCAATTTTTTAGTTCTGCTAACTACATTTTTTTTTTCCTTTTTTATTAAATTATTGAATTGTCATCGGTCCTCGATACCCTAAATTACCCACGGAGAGTTACATACTGACATACTGACATACAAGTGAAGCTAATATAAAGCGTGTAAAAAGGTATCGCAGCGCTGGTATTCTGATAGGGCACACTGTCATGTCACGGACAGATAGAGAAATTAAAAAAAAAAAATAACATAATTATGTATCAAATAGCTAAAAGAGAATGTACGTGTTAAAAGAGTAACGGTGGAGTTTCTTGCCCATTCTTCTCCATACGAAACTACATTTTGGAAGGGGCGACTAGAATCAATTCTATTTTAATGTAAATGTTGACGTTCAAAAGTGCCTTTTAAGTGCCTATTTGAAATAAATGCTTTGACTTTGACTTTGACGTATTTTTTGTAATCCTATACTATCGAGGAAACTAACATCTATACACCGTAAGGACTATTATTGCTTGCAGCGCTAACCGATGTGGTCATTGTGTGCACGGGATTTTGTTTTCAAATTGGTCAGATGTACGTTTCCTCGATAGTACACCTCGCCCTTCGGGGATACATGGCATATTAAGACGTGTAATGTATATAAATTATTATTGTTAACTGCACTCCCGTGCGAAAGTTATTGTATGTTAAGTGCAGCAATTTACATGAACATGAATATAGCCCATCAGTTCTGTGATTTACATACTATTTCGTAGTGGGTGGTTATTATAAATCTAGATTATAAAGTTGAAATTTTTCATTGCTAAGTAATATTAGCCGCACTGGTCGATCGATCAGGCTAAGCTACGCTTGCTGCAGTTGGTGAGTGGATGGGTAACCATCTTAACATACCAAGACATAGTTTAGGAGACAGGGTTTTTCACTATTTGTGCAGCCTTTTCTCAAAAACTAATGTTACCTACCTAAGTGAAATTTATTGTGGTATTGTTTACAAAGGTTATGGTGTCAATAAACTTATTTTATTATTTATTTAAGACCCCTTCGTGCCTCGGAAAGCACGTTAAGCCGTTAGTTCCGGCTGTCATTTGTAGATGTTTGACAGTTGTGACGGGTCATCAGAAGCCCGAAAGTCTGACAACCAATCTTACCAATGGGTATCGTATTACCCAGTAACTGGGTTGTGGAGTTCAGATACGCTCCATGTAAAATACTGGTATTCAGCTGCATCCGGTTAGACTGGAAGCTGACCCCAACATAGTTGAGAATAGGCTAGGCAGATAATTATTTAGTTAGGATTTATAGATTAGCACCTTATTGCGTAGGTAATAAACTATCAATTACAATCTAAATAATTTTGAAGAAAGTTATTATAACATCATTAATATAAATAAACTAATAGAAAAAAAAACATTATGGAGAAGCTAACTCAATAATTTAATTCAATTAAAAAGCGTGGGGTGCTTTTTGAGGTATTTTTATTATCACTTACTGTCAAGCACCCCACGCTTTTTAATTGAATTAAATTATTTTCTCCTTTTTTAGTTTGGTTTTTAAAGCGTGTTTTTTAGTTATTTAAACTATTATTTTTTTCCTATAAAACGTTAACAAGAAGTTTTATAATAAAATCTATTATTTATTTTCTATTTTTTAGTTCTGCTAACTACAAAAACATGTTTTTTTTTCTAATTTTTTATTATTATTATTGAATTGTCATCGGTCCTCGACAAGTTTACAAAGTTTCAATGAAATCTGACCGTTCAAAGTGGGTCAAAATCGCGCTCAAAGGAGTCGGTTACATACAAACAAACAAACATACAAGTGAAGCTAATATAAAGCGTGTAAAAACTATACAAGCAAAGTTAATCAAATTTATATGCGACCCCCTCTGAGGCATACCCTATAAATAAAAAATAAAAAGAATTTTCGAAATCGATACAAAATTCATTGCCGGAGCTAATGACGCTAATATAATCAATTCTTTTTTTATTTTTATGTACCGCGCCATAAAAATAAAAAAAATACAATCAATTCTTATTCTTCTTAGCCGTGTCGGTTGATGAAAAAAATAATGCGAAAAAATGTATGTAATTTATAGTTTTCTAAATTAGTTTACCCCCAAAATTCAGCAACGCGAATACCGTTCGCTGACTCAGCCATTAGGTCCTCACATGTGGATATGAAAGGGCCAGGGCACGGTGCAAGATGAGAGGTGAGACATTGTCTGTGGAGAGACGCCGCGCCGCATACACAACACAGGAGGTCTGAGCCGTCCATGGACCCCCATTTGTGGAAGTTGCCGATTGTCGTTGTCGACAATCGAATTTCATTAAGAATGTTTTTGAAATTGATAAAAAAATGCAAAAACGTTTTCCCGTGTCAGGGATCGAACCGATTGCCGCTTATTCAGCGATCGCACTTTCAATCACTAGATAAACGAGGCAGTATCAGTAACCAAATTAATGCTTATCGTCAATCGAGAAGTAATAAACCGGTAATCATGAAACATAACAAACTGGTCTGGTTACTAACGGGCGGAATATCACAAAATAGTTTGGGCAAATTATGTTGTTACATAACAAAAAATTGCATAATATTAGACAATAAACAGGGGCTCGTGGTTTAGTAATAGCTAGCGTACGGGTCGATCGAATTCGAAGGTAAAGCTACGCGGCCGCGGTTGGCCCGTGGATCGGTGACCATCTTTATATATCGAGATCGAGACCCTCCGTGCCGCCATTGGTCGCGGCTATCATTCATATTATATCTTTGACAGTGGTTATGGGTCGTCAGAAGCCGTTGTCACTTCGTCAGAAGTATTACAACCATAGATCGGAGACTATCCATAATAATTTAATTCAATTAAAAAGCGTGGGGTGCTTTTTGAGGTATTTTTTTATAATCAATTAATGTCAAGCACCCCACGCTTTTTAATTGAATTAAATTATTATCTCCTTTTTTAGTTTGGTTTTTAAAGCGTGTTTTTTAGTTTTTTAAACTATTATTTATTTTCTATTTTTTAGTTCTGCTAACTACAAAACATGTTTTTTTTTTCTCAATTTTTTTTTTAAATTATTAAATTGTCATCGGTCCTCGACAAGTTTACAAAGTTTCAATGAAATCTGACCGTTTAAAGTGGGTCAAAACCCACGGAGAGTTACATACTGACATACAAGTGAAGCTAATATAAAGCGTGTAAAAAATCGAGACTATTCGAGAACACTTGCACATTGGTAAATTAGTTTGGCCCAAAATTCAGCAGGCTCAGCAGTCAGCACAAGAACCATAGACAAGCGTTTTGTCATCGGAAGAGTAGACAAAAATGACGTTTTCGTAAAGACAGTTGACAGTTTTTCACCGAGAAATGTAGACAAGCGATTTCTATTCTACAGTACAGTAGAAATAGAAAGCGTCATGCTAAGCCTGCAGCAACGCGAATACCGTTCGCTGATGCAGCCATTAGGTCCTTCTTGTGCAGGTGACAGGGCATGCGGTGCAAGATGAGAGGTGACCCATTGTCTGTGGAGAGGCACCGCATACACACCGGAGGTCTGAGCCGTCAATGAAGCCCCATTTGTGGAGGTTGTCCTTGTTGCGATCTACTTGGGTACGAAGTCTGTTAAAGGTTTTCCAAGTAAGCCACGGTAACTTGTTCCCGGGTGGGCCGGCTCTCTGATGGTTTGATGAAGAAATTAGGAGGCTTGAGCATTTCTTCCCAAAAATCACATCTTCCGTGGAGGGCTTGCTATCGGGTGAACTCACTTGTTCCCCCGACCCACCCCGTCGCATCACATCAAATATACACACAAATATAATGGCTTGAATACCACGACTAATAAACCCCCGTTGGGTCTTTTGCTTTTAATAGTTTCAATACACCTTGTACACACAACAGGTTGTATACTCATTAATGTAGGGCCCCGGCCACTGTCTTACTGTGTAGACACGGACTCCCCCCACCCACTCATCGACTGCCCGCCCCATTGCTTCGTTTTCGCTTAACGCTATTTCTGACGTTTTTTCTTTTTGCTGGGCTCCTAAGGGTCCTAGCGTGATGTTAAATAGCCCATAGTCTTCCCCAAGAAATGGGCAATCAAATCCTAAAAGATTTTTTTCAAATCCAACGGGTAGTTCCAGAGATTAGCGCGTTCAAACAAACAAACTCTTCAGCTTTATTATTAGTGTAGATATTTACAAACTTTTCCCCGCTGTCAGTGTTACCACAGGTCCGCGCAGATTGTTTAAATTAACCATCGTCCGCTAACTGCGTATAATAAGTCTTTTATAAACTCGTAACAGGTACCAACCTAATTAGTACCTCCTTATTAATTGTAATAATAGCAGGCGCGTGGAAAAAGTGACCCGTCTACGTCTTGTCTTAATGTTATGTGCCAGATCCGTTTGGAACATTATGTATGAATAATAATGCCACTTTACCACGTCCGTTTACTGACGGGCTGCGCCAGGCGTTGCTATGCCTGTCCAGGCCGGTCGCGGCCCATGCCGAGCAATCCCACGGCCCGTTAAGGGCTTGTCCAGAAAGGGCGAATCACGCGCGAGTCGAGGGTCTGGCGTTATGCACGCGATTTACGCGCGTATTTTGAATTCGCGCGATGCTTGTGGACGCGATGTATTCGTGCCTAGTATCTCAATAGCGCGCGAATGAATTCGCGAGAAACGTTTCGCGACGAATTCGCTTCTTCTGGACAAGGTCTACTGACAGGCCGCGCCAGGCGTTGCTACGCTTGTCGAGGCCTGTCGCGGCCCATGCCGAGCATTCCCATACATCGTACTCCGGCCCTTATCCCAATTTATTTAGGGTCTGCATATCTTTTATTTTTCTTCCACACTTCTCTTTTAATCGTCATCTCCGTATTCACACTCTTTATAACCATATCATAAGTCACACAGTCCATCCATCGTTTATTTAGTCTTCCCTGAGCATTCCCATACAAACAGCCGCGACGGGCGCGCCCCCGCGTTCGCTATTGAGCTTACCGACTCGCGACAGATAGGAGGGGCGGCGACGGGCAAAAGGCCACATTGCATGCGACGGTTCCCAGTGTTCCCACGGACTGTCGGCCTGAACTGGCGCGCCGCGGCCTCGGTGCAAGCGGGCAGTAAGTCTCAGCACTGAGAACACAGGCTATTAACTATGCTTACGTGCCAATTCCTTTGACTTCGACCCATTCATGCCTACGTGTTATCACACACGTGCAGTGTACTATAAAAATATTCGCGCTTATCTAAATTATCGGTAACTGTATCGAATATTCATAGCCCTTGTTTCCTCTATGAATGAGTGAGCTGTTCACTTATATTTTGACTGATAACGGCTCCCATTTGAAAGAAAGAAGACAGGTAAATCTATACCCCATTTATTATAGCCTTAGAAAAAAGAGGCTCGTAGAAGCAGGAGTGCAAAACATTTTATTTCAAAGTTAAGTTCTAACTTTTTTTAGGTAGATTTAAGACAGTACTAAATACTGAGATAAACGAAGTAAAAGTAATTTTTATTTTAAATAATGTTCTATTTATTTTAACATCTTCATCACACATTACAAACCTACAACAAAACGAATGAATGAAACAAACAATCACATGATGATTTAAATCTAATTAAGATTAGAAGGAAATAAAATATTTCTTTTTTACATTACTTTATTTTAAATAACAACTTACGACCCACAATACGTTGGTAAAACTTCGTCATCATCAGCTAATTTAGTTACTCGGTGTTGTTCACTCCTGCTTCTTTTAGGTTTTTAGCATTGACACTTTAATTTTTTTGGCATTAATCGTAACTGCAACACCTTTTTAATGTAATTTTGTTACGAAGTGTACATTAAAAATAATAGTTTAAAAAACTAAAAAACACGCTTTAAAAACCAAACTAAAAAAGGAGAAAATAATTTAATTAAATTAAAAAGCGTGGGGTGCTTTTTGAGGTATTTTTATAATCAATTAATGTCAAGCACCCCACGCTTTTTAATTGAATTAAATTATTTTCTCCTGTTTTAGTTTGGTTTTTAAAGCGTGTTTTTTAGTTTTTTAAACTATTATTTATTTTTTAACTTCTGTCTAATGCTATTGTAAATGGAGTATAGTCGATTTTTTTTCCATACAAACTTCGGGATTGTATTACTTCACTGTTTGATAATGTACTACATCAAGAATTAAACATGGTATGGTTTTGGCTCATTATTATTATTGTCTGTGCGGAAACAGAATACTAAAATAAAAAGCCATTAAGAAGTTATGAACTTAAGAGCCAACAAAGATTCGTTTTTCTTGCAAATTTAACCTAACTTTGGCCGTGTTTTAGTAATAAAAGAAGTGTACAATTTCCAAAACCAAGTCGGTACCGACAAAGCTCAAATATCGATTATTAGCCTTTGATTTATGTAGTGGTTTTTTCATAAAACCCGATCTTCCGAAGGACTATTTAAATTTTTTACGCTCCTGCTTTACTATAAATGATCCTGCATCTTACTCAGCAACGTTGTGCATGTAGACGACTTAATCGTCAACTGGCGAGCGCGAATCTCGCGAGCGCGCGCGAGTTGGCACTTTTCGATTTTGCCTACTTTTTTTGTCGTCAACTCGCGCGTCTATGTAAAGTACAGTCAAATAAAAAGAGATTGAAAACAAAAACTATTAATAATTATTTATTGACCGCGTTAGCTGATTCTGTGAAGTACTGACTTAGATTACGATTTAGAAGGCCGAAATGAGAAGGCCTGGGGAACGCATCCAATGACACATACTATCTCGTCTAACGCGCATGCGCACAACAGTATAGCTGTCATAGCGCTATCTCTTTCTAATTCATTTTGCAAACTGAGTGCCTACTCCTTATGCACTTAGTTACAAACGATGTACCTGTCACGTCTAACATGGCGGAAGTGATGTGTGTGTGTGACAGGGACGGGTACATCGTTTAGTCGTTCGAAGTTCATCAGGAGTAAGCACCCTAGTTATTATTTTAGTGACGTTAGTGTTACGTAAGCTAAGCTGACGTTTACAGTGCACTTACGGAGTAAACATACTTACAGAGGGCAAAGTGGACTGCCTAAAATTTTGCAGTGGAATATGCCCCACTATTCTGATTTGATGGGGCGGATAACACTAGCATAAACACTTTGTGGATTCTGCCCCACTAGGGTTGGCAGCTCAGGATTTGTGTATGAAGGTTAACATGTATTTTTGAATCATTTGGGTTAGGTTAGGTTAGAACAGTGACCCTTAACGCGCGACGGCGAGCGAGCGAAGCGAGCGGTGCCGCGGCAGCGGCCGCCGAGCGCCATATCCCCTCTATTTTTGGTGAATCATTTGGGTTAGATGAGGCGGTGAATGTCTCGTAAATCCTGAGCTGCCAACCCTAGTGGGGCAGAATCCACAAAGTGTTTATGCTAGTGTTATCCGCCCCATCAAATCAGAATAGTGGGGCATATTCCACTGCAAAATTTTAGGCAGTCCACTTTGCCACACCAGGGTGGCGGGCTTTACTATTTTATACTTACCAATATTCAGTATACGAGTATGTGAGGGGAGTGTTTTCGTTGTTTCTATTTTATTTACTTAGTTTTTTACAATTTACATACTAGATAATAAGATAATAAGCCAAATTCTCAAATCAATGTGATATTGTTGATAATTAGTAAGGGAAATACTACTAATAATTTATATTTTGTCCTGTTGATTTATAATAAACTGATTTCAAAACGATGTATATTTTGTTTTATTTTAAAAATCAAATTTCATAAAGTTTCTTATACATTTATAGTAGGTAAGTACCTAACTAAATTAAATTTGTTATAACGTTTTTGTAGCTGACTATACATTAAAACATCAAATTATATAGACGCGCGAGTTGACGACAAAAAAAGTAGGCAAAATCGAAAAGTGCCAACTCGCGCGCGCTCGCGAGATTCGCGCTCGCCAGTTGACGATTAAGTCATGTAGACTAGCGTCTAACTGCTTATCACTGATACTACCTCTGTCGGACACGCTGCCTGGTGAGACAGCGTGCTTTTTAGATATAAAAAATCCGGTATTCGAAACCCCTAGGTTATATTATCTAGGGGCCATTCAAGTATTACGTAGGCAGATTTTTACAATTATTGACCCCCCCCCCCTCCCCCTCGTCAGCAAAAGTAAGCAAAGCTCTTACCCCCCCCCCCCCCCTCCCATGGTCACGTAAACATTCACACAGACACACAACGTGTCTGCTCACTTTCGTGTGATTTTGGAATATTGTCATCGTTTTCTTCGAGCCATTCATAGACAATTAGGGTTGCCATATGATGTGTTCAAACCAAAATCGACAAAATTTTGTATAAAATCCAAAAGTTAAATAATAAATTCTGCTGACGTAATCACCATCCACACCCCCCACCCCCCATGTCATAAAAAATAAGCAAAGCAAAGACCCCCCTACCCCCCTGTAGTGCTTACGTAATACTTGAATGGCCCCCTATGCAAATAAATAACATCGTAGACTTGCAGTGTCTGTTTGTAATGTCCTAATAATGCGTTTGAAAGTATTTAATATATACCTACGGTTCCGGTAAATCTCCGAAGCGACTGGACTGACTAGGATGGGAGTTTTACTGGCAGATAGCTGAGGGGTAATTCTCGTAATTTTAAGAACGTTCACAGTCTGATCGCAGTCTCAATCTGTCAAATATACTTCTAGTTTTCATACATTTTTGACAAGTTTTTGACATTTGATTGTCGCCAAGATGAGACTGCGACTAGATTTTGAACGTTTTTAATTACGAGAATTGGCCTTCTGATGTTATAAGGAGTAACAAAGGTTTTTGGTCCCGGTAACACGTTCCTGTGGTATAGTTTCCGACATCCAAGCGGACAAAGCCCAGCTAGTGTAGGAATATTTTCTTGTAGTGAGTTTTTTTCGTAGTCGAGTTTTTTGTTTTAACAACTACAATAAAATTATCAGCCTGCTATCATATTTATTCCCAGAGATATTATTGTAATTAATTAACTAATATACAGGGTGTAACAGAAACCCTATTGCTATCCTTAAGCACTAAAGATAACAGCTGGTATACAATCACTATACATAGTTTCAGCTCAAAATAAAATACTCTAAGAATTGATACCCAATTTTGGGTTACATATGTTTCTTCAATTCAAATCATAACAAACGTGTTACCGCTGTACGTAAGTCAATAACTTTCCACGTTACTTGCCAATATCACGATAAATCGCTTCCGAGTGATGTGTTTATTTCAATTTGAAAAGTTCGGTTTCTGGTATCAATGTTTTAAAAAGTCTCATAACTTCCGAACATTAAATAACCCTTCCAATATCGTTTGATATCATCCAAAGAAACCGTGCCATTGGTATGTATCCCTTTCCGTTACACGTTGTATATTATATCGGTCGATCGGTGTTCGAATCTAGAGTATTCTAAAGGGAAAAAAATATGGTTTTTAAATTCACAATCTACTCTGGAAAATATCCATTTTCACGTAAATGTCCAATCTTAATTATCATTATCAATTTATCATCAATAGGCGTGCGAAGAGCTTGATAAGACATAATTTCGGCATATTAATTTATCATGTAGATTGGTATTCCACTTAAAATGATTACGCGCATTAAGAGTATTCATTATTGTGGCTCTGACTCATCAAAGAGTTTTTAACTTAGCATAAATAACAAGCTCTAAACATACCGACATCAAAAAGGAGGAGGTTCTCAATTCGTCTGTATGTTTTTTTGAAGTGAAAACTTCTTTAGGAGCGTTGGCCATTTTTTGGGATTGGAAAAAACAATTGCACTCGCGACACTGTTACCAACACCACTGATAACACGACCGAGCAACGTAGAACGTACGTTGAATGTTGTTTAATCTGACGATTCAAAAAATGTTCAAGTCTTCACTTCTGTCGGTGTTTTAATGTTTGTTACGCAATATCTCCGTCAATTGTGGATGGATTTCGAAAATTATTTTTTTAATGGATAGGTATGCTCAGTAGTGGTCCCGTATACATTTTATTAACTTTGCTTCGGTAGTTTTTGTGTTAGCCTCGATAATACGTTTTTAATCCACTTTATGTATCTTGATGATATGCTGCTAGTTCCTGTCACTGGTGTTTACATATCAAGTAGTGGTATACGAATTAGTGTGGTGTAGGTACGCACGGCTACACATCAAGCTACACCTACATTTCCAGTATAAGTTGATCTCGCATTGTATATATAGGATTTCCGTACAGCGTAAACAGGGAATGTATATATAGCTTGATTATAGCCGTGTGTACTAATGTAGAGGCATGAGGAACAGGGTGTAAAGTTCACTCATACTCTATGGAAAAGGGAGGATCCTCCGACCAGACGGTGTTGTGTCTGGTGGGCAACTGCCCGACGGTTGATGTCGGGATGTTGTACCTATGCAAGTCGCGCGGTAATCTTTAACTGCGCGATCTAGGATTTCTATGACGTGCGTCTTGCGTAGTTCGCCTGTGGCATTGTAGATGGCACCACTTTTCTTTTTGTATTTTTAGATATTGTTGCGAAGTATTTTTCTGTAGTGCAGCTACATTGTTAATAAACAAACACCGAAGATTCGAATCGAATTCGAAGATGTGTGACATCTACCAACCCGCACTGGGCCCGCGTGGTAGATTACGGCCCACTCCCTCAGCAGCAGTGGGAACAATATAGGCTGATTACAGCAGCGAGGTGTCAATTTTTATAAGAGTGAAGCCGAAGCGAAGTCGGCTTTAACTCACTGACTTGTCAATAAAGAATACTTACTATGATTCTAAAATTTATATACGAATGTAAAGAATTAATTAAATCTGAAACCAATTCAATATTCCTCCATCTCGCTATCGCTCACATAACCCAGCGGCTTGCTCTCGTCCATATCAACCGGTGCCACGTGACCTAAAGTAACATCATTATGGGATCGCTGTTGTATGAATTTTTGGTTGCCGATTATGACGTTTTGGCTCCGGGTTTGCTTAGTTTTTTTTTTTTGTGGTAATACAAAGCTAACAACCGTTGTTGTTGTTTGAATGTTAAGGTGAATTAAATACCCGTAGTTTAACTATATTATATATATTTTTTACAATAGTAGCCACTATTGACGTGCCATTTTTTAATAGCGATAGAGTGGCCGATGTAAATCCCCGAAGGGAAGTCGGTGGTGCGGGTTGTTCGAAAGAGATACCGCGGCCCCTGGCACACAGGCAACTGAGGGAACACGGGTGGGTTTTAGTCAGTAAAAGTCTGACACGCCCTCCTGCTCCACCCAGAGCGGGAGAAGTTATTTGATGATTTGCCACCCAAAAAAAGGGAAGGCTTGGTAGGAATCGTGTTATATGGTGCGTTCGCCACTGGCTGATTATGTAATCAATTATTTCAATGAACAATATCAATAAAGAGGTACCTATCTATTATTAAGGAAAAATACAATGATAGTGTATCGTCCTAAGCGAATTTTGATAACCATTATCAGTTCTAGTCGATGTTTTATTTATGTTTGGGACTAATGAATCATCCATTCACACCTGCATGACACAGAAACTACAAAAAAACACAATAATAAACACTGTACTGTTGTCCAGGGGCCCAAGTCTGCTATTTTTATAAATTCGTCATTCCAACACGATCCCATTGTCATTCATTTGTCATTTTGCTAAAAGTTCGTAATCTGTTAAATTCATAATGGTCGATCATTGGTCGGTCAATGGTCTCGTAATAGAATTGTCTCTTAATGGCATTTTCGTATTGCCATTATTATAAAACTCGTTAGTAGAAATGTTTTTCGAAAAACTACTACTAAATTTGAACATTTATTCATGCCAGATTTCATTTATATATATTTTTACATATTATTTATTAGTGTTATAAGCAATGTAAAGTAGTAGGAAGTTCGTAAATTAAGTCAGTCATTCATTTGTCATGAATTCATGATGTACGAGATTACCAATTAATGCCATTTCTTTCAATGGAGTGTCAGTGGCTGACCATTGGAAAGTCATAATGACGCCATTTTATTAGTAGATTACCAAACTTGTCAAAATCAACAATTATCAAATCAATGATAGACCATTCTGACACTATTGTAATAGCAGACTTGAGGCCCTGTACGAGTGTTTCAGTCATTGCCGAAAATGGCCATCCATTGCCACACACAAGCAACATCCTAGAATTCTATCATTTCCGCCCATATTTTTCCGTTTGCCCCTTTTGGCTAAGTAATAAAAGCCGCACGGGTCGATTGATTAGGTTAAGCTACACTTGCCGCGGTTGGTCCGTGGATGGGTGACCATCTTTACATACCAAGACCTCCGTGCCTCGGAAAGCACGTTAAGCCGTTGGTCCCGGCTGTCTTTCGTCGATCTTTGATAATCGTTATGGGTCGTCAGAAGCCCGAAGCTGACAATCAGTCTTACTAAGGGGTATCGTAGTACCCAGTTACTGGGTTGTGGAGGTCAGAAAGGCAGTCGCTCTATGTAAAATACTGGTATTTGTACTCACGGCTACACATCAAGCTATATATTTCCAGTTTTCAATAATCACTGAACGGAAAACCTATACAATGTGAGATCAGCTTATAGGTACTGGCAATGTATAGCTTGCTGTGTAGCCGTGTGTACTGGAAACTGACCTTAAAATAGTTGGGCAAAGGGTAGGCAGATGATGAATAGGAAAATCGTTTATAATTATATGGCTACAATATCTTCATTAGTGGTGTACCAACTAGTCGGCCATATTTGTAGTCGGCGACTAGTCGGCCTATTTTTTACTCGTATTAATATGCTTAAAATTTTAAAAGACGGTGATTGAAATGTAATTGAAATCTTTACTGTTATTATTTTTATTATAGAATCAGTTTTACAGTTTACTTTCAGAATTTCACAATTCCGCCTGGTCGCCGGGCGCCGCGCACTGGCACTTACGAGCCTAAAGCATAGTCACCACGTCTCTTCCGTGATAGTCACGAGCATTACTGATTTCACTGGAACTCAACCGAAAGCAATAAAGGGCTTGGCCATTTTTCAGCCGACTCGTCGGCTAGTCGGCCAAAGTCATAGTCGGCCCATTTCTAATTATCATCATTCATTCTCCTCCCTTTATCCCAATTTATTTTTTATTACTAAATGGGCCAGCTCTTGACCCCAATCACGCCTGATGGAAAGCGTGGATGGGAAGCGTGGATCGAGCGTGCCCAGAAAATGCCTGTTCACTCTTGTTTTGAAGGTAGACGGGTTAAATGTGGAAGGGAACACAGTCGCAGGTAGTGAGTTCCACACTTTGGCTGTGCGTATAATAAATGTGGACAAGAAGCGCTGAGTACGAATGGTCGGGATATCAACCAAGTGCGGATGGTACCCTGCAGTGCGTCTGGTAGTTCGGTAGTAAAAGGGCGATGGTGGGATCAGGTCGTGGAACTCCTGCGCACACTCTCCGAAGTACAGTCTATAGAAGACCGACAGGCAAGCAACATTACGCCGATGAGCCAAGCTGTGGAGGTTGTGTTCGGCGCAACATGCATGAAGTTCTCTCCCACACTTCTCTATTAGTCGTCATCTCCGTAGTCACACCCTTTCTAACCATAAAATCAAAATCAAAAGTCATTTATTCAAACTAGGCTGAGAGTCAGCTCTTTTTGCCCGCCCTTCACCACTTCCTAGTGCTTTAGCTGGGAAGAAGAAGTAGCGGAACAAACTCCCCAACAAACATCATCATTCACACAGTCCATCCATCGTTTGTTTGGTCTTCCCCTATTCTTAAAGCTAAGATTCAAGGGCTACAATATAAACGTTGTCTCTCAGGATGACCTTCAAAATTATATTTGTACAATGATTCACATTTGAGCTGATGCAGCCCAGAGGTCCGATAGGGGCAAATTTATCGTTAATCTTTCAGACGCAGACTTTACCACGTAAACAGATTATTACAAGTCATTAAATACTACGGTAATAATTGTAATCTTATCTGAAAATACGGTGTACGTGACGAAAACAATAGGCAAACAATTTTGAAGGTGGTTCGAATACATACCTATCAGGGTACTGGAATGCCTACTGAATTTCATCCTTTATTTCTTCTGCCCGCGACTTCGTGGTCATCAAATTTCTTGCTCCCCGACCCACCCCATCGCATTGAATCGCTTGCCCGTTCGAGTATTTCGTATTCGTGTTCTTTTTTCCTTTTGCTTGGCTCCTAAGGGTCCTAGTGTGATTATATATAGCCTATGGCCTTCCTCGATAAATGGGCTATCCAACACTAAACAACATTTTTTTTTTCAATTAGAACCCGTCGTTCCTGAGATTAGGAATGTCAGTCTATACCGTACCCACTGCTGGGACACACAGGCCCCTTTTCTGAGAGAGGGAGTGGGCCGTAATCTACCACGCGGGTCCTTTGCGGTTTGGCGGGTGTCAAATATCTTTGAATTTTTGGTTCTAGGACATGCCGGTATCCTCACGAAGTCGCGATGTTTTCCTTCACCGTGAATTCGCACCCACGACCGTAAGTCGCGGCCGTCAGCACTGGTAGTGTGGTGGCACGGCCCTTCCAGCGGTGGCTGCACTAAAAAAAAAAATACACCGTAACAATCTCTTAGTATCCCACGGGAATGCCAGACTTCAAGGGTCACAGCAGACCTTAATTTGGGGCCTTATGACAAGTTTTTCTTACCAAGACATCACACGTTCTTTACCCCCTGTTACAGAAACATAATCAGCGTATAAGGTTTCCTCTACTAGGACACAGGCCCCTCTGAGACAGGGATTGGACCGTAATCTACTACGCGGGCCCAGTGCGGATTGGCAGATGACACGTCATCAAATTTGATTCTAGGACATGCCGGTTTCTTCACAATTTTTCTTTCACCGTTTTGAGAACAGCGTCGATTAAATTAACACAAAGTATAGAGCCTGCTTGGTTTTGAACCCACAACCGTCGCAACTCGTAAGTTGCGGCCATCAGCATTGGGTCACCACTGCTCTTGCAGAGATGGCTGCTCTCAAAGTAAAGATAATATACCGTAAAAATCTCTTAGTATTCCACGGGAATGCCAAAGACTTCAACGGTCATACCAGACATTAATTTGAGACCTGACGACAAGTTCCTTTTATCAAGACATCACAAGTTCTTGACACCCTGTTACATAAACATCATCGGCCTATAAGGTTCCCTCTGCTGGGACACAGGCCCCGTCTCTGACAGAGGCAGTGGGCCATAAACCACCATACATACCCAGTCCGGATTGTGGATGTCACATGTCTTTGAATTTTTGGTTCTAGGACCTGCCGGTTTCCTCGCGATGTTTTCCTTCACCACAAAGGTCACAACAGACCTGAATTTAGGACCGTTATCACAAAGTTCTTTAGACCCTGCTACATACGGGCTTGTAAATGAAGACTAGTTGAGTGTTATTAACAACAATTAAAGCCGTTAGCGTACGTAGTAACTAATGAAGTAGCTTGTAAAACAATTAGTGTTGTTAGGCTACGCTAGCCAGCCGTGCTTGAGGTTTCTCTAAGAGACAAATTATAAATGAAACTATATTTTTACACGCTTTATATTAGCTTCACTTGTATGTTTGTTTGTATGTTTGTATGTAACCGACTCCTTAAGGGCGATTTTGACCCACTTTCAACGGTCAGATTTCATTGAAACTTTGTAAACTTGTCGAGGACCGATGACAATTCAATAATTTAAAAAAAAAAATGAGAAAAAAAAACACGTTTTTGTAGTTGGCAGAACTAAAAAAGGAGAAAATAATTTAATTCAATTAAAAAGCGTGGGGTGCTTGACATTAAGTGATTATAAAAATACCTCAAAAAGAACCCCACGCTTTTTAATTGAATTAAATTATTTTCTCCTTTTTTAGTTTGGTTTTTAAAGCGTGTTTTTTAGTTTTTTAAACATAGGTTTTAAAATACACATTACTTACACGTCAAAAATATTACCCTTACATTATGGAATTTAAAAACTACTGGTCTTAAAATAATAATAATAATATTGTTGGCGACGTCAAGTCACCATAGAAAATAAGGTTGATTATTAAAAATAAAAATGATTTCATAATTAGGTAGATATAAGTAAATTATTGTTGCATACCTAAACGTAGGGCTGGTTTTAATTTCCCATACTCTTAAGTCCATGAATACCTACAGATCAAATGTAATGCTAAGCCAATCACATAATTAGAATTTGAATTATCTTCAAAGGTACATGATTAAAGGCAAAACCCAATTAGAATTAAGCCAAAATACATAAGTACCTACCTGCATATACCTACAGTACCTAATCTGCTATTAACAAACAACCAAATCTGTTATGCGCAGTAAAATTAAAGCAAAGACGTAAACATTGGTAATATTCCACGAAGAATCGGCACGTGACCGGTTTTCCCACGATCCAAGTGAAGCTTCTCGAAGGAATCGGGCGCAGGTTTAAACTTGTCGAGAGAAATCGAGCTTACGCTTGACCATTAGGCTCCACCCCCTTTAATGTGACTGGTTTAGAACAAATGTTTGATGTCAAACATAACCGCTACTTGTACCCTAGTAGAAAACTACTTAAGGAAATTTCTAAGGAAAATAGTTCAGAATTATACAGATTTTACTCAGTTTAAAGTTAGTCGTCAATGAGACAAGTTATGTTCATATTAAGTTAACAGTAATTCAGTATATTGTAATAGTTATTAGTGCGTGATTCAATAAATGTGAATAGTGGAATTAAAAAAAGGTGTTTCAATAGAATCCCCTACAATAATGGTCCTTCAGAAGCCGAATAAAAAGAACTGAAGCCTGAGTCTGAAGTTACGTGAAGATAAATCGCTGTTTGAAGATTAGCAGCGTTTTAAGAGAAGATCACGAATACCAAGAAAGCTATTGGTGAAGATCAGTTCTACGAGCCACGCACTAATCACGCCACGAGTCCTACGTGTGCTAAAGAAAATTGCTGGGAATAAACGACTAAGAAGATCGCTTATTCTCGAAGCTAGGACATCTAGGACGTCTAGAAAATACCTATTGGTGGCTACACGACCCGCTGAGTGAATAATATTGCTGGGAGGTCGGCTACGAACGACGCCGCGTCCTCTCGAAGCCCCTGTATCACTTGAAGCTTTACGTGTGCCGCTGAAGAACCTAGGACGTCTAGAAAATACCTATTGGTGGCTACACGACCCGCTGAGTGAATAATATTGCTGGGAGGTCGGCTACGAACGACGCCGCGTCCTCTCGAAGCCCCTGTATCACTTGAAGCTTTACGTGTGCCGCTGAAGAACCTAGGACGTCTAGAAAATACCTATTGGTGGCTACACGACCCGCTGAGTGAATAATATTGCTGGGAGGTCGGCTACGAACGACGCCGCGCCCTCTCGAAGCCCCTGTATCACTTGAAGCTTTACGTGTGCCGCTGAAGAACCTAGGACGTCTAGAAAATACCGATTGGTGGCTACACGACCCGCTGAGTGAATAATTGCTGGGAGGTCGGCTACGAACTACGCCGCGCCCTCTCGAAGCCCCTGTATCACTTGAAGCTTTACGTGTGCTGCTGAAAGAACTAGGACGTCTAGAAAATACCGATTGGTGGCTACACGACCCGCTGAGTGAATAATTGCTGGGAGGTCGGCTACGAACGACGCCGCGCCCTCTCGAAGCCCCTGTATCACTTGAAGCTTTACGTGTGCCGCTGAAGAACCTAGGACGTCTAGAAAATACCTATTGGTGGCTGCACGACCCGCTGAGTGAAGAATATTGCTGGGAGGTCGGCTACGAACTACGCCGCGCCCTCTCGAAGCCCCTGTATCACTTGAAGCTTTACGTGTGCCGCTGAAGGAAATTGCTGGGAATAAGCGACTAGGAAGATCGCTTATTCTCGAGGCTAGGTATTCAAGAAATACCTATTTGTGGGAGCGCAACTAGCTGAGTGAAGAATATTGCTGGGAGGTCGGCTAGGAACAACGCCGCGTCCTCTCGAAGCTCGAATATCACTCGAAGCCCGGCGTAACCCTGTATAATAAGAACGTGTAGAATAAGTATATAAGAGTTAACGTGTGTATGTACTGTAAGTTCGAAGTGTGTGTACGTCTCTATAATATAGCAGTCTCCGCTAAGGACTTCATATAAACTCAGGTGAGTCATTGAACAATATATTGACATTAAGTGAAGTGAATAAGAATGATGACGCGAAGCCGTAAAGGAGACAGCACGCGCTCGACCACGGAAGAAGAGACTACGGAGACGTCAGCTACTACCTCCGAAGAGGTGACAGATACTAGCGCGGCTACCGAAGATACAACCATGGTCGAGGAATCTAATGTTACCTTAGTGGAGAAGAAGAAGAAGGCGAAATCTACTTCGAATAAAGCTGCGAATAAGAAGAAAGAGCTAGAAGCCAGATTAGAGTTGGAAAAACTACAGCTGGAAGAAATTAAGCTGAAGACTAAGATGGCAAATACAAAGTTAGAATTAACACGTGTCAACGAAGAAGACACAGACTTGAGTGATAACGAAGAGGATGCTGCAACTAAGGCGGCTGCTGAAAAGGCCACTGAAAGGTGGGTTTCAAAAGCGAAGGAAGCGCAACCCGCAACGAACCCCACCAGTCAGTTGGCAGAAGCGATAATAGAAGCAGTCAAGTCCGCCACTGACAGCAAAGCAGCAACGAATACGCAGCACGCGCCGAAGTATGTCAGTGAGCTACATCAATTCGACGGCGATGCAAGAGACTGGATGGCTTTTAAAGCTACGTACAAAGACTCACAGGCTCTCTTCAGTGGAATCGAGAATATGGGAAGACTGAGAAGAGCAGTAAGAGGAAAAGCCAAAGAGGCGGTGAAGTCCATTCTCTATACACAAGTGGATCCGGAAGAAGTAATGACTGCTTTAGAACGTCGATTCGGAAGACCCACTTACCTAATAAGAAGCGAGATAGAAAACATAGAGAAGCTGCCTCCCATGTCAGAAGATGCAAGAGAGTTAGTGAGATATGCTGGAGCTGTGGCCAATACAGTCAGCGTTGTGAAACAAATGAAGAAACAAAGTTATCTGCACTCGAGTGATATATCGAATCGTATAATAGAGAAGATGTGTATTCTAGTACGATTCAGGTGGTACGAATACAGAGCATCTAAAGAAGAAGATGATGAACCGATCCTCATTGGCCTTATGAACTTCTTCAATCAGATGGTAGACCAGTTCGAGATGCACGAGTTCACGGGAACCAGAGTGAAGAAGGAAGGAATGAGAAACCGAACGAGACCTTCAGGATCCCGGGGCGTGAACGCCGCTCGAGTTAAACGGCACGATGAGGAAGAATATTCATCATACGACGAGGATTCAGATAGAGAGCAAGACGAACAACAAGCTGCGACAGTATGTTCATGCAAGGACGACGCCAAGAAGCAAGAAAAGATAGTCTGTCCTGAGTGCGCTGGAGAACACGCACTGTTCAAATGCAAGAAGTTCGTCGATGCTTCTATAAAAGAAAGATGGGAACAGGCCAAGCGAGCCTTTATATGCTTCAAATGCCTGCTAGGACGGCACAGAAGGTTCAGTTGCAAAGCAAAACCGTGTGGAAAATGCAAAAGAGGCCATCATGTGATGTTACATTCAGAAGACTGGCCAAAGCCAGAACCACCACAAGAGACCCAAGCCATAGCATCAACGATAAATGCAACTCGAGCAATAGCGAGAGCCTACCTGAAGATCGTGCCAGTGGAGCTATGGGGACCAGAGGCCAAAGCAGAAGTATACGCCCTTATGGATGAAGGATCAACAGTGACCCTAATAGAAGAAGATATTGTGAATATGATTGGGGTAGAGGGTCCTGAAGAAGAACTGAGAATTGAGGGCGTAGGTGGGCATCGAATGAGCCAGAAATCCAAGAAGTTTGACATCAAGATTCGGGGAAGATTCGAACGAAACATGGAGAAAATATCAGGATATACTGTCAAGAATTTGAACCTATCCCCCCAAGAAGTCAGCAATAAGGATTTAGAAGATTGCCCCCATCTAGAACAAATAGCTTCATACAAGAATCCGATCCTGATGGACAAACACCACCGAATAACCCAGCTACTTGTGAAATATCTCCATGAAGCCTTCAATCACGGAAACCACAATACCGTGATGAATGAAGTCCGTCAGAAGTACTGGATACCATCTCTTCGAGACATGGTGAAGAAAGTAGCACGAGACTGTGGATGGTGTAAAATTCGAAAAAAGATGCCACAGCTCACACCGCAAGGAGACCTACCACCTGAGCGTCTGACGAAGACCAGCCCTCCTTTCACCTGCATAGGAGTAGACTACTTTGGACCCATGCTCGTCACAATAGGAAGACGTATAGAGAAACGATGGGGAGCATTATTTACATGCCTGACCACAAGAGCAATACATTTGGAACTGGCCACCTCTCTGTCAACCGACTCCATGATTCTCGCACTACGAAGAATGATCACCAGAAGAGGAACACCGAAGATCATCCTGAGCGACAACGGAACCAATTTCATCGGTGCAAATAAAGAGATTGCTGCTGCCATCGCGACCCTACCAGAAGAAACCAACAAGATGGGCATCGTATGGAAGTTCATCCCTCCTGGAGCCCCCCATATGGGAGGAGCCTGGGAAAGAATGGTGCGATCAGTAAAAGTCGCTCTCGCAGCAACACTTCACGAGCGGCAGCCTAGAGAAGAAATTCTCCACACATTGCTTCTAGAGGCCGAGCACATCGTAAACTCGAGACCTCTCTTCTCCGTTACCACCGATCCAGACGAAGAAGAAGCCCTGACCCCGAATCATTTTCTTATCGGGCGGTCATGCGGAGCCACACTCTTTGGCTCCTTTGATGACACAGAACTCATCGGTTCTCCCAACTGGAAGACATCCCAACGCCTGGCCGATCATTTCTGGTCAAGGTGGTTGCGAGAGTACCTACCCACTCTCTCGCCACGCTACAACCAAAGTCCTCATTATCAGGACCCAACATTGGGCGACATAGTCCTAATTGTCGACCACACTCTGCCACGCTACTCGTGGCCACGCGGCGAAATAATCGCCACTCATCCCGGACCAGACGGAAGAACCAGGATCGTCGACGTGCGAACAGCAGCGGGTATCCTGCGGCGGCCAGCATCACGTCTAGTCCTGATCGTACCTTCAACGTCGCCCCAACAAGATGAAGTGCAACGCACTAAGGGGGAGACTGTTGGCGACGTCAAGTCACCATAGAAAATAAGGTTGATTATTAAAAATAAAAATGATTTCATAATTAGGTAGATATAAGTAAATTATTGTTGCATACCTAAACGTAGGGCTGGTTTTAATTTCCCATACTCTTAAGTCCATGAATACCTACAGATCAAATGTAATGCTAAGCCAATCACATAATTAGAATTTGAATTATCTTCAAAGGTACATGATTAAAGGCAAAACCCAATTAGAATTAAGCCAAAATACATAAGTACCTACCTGCATATACCTACAGTACCTAATCTGCTATTAACAAACAACCAAATCTGTTATGCGCAGTAAAATTAAAGCAAAGACGTAAACATTGGTAATATTCCACGAAGAATCGGCACGTGACCGGTTTTCCCACGATCCAAGTGAAGCTTCTCGAAGGAATCGGGCGCAGGTTTAAACTTGTCGAGAGAAATCGAGCTTACGCTTGACCATTAGGCTCCACCCCCTTTAATGTGACTGGTTTAGAACAAATGTTTGATGTCAAACATAACCGCTACTTGTACCCTAGTAGAAAACTACTTAAGGAAATTTCTAAGGAAAATAGTTCAGAATTATACAGATTTTACTCAGTTTAAAGTTAGTCGTCAATGAGACAAGTTATGTTCATATTAAGTTAACAGTAATTCAGTATATTGTAATAGTTATTAGTGCGTGATTCAATAAATGTGAATAGTGGAATTAAAAAAAGGTGTTTCAATAGAATCCCCTACAAATATGTACAAGTAAAGGAAAAAGAGAAGATTTATTAGGCATCAAAAAGTTCATCCGCATCGTTGTCAGGAGGAAAGGTGCCTAAAAGGCTGGCAGCATTGCCACGTTGTATGGCAATGCTGATTCTTTGGAATGAAATTGGTGTTTTATATGGAAAAAGCAAAACGGTTTAAAAAAATGTTATTCAATTAAAGTACACCACAGCTAGCTAGCTAGCGTAGCTCATGGATTCCTTTGCTGAAAAAAAAAATATGTTAAAAAAAACATCTTTATTCAATTAAAGTATAAACACCATCTGAGGACACGGTGGAGCATACGGTGGTGGTCTGCCCAGCTTGGGCGGAGCACCGCCGTGTCCTCGTGGAGGCGATCGGCGGCGGCGATCTCTCGCGTCCGGCCCTGGTGCAGGCCATGGTACGGAGCGAGAGTGAATGGTTAGCCGTCACCTCCTTCTGCGAAGCAGTAATGCTCGCGAAGAGGGAGGCGGCGCACGTGAGGGAGAGGCAGTATATGCGCCCTCACGGCCGTAGTCGCCGCGGGAGAAGCCCTGGGCGTCGGGAATCCCAGGCTGATTCCCGGCCACCATAGGCGCGGGCTTGCGGACGGCGAGTAATGGGTAGCTCGCTGTACGGTAAGGACCAAGCCCGGGTCGACGGCGCGTTGTGTTCCACGCGCGCCTCAAAGAGATGTCAGCACCAAAGGGTGGGGTCCGCAAGGGCCGATGCCTGCCAGGGGTGCGGGTTGTTCGAAAGAGATACCGTCGCCCCTGGCACACAGGCAACTGAGGGAACACGGGTGGGTTTTAGTCAGTAAAAGTCTGACACGCCCTCCTGCTCCACCCAGAGCGGGAGAAGTTATTTGATAATTTCCCATCCTCAAAAATAAAAAAAAGTATAAACACCATAGATAGCTATACTCCATTTGAAATAACATTAGACATTTAAATAAACCTTTTTTACAGTCCGTTCAACTGATTTTGACTTCTATTGCGTTGGTAGTATGATAAATGGTATCTGCAGTAAATAGTTGGTATTGTAACCATTTTTTTGTTTTTAATGCCATCCTTTATGCCTACGGAATAGAAGTCAAAATCGGTTGAACGGATTGTAAAAAGGTTTGTATAAATGTCTAATCTTATTTCAAATGGAGTATAGCTAGCTAGCGCAGCTCATTGATTCCTTTGCTGAAAAAACTGTTGGAATGAGAATCAATCTTTGAAGGCGGTTTGTATTGCCAAGGCGGTTTTAACTACCTGCAAATATGTTTTTTTTTTTCTTGCAAGAAATTGTCCAAATTCCGGGAAAACTGCTAACCCGTTGGAGCAAGGTCCGAGAAGTATGGTGGGTGTCGGAGAAATTTCAATAGAGCTGCTATTTAAATTTCTCCTAAATATAAAACTAGATTATTATTTTTTTGGCTTTGGGTATAATTAAGTTTTTGGCTTTGAGCATAATAAAGTTAACCCATTCCCTGTCCCATGAACCACATAGGGTTCATGTTGATTATTTAACTATTGTGTCTACTTCGTAGACAGTGAACGTGTTAAGAACCCATCTACTAGACAAATAACTGACTATTACATAATAGCACCGCACGTCCGCACACAATTAAAATAAAAAAATAAACTAGAAAATAAATTTGGGCGTTAGACAAAATAAATTTGAGAACCTATGTAGGTATTTAGACAAATAACTGACTCAATTTACATAATAGCACTACACGTCCACATAGCGGCCATGTTGCTTCAACCAAAACTATTGTATTTATCAATCAAGTGTTTTGCACGTTCCAATGGCAAGTGTTCTTCAATTGGAATGCCCCGGTAATATTAAACATTCGATTGAAGTACATTAACTATTAGAAGTACTTGATAGCCATTACAAAATGGTGGTTGTAACGTATACGTCGTCTGCCAGGGGTGCGGGTTGTTCGAAAGAGATTCCGTGGCCCCTGGCACACAGGCAACTGAAGGAACACGGGTGGGTTTTAGTCAGTAAAAGTCTGATACGCCCTCCCGCTCCACCCAGAGAGCGGGAGAAGTTATTTGATGATGTCCCACACTCAAAAAAAATAAAAATAACGTATACGTCATCTGTAAACGAGAGTCTACCATTCTCCAAGTGTTTCTTTAGGGGAACCTAGTCGCGGGCTCGAACTCACTGGTGGACCTGGCTAGAAATCACGCTGTCTCACCAGGCTTCGTGTCCGACAGAGATACTACCAGTGATGAGCAGTTAGACGCTAGTCTACACGCACAACGTTATTGAGTGAGATGCAGGATCATTTATATAAAAAAAAAACGCAAAAAAATTAAGAAAAGTCCTTTTGAATATCGGCTTTTAAGCAAAAGCCAATGCATAAATCAATGACCAATAAATATTGAACTTTGTCGGTACCGACTAGGTTTTAGAGATTTTACACTTCTTTTATTACTTAAACACGTCCAAAGTTAAGTAAAATTAGCAAGAAAAACTAACCTTTGTCGGCTCCTAACTTTTAATGGGTTTTATTTTAGTATTCTGTTTCCGTACAGACAATATTAATAATGAGACAAAACGATATCATATTGTACTTTGGATGTGCCATGTCAGACAGTGGAGTAAAACACTCCCGAAGTTTGTATGGAAATATTTTTGACTAGATTATTCTTATTAAACTCTTTGCAAATGCCAAAAATAAAAACAAATCCTATGTCACGACGTCACAAAAGAAAGAAGTGTCAAATACAAATAAGACCACAGATAAGACGCGACGTTTCGTAATGTGTACACAGAGTAAATAAGTAAGAAAACATGAAATTCATTAAAAATGTGAATGAAATAATATATAATATTGCTATCAAAACACAATTTATAAATATCTGTATCCATATAAGTGTATACTTTAGAGAATTTTATAAAAAGCTATCTTGTTACAAAGTATCGATAAGTTCATAGACGAATCAGTCACTATTATCGAGAACAAAACGTCACATAGATATGTGTCCCCTAGTTAGGTGGTAAAAATGATGGTGAAACGAAATTTAATTTAGGGGCTAGTTTAGGGGAGCTTTTAAGCTAAAAGTCCGTATATACGTAGGTGGTAGTTTAGGGGATGTCGGTGAAAACGGGCATCAGTGTTTTAAAACTACTTCTACTGAAACTGTTCTACGTGAGTCGCTTCGCGCTGTCGCATCACGCCTGTTTGCAGGAGCATTTACGCAACTACCCAGTTTGTTACCATTTCTCTAATCCTCATATTATTTTGTCCACAGAAAAATACCCACAAATTAAGAAGCTCTTCGGCTACGACCCCAACTTCAAATGGGTTGTGACGGCCATGGTGTTGGTGCAGATCATCTCTCTGCCTTTCGTGACGCAGCTCAGCTGGCCCTTGATGCTGGTGGTGGCCTACTGCTTCGGAGGAGTCATTAATCACTCTTTAATGTTAGGTAAGTCGACATCATCTTTACTAACATATTCTAGTAGTATTGTGTAGTTCGTGAACGATGAACGAATAGGAACCGTTTCTTTGCACTGTACTAAAAGAAACTTTTCCGAATGCCGACTTGTAATCGGTCTATTAGTTCTAATAGCTCCTTATACATTTACAAAGAGCCATAACGATGTCCGAACGAAAACGAGAATGACAGCAACTGATTTGACTGATACGATTTCAATGAAACTTTTTTGCTCTATGATCTATGGAAGTACTGACTGAGAGCGAAGACCGAATAGAGCCAATAGAACTAATAGAAGGAACTAGTTCACTGACCGAAATGAACTAGTACGGAGCGAACTTAAAAATGACCGAGCAGGCACAAGATTATAATCTAGAATGGCACACTCCTGGAGTCCTGGACATAGGCCCGCAACGATTTATGGGCTGCTCTTTTAAAATGGGTATTTACTATTTGTCCGACTTCAATAAAGGAGGAGGTTCTCAATTCGTCAACTTTTTGTTAAAAAAACCAACGGACTTCCAAAAAACAACACTATACAGTTAAAAATAGCTTTAATTTCGGAAGTCGGTGGCAAAAAAACTAAAATACTGATCCAAAGACACCACCGACTTTCTTTTTTTTATGGTACCTACCCCACACTAACTCGTATACCACTACGGGCTAGGTAAACAGCAGTGACAGGACGTACATCATCACGATACACAAAACGTATTATCAAGTAACAATTTCTAACCGCCACACTGGGACACTGCAATGGATAAAAGGACACAGCAAATCACTAGGCAACGATGCTGCTGACAAACTGGCTAGAAGAGCATCCAGCGCATCAGTCTGTGGACCCGAGCCCATCGTGCCCATCCCATTCAACCAGATACGCAGGTGGCTCCAAGACTACACCCACACACAAGCAGAAAACTGGTGGACCTCGACACCAGGCTGCAGGCAGTCCAGGGAAGCAATGCCATATTTGAATGGCAGGCTGACCAGACGTCTGTTACGCCTGGACAGAAAGGATCGGCGTCTGGTGACTGGGACCATCACGGGACACTGCCCGTTAAACAAACATTTCTACACCATGGGCATAACTGACAGCCCCCTGTGCAGGGCCTGCATGGAGGCTGAGGAAACCGTTGCGCATGTGCTTTTCGAATGCACAGGCGTAGCCCAGATTAGAACAGAAACCCTCGGGGCACCTATATCTTACACGGAGGTTCTCAACAGACCAGGAGACATTGCTAACTTCTGGAGGGAGGTGGGCTGGTTTGAATAACCACTGACGGCCGCCATGGCTCACGCACAATGGTCAAGGACTAAGTGCGGAAACCAAACCCAATGAGCTAACGCAAAAACTGCCCAAGCAAAGTAAAAAAATGGGACCACTCCAAATAAATAAACAGTTAGGGGTGTATTCATAAACGATGATTAAAGTTAAGAGATGTGTAAACGTCTAAAATGTATGGTTAATCAGTCGCTAATCATTATTTAACTTTAAGCAGCGTTTATAAATAAGGGGGTTAATCTATACTCTCCTACTAGTCTAATACTTCACACAAGATAAACACTCACTCACACATCGTCTCACAACATGACTCGATAACTTCTGCACAATTTTATTATAGTTAGGTTAAAATTTTTATTTTTATTGTTATTTCTTCTCACTTTATTTGTGTTAATCGAATTGTTTAAATTTCACTTAGTTTTGATTTTCTTTTTATGCATACCTATTGTTTAACTTCAGATCTTGCACGGTATCTCTGTTAAGCTAATGCTAGCCGTGGAAGGGGCCTGGTGACCTGAAACACAGGTTTTTTTTTTCGAAAAACCTATATTAGGCACCAGTCTCTCACAAGGATGGCATACAGCTGGGACATTCTATGTACACTTTTAATTTAAGTCAGCTTTGTGAAGAGAGAATAAATGATAAATTATTATTATTATTATAGTAATACTTATTATAAAGAGGTAAAGTTTGTGAGGTTGTAGGGGGTTATCTCTGGATGTACTGAACCGATTTTGTAAATTATTTTACCAATAGAAAGCCACGTTATTTGTGAGTGTCATAGGCTATTAACCCGAAAAATGAAAAGACTTTTTCGCGGTAGTCTGATTTGTAAAGTAAGTCGGAAAAAAAACGGTCGAACGAAAACTTTTCTTACGAACGCTGCCTTAACGATGAGAGATATATGATTGAGTTCTACAGAGAACTTAATAATGCCTACAAAAAGTACCACTCCAAATAAATAAACAGTTAATTACTAATAAGATTGATGACAAGGCTTGCTCCCCATGGCTATTTCATGGGACTTACACTAAACGAAATGTGTGTACCAAACACCTTTGGCTACCGCTTCCGGGAATACAGGAAAGACGTCCATTGCTGCAGGTCCCTCCCCATCACACATTTCGCCACACTCACAAAGAATTGTGTGGCGTCCATTAAAACGTGAGGCGTTTAGTGGGGTGGGGGGAGGGGGTCGAGTCGAATCTCACCCAATCTCACTTGGGGGCGAGGGGGGGGGTCTCGGCAAATATCACGTAATTCATATTTTTCCCGCAAAGAAACAATGTAACATTACGAGAAAACCGGGTTAAATTATGTAAAATATGTTTTTCCGCCAATATGGCTAAATCCTACAAAATAATATTTATCGCGGTTATGCGAACGCCACAAAGTACCACAGTAGCTCCTCGATGGTTAAACCGCAACTGGCCAGCCAAGCCAGCCAAATTCAACGCAAATAAGCACAGATTAACGTTTTTACACTAAAACCACGTATTTGAAATATCTCACGTGAGATTATGGGGATGGGGGAGGGTCGAGCGAAATCTCACGACATCTCACCAGAGCGGGGGTGTGGGTCGAAAAATCACCAAAATTGCCTCACGTAATTGATGGACGCCTCCTGTCCTTGAGTTGCAAATTCCCACGACCTCTATAAAGCCATTAGTATACCTCATGAGGACAAATTAATCGAGGCAAACATAATTCGGCAGAGTGCAAACATAATTTGGCAAAATTGGTCTTAATCGATTTAGGCCATACCCTACATACACATACCAAGAAAATGTCTCAATTACTTGAGTGGGCCACTCCCAAGTGCTCTTCATCATGGTCGTGCCTTTATCCTAATTCATCAGATAGGACTATTACAGATTAGTCTGAAACTTCAGCATATTAGAAGTAAGATAATATGAGTTAATTGATACAGAGACATCAGTTTTCTCCGTCTCGGAAAGGCCAAGATGGCATTATATTTCCAATTACAGAATACGTCGGTACTATTTGCTTTGTCTTCAAAATCAGCAACTCGGCTTTACTTCTGTTCTGAGTTGCGCTGCACGATAATTGCCAAATGCGTGCACTAACCTGACTGGACAGGTCTACTCAATCTGTGTGGTTATTTCCTCAAAGACCATTTCATATACCAATCTACATAGTCTACACATGAAATGTCATCCGACAAGAAATCTTCAGTCCTAAATAATACCGACGATAATAGCTTAACATCTTCAGAAACTCCTGAACCGTCACCCACTCTTTCCTTCCTATGAGAACCACTCAAAGATACGCCTTGAGAGGCGGTATATGCGCCCTCACGGTCGTAGTCGCCGCGGGAGACGCCCTAGGCGTCGGGAATCCCGGGCTGATTCCCGGCCACCGTAGGCGCGGGCTTGCGGACGGCGAGTAATGGGTAGCTCGCTGTCCGGTAAGGGACCAAGCCCGGGTCGACGGCGCGTTGTGTTCCACGCGCGCCTCAAAGAGATGTCAGCACCAACTGGTGGGGTCCGCAAGGGCCGATGCCTGCCAGGGGTGCGGGTTGTTCGAAAGAGATACCGCGGCCCCTGGCACACAGGCAACTGAGGGAACACGGGTGGGTTTTAGTCAGTAAAAGTCTGACACGCCCTCCTGCTCCACCCAGAGCGGGAGAAGTTATTTGATGATTTCCCACCCAAAAAAAAAAGATACGCCTTGGAAACACTAACAAACTATTACTGGTATACTGATAACATGTTATCAAGTAATTCTTGTAATCACGGCACTTGAAAAGTGTGTCATTATCAGGTGTATCTTATCTGATGCCATTAACTGTTTGGAGAGGAAATAACTGTGGGAAGAGCTCTCGAAGTGATAAAAAGATCAAGTGCTGATCTATTCTGTATAAATCTCATCGTGATCACTTGGGTGAAGTATCTGTCGCTAGTGTCAAACCATAGTAATGACTAGTTGTCGCCCAATGCTCGAAATTCGACCAT
This sequence comes from Antitype chi, assembly GCA_947359405.1. Taxonomy (NCBI): domain Eukaryota; kingdom Metazoa; phylum Arthropoda; class Insecta; order Lepidoptera; family Noctuidae; genus Antitype; species Antitype chi. Next base: position 3,904,951 of record OX375836.1, read on the forward strand.
GATTAATTTAAATTTTGATCAGCAATATTCAAGAATATTAGCTTTCTGCGCTACCCCTCCATACAAGCTTTAACTGTGCCAAATTTCACACTCCTACGTCCGCGGAATTTTCGTATTTTGTTGTCGCTCCATGTAAAAACAACCGACTTCCGGAAGTCGGTTGTTTTTTTTTTTTTTGGAAAAAGTTTTTATTTTGTTATAGTACCTACCCCACGCCAATTCGAAATTCATCATCCTTGGTCAAACCAATGCATATTTATGCGATAGCAGCAATCGCGGTTGATTTGCTGTCATTTTTTGAAGAGTTCCATTGTCTGTCTCCGAAACGTATCATTAGATCTATATGAAATTTCAATGGGACCATTTCGGCATAAACCCCTTTAGAACAAAAAAAGAATTTTGCAAATACGTCTGTAAATGACGGAGTTATGCCCGAACATACATCAAAAAAATATATATGTATATAAACATGTCGAATTGATAACCTCCTTCTTTTTGAAGTCGGTTAAAAATACTGGTAATCCGCTGCATTCGGTTTGACTAGATGCCGGATGGTTTGTTTGGTTTGATATTTGGGTATTTTTTTTTGGCATATGATGACAATAAATTCGTTATCTGAAGCCTCCATGAATGGCGATGCTGAAGTGTTCAGTCGGAGCACCCTGTTCTATCAGTCTCGTTACCAACTTGCCGACTAGCAGTTCAACTCAGCATGTCTGTCGCAGTCCATTGGTCTACTCCCTATGCTCGAAATCCGAAGTAACGGATGTTCTTATTCCGTATCACCTATGGATATGAGATTAGTTTGCGACTCGACCTAAGGGTGATACCACGATTTTACAGTTGTCCGTACTACCAATGTGTTTTGGCCGTACGAAAAAGTAAAGAGTTTAAGAGTTCTCTTCGTTTTTTCGAGACACTTTCGGACGGGCCCGTATCTTCGTTGGCGGACTTAGAGAGTAGGCACCTAGGATATAGGCGTCTCCCAGGCTGCGCTACAACACTGTTCGCCTTCCGCATCCAGTCTGTCTCAGCCACCTTTAAGGTTGTCGGTCCATCTCCACCGGCCATCGTTCCTTCGACAAATATGGTCAGCCCACTGACACTACAGCTTGTTTATTTATTTAAACTTCTCGCACACAAAAAAGGTACAAAGGCGGACTTAATGCCTTAGGCATTCTCTACCAGTCAACCAAGGGTGGTGCAGAGATTAGATGGCAGGTGCTTTGGATGAGAGGAACAGTGATGAAAAAAACCTATAAAATATATCATAATGAATTATAAATAATAAGACATAAATAGGTTATTAACTAATAATACACATACATGCATACATATCTACTATAATATATACTTAATATATATATATACAAATTCAAGGGACAGAGGTGTTGAGACGACTCTTCTTTCTCTTTCTTGTTAAGAAAATACCTCTGCAATTTCCGCTTAAATGCATACCGACTGGTGGCCGTCCTGATATCGAGAGGAAGCGCATTCCAAAGGAGAATGGACTGAATATGAAAGGAAGAATGAACAAAGTCAGAAGTATGAGAAGGACAGAGTAGAAGAAGATTGTTAGAAGAACGCAGATTCTTAGAGAACTCAGATTTCAACGCAGATTGTTTACTGTGCAAGATATGTCGGAGTGGCAGTTATCATGGCCTAAAAGGCTATAGGTAGATTGATTGAGTCATCCCTAAATAGGTAAGTGCCCGCGTGCAGAGACGCGGTCTCCAGTACAGGACTCGTCTGCTCCACCCGGCCATCGATCCTTTGACAAACATGGCCAGCCCACTGCTTGCTTGCTTACTCTGCATGCTTTGTCGGAGTGGCAGTTATCATGGCCTAAAAGGCTATGCTATTGAGTCATAGCCTTCCTTAATAGGTACGTGACAGTTTCGAGTACGCACCTGCTAGAGATAGGTAATAGTACCAACACCTGTTTGAAATGAGCTCTGTGTGCTCTGTTTCCAAACACGATAAGTCATTTATTGTTTGTAGGTAATTTATTGTGATAAAGAAAGAAAGAAAACGTATTTATTAGACTCGCACAGGAAAAAAAAAAGAAACTTAACTACACAATATGCTTAACAAAAAAAAAAAAAAATTAAAATATTATAAAAAGTAAAAAATAAAAAAAACAAAATACTGTACGAGGCCAAAAGGCCCCTATCTCAGCATGATGCTGCGACATTTAAAGGTGTCGCAGCGCTGGTATTCAATTATAATAATAATTCTCCCGCTCTGGGTGGAGCAGGAGGGCGTGTCAGACTTTTACTGACTAAAACCCACCCGTGTTCCCTCAGTTGCCTGTGTGCCAGGGGCCGCGGTATCTCTTTCGAACAACCCGTGGCAGAAGGCCTAAGGTCATAAGCGTGATTGTATGTTATAATGATTTAAGGCCTAAGGTCAGTCTAATACTGAATCATTATAACATACAATCACGCCTATATTCCCCAAAGGGCGCTAGGTTAGCCAAAAATGTTCTTGCATTTTTTGCAATTTGTGCAACCAAATTTCTGGGTGCTAAGCAAAAAAGACGAGAACTGTCCGGATAATCTTCGGGCGCATATTCGGTGCAGTGGTGGAAAACGAGCAATGGCGGTCGCGGTACAACCATGAGCTACATGTCGCAAGATTAGACACGGATAATATACTGCTCCGAAGTTCTATAGAGGCATGAGGATGAGGGTATACGGCTCACTCAACCTTCATAGAAAAGGGAGAATCTTCCGATGAAACGGGTGTTACGTGTAATCAGACGTAACACCCACTGCCCGACGATTGATGTCGGGGCGATATTATGGTAGACGCGCGATAAACTCATCTTCCGCGATGCAAGATTTTTGTGTGCCGTCAGTGCCAGTATTTTACATGGAGCGACTGCTTATCTGACCTCCACAACCCAGTTACTGGGTAACACGATGCCCCTTGGTAAGACTGCTTGTCAGACTTTCGGGCTTCTGAGGACCCGTAACGACTATCAAAGATCCACGAATGACAGCCGGGACCAACGTTTTAACGTGCTTTCCGAAGCACGGAGGGGTCTTCGTGTGTAAAGATGGTCACCCATCCACGGACCAACCGCGGCAAGTGTAGCTTAACCTGATGAACAAACGACCTGTTCGGCTGATTGATTGAGTCAGGCATGACCATTTCCCAAATAGGTATGTGCCAGTTTTGATACGCACCTGGTTTCGATAGGTTATCGTTGGGACACCTGCCTGCGGTATCCAAATACGATGAGTCATTTATTGTTTGTAGTTGTTACTATGGTAGATAACATTTGCTGATAAAGTATGAGGTATTTTTGTAGTGTGGTCCCGGGTAGTGCGTCCTACGTTCCTATGAGATAGTTTTCCGACTTCCACGCTGACGAGGTCGCGGGCTAAAGCTTCGTGGAATTCCACGTTCGCATGGACGAAAAAATATCGCGACGGGAGTTTTCGGAACCAAGAGCTAAGAATCAGGTGACTAGTCGGCTAAATAACCCAATGATTGAATAAAAGGATGACGTAGTGTGTTCGGTACAAAGTCTCACTAGACCATTTACTGTTCTGGCCTGGCATTCTAGAACGTTCCGATTAGTTTGCAATCTTCTTACTCTGTACTGGTCAATCGTGGAATCCGACTCAGGTGGGCAGCGTTAGGGAAGCTACGCAATATCTTTTTCGTCCCAAATACCGCAGTGTCCTAAGACGAAAGTCTTTGACCAGTGCGTGTTGCCGGTGATGACCTACGGCACTGAGACGTGGTCGCTCACAATGGGCCTTATTAAAAGGCTAAACGTCACCCAAAGGGCAATGGAGAGGGCTATGTTTGGAGTTTCCCTACGTGATCGAATCAGAAATAAAGAGATCCGCAGTTAACCGACATAGTACGAAGAAATGCCAAACTTAAGTGGTAGTGGGCAGGGCACATTGCTCGCAGGACAGATGGCCAATGGAGCCGAAAGGTTCTGGAGTGGCGACCGCATACCGGAAGACTTTGTGAAGCCCGCAGAAATCCGCTGGATGCGGGGGGCACGGACCCGGTCGAAATGGCGAAGCTTGTGGGATGCCTATGTCCAGCAGTGGACATATTTCGGCTGAAATGATGATGATGAACAGCAATTAATGATCATTATAATCTGAAATATAACTTAGATTTACCTACTGAGGTATTAAATTCTAATCTTTCTGACTGAAACAATCACAATACAGAACTTAATGCTGCATGAATTATTTATGTTTCAGCCGGCCATTCCTTCTGAAGGTCGCTGACTCATTGTCGTGTAGTGAAACCGTTAGCATTTGATAAATATAAATGGCTGGTATCACGGATTGCCCTTGAACTTTCTGGGTGTGTCTGCGTTGGGCAGTTTGGGGTTGAAAGCAAACAGCACGATTTCAACATAAATGATGAAAGGCATTTTTTGTAACAATAGGGCTCGTGACTAAGTAATAATAGTCGCGTGGGTTGATCAATCAGCTTGCCGTGGTCGGTCTGTGGATGGGTGACTATCGTTACATACCGAGAACTCTCTGTTCCTCGGACAGGACTTAAATCCCGGTTGACGTTCCTGGATCTTTGGCGTTAGAAGCCCGAAAGGGTATCGTATTACCCAATAACTGGGTTGTGGACGTCAGATAGACAGTCGCTTCATGTAAAATAATGGTGTTCAGCTGCATCCAGTTTGACTGGAAGCTGACCTCAACATAATAGGGAAAAGTATGGGCAGATTAATTGATTGATTTTGATTTAAGAGTGTCCGTGGAGTTTCTCGCACGTTCTTCTCCATAGGTAATTACTACGCTTCGAAACAGTCAACTAGCTTCATCTTTTTGATCGACCTACTGAACCCCTTGACAATTCAAAAGTGCCTGTAATTGTTTTTATTTTATAAATGCTTTGAGTTTTCAAAATGTCACAAACTTATCTGGATGTCATTGTGGTTGCAAGTTTCATCAGAATTTCATCCAGTGGCCTTCGTGTCAGTTTCTTTTAACCATCTCAATCTAACGCATCGACCGAGTTCGGCGCTCCGATTGGTCCTTTACCAATCGAGGGTCAATCGGAGCGCTGAACGCGCTCGATGCGATTTACTAGGGCCTCAGAGGCCTTAGTGTGAGTTTCACTTAACTATCTCGATCATTTGGTGCTCCGCTTGGCCCTGGATTGGTGACGGACCAATCGGAGCGACAAACGCGCTCGATGCGGTTGATCGAGATAGTTAAATGAAACTCACACTGGGGCCACAGATAAGTTTGTGTAAAATTTTGCCAGATAATTTTATACGCGTGACCATTTATAGAGATGTCAGCTCATACTGAATATAGTTTGTCTTCGTGTGAACATTGAGCGTCGTCGTTAAATTAGTACATATTCGTCTAACACAATGTTTGCCACGCAAACTGAAGGCCAGAGAATGCTAGTCATTACCAGTAAGACGACAAATCTTTTAAGGAGATTATTAGACAATGTGGTGATGTAAATTTGGCAATTTTGTAGTATTTTGTAACTTAAAACCACTCACATATACATTTTGGAAGGGGCGACTAGAATCAATTCTATTTTAATGTAAACGTTGACGTTCAAAAGTGCCTATTTGAAATAGATGCTTTGACTTTGACTTTTCCTGAAACCGGACGAACGATAGACTTCAAATGGTATTCATGGATGAAGGCCCTTTTAAGGCAACCGTTTAGCGTTGGTATAACGATTTCAAGCGCGGTCGACTAACTTTGGGGGATGAAGAAAGAAGGGGTTGCCCTTTGACGCCTGTTACGGAAGAAAACGTGCTAGCAGTGAAAACTGTAATCCATGACAATAGGCGAGTTACATATCAAGAGATTCAGCACATGCTGCAGGTTGGATAAAAAAAAAGTAAAAAGTATAAGTTGTTTATTTAATAGACGAAAAATATTCAATACTTTGTACAGACGCCGCATATTAAGCTACTCCAATCTGTCAAATTTCTGTACATAATATTTTCTTGCTTCATAATTTCAGTACATAATATTTTCTTGCTTCATAATTTTTAGAGCGTGATTTTTCAGTAGTGTAGGTTTAAAAAAAAAATGTATAGATTGAGAAATCTAACGCCCGCCGCGAACCTAATCAATTACTTTAATAAATATTTTAATGAAACGTTCTCATTGTTTCAGCCATCCACGAGATCGCCCACAACCTAGCATTCGGCCACAACCGGCCGCTAGCCAACAGGCTGTTCGGATTCTTTGCGAATCTACCAATAGGGCTACCTGTGTCGATCAGCTTTAAGAAGTACCATTTAGAACATCATAGGGTAAGTGGTATCACATGACAGTGAATCCATTCATATTTTTTAAAGTTTCATTATTTTATTTACTCTCATATCGTAAACATTCGAATTATAAACTTCAAAACTAGTTTAAAATTCGAAATTTAAAAATAGAATCTTAGACACTTTTTCTGGAACAAAATTAGGTTATAAAAACTATTTTTTACCTACTTTATGATCAGAGATCGGATATTCGGATGCATATTTACCTAAAGATAATTTTTAGCTATGAAAGTATGGAAGCGGCTTTATAAATTATTTGTAATATTCATTAAAAACCCCAGGATTATTGGATTGCATAACTATTCAGATATGTATTAATTTAAAATTAATGTTTAACCCGATACAAATATGTGTATGTACTGGAGGAGGGGTGGTTTGTATTAGTTAAAACAAAAAATAAACAAATTACTTACCTAAATTAAGGCGAAATGGGACCCAAAGAAGATGTTTTGACGCAATTCGGCTGCACGCAAAATCAATTTATTTCCTCAAAAACTACAAATTTGTCTTATTTTTTTTCATGGTTACTAAAATTGAAGATTTTTTTTAGTGAATTATGAGGGCCAATACACGATTGACATAATTTGGCTCGATACAAAAAAATCGCAAAGTTTCCTCAAAATTAGCGTTTTTATGAGAAAAAAACGGTTTTATTCGATTGTAATTAAAGCAATTTCGATCAAATTTCGACTATACGTTCACCATTAAAGACATTAGGGGATTATGGGTTTATTTTAATAAAACAGAGCAAATAGAATTTTAAAAAGAAATATTTATAAAAAGCGTGCAATAATATTGCGCATCCCACCGCTCCCGCACCCTGTCAGTCCGACGCAGCGCGTCTTAGAGAGCACCCGTGTACAACTTTATTGCATCCATTGTCGCCGACTACTCAAGCGAACATTGAAGTGTAAACTGATACCTTAGTCACAAAAATGGTGAATAAACGTAATAAAATAAAAAAATATTCAGCACTGAAGCTCAAGAAGCTGAAATTGATGAACCTGAATAGGTAAGTTTATATAAATTACAATACCAATTTTGACATTTGACACTGACGTACTAACTCATATTTATTGTATAAGTACACAACTTTCGTTTTGTACACTTCCATGTACCCCAATAACTTTATTTTTGCATATCGTTATTATAGTTTTACAGAAGTCGTATCAACACTGAGTCTGACATTGCGAAGTTGCCAGCTGACTCACAAGGAATGAGTAAAACCGTCATTCCACCACAATTGCCAGAAACATCTGATGGGGCACTAGTACAACTTCAATCAGTATCACCCAGGTTTTTTGAGTAAGGTCGCTTACATACCTACCTATGCCCTATTATTATACCTGTCACGTCTGTGGAGTTTCGCTAGCTAATTTGACCCTGTGTACTAGAGAAAGCCTTTGAAAATACAACGTGTTTTTATTGATATTAACGTGGTATAATTTGTATGTTAGAGGTCAGGAATAGGACTGAAAACCGGATTTTGTCAAAAACCCGTTTCTTTGCGGAAGTTTAATATATTGGGAATGGGAATTCAAGAAAACCGGTACCAGTTAAAAACCGGTTCTAAACACGTCATGTGTATTTTTTGATTACTTATATAAATTTGGCACATTGAGGGTAGACTTTATTGTCATGTAGATTACAAGTTACGTAGCATGTAGCGGAAATGCACCACCACTATGAAGTTAGTTGTTGAACTGAACAGGTTAATTAGAAATATTTCCAATATTTCAGCACCCGTGAAAAACTACTGGATACTGACGGAACAGGAACGATCTCACCACAACTACCAGAAATATCTGATGCGGCACATGTCAACCTTCAGTCGGTGTCAATCACACCACCGCCATATAGCGGTGCCGAGTAAGTTAACTCTCCAGTGAAATTGTAGTTTTGTTTATGCTAATAGATGTATATTTTTTGCATTGATTGAATATTTAAAAAAAAAGTGGTGGGGTACGGACACAGAGAGGAGGCCTGTGTCTCAGCAGTGGGAAAATTATAGGCTGATTATGCTTATGCTTATGAGGTACGGACTACAAATAGTCATACAGATACACCGGTTTTTACTGGTTATTATTTTATGGGGGATACAAAACCGGAATCGATTTTGTAGTACTGCTATTCATCATATTTACACGCTTTTTTATTTTAAATGTTTCAGCGCCCAAGAAGATCTGCCCTACCAAGTGGAATATGAGTGTGAGACAAAGTCTGTCAAAGAAATCACCGGTCGCAGAATTGTTGACGTAGTACATTTTTTTAATCAACTGCAACAGCAAGAACACATCCCTCTTTTTCAGTGTGATTTCAGCTGCTTGGTTTTAGAAACGGAAAAGCGCACCGGTCTGGTTTCATATTTCAATTTTAAATGCAGGATGTGCAAGAAAATATTTAAGGTGTGTACTGATGACTTGGACAGTGTTAATAGTGTAGATGTAAACACTGCAGCAGTCTCAGGTATAGTATCCCCTGGGATTGGATACTCTCAATTCGAAGAAACGATGGCTGCCATGGACGTTCCTATTTTTCGAGAAAAATATTACGCGAAAATTCAAGATAGCATTTTCAATGAATGGGAGGCTACAGCAGTGGAGGCAATGGAACGAGCTGCTGCTATTGAACGTGAAGCAGCAATCCAAGAAGGGCGAGTAGTTAATGGCATACCTGTGATTGACGTGTTTGCGGATGGTGCATGGTGCAAACGTTCTTATGGCAATAACTATAAAGCAATGTCTGGTGTTGGTGCAATTGTGGGACGAAAATTTGGAGAAGTTCTTTTCATTGGCGTCAAAAACAAATACTGTCTAATATGTGCAAGAGCAGCGAAACGTCTGGAAAAACCCAAAAATCACGTGTGTTATAAAAATTATGAAGGCTCGTCAAGCGGAATGGAAGCGATGATCGTATGCGAGGGTTTCAAGGAATCCATTAACATGTATGGGCTTATATATGGCAACATTGTGGCTGATGGTGATTCTGCAACGTATGCTAAAATATTGGCATCAAATCCTTATTCAGACTATGTAGTGTCTAAAATAGAATGCCGAAACCACGTTCTGAGAAATATGTGTTCACTAGGCAAAGACACAAAATACCCAAAAGTGCAGAGAAAACATATTACCGACGAAAAAGTTATGAGCATGAGAAAAGTCGTCACGACTTCAATGAAACATAATAAAAATAATCCCAAGGATATCGCTATAAAACAAATTCACGAAGACATTACAAATTCTTTGAACCACGCGTACGGGGACCACAGACGTTGCAAAGATTATTGCTGCAATAAAGAAAAAATAATTTTGTCTTCAACTGTGGCTGAGCTTGAAAACTCAACTTTTTGGTTTCGACTAAAAGTAATTTTAAATTCGGTGGCAGCAAAATCTCGGAGTCTTCTGGAAGACGTTGACACCAATGCTGTTGAGAGATTCAACAGCGTAGTGGCCAAATTTGTTGGGGGCAAAAGAATTAATTTTGCGTCCCGACGATCATATCAAGCGAGATGCTCGGCTGCAGTTGTTTCCTACAACACCAAAAGACCTCTTTACACCCTTCACAAAAAAATATTGGGAATGAGTCCTAAGGGCAGCTTACAAAAGCTAGAAGCAAGGAGAGAGCAAAAAAGAAAGCAAGCCAATGCCGTGAAAAGAAAAAAAAATAGAGTTAAGCTATTTGAGAAACAAAATGATTATGGAAAAAAAGTAGCTGCGCCGAACATGTCTGCCGATGAGTACAGTACAGCGTCTGCAGATTTTATGACAAATCTGAAGATACTGGTAAATGACCGGGAGGGTATAGAAAAACGGACCACACAACAACGCGAAAGCACTGAATGGTTACAAATCAGAAGATTGATGATAACGGCCTCAAACTTTGGAATAATAATAAAGAGACAAAAAAGTTTTGCTGCCCTGGTGAGTAACATTTTGTACAAGTCTAATATTTCATCCGTCGCAACGGTGGCCCATGGACTCAAAAATGAAAAATTTGCTCTTCAACAACTGAGCAGCCAAGAAAATTTACAGATTAAGGACTGTGGACTTTTTGTGGACAAAGAATTTCCTTACATTGGTGCCACACCGGACGGAGTCGTTGGAGAAAATACCATCATTGAGGTCAAATGCCCAGTAGCTGCTTTTAAAAACGGCATAGAAAATGCTATCAAACAAAACAAGGTCCAAATTCTAAAGTATAACAAAAAGAATTCCCAAGTGACTATAAATAAAAATAGCAACTGGTACTATCAGGCTCAAGGACAGCTACGAGTGACGGGCATGCAGCGGTGCATTTTCGGGATATGGGGAGGAGAAGATGAAAAAATGGAAATTGTATACATCCAAAAAGATGATGACTTTTGGAAAAATAAAATGGAGCCAAAACTTGTGAACTTTTATCACACACACATTCTTCCAGAATTGGTAGATTCCCGCCGAAACCGTGGTATGCCTTTGAGAGATTCTGAAAAATAATTTGTAACCGATAGTGGACCCATTATAAAACCCCGTTAACATTAATTTACCAGCTAGATGCCAAAGTTTCCTTGAGGGACTTATTCAAAGATATTGGTATTCTCACGGTGGCATCACAATTCATATTCGCTAACATCTTATATGTTAGGCAAAATATACACTTGTACACTAAAAACAGTGATATTCACACCGTTAATACTAAAAATAAGGACAAACTACGTGCTCCGTTTCACCGGCTTCATAAGGTTCATAACTCATTTGTTGGGCTTGGTTTATCCTTTTTTAACAAGTTTCCCTCTTCTTTGCTAGATTTGCCTTTTGATGCGTTTAAAGCTCCAAGTAAAATCCATCCTTTGTTTAAAGGCTTACTATTCCATCAACGACTATTTAAATGACAAGAATAGTTGGTCGCTGTGATTAACTCAAGACAATGTTTGTGTTCTTTCTCCAGAATTAGCGTAACTAGTGACAGGTTATATGGGTTCATATAAATATATTTTTTATATTTTATTGACTAATTATTATTTTTTATTTTTTTATTCTCGTAATGTTTACATTACTTTGTCTATGTATGTATAGAATCAAGTCTATCCGACTTAACAGACAGCTGTGCTGCTGGGGAATTTGTTCTGCTACTTCTTCTTCCCAGCTAAAGCACTTGGAAGTGGTGACGGGTGGGCATTTTTGGGGGGGCTGTCTTATGTATTTTGACGTTCGAAAAGTGCTGATTCTCAGCCTAATTTGAATAAATGACTTTTGATTTTGATTATGATTATGAATGATAAATCCCCTATTTTATTTGATTATAAATAAAAGCTTATACGTACTTGTTTTTTTATTTTTACAGATCAATTTTTTATCAATATCCATATGGGTGTTCTACCCATGAATATGAACAACTTTTACTATTGGACCAACTCTGAAATCACGAAAAAAAAATCAGCTGATTCATACATTTTGGTCGAGTATGTTTGAACTTTTGTAAGAAACAGCGGATTTGTTATCGTGATTTCAGAGTTGGTCCCATAGTGAAAGTTGTTCATATTTATGGGTAGGATACCCTAAGAAAATTTGGGTAGTGATAAAAAATTATCCTGTGTAAGAATCGGTTTTTGGTAAAACCGGTTTAGATTCCATCTCTAATACTAGTACCCATTCAAACAGCGAACTAATTGGGATTGTTGTAGGAACTCATAAGTAGTTATTTTATTATAAGTAGGCTAGTATTCGTAGAAGATAGATCTAGTAATGAAAACACTAGTGTATGCGCCTAATTACAATATTATTTTACATTTGCGCAACTAGTATCACTTAAATCTGCTACTTGCCACTACAATCTGATCACCGTATGCGCGACCCTCTGCAGAAGTATTTTGGTTCACGAGAGAGGGTCGCGCTTACAGCGGTCGGACTATAGCTTGCCGGCCGAGTGCGGCAGAGAGCGGGGCCCCGCGCGCTTCTTACCCGCCCGCGTCTGCTTCACCCCCTCGAAACCTACGTGACCATTATACCACTTCGCCTTAAGACTTTTTCGATACAAAAGCGCATTCCATGTTAGCCAACATCTCAACTTTAGGTGAATATGCATCCGAATATCCGATCTCTGTAGATGATCCTCGGTCAAATCTACTTCTTGGATATGCCCTGTATAAAGACGTTGATTTCACCAAAGAGTTTCCACCAATTATTTATTCTAATGGAACGCATAATTATTCATATGCGGGCCGCGTATTTTTATAGCATTACACATTACAAAACAATTTCTTAGTCTTTTAACTTTTAGTTAATCTGTATGAGAGTATCTTGGTTCAGATTATGTGAAGACCATGGAGTTTGGTGTCTAAAATGATCTTTAGAGGAAAGAACCACACAGCGCTGCGACACTTTTTAAATGTCGCAGCATCATGCTGAGGTAGGGGCCTTTTGGCCTCGTGCAGGACTTTCTGTTGTTTTTTTCGTCTTCCGAGATATTTGTTTTTTTATAATTTTTGTACCATTGTGTGTTTATTTTAGTATGTGATCTTCTTGTGCGAGTCACATTAAATACCTTTTCTTTCTTTCTTTACTTGTCCAGTTGTTCTGTCCACCTTCAGCAACTGCCGAAAAGTTCTGGAGTAGTAGTCGCATACCAGAGAGCGAAACGTTAATAAACCCTCCAACGTGAACCGATGGCCTGGTGAAGGTCGAGGAGATCCACGCAGTGTGATATGGTAGAGGATGCCTTCACCCCATCTTGGGTGATGGCTTCCTGTACCATTTATTTATTTGCGCAAATCTTGCCTATAATTACCATGACAGATCTACGATCCAATGCGATAGAGTGGCCTTACATGCGAAATCCTTAATCTACATCCTATAAAATTACATACTATATCCTAAATCTTAACCTACATCTAATAAATAAGGGGTCATTCAAGTATTACGTAAGCACTACAGGGGGGCGGGGGGGTCTTTGCTTTGCTTATTTTTGATGACATGGGGGATGGGGGGTCTGGATGGTGATTACGTCAGCAGAATGTATTTATTAACTTTTGGATTTTCTACAAAATTTAGTCGATTTTGGTTTGAACACATATGGCAACCCTACTTGTCTATGAATGGCTCGAAGAAAACGATGACAATATACCAAAATCACAAGAAAGTGAGCAGACACGTTAGGTGTCTGCTACCAATGTTTACGTGAGCATGGGAGGGGGGAGTAAGAGCTTTGCTTACTTTTGCTGACGAGGGGGAGGGGGGGTCAATAATTGTTAAAAAAACTGCTTACGTAATACTTGAATGGCCCCTAACATATATACAAGGTGTAACAGAATAGACGCAAGACCTGAAAGTAGTTTGTTCCTAATTGACTACTGAATCGATTTCAGTAACTTTTAAAATAAGTTTTTTTTTTATTATTATGTATTTTGCCATACCTACCACTGATTGAGCCAAAGAAAATTCAATCTTATGTTAAAAGAAATAAGACTCAATTTTAAATGCATCAAGTAATGCTTGGGTCGCCACGTCTTTCTTAATAATATCAGTTAGCTTTAAAAATAAATAGTTTTGATCATCGTATTATGCTGTTAACTCAATACTCTAATTGGGGTGTATGAGGTCTTGCGTTAATTATGTTACTCGTTGTATAATGCACCTTTTTGCGAATTCACTCAAGTTGCACCACAATACATCAAGCCTCTCGTGTACCTCGTTCACCACACGCATGGCTCTAGTGAGAGGAGTCCTCGCCATTAGTTTGGTTCTGGCTGCAGGTAGGTACAGCAGTCAGGGCCGGGTGTCGCCGCCTCCACACGTACCGCTCATTTCCACCATTTTCCATTTCGTTCGACCTTTTCCTATTTCCATCCAACCTTTGCCTAGTATTTGGGTGATGTCGTCGATCCATCGTTTATTAAGGTCTACCAACTTTCTTCTTTCTTTCTGGGCCTTTCTATTTTTTTATGTGTCATTATTATCATCTCTTCCAGTACCAAGGCGACGAAGTAATAGACACAGATCTACCGACCCTCCTAGAAGCGAAACTCTTCTGCACCACTGGCGGGAAGTTCGTCTGGATGATGTTGCAGCCAATCTTTTACAGCTTCCGGCCATTGGTGGTCAGACCCAAGCCTCCCACACCGATGGAGTTGATCAACTTGGTCATACAGCTGTTTTTTGATGCTGTTGTTATTAAACTGTGGGGTGAGTCTTCTTTCTCTGTTTCTTACCTGACTGCGCCAGAAAGAGGGTTACGTTCTTCGAGTGTATGTATTTAAAAAAAAATCAAAATCATTTATTTTCATAAATAAGGTACAGAAAGTTCTTAAGATATTACTCGACCACTTATTATGCCATTAATGTCGGCGTGCAAATAATTTACATGCTTAAATATTATTCAAAAAAATGTATTAATAAAGTTTAATAATGCATGCGATTAGTAAATTATAATTCAATTCAATTAAATTCGGACACAATTATTATTAAATACCACAATTCACAACTTACATAAAATACACACAATTCACAAGCTATAATGTAAAAACTCAAGTACACTACACTGTATGTGAATTTCTTTGGCACGCTCTTAAACGGCCTGGTGGATTTTAGCTTGAGAGGCGTCGTAAGATTCGTCTCGTAATTTTTGTTTTTTCAAAACCTCTCGAGTGGGGTATTAATGTCCAAAAAAATAAATAACTAAAAAGTGTAAAAATAAAAATAAATTTTAAAAAATCATAAAATCTGACTGCGTAAAAAGCAAACTATTTTTTTTCATGTTCTTTTTTTTTGCACGAACTTCTAAAAGTTGCCATTTTGCGCTCTTAAGGGCCTACGTCCCGTTTGGTAGCGTAACACGGTCACTTTATGAACCGTACTGCTCATTAACAGCTTGTCTTGAAGATTTGAAAAATATATGATTTTGCTATAGATTCATATAGATCATTTTGCCCGAAGTACTTTTTTTGTATGGTTAATACTTTTGCTGTAAAAAATATTTTCCAACACGCAATATTTTTTTTTTTTCGTATATTTTGGCATACTCCTACTAAACGGCTACGTTATTTGAAAAAAAAAATACACTGAAAAATAGATAGTTAGAGGTACCACAGAATCGCCGAAGCATAATTGTAAATTAATCAAAGGAATATCCCCATTTTTAGATAAAGGCTCAGAGGTGCCCTGCGCGGGCGGCAGTCGTGCTTTAGCATACAAACGGGAGATGAGGATACTATGGGCCTTAAAAATATTTTTCAAGCTCTTAAATGAGTTTCATCCTGCTATACCGTTAAGGAGCTAAGCAGTCAATCATGACATAATGCTAAAACTAAACTAAGCCCACAATTATTTTAACTTCGTACGGGTCACTCATAGAAAATATTATATCGCTAGCTTTTGCCCGCGGCTCCGCCCGCGTGGATATCGGTTATCGCGTAAAAAATCAGCCTCTTTCCTTCTCCATATCCCAGGCTATAAATCTCTACCAAATTTCATGACGATCGGTTCAGCGGTTTAGGCGTGAAAGCGTAACAGTCAAACAGACTAGTTACTTTCGCATTTGTAATATTAGTAGGGATTTAAATGTGACCACTAGTGATATTATTAGGGTATTACACTCATTTTTGAAAAGTGTCTTAATTAGATGCTAAAGTGCTAACAAATCACTAAAACAAACAACACTTTTAATGAATCGATTAGTGCCACAAAAATGCATTTAAATTTTAAATTTTCATATTTCGCGCGTAATTTGACGAAAACGCTGGACGCAGTGGTCGCCATATTGCTCTGCGGGTATGACGTCAGTTTTCTGTATAAACAAATGCGTTGATATTTTGTATGATAATTGTTTATAATTAAAAAAAATACTTATTATTCTACTTATCGTTGGTTTGTTGTTCCTGAATGTAAGATATTATTTCAATAAAAAATATTTTGGTTACGAAAATACTAAAAGTACAAAGTTGTTCAGTTGATTAGTTAAATAGCGGTATGACATAAAAACATGGCGGCTACTATTTCATGGTGTTCAAAAGCAGATTTAAAAACTGAAATCTGACAATTGAATTTAAAAAAAAAAAGTTATTTCATGAACTAAAACCAACCTTTTTCGACTGGTTTTTGCCTAAGCTATCTCAAGAATATATTTTTAGATTTGGATGCTGGTTCGAACTCAGGACCAACACTCTATCTACTACATAAGTCGGAGCTGAAACCAGTGAGCCTCCCCTCTTCCCCGCCACAATAAGTGTAAAATAAACATATTAAATTATTTATTTTTGTGTATTTCAGGATGGAAAGCACTCGGTTACCTAATATATGGAGGTATTATGGCGATGGGCGTTCATCCTGTTGCAGGTTAGTCATATTTAGAATATTTCTAATTTCAACTCTTTAGGGGCCATTCGAGTATTACGTAAGCACTACAGGGGGGCGGGGGTCTTTGCTTTGCCTATTTTTGATGACATGGGGGATGGGGTTCTGGATGGTGATTACGTCAGCAGAGTTTATTAATTAACTTTTGGATTTTCTACAAAATTTAGTCGATTTTGGTTTGAACACATATGGCAACCCTACTTGTCTATGAATGGCCCGAAGAAACCATGAAAATATACCAAAATCACAAGAAAGTGAGCTACCAATGTTTACGTGAGCATGGGAGGGGGAGTAGGAGCTTTGCTTACTTTTGCTGACGAGGGGGAGGGGGGGTCAATAATTGCTAAAAAACTGCTTACGTAATACTTGAATGGCCCCTTATTAGTGGTATTTCTAACGATAGATTTTGGTCGTGTTGGTTTGCAAAAACATAGATGACGTATAATTACTGATACTATTCTGAACTGAGGCCCTTTTGGTATTACTTCATTTTTTTTTTTAATATATTTTTCTTTCTTGCTTTCTTACTGTTTGGTGAGAAATTAGGTGATAGACGACAGTTTGTACAAGGGAAAGGGTTGCACAATACCTTACTTTGATGCAATGTAATCCAGGACCGACGATATGTTTGCAATTTTCACCACTCTCGCTTGTTTTCTCGAGATAAACGCAGAGCGCATCGACAGTTCGCCATCTTTGTTTACTCTGATTGGAGGAGACGAAGAGCAAAATGGTGTGAGAACCAAAGACAATGTAGAGTAGTGGGATAGACAAAATTGAGAGAAACAAAATGACACCTCGATTCGAATTGAATCGGTATCGGTCCACCCTCAGGCACCCACTGTGTGGAGACTATACCCCAGCGGTCACTTTGCATGCGGCTGGCGTGACCCGCCCAGTCCCATTTTAGCTTGGCATCCATTTTTGCGATGTCTAGGATTCCCATTTTAAAGCGCAGCGTGGTGTTTTGAATTCTGTCGGTTCGTTTAACGCCTAAAATGCTGCGCTCCATTGCTCTTTGGCAAATTCCAAGGCGGAACTTTTGCGAATCGGTTAGCGACCTGGGGACCTAGTCCCTAAGCACGAAGTCCGCCGTTTCGGTCGAAGTAACTGGCGTTTCCAACTCCGTATCACTTACGGAGCGAAGATTAGTTTGGAGCCCGAACTAAAATTGAATGACAACACGATTTGACAGCTGTCCCTACTCCCGATATGTTTTTGCCCATGCAAAAAAGTTAGTTAATTAGCTGTAGGATTCACTATGAAGTTTCGAACTACTTTCGGACGGGCTCGTATCTTAGTTGACGGTGTTAGAGAGTAGGCCCCCTGGTCTGAGCACCGTAGGTTAGAACGGGCAGGATACACATATCGATGAGATTTCGCTTCAGGGAAATCGGTAGATCGCCCTTCATTAGTGTCTTAGTATTAGAGACAAAACATGCTGATTATTATTATTTCCTTTATTTAAATTAATACACATAAATTACATGTTTGAATATTAGAATATAAAATTTATAAAAAATAGTAGCCCACCGGTATCGGGAACAGGGTCCAAGCTACCGGCGGTCAGGGTTCCAGAGAGAGGAACCTCCTAACAATGCGAACCGTGTCCAGGAGTACCGCTTTCTGGATCAAGCCCTTGATCCAGTTGCCCAACGAGAGCCTCCTTAGGTGTTGGTCGAGGCTCTTGACTATCAAACCATTAGTTGTTACGACTATCGGTAGAATAATCGCTGAATCCATCATATAATTATTATATCGTTTATTTATTTGCTGTCCCTACTAAATAAATTTTTACATAATAACCTTACAAAAAACATTTCAAAATATTAAAAAAAACTGGCTCTCCAGGAGTGAAGACAAACTAATTGTACATACTTATATACAGAGGTGTCGGTAACGGTAACAGTGTCGCAAGTTCAATTGTTTTTCCCATCTCAAAAAAATGCCCAACGCGCCTTAAGAAGTTTTCACTTCAAAAAATAGTGGTTCGCCGCTATCGGGAGCAGGGTCCAAGCTACCGGTGGTTAGGGCTCCAGAGACAGGAACCTCCTCACGATGCGAGCCGTATCGAGGAGTACTGCCTTCTGAATCAGGCCTTTGATCCAACCGCCTAGCGAGAGCTTCGAGAGATGTTGATCGAGGTTTTCGGCTATCAGTCCATTGGCTGTCACGACTATCGGCATAATGATCGCTTATTTTTACACGCTTTATATTAGCTTCACTTGTGTTTGTATGTTTTTTTATGTAACCGACTCCTTAGAGCGCGATTTTCACCCACTTTAAACGGTCAGATTGCATTGAAACTTTGTAAACTTATGGAGGACCGAAACTAAAAAACACGCTTTAAAAACCAAACTAAAACTTTTTTAGTTTGGTTTTTAAAGCGTGTTTTTTAGTTTTTTAAACTATTATTTATTTTCTATTTTTTAGTTCTGCTAACTGCAAAAACGTGTTTTTTTTTTCTTCTTTTTTCCTTTTTTTTTAATTTTTCTCATTTTTTTCATCATCATGTCATCAAATGAGTTTCTCCCGCTCTGTATGGACCAGGAGGGCGTGTCAGACTTTTACTGACTAAAACCCACCCGTGTTCCCTCAGTTGCCTGTGTGCCAGGGGCCACGGTAAGTCTTTCGAACAACCCGCACCCCTGGCAGGATGATCGCTGACTCCATCATATTATTTATCATTATTTTTCTACTTTTCCAGGCCACTTCATAGCCGAACATTATATGTTCAAGAAAGGCTATGAGACCTACTCTTACTACGGGCCTCTGAACTGGATCACCTTCAACGTTGGCTATCACAATGAACATCACGACTTTCCGGCGGTGCCTGGCAGTAAACTACCTGAGGTAAGATTTATCATGTTTATGTGATTTCAAAAAGAAAACTTTATTTGATGCAAATGATTCACGTAACATTATTAAGAAAGCTATCACGATTTTTCTTGAATTTGAGTGTTTGACTCGAGATTTGATGTGTGTTTATTAGAGATGGGCTATAAAAAAAAAATCGGCTGCAAAATGGACAACTAGTCGGCCAAGCCGATTATTGATTTCGGTTTAGTTCGGGCAACATCGGCAATGTTCAAAATAGCAAACCTACTTACGTCTTCGTCGTTCTTTTTTGTTAGAAGTATTAATTAACTTTTGACTTTTTTAATTTCTGTATCTAAGTCCAATTAATTAATGGACGAAACTAAGGGTTCCTATTCCATCTCATTCTAATTTCCTATCCTATTCTAGAATGCACTGAAAGTAAACTGTAAAACTGATTCTAAAATAATAAAAAAATATAACAGTAAAGATTTCAATTTAATTTCAGTCACCGTCTTTCAATTTTTTTAGCATATTTTTAGGAGTAAAAACTGGGCCGACTATTCAGCGGTTTTAGCCGACTACAAATATGGCCGACTAGTCCGCTACTAGTCGGTAAATCACTAGTGTTTATAGGTTAGACATAGCCACAAAATAAAAATAAAATATGTCCGTGAAAACTTGATTATTTGTCTTTGGAGTGTTTATTTTTATTTTTTATTAGGTGTTGTAATGTGAATTTTACATGTAGCGACTGTCTATTTGACCTCCATCACCCTGTTACTGGGTAATATAATACTATACTCCATTTATTATAGCTTTAGAAAAAAGAGGCTCGTAGAAGCAGGAGTGCCAAACATTTTATTTCAAAGTTAAGTTGTAACTTTTTTAGGTAGATTTAAGACGGTATTAAATACGTAGATAAACGAAGTAAAAGTAATTTTATTTTAAATAATGTTCTATTTATAATAAAATCTTCATCACACATTACAAAACTACAACAAAACGAGAATTAAGTAATGAAACAAACGATTACATGATGATATCTAATTAAGATTGAAGGAAATAAAATATTTTTTTTTGCAATACTTTATTTTAAATAACAACTTACGACCCACAATACATTGATAAAACTTCGTCGTCATCAGCTATTTTAGTCACTCGGTATTGTTTAATCCTGCTTCTTTTAGGTTTTTAGTTTTGACACTTTAATTTTAAATTAAAATGAAAGCCACATAATTCCATAAGATAAATAGTTACACATGATTCTGATAAAGTGTGACAGCTAATATTTAAATAAATTATAATAAATTTGGCATTAATCGTAACTGCAACACGTTTAATGTAATTTTGTTACGAAGTGTACATTAAAAAGAACCTTTTTACACGCTTTATATTAGCTGCACTTGTATGTTTGTTTGTATGTAACCGACTCCTTAGAGCGCGATTTTGACCAACTTTAAACGGTCAGATTTCATTGAAACTTTGTAAACTTGTCGAGGACCGATGACAATTAAATTATTTAAAAAAAAAATGAGAAAAAAAAAACACGTTTTTGTAGTTACTAGAACTAAAAAAATAGAAAATAAATAATAATTTAAAAAACTAAAAAACACGCTTTAAAAACCAAACAAAAAATTTTTTGGTTTTTAAACCGTGTTTTTTTGTTTTTTAAATTATTTTTTAACTTCTGTCTAATGCTATTGTAAATGGAGTATAGTTGTCTGGCTTTTTTTAACTACCCGTAACGACTGTCAAAGATTTACGAATGACATCAGGCACCAACGATTTGAAGTGTCTTCCGAGGCGTGGATGTAACCTATCCATGGACTGACCTCAGCAATCGTCGCCTAACCTTGATGATCGACCCGTGTGGCGTGTGACATTGCTTATCCACGAGTCCCCGTACCTTACGACTTCCACTTGTTTTTTTAATGGCTATAGCATTATTATTATTATTGACAGGTACGCCGCATCGCCCCGGAATTCTACGACAATCTTCCGCATCACGACAGTTGGTCCAAAGTCCTATACGACTTTGTAATGGACCCGGAAATTGGACCTTATGCCAGAATCAAGCGCAAGCACCATGGTCTTGAAAGTTAGGTTGGTAGCACTGTAGTTTAAATGATTAGTTTTTGAAGGTTGGTAGAATGCGCTCGCGATGCTTAGAACAACGCCATCTGTTGGGAGGATTTTAAAGTAGTAGCTTGATATTTTGGCTTTTAAAAAACGGCTCTTCATTGTTGATAGAAAATTTTGATTTGATGAGTAATAATTGTCTTTATAAGGGAAATAAAAAAAGCATGTAACATCCCTCTCTTTTTAATGCAATTAATAAAAAAAATCACTTAGTTTTGCCTTAAATATCGCAAGCGCCATCTATGAACTAAACGAAGTAATTGGCCATGCCTGGAAAAATAAATAAATATTTATTTATCGATTTTTTAAATTTGTATTACCTGTTTGTGAAACTTATTTTCGTATTTTTATTTTTCTAGGACTTATTTTTAAGTATCTTTATTATATTTTTTATTAGGTTTGGCCAATTGTTAATGTTGATCTTGTTTTAAATTAAATTATGCATTTGATTGGAACTGTATGTATTATTATTTGAAGTAAGTTTTAATTTAGAAATAAACATTTTTTGTACAGTGTATTTTTCTTTACTTGTCATAATATATTTAGTAAAAAAAAAACGGTCAAACTCATATAATTTATTTCAATTAAAACCATTTACAGGCACTTTTGAATTGTCAAGACGGAACGACAGAGAGCACACACGGTAGCTATGGATGATAAATGTGTCTTTGCAAGAAAAAAAAAAACATCTGCCTATTTTTTCCCAACCATGTTGGGGTTGGCTTTTAATCTAACCGAATGCAGCTACATACCAGTATGTTTCATGGAGCGACTGCGTATCTGACCTGCACAACCCAGTAACAAGATACCATATTTTCGGGTTTTGACGCCTTTTAATACTAAACAGAAGAAACATATTATGCCGTATGAATTATGAATATTAAAAATTCCTTCGAATTTTTAATATTTCTGTTCGCCATATTTATAAAAAAAAATGAGACAAGTCAAGAAAAATACTCTTTTAAAGTCATGCCGATTTTCTGGTAAGAATACAGCATGATTTTATGTTTTTTTTTTTTTCTTTAAAGTGGATGCGATAAGGTGGCTCGCGATACCGTTAACACGTATGTGGTCACAGAATTGTAATCATTACAATCATCAAGCCAACCCTTTATACTCCATTTGAAATAAGATTAGACATTTAAGTAAACCTTATCACCTTCCGTGCTGCCGATTTTGATTTACTGCAGATAGCATTTATCATCAACGCAATAGAAGTCAAAATCAGTTGAACGGACTGTAAAAAAAGGTTTATTTAAATGTCTAATCTTATTTCAAACGGAGTATAAGTTTCTTATAATCCCATAAGATGACTAGTTGAAGAAAATAAAAAATCTAAGTGATTATAATTCTGTAAAGTTATATTTTTCATGTCGCGAATCATATTGTAATCAATATGCAACTTGACATTGACTTGCTATTAGGGTATTTTACTCTATATGAGAAAAAAAAAAAACTAAAAATATATCATTGAGATAGCTTAGGCAAAATGCAGTCGGAAAATGTTAGTTTTACTTCATGAAATAACAAAATAAATTTTAAATGTCAATTCAAAGATTTCAGTTTTTTTAATCTGTTTTTGAACACCATGAAATAGTAGCCGCCATGTTATTACGTCATACGGCATGTCAACTGAGCAACTTTGTACTTTTATTATTTTCGTAACCAAAGTAATTTTTATTTAAATAATATTTTGCATTCAGGAACAGCAAACCAGCGCTAAGTAGTAAAATAACTCATTTTATAAACTATAAACAATTGTCATACAAAATATCAGCGCATTTGTTTTTAGCAAACTGACGTCATACCCACAGAGCAATATGGCGTCTACTGCGTCCAGCGTTTTTGACAAATTACGCGCGAAATTTGAAAATGTAAAATATAAATGCTTTTTATGGCACTAATCGATTAAATAAAATATTGTGGTTTTTTTAGTGGTTTAAATAGCACTTTAGAATAAAATTAGGACACTTTTCATACATGAGTGTAATACCCTATTGCAAAATACGTTAGAAAGTTTGAATTTTGCGGCTACTTTAGCGCACCTTAAGTTAATATTTTGTTAGAATTAATTACTATGGATATTACTTGGTTTTTATTGTAGTAATGTATGATACTGTTATTAAGTATTACAAACTGTTTGTTATAAACAGAGATCGGATATTCGGATGCATATTTGCCTAAAGATAATTTTTAGCTATGAAAGTATGGAAGCGGCTTTATAAATTATTTGTAATATTTATTAAAAACCCCGGGATTCTTGGATTGCATAACTATTCAAATGTGTATTAATTTAAAATTAATGTTTAACCCGATACAAATATGTGTATGTACTGGAGGAGGGGTGGTTTGTATTAGTTAAAACAAAAAATAAACAAATTACTTACCTAAATTAAGACTTTTTCGATACAAAAGCGCATTCCATGTTAGCCAACATCTCAACTTAGGTGAATATGCATCCGAATATCCGATCTCTGGTTATAAATAACCAGCGTTCACAACAAGGTATAAACTATGTATTCTACATATTGTAAAGAGTATACTCCGTTTGAAATAAGATTAGACATTTAAATAAACCTTTTTTACAGTATGTTTAACCTATTTTGACTTCTATTCCGTAGGCATAAGGATGACATTAAAAGCAAAAAAGTGGTTACAATATCAACTGTTTACTACAGATGCCATTTACCATGCTACCAACGCAATAGAAGTCAAAATCAATTGAACGGACTGTAAGAAACGTTTATTTAATTGTGTAATCTTATTTCAAACGGAGTATACAAAAGTTGTTAAAGATGTCAAAAAGGTGAGCAAAATCGAAATCTATATGCCTACTAATAATAAAGCTGAAGTGTTTGTTTGAACGCGCTAATCTCTGGAACTGGTTTTGAAAAATCTTTTTGCAATTAATGGCTTCATTCTTGAGAAAAGTTATTGGCTATTTAACATCGCGTTACTAGTCTAAGGAGTATGTTTGAGGTATTGTTAACTCCATTAAAGAAATAATGGAGTTTTTAACATTTCCAAAGAACAATAGGCTATATTTTTATAGCAGCAAGGTTCACAAAAATATACCAATTAGAAGGCCAAAATGACGCAGATCCATCTGTTCCCATTGGCCTTTCCATGTATGATAATTGGAAAGACACAAACAAAATGTAATCAGCTCTCCAGTTGTGTAACATACTTTCTATCGCAATCCAAAGGATTTTGAAGTAAATTCCTAATTCCATTGCTTCAATCCAATACCCAATTAATGCCGTTGAACTGTCAAAATGAAAGGCCATTGCAAGTGTGTTACGCAAGGTTTCTTTACAGAAACAATTCTGTTATAAATATGTAATAATAAAGTCGAATAAAAAAAATATTGACGAGAAAAAAAGTTTTTAACATTTTGCGGGATTCAATTTTATATTTATCTTTATTATTATAATATACTATATTCATTGGAAATTATTGTTACATATATTTAATTAGGATGTCATTTGAATCTCTGCGTGAAAAGTACCATGATATTAATATCAAAACATATTAAAAATTATATTATACTTTGGATATGTAATGTTAAAATATTTAGTATGATTATTAGTAAACAGAGATTAGAGCAGTGGTGGCCTAGAGGCCCCCGACTTAAAATTTGTAGGTTGTGGGTGAACCCAGGCGTTTTACTTTGTGTAACTAATGTCATCTCCACTGCTCTCAAAACGGTGAAGGAAAACATCTTAAGGAAACCGGCATGTCCTAGAACCAAAAATTCGAAGACATGTGACATCTACCAACCCGCATTGGACCCGCGTGGTGAATTACGCCCCACTCCTCACACAGAGGAGGCAGTGGGAATATTATAGGCTTATTATGCTAGAGATTGACTTGGTTATGCTAAAATAATCCAACCCACATATTTCTTACAAATTCAGAAGTAATCCTAATGAACGAAAGGAATAATATTGAAGGTACGGCAATGCTTATTGTAGATGGCGTGATCATAGCTAGGTCCCTGCTGCCTATAATAAATTTGACATTTCGTTCATTCATTCCATTTCGCGTTCATTCATGAGTTTGCTTTTATTTCACTCTTTCGTTGATTCCGGTGATTTCAATCAAACAATCATTTGTTTGCAACGAATTTAGGTAACCTAAATACTGGTGGAGTAGATAAGAATGAGCCAAATACATGCACCAATCACAACCATGCACAATATCAATCAAGTACATGGAATTGTCAGAATTTTAAACCTTAAATATTTCCTCGTAATCTGTAGGTATAAACAGCCTTAAGCCACAATCTTCAATTAAGTGTCTTTACTAATTTAATTTAGTGTCTTTGTGACTCCAATTTCGGAGTATTTAGGAATATAACAACGCGTCATTTTCGCAAAAATAAAATAAAACCACTTGACGCCGGGTATTATTAACTTGCGATGGGAACTGGCTACGACAGCGCCATTTTGACAGTTGCCTTCCCTATTATATCAGTTTGACATAACTGACACAATCATTGAAGTTGTGGGTTACAAACTTTTTGGCAAAACCTCCCTTTGAGGCATTTCTTACACCACATAAAGTAGCTTTTGTAATAATGTTATAGACTTTTCGAAGTATCTTTGAACTTGTACTACAGGAATGGGGCATTTTTTTGCCCCAGTGATAATGTACATTGAAATAGTATAAAATTGTTATAAACTATACATTACCATGTAAAAATATAAATTATAGTATTAATATTATGCTTTTTGTTGGGTTGGCCCGTGACCCCCGTATCATACCAATATTTATTAGGATTAATATTAATTATTTTTTATTACTTTTGTAAATATTATCAGAATTTTAAGTAAATGTTTTATCTTAGGACAGTTATTTTTTTAATAAAAAACAGCGTTGGCGTGGATTTTAAGTATTGTATTTAAATGTGCATTTTCTACTAAATAATTTCTTATTAAAACCCGATTTTCATAACTGTCAATGTCAAAATTTTGACATGATGGCTGCATTGGTAGCGTCAGTAACAGTATCCTAATAATATTATAACTGTGAAAGTTAGGATGTTTGTTACTCAATCACGCAAAAACGGCCGAACGGATTTGGATGAAATTTGGCAAACAGTTTATAACCTGGATTAACACATAGGATACTTTTTGTCCCGGTAGTACGCATGGCTATACATATCCAGTTTATGCTGATCTCGCACTGTACGGAAATCCTATACAATGCGAGATCAGCTTATAATGGAAATGTATAGCTTGATGTGTAGCCGTGTGTACGTTCCCGTAGGATAGCTTTCAAACTCCACGCGGGCAAAGCCGTTGTCAAAAGGTAGTTTTAAATAAAAATAACTGCAAACGACACGGGAATGAAGACCGTACTGGTAGGCATTAGCGGTGAAGCGGGCGGGTGAATTCAATCTTGACAATATTTTGACCTTGACAGCCCTTAGTGCACGGTTATAATAATCGGGTTATACTTAACATAAGCGTTATATTAAAGTAGAAAAATGTTCGATGTTGACGCTGTACTGCTTATGTTGTAAAAATAGAATGTAATATTCATACAGGGGTATTATTTCAAACTAACTTATATTTTAGCGTTTTTTATACATTTTCCTATGTAGAATTTATCTAGCTTTATGTAGCCAATTCCAAATGTTTAGCATTTATACATTTATAAGAGGAGGGTACATTTAATAGTCAACTTAGATTAAATGGTCCATCGAGTCTCTTTTTCTAAAGCTTGGGTTTACTAGAAAAGCGTTTCAAACGTCATATTAAAACCGCCATCTTGAAAATCTGTCATTGTCACCACTTGACATAAAGAGACCGCGCGTGCTGGCAACGTGGCATTCAAGTGATTTTTGGTGATTATTTTATTAAGTTTAAATCTAATTACTACCTGTTACGAGCTTCGGGTTCGTGACATTTAAAAACTGCCAATATAAATTACCAAAAATGACACTTTAATTAAACACAAATTACAAAAAACAATTTCACTACTGATCACTCTAAATCGCACTTGAAGATCGCTTCAGATGTTCCCGCCTGTATCGCTTGATCAATACTGCCGGGTCTTGCTCCGTTAAGGCCTTTTATAGGGCGCTAAGAACATTCGAGAAACAAAGCATCTAGAATGTTCGAGTACATACCGGCCCCGACTGAACAGATGTTGACAATTCTAGAAGAGTCTGTATCGAAATTTCTAGAGAGATCTTGACTCAATTAATTCTGCTACTCGGTACTAGATGGCGCTAGTGGTAAATAATTACTTTAGCTTTAGCGCGTAACACTACACGAAAAACCACTTGAAATGCGACGTTGCCAGCTCACGAGGGATAAACGCTTTTACAGTGTCAAAAACGCTCTATATTTGAACAGCCGTGTGACCGTTGTCCGCTTTATAGGAAACCAAAGCTAAGGACTCGGTTGTGTCAAGCCTGGGAATGATGATAAAGCTAGAAAGAGATTGAATACTGAGATGATGTCTAATAGAGATGTATAGATGAAGACTACCGTTCTAATTGAGATTTACAATAGGACAGGACAATGATGACTATAATATAAGGCAATAGGGTAATTGGCGCGCAAACTGTGATCATGAATTCATGTTGGTACATGATTCTGAAGCTCCCTACGTCGAAATTTTTGACTGTTTTTTTAATTTATTTTTATTACTAGATGGGTCTGCTCTTGACCGCGATCGCGTCTGGTGAAAAGAGCGATTGATGAGGTCTATGATGGATCGAGTGTGCCCAGAAAATGCCTATTCACTCTGTTTTTGAAGGTAGACGGGTTAAATGTGGAAGGGAACACAGACGAGGCAGATTTTGCTCTGCCATACACTTTGACCAGGGTATTGTAGTTTTTTTTATGAAACAGCAGATTTTATTTTGATAACCGTTAAAAAATATCTACGTTTCGGTTTCTAGAATCATGTGCTGAATGGGTTCAGTTTCAATATCCATGCCACCCTGTATTCTACCGGACCTGACTAGGTCCCTAAGGTCACTAAAAGATAATGAGGCAGTTATGGGGTTTTCCTATCTGGAACTTCTTATTAGCAGCCTGGTTTTTTCCGATTAGTGGAAATAGGCTCGCCGAAATATACGTGTTACCGCTATGCACCGCTACTTACCCATTCGTGGTCTTCATTACGGCGTGATATTATATCATTTGTCTGCTAAATAAATATTGTTCTAAACTTATGAATAAATATTCTTAACAGATAATTCATTCAAGAAGTTGAATGTAGAAATACCAAACATATACCTATTTAGTTCAAAATAATCATGATATGTACGGTCACCAAAAGAGTTAAGTAAACAGCGTCGTCGGATGAAGCTGAAAGTATTAAACCAATGGATGTTTTAGAATGAAATTTAACTCAAATAGAAGAAAACAATCAGTTCATTTATCAAACTAAATTTATTCGAAACATGCATCATCGGTTTCATAATAAACTTCAACTATAACCGAAGTCCTAGAAGAACTAGTTCCGTGTGGTGCCGGACGTAAAAGTATAGCACCATCCCATTTCTTCCCGTGGGTGTCGTAGAAGGCGACTGAGGGACTTACTAGAGAATGGGCAGCAGCGTTCTCTATGCATTTTACAACCATACTGCGATCGCCAACCCGCCTGCCAATTTTGACTATGGCAAAACCCCCCTTTTGGGGGAGGTTTATGTCCAGCAGTGGACGTCTTTCGGCTGAAAAGAAAAATATCCGAAGACTATCATTACATAACTCTTTTGGTGATATAATTATGTTGTATGTATATCTATTATAAATACTTCTTGTTATTTATGAGAAATCATGTGAGCGGTATTAGCTTGGTCAATAATGATAATTATTAAATTAATTTATGTAGATACTATAGTTTTTTAGTGAGAGCATTGGTGCCCCAATGGGAACCGCCGCAACTTATAAGTTGAAGGTCGTAGGTTTAATCGCAGACAGGCTTTACTTTGCGTAAATTATTTCATCACCACTGCTCTCAAAACGGTGAACGAAAACATCGTGAGGAAACCAGCATGTCCTTGAACGAAAAATTCAGTGACATGTATCATCTACCAATTCGCGTGGTGGATTATGGCCCACTCCCTCTCACCGAAAGGAGGCCCCTGTCTCTACATTAAACAAAATTTACGCATTAGCATGAACATCTTTTGACCCTTTTATTTTGATTATACAACCCTAGTTTTAGTATATGCAAAACCCGAAACACGTGTCTAGTATTTTTATGTAAAGAATCTATGTACAAAATTTCAAAACTGTATCATGAAAAATCACAAAGTTATAAGCTTGTTATCTACACAAACATGGTCACCATCCGCCGCCCGCGCGTCTAACGTCGTATTGTGCTCATTGATAATAATTAGGCAGTAGGTACTAACCGTACGGCGATTGTATTGTAATTAACTGATGATAACATTTTCCATCACACTTGCAAAACTTTTTTGGGAAAAATATAACATGGTGTACAAATTATTGGATTCAGTTATTTATTCTGAACAAACTATATTCAGGTTTCGCATATACTAAAAATAATGTTGTAAGTATATAGAGAGTGGTGAAATGTGAGTTCACCATAGGTGCCTACATCGCTGTCTATCCCTTCGGGCAAATACAGGCGTAATGTTATTATGTATTTTAGAGAATTTCGGCTCATTTTGATTGACCGTATTGCAAAAATTAATCATATTTGCCTATTACTTTATCTCTTATTTTCGACGATCACATAAAATTTACTCCAAAGTCTATAATCGTGTCTTTATTGTAGAAAGATCTATCTATATTTCTGAATGTGAATTTATGTAAAATGTTGTACCTAATAAAACATATATTTCATTACGCTGTAGTTTCATTTTGAATTCCTTGTCTTGATATTATAGAGGCATGAGGAACGGGGTCAAAAGTTCAATCAAATCCATAGAAAGGGAGGATCCGCCGACCAGCAGGCATACCACGAGTACTTTTTGTCGACGGAAGAGTAGACATAAAGGACGTTCCGTGTAGAGTGTAGACAATATGACGGCAGCAAAGTAGAAAGAGTCAACTCCACTTTTTACGAAATTCAATCTTACATAATTTGACTCCAGTCAGAATTCTCAGTGTCGAAGAACCGGATATTGGAAAAAAATTACAATAATATTGGCCTTGACCATTTCCGTGGTAATGCCCTAATAAGTAAATGATGTAAATTAGGAAAAGATAGCTTAGTTCTTCTATTATATGAGCCGTATCTATTCTTTATAGAAATAGAAAGCGTCATGCTAAGTCTGCAGACGGGTGTTGTGTCTGGTGGGCAACTGACACAGAGTATTTTTTTATAATTATATGGAAGCTGTTAGGGACCTAATTAAGGACTAAACTCAGGCAGTTAACTGTAATTTAAGAGACATATACAGGTTGAAATTGAAAACATGCGACAAACCGTAATGGGAGATTGTACTCATCATTATGAATAACTTTTACTAAGGGACCAAAGATGCAATCGCAAAAAAAAAACAGCTGTTCCCTACATTTTGACGAGTTATGCGAACATAAATGTAGGGAACAGATGTTTTTTTTTCGCGATTGCATCATTGGTCCCTTAGTAAAAGTTGTTCACAATGATGAGTACAATCTCCCATTTCGGTTTGTCGCATGTTTTCAATTTCAACCTGTATTCCAGACAGGTACAATATTAATTCGATATTGGTAAGCGTATGGAGTGCGCGCGCGTGCCGTCGTCTGAGATCGGTAGAATCTAAATTAAATTAAAATGAAATCATAAGATATAAATACATAATAACAAGAATTTCTAATACAATAGTTGGAAAGTTTTCTGTAAACAATAAGCCATGGTGACCACGGATGTTTTGTGTGTATTTTAAAATTTTGACAAACTCAAATCATGGACCTTGGCGATGCTTTTTCAGCGAGATAATGTGTTTTCCACCGTTTCAATGGCGCGGCCATGTGAGTTTAGTCTTACAGCTCTTAAAATATAAACCTAGGATTTTTTCAATATTTTATCATTTTTTTTTTTAAATTCAATCTAGGCATAATTTACCTAAATTTCAGGTCTCTGCAACGCTGTTTTAAAGATCTCCGTGGCCGCGCGGTTCTCCGCGTTTTAATGGCGCGGCCAGGTTCAAACCCTTGCCATAACTTTGACAAATTTATTTTTTTGGGAACAACTTTTAGAATTTTTTACAAAATCTTGATAGAATATTTTTTTAAAAATATCGCCGTGACCCCGGCGTGTGCCTTACCCAGGCCAGATGTTGTCGAAAATGGTCATTTGAATCTAATAGATAATTAGTTTTGCGGCTTCTGTAATTGTTGCGCACATTTTTAAATTTGTTGCGCTTATACTTTTTTAATTATTTCACAAAAACATTTCCTGCTGGGGTAACGTTATCCCAGCCAGACCTTTTTCTTTCTAATGGGAATATTTAAATAAATACTAGCTTTAAAATTAGTTGTCTAGATGAAGTAAATGTTGTGCCTTATTTTGTATTTGTTCTTTCATCGGTTGCGAAGTTATTCGAGATTTTGCTGGGGTAACGTTTTTGGTTTTGCTAGATCTTTGAAACGGTTAAGCGGATTCTTATCATATTTTGTACATGACTTCTTAGGAATTAGTTTAAATTTGTTCTGCAATAAAAAAAACTAAATAATGCATAGTTTAAAGATTATTTCATTAAATAGAAAAACACTTCAATTGGTTCCAGCACTCTCAATAAGAGGTCTAAAGACTTACTTTAAACGTTATTTTAAAGCTTGTAAATGCCTTCAAATGTATGTGAAGTTTCATTAGTATCCTGTAAGTATTTAACAAGTTATGATGATATTCAGTTCTCCACGAGCACGGTCTTGATGCGCGCGGTGTTATTTGGCCACTGGATTGGATATATGAACTGAATGTTATGTCAATTATTAGTTGTTTAGTTCAGTTGTATATCAGTAAAATTTCAGCGTAGTACATTGGATAATTAATGAGATAATACGATTAAAGTCAAAATATGATAAGAATCCGCTTAACCGTTTCAAAGATCTAGCAAAACCAAAAACGTTACCCCAGCAAAATCTCGAATAACTTCGCAACCGATGAAAAAACAAATACAAAATAAGGCACAACATTTACTTCATCTAGACAACTAATTTTATAGCTAGTATTTATTTAAATATTCCCATTAGAAAGAAAAAGGTCTGGCTGGGATAACGTTACCCCAGCAGGAAATGTTTTTGTGAAATAATTAAAAAACTATAAGCGCAACAAATTTAAAATGTGCGCAACAATTACAGAAGCCGCAAAACTAATTATCTATTAGATTCAAATGACCATTTTCGACAACATCTGGCCTGGGTAACGCACACGACTCCGGCATTGAAACGGACACAATATCATCGTGTGACTTAGTTTCACATACATACCCTGCAAACTGGTTTGTGCCATTGCTCCTTGGCGGCTAAATGTGTTTTACATGGGTCTACTATCCATCTAATGTATAAGAGTGGCTTGTGGCCAAGTAATAGCTGCCGCACGGGTCGACCGATCAGGTTAAGCTACGCTTACCGCGTTTTGTCCGTGGATGGGTGGCAATGTTTATAATAGGTCTTTACCTATGAAATTGCCGTTTTGTATGAAAAAATTTAAACGAATTTTTTTCATGTATTTTTTATTTGTATTAATCGAAGTAATCACCCATGCAATCAATGCATCTTTGCCATCGCAGTGGCAGTTTATTGATGCCCTTCTTAAAGAAATCAGCTGGACGGGAGGCAACAAATTCTTCAAAGGCATTTTGTACTGCCTCTCGGGTATTGAATTTTTTTCCCGCCAAGAAGTTATCCAAATTCTGGAAAAAGTAGTAGTCTGTAGGCGCAAGGTCTGGTGAGTAGGGCGGATGACGGAGAGCTTCCAACCCCAGTTCTTGCAACTTGGAGACCGTCTGCTGTGCAGTATGAGGTCGCGCGTTGTCGTGCAGGAGCAGCGGAGACGAGCGATTGACCAATGCTGGTTGGAGATGTGCCAGCTTCTCCATCATTGTGTTCAGTTCTTCACAGTACACATCTGCAGTAATGCTCACCCCGTTTGGTAAGAAGCTGTGATGAATCACACCGGCGCTAGACCACCAAACAGTGACCATCACTTTTCTAGGGGTAAGTTTTCGTTTAGGGCATTGTTTAGGTGCTGAACCAGGATCCAACCAACTTGCTGAGCGCTTGCGGTTATCAAACAGAATCCATTTTTCATCGCAGGTAACAATGCGGTTCAAAATTCCTTCATTTTTGTGTCTGTTGAGCAGTGCAAGGCACGTCTCGACGCGTACTTCGCGCTGACGATCATTGAGTTCGTGGGGCACCCATTTGTCAAGCTTTTTTACCTTGCCAATTTGACGCAAATGGACCAATATTGTTTTGACGCTAACGTCGAAAGCTGCTGCTAATTCAGCCGTAGATTGTGTATCATCAGCTTCCACAATCGCCTTTAATTCGTCATTGTCGACCAAAGTCTTCGGACGACCGCGAGGTTCATTTTTCAGGTCGAAATTTCCAGAACGGAAGCGAGCAAACCAATAACAGGTGGTGCGTTGGTTTGTAGTGTTAGCTCCGTAAACGTCGTTGATGTTGCGTGCCGCTTGTGCCGCGTTGCTGCCACGACGGTACTCATATTCCATAATTACTCGAATTTTTAACGTATCCATGATGACGAAAAAGATTGAAATGCGATGAAAATGTAACACTAATCAATAAACAAATGACTACTTTTGGAAAAAAAAATCCATGTTTTTAAAATAAAATTAATTTAAAATTAGAATTCTTACCCAAACAAAAATTATTTTGATTTGAAATGGCCAGTACTGCAAAACGGCAATTTCATAGGTAAAGACCTAATATACCAAGAATCCAAAACCCTTCGTCAAGCCGTTGATCCCGGCTGTCAATCGTGAA
The DNA here is from genome assembly GCA_947359405.1 of Antitype chi. Lineage (NCBI taxonomy): Eukaryota > Metazoa > Arthropoda > Insecta > Lepidoptera > Noctuidae > Antitype > Antitype chi. Next base: position 3,939,468 of record OX375836.1, read on the forward strand.
TCTTTGACAGCCGTTAAGGGTCGTCAGAAGCTCGACAGTCTGACAACCAGTCTTACCAAGGGGTATCGTATTGTCCAGTAACTGGGTTGCGGGGGTCAGATAGGCAGAGCTCTATGTAAAATAGTGTAGTATTCAACTGCATTCGATTAAACAGGTAGCCGAACCCGACATAGTTGGGGAAAATGCTAGGCACATGTTCCGAACGCAGTCAGCTTTTCCAGGTATCTGGCGAAGAATTGAAGTTACTGACATAGCTGGCAGAGTAAGTAAGCTAAAATACCAGTGGGCTGGCCATGTTTGACGAAGGACCGGTGGCCGATGGAGCAGATGAGTCGAATCAAACGAGCCCAAACTCGATGGGGTTGTGTCGTTTTATTGCGGAGTTCCTATGACCACCTTCAAGCTCCAGCATCACAAACAAACGCAACCAACATACCCGAAAAAACAACGGCGGCGGCGTTTTTGCCCTTTCAGTTGATACCCATATTGTAGGTGTGCATTAAAAAATAATAATCCGCTATCTTAGGTGTTCCGCCATGTTGCATTTACAATGACGTCACACAGCTAACCATGCATTATCATCCAAACTAAACGTGTATACAAAATTTCAGCTCAATCGGTTATAGATATCTGCTTCAAAATTGAGTTGCAAGATTTTATCCGGACAAACATAGTTGTATACATACATTGCAAGTTAAATAAAAGCTTGTAAAAATACTAACTTTGCAGGAGAGGAAAGATTACAACGGGTTCTAACATTTTTCTATGGAAGCTGGCTTATTCACCCGTCGCCATTTCGATTTTTTTGCATAGTTTCTACACTTTCCACGTACCATGAAAGTAGTATTTGAGGGTAGGGGACAGTAATTACTGCATGTTAAATGATTTTCATAGTTGTCATAAGGCGACGTTTACCTCCAAATATATCGGAAACGTGACACTTTAGGGTTACCATATTACATGACTTTTTTTATTATTTTAAAGGTGTCTCATATAAACCATACCACATTCATCTTGCGCGGTAGTTTTGAATAAAATCAAAATGGCGGCGGGTTGCAAATGCCCACAGACTGCATAGAGATACTACGTATGATATGCCACAAAGGTTCGAACCCCGTTGTTAAGTTTAACGTTGCAGCTGAAGGAATGATTGCAGGTAACTTGTCTGTCTCTCTATTTATCAAATAAAACACTTTTTATTCTTAACTAAATTTTATTCCACACTACATGTAGGTACAATAATAAAGTAAAAAATGCGCATTGGACGGAGCTTAGTCACTATACTAAAGTCTACATTAGTCAGTACATTACAAAGCGTAGTCAGTTAGTTTGAAAACGACTGAGTGACTGTTAGTAAGAAATTATAAAGAAGACATTAATGACATACAAAAAAAACCCAAGATACACAATCAGCGTCTCAAAAAGGTCCGCATAAATAGGGCGCAATGTGCGCAGGTGTCAAAAGTATCATGAGCAGAGATCGGATATTCGGATGCATATTCACCTAAAGTTGAGATGTCGGCTAACATGGAATGCGCTTTTGTATCGAAAAAGTAACAATTTAGGTAAGTAATTTGTTTATTTTTGGTTTTAACTGATACAAACCACCCCTCCTTCAGTACATACACATATTTGTATCGGGTTAAACATTAATTTTAAATTAATACACATCTGAATAGTTATGCAATCCAAGACTCCCGGGGTTTTCAATAAATATTACTAATAATTTATAAAGCCGCTTCCATACTTTCATAACTAAAAATCATCTTTAGGTAAATATGCATCCGATCCGATCTCTGATCATCAGTAATTTTTCAGTGTTTTTGGACATTGGTTTGTAAAAACCACTTTAAGACATGCGTGTAAGGTTGAATTTGCAAAAAAAAATGTTTTTATCATAACTATAACCACTTACGTATAATTGGAGACAGTTTTAAGTGTTACTTTACTTCGACACTGTGCATCTTGGGTTTTTTGTATATCAATGTAAGATATGTAAATTTTTCTGGTCGGTATGAAACATTCAACCACCTCGCACGCTATGCAAATTGTCAAGCACTGCTACAATTTGTCACCTAATTTTGCGGTAATTTTAGTCCGAGGACCTTCCACTATCAGCTTATAATGTTCCAACTGCTGGGACACGGGGCTCCTCTTGATGAGAGGAACTGGGCCGTAATCCACCACGCGGGCCCAGTGCGGGGTGGTAGATGTCACACGTCTTCGATTTTTTGGTTCTAGGACATGCCGGTTTCATCACGATGTTTTCGTTCACCGTTTTGTGAGCAGTGGTGATGAAAAGCGCCTGTCCGGATTCAAATCTACGACATACAACTTTGTAAGTCGCAGCCACTGCTCAAGAAACTCCAGAAACTTGGCCTTATACACTTTATTTTAAAGTACACTAGTAGAAAAAAGATGTAGAAAATGTATAACTCAGTCGTTTCATCAAATAGGTAGAGTTTCCAATAAATATGAACATTGTGCATTATAATCAAGACACTTATCAAAAAGGCACAAACAGTGATTGTAATACTTTTCATTTTATGGCGTAACAACAGTCATTTTATTACATAAATCTGTAAACATGTCAATTTATAAAATTACGTGAAAAAAAAATTGCTTCAAAAAGTGCATTATACAAATTTTCTTTGTAAAAAGTAATGTTCTAAAATTCATACAGACTGCCCGCAGTAAAATCAAATTCAGAATGTGATCGCATTTTACTAAGGCCGCTTGTGTGAGACATTATCTAAAATAAAAATATTGCTATCTTTCTTTAACATACAGAGCAAGAAAGAGATGAACGAGGTTTAGAGACGTCAAACCATTGTGTCAAACGAATTTTCAGTTTATATGTTACAGTCCTTTCTCAGCTTTTTGACCGCTGACAGCAACCTTATTGCTATGATTATAAAGAGCACTGTGATTTTGACAGTTATTAATGGCAGCAACCCAATGGCAACCTTATTGCGACGATGTTAAAGATCATTGCGATTTTGACAGTGATGCAAATTCAGAGGTATATACAAGGTGTAACAGAATAGACGCAAGACCTGAAAGTAGTTTGTTCCTAATTGATTACTGAATCGATTTCAGGTATTTTTTAAATTATGTATTTTGCCATACCTACCACTGATTAAGCCAAAGAAAATTCAATCTTATACGAAAATAAATAAGACTCAATTTTAAATGCATAAAGTAATGCTTGGGTCGACACGTTTTTCTTAATAATATCAGTTAGCTTTAAAACAAAAATAGTTTTGGTCATCGTATTATGCTTTTAACTCAATACTCTAGGGGTATATGAGGTCTTGCGTTAATTATGTTACTCGTTGTATAACCGTGTTAAAGACCGACTTTCAGCGTGTTATATAAAGCTTGTATATTCTGTCGTCTCTTTCATATTTGATGCAAAAAACAGTGGGCACATTAAAGGCTGCAGGCACAAGCCGCCTATTTTCAAGAGGGACTGGGCTGTATTCCACCACGCGGGCCCAGGGCGGGTTACTAGATGTCACATGTCTTCGAATTTTTGGTTCTACGAGAGTTTCCTCACGATATTTTCCTTCACCGTTTTGAGAGCAGTGGTGATGAAATAATTACACAAGGTGAACCGCCTGTCTGGGTTCGAACGGTCGACCTACAACTTGGTTTTTTTTTTTTTTTTTTTTTTTTTTGGGTGGGAAATCATTAAATAACTTCTCCCGCTCTGGGTGGAGCGAGAGGGCGTGTCAGACTTTTACTGACTAAAACCCACCCGTGTTCCCTCAGTTGCCTGTGTGCCAGGGGCCGCGGTATCTCTTTCGAACAACCCGCACCCCTGGCAGGCATCGGCCCTTGCGGACCCCACCCTTTGGTGCTGACACCTACAACTTGGTAAGTCTACCACTGGCCACCAGCTGTTCTGATATCTCTATCAATGAAAAGAAAGCAATATGTTTTATTTTGTCAGTCCCAGATTAAAGCCTAATTTTATCTAATTGTTTTGGCAGTTTTATAAAGACACCGATTCACGTCTAAACTAGGTGGGCACACATTCGTTATAGATGCATTAATATTACATCATTCAACAACATTTGAAACTACATAATAATATGTAATTGATACCATTCAACATTTTTTTTTGTATGTAATTTTACGAATAATATACAAGGGTGGCAGGAACGCGCATTGTGAAGCCATGAATCCAGCACGTATAATTGCTTGATTTTGCATGAATTGTCGTATTGTTGTCTCCAAGTTGTATGTAATATGTTGTGTGGTATGTAATAGTAAAATTACTACAGTTTTCTACCAAAAAATAAGTACTTATACAAATAAAAATATTATTCGTAAAACTGGATAAAACTGCAAAATACTTAATTACACTTTAAATTATAGATATTTCATTACATTCGCATTATACACATATAATAATTATGTTAAAAATTAACATCATATAAAAATAATATACATCAATTTGAGATTCTTAACAATAAAATATTTCGCTTAAAAATTATTAAAATTAATTAAAATATTTAAGGACGGAAGTTCTATAACAAATAAGGGCTTATATTTTGAAACTTAGTAATTAATATTATAATACAGTCCTTGCAACGAAAAATAAGCTATATTGACTGGGACACTCGATTTAGTTCTGTATGAATAACCTTATGAGTACATAAGGCCACGGGTAACTGAAAATTTGTATGGCAATCGGTTGTCATGGTATTGTAAAGTTTGTATGCTCAGCATGAAACCTTACGTTGACTGGCAGCCATTGATTGGGCTATCTATGATTGAACAGCCAGAAAATTTTAGTTTGAATTTAAGAATAAATTTGACAGAGGTTTTTGTTCCGCAGATGATTTCATTATTATATTAGGCGCAGTGTTGTGTTGAACTGATTACTTTAAAATATACGTGGAATCACGAATTTAAACTCCTAAAAATATTTAATTTGTAGCTAGATCCCCCCAACACAACAATATTGTGATACGTAGGAATGAGGAAAATGTCTTGAGGAAAGTGTTGAGTATGAATGTCGATGGTTATAAGAGTAGGGGGAGACCAAAGAAACAATGGATGGACTGTGTGAATGGTGATATGTGTTCGGTGTTTTCACCGAACACCTTAGTTTGCAATATCGGCGCGACGCGCTGACCTAATTTTATTACTCATTTCTTGTTAATTTATATTAGATTCAGTGCACTTTTGTCTACCGCGTTAGCCGGGTGAATTCATCAACATTTTGACATTAAGGTGAATGCGCAGTGGTAGACCGCGAAATTCAAATTTTCTTACGTTTTTGCAATTTTCAGGTCAGTATCAGGTTGTATCCTGATCAAAATGTGATTTGCGAATATAACAGGTACGTGTTTACAGAATTTAGTCATTAGAATGTCTAATAAATCTCTTAAAAGTTAGATTTCTTCCACAAGCACTTTTCCATAAGAAATTTGTTCTTATGGAACAAATCTAACTTAGAAAGATGTATTATTGATTCTAATGATTATAAATCTGTAAATACGTACATGTTATAGTCGCAAATCATATTTTGATCAAGTAACAAGCTGACACTCACCTGAAAATTGCAAAAAACGTAACAAAATTTTAATTTCGCGCTTTACCACTGCGCATTCACCTTAAGAACAGTTTGAGAGTGAATCAATAGATAGTATCTGGGTCGGACTGGGCCAGAAGGGCCTGGGTGGCTCCCCAGAAGCCCGGGAGCCGAGACTGGATAATAGTAAATGGGAAATGAAAAATACAATTTATTAATTATATTATCAACGATATATATTATTACGTACCTAAGTACAGTTCCAATTATTCTAATAATATAACAAAATAATGAAGCTACCCAACAACATTTTTTTAAAAGAGGTGAAATTTTAGCTAACTCGATGACTGCTGAACTCGTCATCCTTGATTAGATCCGATTCTGTGTTTAATATAATCAACGTATCTAACAGTTCTTGCCCCAGTAGAGAACGAAGTCTCGTTTTATGCGCTTCAACACTGAAAATTGTCTTTTTTATATCTCTGATACAATGTCAATTATATGTTATGCTATAATGATACAAGTAAGTAAATAAGTTGTTTCGATCAAAAGCCGTTCAGAAATTTTCGAAGCTAGTTAACAAGGATGGCCTGCTCAGGTTTAACCATTTTTGAATGTTTAGGTAGATATATTTCATTTCTCTTCAATTGTATGAACGAACCATCTGATCTAGTTTACATTTAGGTCGCAAGAGATGAGACCTAGCCTGCGAGGGCCCCCTATCTTACCTACCGCCTGGCATGCGGCAAGCCCTGCAAGTCATGCCTGTGGGGAGCCCGGGCAAGATGGGGCCCGGCTGGAAAATGCCACCCCGACTATATGGCCAGTCCGACGCTGGATAGTATTCAACATAAACAGCTGTTTTACTTTTGGTGTATTATTGTATGAAACATAAAAAAGTGATTTGAGCATTCCAAATAACAATATACAGTCCTACCACAGACATTTTTATAAATTACTAAACTTTTATATGTTTCATGTAACAGAGCATCAAACGATGCCCGAAAATTATGAAACATCCTTTGCTGAGACAAGGTTTTTACTGACTTATGTAAACAAATTTTAAATTTTTTTTGAGTGCTCCCTAGACAAATAATGAAATTGTCCCGGACATATTTATATTTTAAGTTTTTGGCTATGTCTAAACCATAATCACTCATAAAATCTCGAGTCAAACGCTCAAATTCAAGAAAAAATGTGTAAGCACCCTAAATTAACTCTTCGCATGTTAAGTGCACACCATGTGTTCCGATCAATAGGATTTCTATTGTGTCTGCTAATTAGACGCGCTACGGGTTAATAATAAAAATAATAAGTAGGATGGTATGACATGTAGCTAACTCACACTTCAACAAAATACAGTTTTCGTTGCAAGGACTTTGATTCAATGAAGAATTAAATAATTATATTTTCTGCCATTTTTGGACCATGTAAATTCCCTTCGGTAACCTCCCAGTGAACAATATTTAACGAATTAATACTTTTCGGAATTTTCTTAATATCCGTGCATAATAAACAGGGGCAAAGGACACACTTATCGTGCCTTAAATTATCTTCTTTATTGTTTAAAGAGGATGCGTTAACGTAGCTCGCGAAATTCAAATTTTCTTACGTTTTTAGGGTTCCGTACCTTAATAGGTAAAAAAGGACCCCTTATAAGATCACTCTCTTGTCCGTCTGTCTGTGTGTCACCACCGATTTTCTCAGGAACGGGTGGACCTAGCAAGTTGAAATTTATACCAGATACTGAGGTCTATAGTCCCTATTAGGTGTATAAAAATCAAGGTCCAGAGTCAACACGACAAGAAGATATGGGCAAATTTAGATTTTCGCGAAAACTTCTAAGTACCATTAGTTTTCAACTTTTTTTTTTCTGAATTTTCCCTTTACTGTTCAACAAAAACTGATATCGCGAAAATGCAATAAAATTTGAATTTTGCGGTCTCCTCTAGCGCTTTTCCCATATACTTACTAAAGATATGAAAGTACAAAATGTTTTATAAAACTTTGCAAGGCGTTTTATTTAGTTCTATCAATCAATTTATACCTATGTCAGTTGACTGATGGATGTACAGTCACCAGATAACTAACCAGGGGTCTACTCTGTAAGCACGAAATCCGTAATCTCGGTCGAAGTTACGGGCGTTTCCTACTCCGTACCACTTACGGACCTATGATTAGTTTGGGGCCCAAACTAAGAATTAATTACTACACGATTTGACAGCTGTCCCTACTCCCCATATGGTTTTCCCCGTCCAAAAAAGTTAATTAATCAGCTGTAGGAGTCACTTCGAAGTTTTGAACTATTTTCGGACGGGGCCGTATTTTCGTTGATGGAGCTAGAGAGTAGCCCCCCAGGGTTGTCGGATATAGTTGAAGTTTTTTAAGAAACCGGTGGATGTATAGTATGACGAACACGGTGTATAGTTCACTCATACTCTATGGATAAGGGAGGATCCTCCGACTAGACGGGTGTTGTGTCTGGTGGGCAACTGCCCGACGGTTGTTTGGAAGTCGCGACGCCCCCGTAAGGGAGCGTGGCGAGCGGTGCCGGGGCTTCACCCCCTGGCCGCGGAGGATATACGCCGTGCCCGACAGTTGTTGTAGGGACGTTGTATATATGCCAGTCACGCGGTAAACTCTGATTGCGCGATACAGGATTTTTGTGACGTCAGGTCATCGATGCGTAGTTCGCATGTGGCGCTGTAGATGCCGCCACAGATGTTTTTGAACGAAAGGAGATCAGCCATATTAGGCCCTAAATCCAAAGTGCTGATTCGTTCATCTTGAACAAGTATTACCTCTGCGGGTGTTTCTATAACATGTTTTGTTTTTTTGCATTTTAACTTAATATCAATGTCACCTTTTATTTGGTTACGCCTATCGGTAGTTATATATTTTATTAAAATGTATAAAACTAGATTTTAAATTACAAAAAATAGCTGATGGAATGGTCGTAGAGATTCGGCGCAATATTAAAAAAATATAACGAGGACGTCCCCAACCAGGGTAACACATTTTTTTCTTCGGTCGGTCACTTTGGGTTTTGGGCCCAACTTTCTATGAAATGTGACTGGTCTCCTTTAATTTTATAAATTAACTGTTTGTTTTTTATTAATTAAATTAAATTGTTTAAGAAAACATCCATCGGTTTATTAATAAACTTCAACTACATCCAACGATTCTTGTTACCTATCTCTTTTGGTGACCGTACCTATGTATTAAAAAAATTGCCAAAAGTTCTGCGAACTACGGCGTATGCAGACGATAGAATTGTTGTGAGTTAGAGTCTGCGATGTTAGTTTTGTTAGATCACGTTCGACATATATTGCTACGGGATTATATCGCGCACTTGAGTTTGAACTCTCTGTATTGAACTGAGCATTGAGAATCCAACACACTGAAAAAACACATTGTTCGATTTTTGCTTAGCAGTGCGTTGAAGATGGAGTGCACGAAAAACTCCCACCGTGATATTTTTATGCTCATGCTACGTGGACTATTTACATTTGTTGACCCCTGTTGACAGTTTTAACGGAAAAAAATGTCAGTCGTTTGTCACAGCGCACAAAATTGCACAGATTTTTCTAATGTCCCAGTCATGAACGCAACAAAATTCGGTCTTTAGTACTGAGGGCTCGGAAGAGCGACACAGATTTTTGGCAGACTTCAACGCGCACAAATTCTGTCGATTGTATACGCCGCCTTTACAAAGATAACTACACAAAAAATCCTGCAATTTATAACCTACCAAAGTTAACACTATTCACACAGGAGTTTCAAGACTACCCTCGCCGGGGGACGAAATCTCAGCAAGGGGCGTAGTCTCGCTGGGCTGGTCCGGGGCCGCGTATCATATCTGGGAAGCCGGCATCGTGGAGACAGTGCTGTGGGGGGTGGTGGGGCGGGACCCGGCTAGGGACGCGTTGAGGGACGCCATTGTACCCATCTGGAGATGAAAAAAAAAACAGAATTATTTTCAGGTGATTTCTCTAAGCTAAAACACACACGGTAAGGTATAAGCCGGTCTATTCTGTAAAAATATCACCGTATGAAACTTAGGTGAAGTGAGCTGTCCACCAGCTATGCTATTCTGTAACCATCTCACCGTGTAAAGTGAGCGTGGAGTGAGCTGTCAGTGCCATTCCACCTGATGCTAGGGTTGCCATGCATTACATTTACAATCATAATCGAGATTATATCTCGATTATGATTGTATGCTAATTCTTTTGATTTTATTACGATTTCAAAGCTAGTGTTTAAGTGTGCACCATGCATTAGTAGGCACACGTAGTGTTTTTTTGGAAGTGGGTTGTTTTTTTTTTTTGGAAAAGTTTTTATTTTTCACTTTTTAGTTATAGTACCTACCCCACACCAATTCGAAATTTCATCATCCTTGGGGTCAAAACAATGCATATTTATGCGATAGCAGCAATCGCGGTGAATTTGCTGTAATTTTGTTAAGAGTTCCGTTGTCTGTCTCCGAAACGCATCATCAGATCTATACGAAAACTAAACGGCAAGCACTAGCTTTCAAATAAAAAAAAATCATCAAAATCGGTTCACCCAGTCGAAAGTTCTGAGCCAACAAACAAAAAAAAAAATTGAGTCCAATTGAGAACCTCATCCTTTTCTTGAAGTTGGTTAAAAAAAGAGGCGGTTCTCAATTCGTTTGGTTTTTCAGTTATGTTTTTTACTTCAGAGCACCGTCATTTTATAAGCTGATTAGAAAAATTCTTCTTTTGTTTGAAAGGGCAAATAGCAACTTAAATCTTCTTCGTCTTTGATGTATCTTAAGAACTATTGTGTTTTACCCATATTTGCAAAATAAAATGCTTCAACTGCCTTTATCCCAATTTATTTGTGAATGAACGAATGAATGAATGACACGTCTTTTTCTACCACACTTCTCTATTAGTCGTCATATCCGTAGTCTCCCCCTTTCTAACCATATCATCATTCACACGCTCTTATGCCCGGGCTACACGAGGCTAGTATCCTAGCTTCAAAAACTAGCCTCGTGTAACCCGGGCATTTTTATGTCCTCTCGACAATAGCAATCCATGAGTATTCATGTATTACGCTTTTCACCATCTGGTAGTACCAGCCATGGACTCCACGAGACAGGCTTGACCTAGTATGGAGTTCATAAACAAAATGTTTCCTTTGCGTCTTATTCCTGTTTTTTTTCCTTGTTAACTTAGGTACTAATGTAGACTTCAAGGAATTGTAAAGCACTGTTTTTTTTAAATAAAATAACATCTTAACTTCAGATCCTTTAGCAACGAGCTGCACAGTAAATAAAAAACAAAACTCACCCTCAAATGCGCCAAATCTTCCAACTTAGTTAGATCAGCCAGTTCCAAGTACAGGCTGTACACCAGCACCCAGCCATACGTGCCCGTCACACAGAACACGATCCAGAACAGGCACATGATGACGTTGTAGGCGAAGATCATGTCGTTGACTATGGATGCGAACACGAACGCGATCAGGCGGAAGACTATGAATACGCCGAAGGTGTACAGCCACGGGACTATGCGTTTTTCGTATTCCTGTAATGGAGAAATTGAGACATAAGGTTATTCGTAAATATGTGAGCATCACAGAATTAATTGGGTAGTAATAAAAGCTCCGAAAAAATTTAAATATTGAGCATACTCAAAATATGAAATTTACTGCTTAAAATACTAATTTTCCGACAACTTGTATGCGACTACAAATAAAAAAAACGACCGAGTAAAATGCTGAAAATTCCGAAAAATTAAAACAGCATTTGCTGACGTAATATTTTTCCACCAGCATAGATTGCATTTTAACGAAAACTACAGTTAAAGCATGTTCATCCCAAAACCCGGATTAGAAAATGGTGAAAAAAATTCTGCGAGCAACTTGGAAGTAGCGCTCGCCGGCCGCTACCGCGGCACCGCTCGCTCAGCTCGCGCGCTTTTGGTCACAGTTCTAACCTAACCTAACCTATTTCACAAAATTGAGGGTTAAAAAAGTTATTCTTCAACCAATATTAGATATTAAGCTGGTTTAGAGAGCATAAGAAAACGATTATTTTAGCAGAACATATGCTGTCGGAAACTTAGTATTTTTTGTCGGAAGTTTGGTATTTTTATGGTATTTAATTTTAACACAGCATATATAGTATTACAGTCAACCACAGATCGCAGGAAGTTAATTTGTTTTTCGGAAGCTTTATTATTTTCCGAATTAATTTATGTTGGTGGAAAGCTTCTATAAGGAAAGGTAATTATTTGATTTGTATTGCTCGCTTTGTTTTTTGTTGTTTTAATTCGTATTAGTTAAGCGTGTATTATTTAAGTAAAGTCATAATTAGTTATTTTGTACCTACCGACCGTTTTTTTTTTTGTTATTTAAGTTAAGTGTTTATCAGTGGAAACTTGTGAATGGGCTTCAGCTTCCTATTGTTTAATAACATTGTTTATGTTAGCTGTAAGTTTCCCAAATAAAATAAAATAGCACTTCGGCTGCGACTTGTAGACCATTTTGATTGATTGATTGATTTTGACCATTTCGATTTATAGAACATTTTATATTCTACTGCCTTTTGAAAGCGGCTTCGCTCGCGCGGAGGTCGGTGTATTATACATATAAATCTTCCCCATGAATCACTCTGTCCATTGATTAAAACCGCATTAAAATCCGTTGCGTAGTTTAAAAGATCTAAGCGTATAAACAAGGCTTTGTTTTATACTATATAAAGATTAAGTACCTGGTACTTATTGACAGGCCTACAGTGTCCTCCCATACCTATTAATACTGTTACGAGCTTGGGGTTCGTGACAATTAAAAACTGCCAATATAAATTACCAACAATGACACTTTAATTAAACACAAATTACAAAACACAATTTCACTACTGATCACTCTAAATCGCACTTGAAGATCGCTTCAGATGATCTCGCCTGTACCGCTTGTTCAATACTGCCGGATCTTAATCCGTTCCGGCCTTTTATAGGGCCCTAGCAACATTCTAGAAACGAAGCATCTAGAATATTCGAGTACATACCGGCCCCGACTGAACAGGTGTTGATAATTCTAGAAGATTCTGGTATCGAAATTTCTAGATAGATCTTGACTCAAGTAATTCTGCTACTCGATACTAGATGGCGTTAGTGGTAACTAATTACATTAGCTTTAGCGCGTAACAATACTGTGATTTGAAAACATTGTAGAAGCCAAATTTTTAAAAAGTAACCGTGGAGTTTCTTACAAGCTCTTCTCCATAGCAAACAACCAATTGGAACCATGCACCTAGCGTTATGTTTAATAAGTGCCCATGTAGGTTTATGTGAAATAAAATATTTTGATTGACTACGTCCCCATTGATTTCGTATTTTGCCCAGACAAACTATAACACCCCCTAATCCCCCTTTACAATAAAACAATAACTTTATGATTTACTTAAATAAGTATTCGTGCCAAGTGTAAAGTTTAATATGATTTTTCAAATGAACTAAATCCCCCTTTATCAACCCCCTTTAAGGTCGAATTTCCGAAAACCCCTTCCTAGTGCTTCCCTACATTGTATAATGAAGCTGTATACAAAATTTCACCAGTTCGAACCTGCGACCTACAACTTGTAACTTGTAAGTTGTTACCACTGAGCCACCACTGAGCTGTAGCTTGTGGGTTGGTCTATTTTGGCATAACTGGGAGCAATTAAAGTTGCGATCCCGCCTTGATCAGTTCATAAATAAAAATAAACACACACTTATCAGAGCCGAAGGAAGCAAAGGAGCCGAAAGAATCGATTTTTAGAATTAGGCCGGCCATGGACTGGTCGAGCTGTTAGCCACTGACCAACATACCCGAGAAAAAAATCTAATAATATATTATTGAGATAGCTTAGGCAAAAAGCAGTCGGAAAATGTTAGTTTTTGTTCATGAAATAATAAAATAAATTTTAAAATTCAATTAATAGAAATCAGTTTTTTTTATTTGTTTTTGAACACTGAAATAGTAGCCGCCATATTATTACGTCATACCGCTGTATTAACTAATCAACTGAACAACTTTGTACTTTTATTATTATCATTCATTCAGGAACAGCAAACCAACGATAAGTAGAATAATAACTCTCTTTTTTCTCTCATTTAACTCTCTTTTTAAAAGTATTAAGAATTATTTATGGGGTTAAATATAATGACCACCATAAAATGCTTTGATACCCTTAGTTCTTTTATCAAAAATATAAACTTGACACCAGAAAAATAAAGTCGAAAATTACAATAGTATTTTAGTCACGACTGCACTTTAAATTGTATTCGAACACCAAATGTAGTAAATGATCACCAAATCTTAGCGAGCAAATTCATGCACTATTTCTATCTAAATAAACCACTGTCATTGTTAGGTTAGGTTAGTTTATTTGTAGTCATTTTGCCTAAACAGGATAGCGAGATGTTAAAACTTTGCTTATAATTTTACATTAAGATGCGGGTTTAATTTTGGTGATCATTTACTATTTTTGTCTGTTATATGTTACTATATCTGGTGTTAAGTTAAACATAACCCATTATTTACTATCAAAATCAAAATATTTTATTTCACATAAGCCTGCATGGGCACTTATGAAACGTCAGAAGCTAGGTGCACGGTTCCAATTTGTCGTTTCCTATGGAGAAGAGCCGGCAAGAAACTCCACGGTTACTCTTTTAAAAATAATTGGCTTTTACAATGTTTTCAAATTACAGTGATAATAGGTATGGGAGGACAGTGCAGGCCAGTCAATAAGTACCAGGTACTTAGAGGAATGAAAATACAGAATAGAAAACGTCTACAAATCTAGTCTCTAAGGCCTACAACGTTCTCTCATTCACAATATGTAAAATATCAGCGCATTTGTTTACACAGCAAACGCGGTCGACGCACAGTCGAGATGGTTAAAAGAAACGGGCATTAGTTGATTCCGAAACTAGTTTTGAGTGAACCCATAAAGAACTATACTTCATTTGAAATAAGATTAGACATTTAAACAAACCTTTTTTGACAGTCCGTTCAACCGATTCTGACTTTTATCTCGTAGGCATAAGGAAGGCATTAAAAGCAAAGAAGTAGTTACAATACCAACTGTTTACTGCAGCTGCCATTTGACATGCCACCAACGCAATAAAAGTCAAAATCGGTTGATCGGACTGTAAAAAAGTTTTAGTTAAATGTCTAATCTTATTTCAAATGGAGTATATGAACATACGATTTTTTTATATTTTTTTTGTCGGGCATCTCGCAGTTGACCTTGAGAGGCCGTGACTGCTTAACCGGGCGTTCCTGAGGCTGCCATTAAGAGTTAACTTAACGCCTCCAGCCAGGTCTTACAAACTAAGCGACTGCACGCTGAGGGCACCCCCTGTGGGGTACGGGCCTCAGCTCAGGGCGTCAATGACAGGGGGACAGCTGTTATTGGGGACAGGCTGGATGAAAATATTGGCATTATTATTATTAATCGGGGAATTTAAAGCTACTGGCTCAGCTGCGGCGCGGGCTGGCGCTTCAACGAGCAAGGGTCGGTCGGGTTTGAACATACGTTATATAAAATTAGCTTATGTGAAAACTATCTTACCTTATTTTTTCCTTGCATAACTAACTACAGGATGTCAGCATGAATGGTGAACGAATGAGTGAATTAGTATAAGTGAGTATATGAATAAAACATTGAAGTTAAAAGTATGCGTTAGAATTAGAAATGATGTGCTACTAGCTTTTGCATGCGGCTTCACCTGCGAAAATTATCAAACGGGAACGTGATACCCGGATTAAAAATGTCCCATGTCTTAGACCGTAGGACAATGTTCATTCCAGGTCATGGTCTAACTGCGTGCCAAAAAGGACATCACCCATTTTGTTCGGCGATTTGGGATTTAAATAAATAATACATAGTTTAAAAAAACTAAAAAACACTATTTAAAAACCAAACTAAAAAATTAGAAAATAATTTAATTCTATCAAAAACCGTGAGGTGCTTTTTGAGGTATTTTTATAATCAATTAATATCAATCACACAAATTATTTTCTATTTTTTAGTTCTGAAAATTAAAATAATTTGTGAACAAAAATAGAAAATAATTCTTCTACCAATATAAATGTGTCAAATTTGTATGTTCAGATGTTTGTTACTCAATCACGCAAAAACAGCAGAACGGATTTGGATGAAATTTGGAACACAGATAGTTTATATCCTGGAAAACACATAGGCTACTTTTATCCCGGTAGTACGTTCCCGCGGGATAATTTCCGACGTCCACGCGGGGAAAGCTGCTAGCAAAACCTAGTATAGCTATATTTATTTATTTATACCTTTCTCAGCGCGTTGATGAGTATGATGCTAGTCACAAGCACGGCGACGGACCCCAGCCACGAGAACAGCGCAAATATTATCAGGACATTGCGAACTGTAACCAGAAATTAATACCTTTCATTAGATATACCACAGATCATCATTCTCTTGGGATCGGCGCACTTTTTTTTTTTGGGTGGGAAATCATCAAATAACTTCTCCGGCTCTGGGTGGACCAGGAGGGCGTGTCAGACTTTTACTGACTAAAACCCACCCGTATTCCCTCAGTTGCCTGCGTGCCAGGGGCCGCGGTATCTCTTTCGAACAACCCGCACCCCTGGCAGGCATCGGCCCTTGCGGACCCCACCAGTTGGTGCTGACATCTCTGCGCGTGGAACACAACGCACCGTTGACCCGGGCTTGGTCCTTACCGGACAGCGCTTCTCACAAATCCTTTCATGCATTCTTTTTTAGAGCCACCTTGATCTAACCCTTGCAGACTGCCACTTAATGTAAAAAAACTTTTATATAAAAAATTCTCATCTAAAGAGATAAACAAAATTTGGAGTGTCTGTTTGTAATATTAAAATAACCGCTTTTTACTAAATGCATACACGGTACACATACCAAAATAACATTTTTTGTCTGTCTGTCTGTTTGTTCCGGCTAATCTCTGAAACGGCTGGACAGATTTTGACGGGACTTTCACTGGCAGATAGCTGATGTAATAGGGAGTAACTTAGGCTACTTTTATTTATTTTTATTAATAAGTATATACTTTTTTGTTAAATTCCACGCGGACGAAGTCGCGGGCACAGCTAGTTTTTAAATATGTATGAAATTAACTTGATGTGACTAGAAAGTGGATGACTACGGAGATGACAACTAATAGAGAAAATAAATAATGGGTGCTTGACAGTAAGTGATTATAAAAATACCTCAAAAAGCACCCCACGCTTTTTAATTGAATTGAATTATTTTCTCCTTTTTTTAGTTTGGTTTTTAAAGCGTGTTTTTTAGTTTTTTAAACTATTATTTATTTTCTATTATTTAGTTCTGCTAACTACAAAAACATGTTTTTTTTTCTCATTTTTTATTTTATTATTGAATTGTCATCGGTCCTCGACAAGTTTACAAAGTTTCAATGAAATCTGACCGTTTAAAGTGGGTCAAAATCGCGCTCAAAGGAGTCGGTTACATACAAACAAACATACAAGTGAAGCTAATATAAAGCGTGTAAAATGGGAACATTATAGGTTGAATATGCTTATCCTATACTGTACATGTGCATATTTCCAGGTACAGACGCCAGAACATCAAGCTACCCCAAAATGTCAAATTTTCCCAATTGAACATGAACCCTATGCTTAAGTTATAAAGTTGAAAATCTATCAAAGAAATTTGACAGATTGGGGTAGCTTGATGTGCTGGCTTCTGTACATATAATGATAAATGATTTTATTTCTGTAAGTGGGTTTGTACAAACACTTTTACACGTCAATCATATTTTTTAAACTAGATGAGGTCGGAGTTTCCTATCTGACTACTGTGAGCAGAAATACCGAAACAAACTCTAGAGGTCACAGTCTCTTTTAAAGTCCAGACATAATCTTGGTCAGATCATGTGAAGACCATGTGGATTGAAATGGTCTTTTGAGGAAGAACCATACAGATTGAGTGGACCTGTGGACCATATACAACGTGTAACAGAATGGATGCAAAACCTGAAAGTAGTTTGTTCCTAATTGACTACTGAATCGATTTCACTAACTTTTAATATAAGTATTTTTTAATTAAATTACCACTGATTGAGCCAAAGAAAATTCAATCTTATGCCAGAAGAAATAAGACTCCATTTTAAATGCATAAATAAATGCTTGGGTCGACACGTTTTTCTTAATATTATCAGTTAGCTTTAAAAAATAAAAAAAATAGTTTTGGTCATCGTATTATGCTTTTAACTCAATACTCTAATTGGGGTGTATGAGGTCTTGCGTTAATTATGCTACTCGTTGTATAACAGCTATAATCGATGCTTGAATACTGCAGCATTTTAAATAAACTGTTTACATAGTTTGCTGGTGCACATTGTCTGTTATTTCGTAATAAATAAAATATATATTACCTGGAGGACTCCCAACGTAGACAAACTGATAGCTGATGACGTAGTACCCGGTGTGCGTGAAGCCCGGTGTTGCCATGTACAAGCAGTACAGGTCGAAGATACTCTCCGCAAATGTGAAGAGAGCCATGAACTGGAAAAAAATGTTCTTGTAAGAATTTGTACTCTTATCAGCATTTTAGCCGTAAGACATCCACTGCTGGACATAGGCCTCCACTTTGACCGGTTCCGTGATGCGAGCATCCACCGGAGTGCGGTCCACCTTGTGGGAGGCCTTCCAGTACGCGGTCGCCGGCCATCTGTTCTGCGAGCAATGTGCTTTGCCCACTGCCACTTTAGTTTGGCAACTCTTCGGGCTATGTCGGTTACCTTGGTTCTCCTGCGGATTAGACTTGTGTAAGTAATGCGATGTTGCATTGCGCGTCATATAACTCGACCGCGCACTGTAGCATTACACATGACTTGACCAAATTAATCATGACACATGACTCTCAAACATGACGCGCGGGCCATGACGCGCTGTTCGACGCTCGTAAACTTCTATCTCGGTCATTTTCGCTCTGTGTGACTGTGTGCAAGTGAGAAAGAGCATGCGCCGCGCGCCGGTCGTTTGGGAGCGAAATAAGTGAACTATTATTTAGAACCGTATTCTTGAAGAAATAAGGTTTACGTTTTACTGACAACGCAATCATGACTCTGTATCAGATCCTATGACATTACCAACGCTTTGCCGCGCGCTACCTATGATACAAAAAAAAACAGTAACACGAAACAAATATAAAACTGAGTGCTGTGTTGTGTTTATGATTGTGAGGTAAATTATTGTGGAATTCATGAAGTATTGAGTGATATTTAAAGAAATAACTTAAAACTGTAAATACATACATAGATTTTTATTACGTAAGTGTTAAGTTTTAAGTGAAAATATCTTATGGCGACGAAAAGAATGATTGCGAATTAAATCAAGATTCATCACGAGACAATCATTGTACATAAAATCGATTTTTAAATACGCCAATATTCACAGTGATGGTCAATAATATACTATTATTATCTTCTACAACGCAAGCATTTCATTACAATAGCCATCGCGCGTGATGCTTCATTTCGCGTCATGTTTGGAGTCATGAGTCATGGTGTAATGTAAATGCGGTACGAATGCGCGAGCATTTCATTACAATAGACATCATGCGTGACGCGTCATTTCGCGTCATGTTTGGAGTCATGGTGTAATGAAACATTACTCGGTACGAAATGTAATGTCATATGACATCACTTTAAAAAGCACTGTTTTGCGCATGTCTACTGCGGATCTCTTCATTTATGATTCTATCGCGTCGGGAAATTCCAAGCATAGCCCTTTCCATTGCCCCTTGGATGACTTTCAGCCTTCTCATGACGCCCATTATGAGCAACCACGTTTCAGTGCCATAGGTCATCATTTGTAGTCTAATAGGGTATTTTCCAATTTATAAAAAAAACATTTTAATTTGAAGATGGGAGAAAATATTTAACAGGAAAATAAAAATAAATTTATTTTTATCCATTTTCTCAATTAAATCTGATTAAAATCAAATTTATTTTTAGTTGTTTTGAATTTACCGCCAAAACGCTCCTTACGATGACATTTTATCACGTGACGTCAGACGTGTGTAAACGGTACTTCGTGTGGCGCAGTTTTAGCAGTATTTGTGCAAAGAGGCACCGCACACCAGTAATTCCCTCTTTTTATCCATTAAAAATCTTGTTAAATTATAAACTCGACATACACTTGATAACAACTACCTACTTTCGTTTACACAAAGTTGACGTCATGTGTGGTCACGTGATAAAATTACATCGTAAGGAGCTTTATGGCGGTAAATTCTTTAAACAACGAAAAATCAATTAAAGTGTTTTTAATTGAGAAAATGGATACCAATCAATTTATTTTTAATTTTTTGTTACATATTTCGTCCCAATCTTCAAATTAAAATAGTTTATAATAAATTGGAAAATACCCTATTACATACAATAAATATCTTATTATATTCTCACTGGATTGGATACCAGCCCAATATACTTTACAATACAATGTTCCTACCGCTGGGATTGAGGTCTTTTCTTTGTGAGAAGGAATGGTCTGTAACCTGCCATGTGGGGCCAATTCGAAATGGTCAGGTGGGTATTTAAGGGTCTGAGAGGGAATATAATCAGTATGAAATAGGTATTATGTACAGACCATATTTTTTGTTTTTAGTTTTAGTATTATCAGTGGAAACTTGTAAATGGCGTTCAGTTTCATATTGTTTAAGAACACTGTTTAAGTTAGTTGTAAGTTTCCCCAAATAGAATAACTTAAAATAAAGAATAAGTCTTTTAAACAGGACAGTGTTTTCAATAATTATTTCTTCAACGTTTTAGGAGCAGGTAGTGATGATATATATTCCTATTCCTATTCCTAGATATATTCCTTATTACAAAATTATGCTTTTAATAAATTAAATATACATTTTTGTGACCCCAAGGATGATGAAATTTCGAATTGGTGTGGGGTAGGTACTATAACTAAAAAGTGAAAAATAAAAACTTTTTCCAAAAAAAAAACAACCGACTTCCGGAAAAGCACTAAAGGGTGAAAAATAACTTCGGAAGGCGGTGATGAAAAATTCAAATACATATCCAAAGTCACCGATTTCCGTTAAATTAAAGTTATTTTTTACTTTTTAGTGTTTTTCCGGAAGTCGGTTGTTGTTTTTTAAAAGTTTTTAACTATATCTGATGACCCTGGTTACAATGAAGTTTAAACAAGTAAATAAATCACTTCATAAAATTGCAAAGTCAGCCTTCAGCCTTCCTCTTTGTTAAATTTTTATAATAACTTACTAGGGTGAGGAATCCTGTAAACAGAGACCCTCTTTGAAGGTCCAAGAAGAATGCATCATGGAGTATGGGCTTCTGGTACCAGGGTAGTCTTAGTGATTTTAGCGACTTCGATGAGCGAAGGTTTGTTGATGACCTGTAAGTAATATTATCGTTATTAGCATAAATGGGAAAGTTAAAAGTAGATGTAGTCTTTTTTGAGGTATTGTAGACATATACATGCATAAGGCCTGAGTCGAATACAAGACCATAGTACTTAGTAGCTATTGAAGTAGGTTAAAAATTGGCCCTAGGGCAAAGATGGGGAACCTCTTTAGATTTCTGTCATTTTTCCAGACTTTTTTGAGGCAACAGTTTTCGTTTTTCTTCAGTTTTCCTAGACTTTCCACTGAGACTTGACTATTTGTCAGTCATAAATGTGAAGTGGCAAGAAGAGACGAACTGGGCTTTATATTGATTATCATGAGCTCCTGATCTTATATTAACATAAAAGTAGGATGTTTGGAGTCCTATAATTTTTGTAAAATCAATAGCAGAAAATGTTTTTTACTCTCTCTCTGAAATCAGAAATACTGTTCTTCTAGAAAAAGTTAGCAACCCTACAAAAGGAATGCATGCCGTCCCTGCCCTAAGGTCCTGTTGAACACTCACGGTCTTAGGTAATAGGTAAAATGGGCTGTTGTCCGCAACTACACGTCAAAGCGCGTATTTTGCGTATGGGTGGGAGAATCGGTTGTTCAATCCACCCCAGCTCCTCGAGAAAGGCCAGCAACGCCTTGGTGTTGGTTTTTCATAGAGAAACCACACTTTAGCAACTGTTTAAATGTTCGATAACTTTTTATGAATAAGGCCGTCAGTCTCTACAACAGGACACAATGTTGCGTCACCAACACCCTAACAATACTGTCTATCCCTACAGAATTTTTTTCTTAATCCCTACTAATATTATAAAATATGAAAAGGACTCTGTCTGTTACACATTCACGCTCAGATCATAAAACAAAGTCAGATAGACCGCGCGGAACACCAAAGTGAGGCCAAAAAACCAAATACTAAAGTGATGCATTGTATGTTACATTCAATCTTTGTTTTATAATCTGAGCTTCGTCTTGAAATTTGGCAGAGATATAGCCTGGGAAATGGAAAAGGACATAGGCTACTTTTTATGTGATAACGGGCATCCACACGGGCATACCCACGGGCAAAAACTAGTTAATTTATATTTTGTGAATATGAGAAAGTTGTAGGCTGTAGACTAGATTTGTAGACAATTTTCTATATTAATAAATACCCGGTACTTGTCAGGCCCACACAGTCCGCCCATACCTATTTACACTGTAATTTGAAACCATAGTCAAAGCCAATTATTTTTAAAACAGTAACCATGGAGTTTCTTGCTGGCTATTCTCTTCTCAATAGGAAACGTGCACCTGGCTTCTGAATGTCATAAGTGCCCATGTAGGTGACACTCCGCCCCTACGACGACCCATTGACCGGTTTGCCATGAAAGACATAAAATATGAATTCTTGCAACTGCACAAATAAGAGGTGACTTCACATCGAAACTGGCCGATTAGTCAGGCTGTCATTTTCAGGGGTCGATGACCACCATTTCAATAGAAATAAATAGTAATAATCAAATATATTTGTATTCCTAGTCCCAGGCATCGATTTACATCTCTGATCGCAGGCAGTTGACATTATAAATTACCTAATACAAACTACTTCTATTCGCCCGCCATACTATTCATAACACTGACATGAAATAATCTGTGGTTGTTGATAATACCTATGTGTAACAACCTTTTTTCATGAAACGTACAAACTCCTTTTCCAATAAGATTTTTTCTAGTACAACTTACTTTCCAGTGTAATGTGAGTACACAGACGGCGTTGATCGATAAGTAGAAGGCGTCTTTCTTCCGTACATGTTTATTTTTCGTAATAATTCAACGGCAGTTGACGCCCTATTTGTTAATGTATTCAGTCACTAGTTTCACTGCGTTAACTCCGTGCAAAACATTCCCGGTTACGAAATAAACCAGTAAAGATCACATTTAACTTGTTTTAGCCACAATTTAAGTCATAAATATCTGTTTTCGTTTAAAAAGCCACGCCTGAAAATTGTTTGTTGCTACTTTCCGAGTTTCCGTTGTCAATTTGGAATATAATCCGACTCACTTCGAAATTCGTGTATAATTTGAACTGTTATAATCATTGGCGCTAGTGTTTATGGCAAACGCATGTGTTGGAAAGAGAAACCAAAAGTGCAAAGATTGACACTTTGCCAGTGCAATTTGACAATACACCACGGAGCATTTATAAAGATAGCAACGATTATTCCTCACGAGACTATTTGTGGAGCATGATTTAGAACTAATAAAGAATCCTGCCAACATATAAAAATAAAATGTACTTGTCATTTGTCAAAGCAAATCTATCGCAAAATTTTTGGTAAATATAAAAAAAAAGGAAAATGGAAGATATGTCTCCTGTAGACAAACAGAGCAGTAGCAAAAGTGAAAAAGATGATAAGATTACATGCAGTAACATTAGGACGAATGGTGGAATAACATGCTGTTAGTATTTTGATTGTTTACTGAAGCATGCAGCGTTCTCTATGCATTTGACCACCATAATGCGATCGCCAACCCGCCTGCCAAGCGTGGCGATTATGGCAAATCCCCCCCTTTTGGGGGAGGCGTATGTCCAGCATTGGTCTTTCGGCTAATATGATGATGTGACTGAAACATGGGAATTTGAAGAACTAATGCCACAATCACAATCGATCGGTTCAAAAGCTTGCGGTTATGTAGATAATACAACAATGAAATACCTACTTTTCATTAATTTTCCACTGTTTTAGTGTTCCAATTGGTGAAAAATTATATTATGATGCAACTTCGTTTATCTGTTTGTCTGTCCTGTAACAGTTAGAGTAACTAGGTACCGACGCCAGCACATCAAGCTACCCCAATCTGTCAAATTTCTTTGATAGATTTTCTACTTTATTACAATATTCTAAGGTTCATGTTCAATTGGGAAAATTTGACCGTTTGGGATAGCTTGACCTGCTGGCGTCTGTACTAAAATACATAGAAATTCTTGAAACATATCATAATTATTAGGTTAGGTATTCCATTTATCCACCCTAAGGTGGACAGGCGTTAAAGCATGTCCGAGCTTCCACCCTAGTCTAGTTGGATACATGGCTTTACATTCGATCTAGAACTTTTTAACAGTGAAAGCGTTATTTAAGTCTTTGTAGCTTACTTTACCTACGGTAAATATTTTTGGTGGGATTATTAAACTAGGCATCATTTATGATCTCTTTATTAAATTACTGTGGTTAACTCAGCTGGACGTTGTCCCCCCCTAGACAAAATCCCTAGCTACGTCAACGGTTGGATAAACGAAATTGATAGGCTTAAGGTGGACTCTCGGACATGCATTTAAGCGTATCCTTGATAGATTTTTGGGGAGGATAAACGGAATAACCACTTATATTTTCTTGCAGGTATTTGCCAAAAACCACCTGTTCATTCGAAAACCTATTACGGCCATGTGTTCTGCAAAGACTGTTTTTACAAATACATTTTTTCGCACCCCAAGAATGAATGTTCTGGAGACATAACAAAAAAAGAAAGAGACATTAAGGACGATAAAATCGAGGGCAACGAAGATAACGAAGTCAAGGAAGATGCCGTGGAGATCGCATAATATTATTGTGTGATTTGATCAGGCGAAATTGTTTGTACAAAGTGTATAGTGGATATATACCAAGTCAAGTATTTCGGAATATTTTTTTTGTAAGTAAATAAAAATGAGCAGTGTGGATATTGGGTTTGATTTTTTTACTTAGATATTAAAGTAACTAGCGAGCCTAGTGTAAGAGCCACCATTTTTCTAAAATAAAAATAAGAAAAACGCATCATCAGATTTATATGAAATATGAATGGGACCATTTCGGAATAAAACCCCTTTAGAACAAAAAAACATATTTTGCAAATCCGTCTATAAGTGACGGAGTTATGCCTGAACATACATAAAAAAAAAATACAAACATGTCGAATTGATAGGTAACCTCCTTCTTTTTGAAGTCGGTTAAACAGAATTCAAACTAGGCTGAGAATCAGCACGTTTTTACACGACTGCGCGTTGCTAACAAGTCTAATGTGTATAACAGCCTTTAAAGGTCACAAACAAACTCCATCCTATAATACAATTTTCCTGTTTCCATCTTTTTTAAAGTTCACTTTTTACGCAGTCGGGATTTTTGATAACAATCAAAAATCCCGACTGCGTAAAAAGTGAACTTTGACGTTCAAAAAAAGGAAATTTAGGTAAACATACCTAAATTTCCTTTTTTTGAACGTCAAAGTTACATAAGACAGACCCCCCAAAACGCCTGCCCTTCAACTGTACCTAGTTCTCCAGCTGAGAAAATATGGAGTGGCGCAAAAACGTACTTACAGCAGAGCTGTCCGAGTTAGAACTTCATTGTAGGTATACAATAGTATGCAAAGTAATTAAAATTACGATACACAAAACATTGAATTAAATTTTTAGTCATATGTAACCTACCACGCCAATACAAAAACGTTGAAAACTTTATTTAAGCAGAAATAAAAACTAATTTGCCAATCAATATTACTTATTTCGTTCAAAATTATTTCGCCTCCTGAGGGTACCACACCACAGCGTGAATGTATAGCACAGAGTACTTTGTATGTAGAGTCTGCAGGTTGCACATAGTTGGCTGGTAAAGATCCCACATAGATACATTAAAAAATTGTAGATACCTAAGAGAGTACCTACCTAGTTCTTCAGGTCTTTTTTTTTTTTGGGTGGGATATCATCAAATAACTTCTCCCGCTCTGGTTGGAGCAGGAGGGCGTGTCAGACTTTTACTGACTGAAACCCACCCGTGTTCCCTCAGTTCCAGGGGCCGCGGTATCTCTTTCTAACAACCCGCACCCCTGGCAGGTTCTTCAGGTCTTCAGTTACAAAAAAAAATCTAGGCCGCAATATGTGGGTGGTTTTTCAAACCGGTGATATTTTTTATTTATTTCTTTATTATCGGACAACAATGATCCAGCGTGTTAGTAAACAATATTATAACTTATTACTAGTGTTAGTTTATAAATGTATTACATAGTAGTGTGAAAAGGACAACCCCCAAATTAATGTTTAGTGATTGTCCTTCTCACAAAAGACATACGCACAGATAAGCAGTCTTGAAAAGAACACCCACCGTGTTGAAATTTTGTTCCTTGCTCTCAACCTCGCCTCTAGAAAAAATCGCCTTCGCTCGGTCTCAGGCAAACCTTGTTGAAATCTAGGTCAAACATTGGCCAAGTGGTTATTTCAAGACTACGCTAGAGGACTAGCCAGTTACCAGACTAACTTAGGTTTAATTCGGTCTGCCCAAGAGCTAAGCCAAGTAATAGTTTAGCTCGCGCGTAGCTGATGTAATTTTTCATACATACCGCAAACTATGAACAGTATGAAAGAAAACCTTTGCTATACGAGCTCAAGTAAAACTTAGTTTAGCTCTTGGTCTGCAACCGGCTTTAAGTGGCCGAGATCCGATTCCAGATGGTGGTTCAAAGAATTGTCAAGACGGTGACAGCAAGATTGAGAGCAGACTTGGCTAGAGCTGATTCACAAGCCAAGACGCTGGCTAGCTGAGGGGAGAGAGTTCCAGCGGAAAATTTCAGGAGTTGTGAGAGCAACCTGGCATCTGACAGTACCTAGAGGCAACAGCATTTGAGATAGGGGCTCAAAATAGCCAAGAGCAGACAGCGGATAAGATGGAATCTCAAATTGTGATGTGGATCTGCGATCGAGCCGAAGCTGATGTGCAAAAGACTTTTGTGCCAAACAGCAGAAGGTTAGCAGGGGTCCAGGGTGGGCTTGGTGTAAGGGATTTAAGGAAGATACTTTTAGTTAAACGACAATATAAATTGACACTACATTTTTATTCGAAAATCTTTCCGCAATAAACTTTTCACAAATAATCACTGTTTACATAAATAGGACCACACTGCCACAAACACTTAGGACAATCCAACAGGGTTCGACTACATACTTTCGGGTTCTGTAGATCCACCCATACACCATACGAAGACTCTGAATGAGAGTCTTTCGATAATTTTCCATTTGAATGAGAGTCTTTCGATAATTTTCCATTATCATTGAAGTTTTTCCATTTTTTCAGGCGTTTTAAAGGTTCGCTTAGACCTTTCTCGTGTAGATATTTTGTCAGCTTTTCGATTTTTTCGGCTGCAGACACACAGTTAAAATTTTCCACGATTGCTGATTCGTCGTTGGGGTTGCACGCTTCAGGTGGTATATCAGAGTTCGAGACTTCAGTCCTGTTCTTGGACGTAAAGTCCCAGACGCCCAAAGGTTCGTCCCCAGTTGAAACGGCACGTGTCGCAGCTGTGAAAATTTTTCATATTCAACTCTTACGCACCTAAAAACGGAGATTTTTATTGTTATCAACTAGTTTAACATGATAAGTGTCTACAAAAGTTGGTCATAGGAAATATACATAGATGGACCACGGTGTTGGAATATGTTAAATGAAATGGAGATGCACATGTACCTACTTTGCAATCTATTTTCTCGCTCGTCCTCGCCTATGGGGTGCACTGTACTGCGGTGCACAAGGCCTATAACAGAAACTTCAATTGACGCAAGCTTTTATGAATAGCTAAGCTGGTATGAAATAAGCTTGAGGGACACCATAGAAGACGACGACGCAGGACCAAAGAGCTTGGTTATCAGAGCTATAACATGGCGTAGACACCAATGCTGCGAAAACAACCCTTAATCAAGCCACGTTGGTCAATTTTGTGGTTGGTAAGCAGAAAATGAATATATTTCTTGAGTTCTACTTACATTTCTTGGGTTCAGTATTCTGAAACCACTCCTGGGGACCGTTGCCACATCGACAGAAATGCGGCTGTTGTCCTTGCATCATGAAAATAAGGGGTGCCGAGTCCTTATTTCCAGCAAGAAATTCCCTCATGTTCTCAGCAAATTGAGTATTATTCTGCCACTGTTCAAAGCAAGCCTTGAAGAACTCCGAAGGATTGTCCTTGCTACGGTTCAGAACGTGTTTGTTGAAACACTCTTCACAGAACACCTGTCCGTAGTAGATCTTCACGTTGTCCGTTGGAATAGCGTGGCAGAAATCTGGAATTTAGTTGCACTGTTATAACATGTCATCTTTTAGTACAAAAACTTGTCCGACATAAGCTTGGACCAATAAGGGATCGCAAGGAGGCAAATTACAGGGTATAAAAGCCACCATTGTTCCTGTGCGAAGAAGTATTGGTCAGGTATTATTCGTCCTGTATTACTAATTCTCTTGTAAAAATTAGGAATACAAGACCAAAAGACCAAAGGTTAGTATAGATCGCAACACTTCGAAGTCGAACCAAAATCAGGACAAACAACCAAGGTAAGAATGCGTGCACTCCTGTCGCACGTAAAAAGAATGAGGTAAAGTTCTAGCATAGTCATTGATGTAACGTTTACTGAAATTTGGAAATAAATTACAGACCGCGGCAGGTAAGTTGAAATAAAATTAGGCATTTTGGTTTTCAAGTTACGTGCCGCGATCTGTTCATAAAGTTTCAAGTTTAAAGCTATATTGGTTCAGATTTGTACCACTTCTTTCGATAGAAACTTCTACTAATTGTGTGGTGTGTGTTCATGGTTCATACGGTACTTACAGCACTTGGCGCATTGTGGATGGAAGCATTGGCCTCCGATGTCTACTTTGTTGTTTTCGTCAACACACTCCAGACAGCGCGCACAGATACATTTCTTTGGTGGCTCCTCTGTTGCCTTTGGGGTCTCAGGTTTCGTCTCTGAAAAGACCGAACGGTATAGACGGGATAGACGATACAACACTGACCGAACTAATTGGTTACATAATTGTAATACGTATTCTGATGGCGGAATAAAATCGTATGAGAATTCTAAGCATCAAACCACAAATGGACCCTGTTTTCTTATTGACGAAAATTGCCGAATTATAAGTCGATAAAAGTGGAATAATAGAGAAATATGGAAAAAGAAGAATGCTGCGCAGAACCCAAATAAATTGGGATAAGGGGGCAAGAGAATGATTGATACGATACCTTTGCTTTCATTATTATTCGCCTGTTGTGGGTGAACGCCGGGCGCCCACTGCATCCACCAGCTATTAGAATGGATTCGAGGATTCTCGCCTCGGAATCTAGACAAGACGTGCGTCTTGAAGCATTCGGTGCAGAACACATGCCCGTAGAACATCTTCAGGGATGTCGGAATCGTTCGGCAAACACCTTGAAAATAAAACGGAAGATTTAAAAAAAATCCAAGCTTTGACGACGGCCTTCTAGAAGTTTAGTCAAGATTTACTACCCAATTCTACTTGTCACTGTCAAGCTTTGTTAATAAATCGTACTGGCAGGGGATGAATTGCTGTGTAGCAGAATTTTTGTCTTCCCACCATTACCACTACTTTACCCACCAAATTTCCACTCTTTCTCACCAGATCCAAACTTAAATGAGTATTGGCTGAACTCCTGGCTTTTTTTAAAGCTGGTGATAGTACGGTCAACCCGCACATCGGACTAAAAATAATATGTACATTTTAACAGCGGCTTTTGATCGTAGCAGTTATGATGATTTTCGTAGTGCAATTTGTTACCACTGATGTGGGATTGAATGTACTTTGCTAAAATCGAAAGATATTCGAGAGGGTAGAAAATTCTACGTCTCCCAAATATATATGACAATACTTACAACACGTGCAACAGCACCTATGAAAACTCTGCCCTTCGATATCGACCCTATCCTCGGGCTCAACTGGAAGGAAACACCTCGCACAAAAACATTTCTTTGGTGGTTCTTGGCTTTTATCCATATTGAAACGTTTAAACTAACGTAATAATTTTGTTAAATAAAAAAATATATATTAAAAAGTATACTTGAAAGAATCAGCAATGTTTTATTCCATGGAAGATGGTTGTTGGTTCGTGGAAAATGAGAATATAATAAATGAATACCGGATTCTAGCAGAACGGAATATTTGATTTGAATTTTGATATTTTTGTTGGCAGGCAGTTCTATTCTTTGAAGAAGGCATAAAACCTTTTCGCTATAAAATGCCAAAAAAAGACGCAGGCTTGCATTCACAAAGTCAGACGGATGCTAGTCCTAGCTGCCCAGTTTGTCAAGCTTTCACGTAACGAATAGCCTTCGCGGAACCCTAAGGTGCTTTTTATCAAGGCCTGTTTTTTTTAAATGCAGGATGCAGATCTTACACACGTAGACCATTTAAATATTACTTCATTGCTTGAAACTGGAAGACCATACATAATGTCTTTCATATTGTACTCATAAAACCAGTCCTCTGACTATATTTGTGTTCGTGGGTCACAGTTCACACTGAAAGTATTTAGAAAAAAACTTTTTCCAAAAAAAAACAACCGACTTCCAAAAAAACACTACAAAGTGAAAAATAACTTTAATTTCGGAAGTCGGTGTCTTTGGAGCTGTATTTTAATTTTTTGTCACCGCCTTCCGAAATTAAAGTTATTTTTCACTTTGTAGTGTTTTTTTGGAAGTCGGTTGTTTTTTTTTGGAAAAAGTTTTTATTTTTCACTTTTTAGTGGTCCACATGTGCTTACCCCTTCACAGCATACCGGCGTGATGTTATGTTATGAACTGGTGTAAGCAATAGACAGACATGAGATTTCAGCAATCCCAGTCCATTTGCTATCATTTATTGAGGAGTTCCGTTGCCTATCTCCAAAGTTCTTCATCAGATCTTCACTAAATTGAAATGAGACCACTCCGAGAAAGTACTCTTCCAAAAAATAGCTAAATCGCTTCGTGTGCCTATAAAATTTGAAGAGTTCTCTCTATTTCTCCAGGTTCCCATCATCAGATCCTGACTTGATGATCATGGGACCACCTGGGAAGTATACCCTTTCAAACAAAAAAAAACAAAATCCAAATCGGTCCAGCCATCTTCGAGTAATCGGGGAACATACATAAAAAAAAAAAAAAAAAGGTTCCGACGAATTGATAACCTCCTCCTGTTTGAAGTCGGTTAATAAAAACGGAATGATGTAGAAGCCCGATAATATTTTTGTTGATTTTCGAAGTAGTCTTTCTAAGCACCGTCGTATGTGACGGAACCATTGGGCCCACTCTTCTTTGGGCATCTCTTCCACGCCTTTTTCAAACGCTGCATCGGTGTTTTCAGATTATCCGATCCGATATCGGTGTCGGACACCGATAGCCGATATCCGAATAGCCGACACGGGTTCATAAACCGAATTTCTCTAAGTGTTTCGTTTATTTTTGGAAATAAATAAAAGTCACAAGGTGCCAGGTAGAGACTGTATGGAGGATGACTCACTAACTTGACCTTCAATAGTCCGCCTGGCAGAGTGAGCTGGACCGTTGTCGTGGTGAAGGAGGATCCTGCTTTTTGGGCGTGCTGCCTAACGTTTTCCATTCCTAACATAACATTTTTCTTCTCCCCTTCTTTACTTCTGTCGGCAAATCCTCAAATGGAAACATCCATTGATTACTGATTGTATTTTGGTTTCGGGTTTGTAACAATATCCAGCTTTCATCACCTGTGACCATGTCATAAATAAACAGCATTTGAGTCACCTATACTCCATTTACAATAGCATTAGACAGAAGTTAAAAAAGGTTCTTTTTAATGTACACTTCGTAACAAAATTACATTAAACGTGTTGCAGTTACGATTAATGCCAAAAAAATTAAAGTGTCAATGCTAAAAACCTAAAAGAAGTATATCATGTTTATCGGTCGTAAGTTGTTATTTAAAATAAAGAAAATTAAAAATAATATATTTTATTTCCTTTTAATCTTAATTAGATTTAAATCATCATGTGATTGTTTGTTTCATTCATTCGTTTTGTTGTAGGTTTGTAATGTGTGATGAAGATGTTATTATAAATAGAAATTTATTTAAAATAAAAATTAATTTACTTCGTTTATCTCAGTATTTAGTACTGTCTTAAATCTACCTAAAAAAGTTAGAACTTAACTTTGAAATAAAATGTTTTGCACTCCTGCTTCTACGAGCCTCTTTTTTCTAAATGGGGTATAGCTAGTACAATCCATCTAGCTAGTACAACGCTTTCTGACCCCTATATGTTCATGTAAGACTTTTGTACTTGACTCATACCAATGGCTTAAGCTGCCCGAATCTTTTGATATGTCATCCTTCTATCAGCTTCTATTATTAGCCGCACAGCACTCACGTTAGTACTCGCCATAGAAGGACGTCCTTCTCGCAAATCATCAGTGAGTATGCTTCGACCACGTTTAAACTCATTAAACCAGTTGTAAACAGTGGCACAGGATGGGGCTTCGTCATGAAATGCTAATCGAAGTCTATCGTAACATTGTACTGCGTAGATCGCCCGGAGGACACGGTGGAGCATACGGTGGAGGTCTACCCGGCTTGGGCGGAGCACCGCCGTGTCCACGTGGAGGCGATCGGCGGCGGCGATCTCTCGCGTCCGGCCCTGGCAGCCTACTCTCTGAACACGAAATCCGTAATTTCGGTCGAAGTTACGGGCGTTTCCTACTCCGTATCACTTACGGACCTATGATTAGTTTTGGGCTCAAACTAAGAATGTATTACTACACGATTTGACAGCTGTCTCTACTCCATATTTGGTTTTACCCGTCCAAAAAAAGTTAATTAATCAGCTGTAGGAGTCGAATGCTTCGAAGTTTCGAATTATTTTCGGACGGGACCGTATTTTCGTTGACGGAGTTAGAGAGTAACCCCCCTGGTCCAGGCCTTGGTACGGAGCGAGACTTCATGGGTAGCCGTTACCTCCTTCGAAGCAGTGATGCTCGCGAAGAGAGAAGCGGCGCACGTTAGAGAGAGGCAGTATATGCGCCTTCACGACCCTAGTCACCGCAGGAGACGCCCTGGGCGTCGGGAATCCCTGGCTGATTCCCGGCCACCATGGCGCGGGCTTGCGGACGGCGAGTAATGGGTAGCTCGCGGTCCGGTAAGGACCAAGCCCGGGTCGACGGTGTTGTGTTCGACGCGCTCCTCAAAATTATGTCAGCACCAACTGGTGGGGTCCGCAAGGGCCGATGCCTGCCAGGGGGCGGGTTGTTCGAAAGAGATACCGTGGCCCCTGGCACACAGGCAACTGAAGGAACACGGGTGGGTTTTAGTCAGTAAAAGTCTGACACACCCTCCCGCTCCACCCAGAGCGGGAGAACTTATTTGATGATTTCCCAACATAAAAAAGAAACGCAGCGAAAGTCGTAATAAATCGTTGAGCGAAAACGAAAATGTTCTCTAGTCAAATCTATTTCGTCACACGACAAAGACACTTTTTAAATTGCCGCCAACACATCTACAGATTCCCAAAGAGTTCCCAATTCGAAAAAAAAAATCATTGCATGCTTTTCTTTACTGGCCTAACTATTATAACTTTCATTGTAACCCCAACTCCCATATGGGGCCAACACTTTTCCAACGGCAAAGTTAAGTTTGTCCCTCAGTACAGTTTATCTTTTCAAAATCAAATAATATTTTAATAGCCAAGCGAATAGTCATCTCTTTTTTCAATACAAGTTATTTACACATAGATGTCGCTATTACCAGTTTCGAAAAATATGAAAAGTAACAACACTACAGAACTGACGAATCTCATCTCGATTCAACTCGATTATCAATTGTAAAAAGAATGTATCGCGTCACTACTGTGTTGCCTATGTGTGGTGTGTAAAATTGTTTGTGTTATCTATCATGTTTTTATCAAAAAAGTGATGTTTGTGAACTTGTATGGAAATAAATCTACGCTTATTTAGTGGTAAAGTAAATCTATTATCTTATCTTTATCAGTTTGTTTGTTTAGAAGTTGCTAAAACAGAGTTAGCATAGGTTATGATGAACAGTGGCCGTTGTGAACGCAACAACTCATGTTTTTACCTTTTTATGATTGAAAAACGAACGTTTGAATGCGGATGGAGTTGTTAAACGATAAATCACTAGTACAGTCACCGTATTATCAACTTAAAATGTTGTTTGTTGCGTGATTCTATTAAATAAAACCGTTTGAAAATCGCTACTGAATGTCAGTTGGTTTATGGGTAAAACTTTTTTTCTGCGTCGAGATGACCCCGATGTTTATTGTTTGGGGCCTTCGCCAAAGGCGGTGCTAACTGTAATGCAAATAACATCTATACCTAAAAAAAAAACTCATTGTGCGAACTTCTTGTTTTTTTTTTTTTTGTTATGCATTCCATGCTCAAGAATTTTGAACAAGAGAAAAGAACACACTTACATTTTTTTTTGACAACGGATTTAATTTTCTTTCTGTCAAAGATTGTAAATAGTAAATAAACATATTAATGTTTGTCTGCTGAAAAGATTAGAATTGTCTGTCTGATTGTTCCTTATCTATTGCAATTTTGTTTGTTTTCCTTTAAAAAGTAGGCGTAAGTCTTAAATGCTTTAGATTTATTATCAGCCTCAAAGAAAATAACTTCATTCTTATTCTAATATCCATACATGGCTAGCACAAGCTTCATTAAAAGCACTACCTTAACAATTTGTCTAAATGGAATCAAAATAAACACAATATCAGTTTTTGAGATCTACACAAACAAACAAAAATTTCCTAAATTCAGGAATATTTGTTTTATATTATACATTAAAGAAATTAAATAGAAACATTGCTTAAAGTTAAGAGATTGAAAAACATTAATCCCTTTATTTATAAATGTCAAGTCAAGTAATGATTAGCGACTGTTTAACCATACATTTTTGTTTTTAAATAAAACCCTAAATATGTATGGTTAAACAGTCACTAATCTTTAGTTAACTAATTGCAACATCATAAATATAAAAAATGAATTAAGATAAAGTTGTTCAAATGAAAGAATGAGTGTAGTTAAGTTTTAAGTTTTAAAAAACGTTGCCCCACACTAGGAATTTCTCCTGTATCGTGGGTGCGTTTACAAACATTTAAACTCACATACACAAACAGCCAGACCCAGAACAACTACTTGCAGATCATACAAATATTTGTTCCGTGCGGGAATCGAACCCGCGACACGCAGCGCAGCAGTCGATCGCTGAACCACTGCGCCAACCGTGCCGTCAATCTATCAGTCAATCGTCAGTTTCTATAGTTTAAAAGAATTTATGGATACAAAATGTTGACACCCTGTAAGTTGTAACATTTTGAAAAACCCTGAGATTTTGCATGCTACGTTTTATCCTAGCTAAACATGTTTGTTCCATAACCATTATATTTTAAGAACATTTGGACGTAGTTAAGTAGAAAAGACTCAATCCTCACATAGTTACTTTTAAGTTATGGGCGTTTGAAGATTGACATCGTATGTGCTCTTTATACTGTAGGTTGAGTCGGGGTAGCGAGAAAAACTAGTTTCCGTGTACATTTTAAAAATAGGGGTTTCACTACTTGATAGATTCGACCCTCAGGAGTACGATGGCATACTTAACTAAATTTTGGCCAAAGTGTGGATTGAGTCCTTTCTGCTTAACTACGTCCATTTGATATAATGTTTTATGCAAATAATTTTTTTATTATTATAATAGAGGGGTTAATGATTGTAATTCTGGTTTCAGTAGAAATAAACAGATATTTTGTAGTATATATTCCCATGTTTTTACCTGGTTTTATAATAATATGAATAGGATATTATCAGACAACAATGTGTCTGTAACTGTTATTAGTACCTAGTATTTATGTCAACCAACTTTTTAAACTGCCATTCTGACTAATAAGTTAAAATAATGTTTGCTTTTATTCTTTTAAAAGAGTAGTTTACTTATTATACTCCTCCATCTGAATAATTTTCGTAAAAAGTGGTGCAAAGTTTTTGCTTCACGTACCTATTAATCTATATATATAAAAATGAATCCCTATTTTCCTTGGTCACGGCATCACACATGAACGGCTGGACCAATTTTGCTAATTCTTTTTTGTTGTGTTTGTTATTGTCAGGAGCAGGTTCTTATGAAAGAAAAAAAACAAGAAACTTACACATTAATTATACCAATTCGAAGGCAATATTAATAGACAACGTCTGTCGGCCTAGCTGAACTGACAGACGTTGTTATGTCTTAACATGAATATTGAATTTTCATTGGTATTGGTATAAATAATAAAATAGCGCGCGTTCTGTCAATCGCTGACAGTTATATCAAACAACTGACAGATAAACATTTAAACAACTGACAGTTTTGTCAAACACCCTATGGTTACAAATGGTTCAAACGCCAAACGGTTACATTAGAAAAGTTAATATGGTCGTTAAGTTTTTTTAAATTTTGTAATGATACGCGCAACTTTCTTATTTTTTTCTTTCATAAGAACCTTCCCCTGACAATAACTAACACAACAAAAAAAGAATTAGCAAAATTGGTCAAGCCGTTCACGGGTGATTCCGTTACCAAGGGAAATAGGGATTCATTTTTAGATATACGAGTATAGATAGATATAATTCTTCTGTGCGTGTGTTTGTGACTGAACTCCTCCTAAACGGATGGATCGATATTGATGAAATTTTTGGTATTCGTTTGAGTGAGTTCCTGGATGGTTTAGATTAACAATTGAACCCGGTAGGTGGCGCTGTTTGGGCAGAACGACGTCTGCCCGGTCAGATAGTAAACTTACATTACTTATTATTATCTATTAAAAAATATTTATTATATTCTTCTTGTTACAGAATGCATGCGGATGTTCAAAAAAGAAAAATGTCCCGCCATGAGAAAGCGAAGAGTGGCTTTGTAAGTAATATTATTTTTATATGGTCCAAATGGAAAAGTGCTTCTCTATTGCGGGCAAAAGAGGATTATATCCATAGGTTTTATTGCATAATAATTTAAAAATTTCGGACTATAGAGTTAAATTCATAAAAACTTAAAAAAAATATGACTTTGATACACTTACTTTAGTACATAGCGGTGGCCCAGTGTTAAAAACTACGAATTATGAGTAGGTTGTAGGGTCGAACTCAGACAGGTGCTTTACTATAAATTACCAGATAAATTATTTCATCACCATTGCTCTCAAAACGGTGAAGGAAAACGTTGATTGCGGAAGTTTGTGGCAAAAAACTCAAATACATATCTAACGACACCGACTTCCGAAATTAAAGTTATATTTCAGTTTGCAGTGTTTTCTGAAGTCACTTGGTTGTTTTTTTTTTATTATTTTGTCGTGTTTAGATATACAAGGTGTAACTTAAATAACGCACAACCTCTTAAGGGGTCATTGTACTCATCATTATCAACAAGTTTTACTATGGGACCAAACTTGAAATCGTAAAAAAAAAATCAGCTGTTCCCTACATTTTGACGATTTATGCGAATACAAGTGTATGGAACAGCTGATTTTGTTTCGCGATTTCAGGTTTGGTCCCATAGTAAAAGTTGTTGATAATGATGAGCACAATAACCCCTTAACAGGTTGTGCGCTATTTAAGTTACATCTTGTATACCAGGTGTAACAGAATGGACGCAAGGCCTGAAAGTAGTTTGTTCCTAATTGACTACTAAATCGATTTCAGTAACTTTTAATATAAGTATTTTTTTTTATTATGTATTTTGCCATACTGATTGAGCCAAAGAAAATTCAATGTTAGGCTAGAAGAAATAAGACTCAATTTTAAATGCATAAAGTAATGCTTGGGTCGACACGTTTTTCTTAATAATATCAGTTAGCTTTAAAAAAAATAGTTTTGTTCATCGTATTACGCTTTTAACTCAATACTCTAATTGGGGTGTATGAGGTCTTGCGTTAATTATGTTACTCGTTGTATATGAATAGATCACGTTTTCTCTAACGTTTCGCTAGCTAATTTGATTTGACCCTGTATAAAAACAATGGGGATAATTTTTCGGACATCCACCCGGGCGAATCCGCGAGCAAACGCTAGTTCTAAATAAGATTTACGACACTATTACAGAAACAGGCGT
This sequence comes from Antitype chi, assembly GCA_947359405.1. NCBI lineage: Eukaryota > Metazoa > Arthropoda > Insecta > Lepidoptera > Noctuidae > Antitype > Antitype chi. Next base: position 3,977,335 of record OX375836.1, read on the forward strand.
GCACCATTCAAGCGTGCTAATGCCTCGTTCACGCAGTCGGCATAGCATGACATTGTTGGGTAGAGTTTACTATATGTATGGACAGCAAAACAATAGGGGCTTGTTGCTAAGTAATAACAGCCGCACCGTACAATCGATCAGGTTAAGCCTGCTTGCCGCGGTTGGTCCGTGGATGGGTGACCATCTTTACATAGCAAGACCCCTCCGTGCCTCAGAAAGCACGTTAAGCCGTTGGACCCGGCTGTCATTCGTGGATCTTTGACAGTCGTTACGGGTCGTCAGAAGCCCGAAAGTCTGACAACCAGTCATAGCATTAAGTATCGTGTTACCCAGTAATTGTTGTGAAGGTCAGATAGGCAGTCGCTCCATGTAAAATACTGGTGTAGCGGCACTACAGAAAAATACTAAGCAACAATATCTAAAAATATAAAAAAAACTTTTTCCAAAAAAAAAACAACCGACTTCCAAAAAACACTACAAAGTGAAAAATAACTTTAATTTCGGAAGTCGGTGTCTTTGGAGCTGTATTTGAATTTCTTGCCACCGCCTTCCGAAATTAAAGTTATTTTTCACTTTGTAGTGTTTTTTGGAAGTCGGTTGTTTTTTTTTTGGAAAAAGTTTTTATTTTTCACTTTTTAGTGGTTCACATGTGCTTACCCCTTCACAGCATACCGGCGTGATGTTATGTTATGAATGGTGTAAGCAATAGACAGACATGAGATTTCAGCAAACCCAGTCCATTTGCTATCATTTATTGAGGAGTTCCGTTGCCTATCTCCAAAGTTCTTCATCAGATCTTCACCAAATTGAAATGAGACCACTACGAGAAAGTACTCTTCCAAAAAATAGCTAAATCGCTTCATGTGCCTATAAAATTTGAAGAGTTCTCTCTATTTCTCCAGGATCCCATCATCAGATCCTGACTTGATGATCATGGGACCACCTGGAAAGTATACCCTTTCAAACAAAAAAAACAAAATCCAAATTGGTCCAGCCATCTTCGAGTAATCGGGGAAAATACATAAAAAAAAAAAAAACAAAAAAAAAGGTTCCGACGAATTGATAACCTCCTCCTTTTTGAAGTCGGTTAAAAAGAGAAGTGGCGCCATCTACAATGCCACAGGCGAACTACGCAAGACGCACGTCATAGAAATCCTAGATCGCGCAGTTAAAGTTTACCGCGCGATTTGCATAGGTACAACATCCCGGCATCAATCGTCGGGCAGTTGCCCACCAGACACAACACCCGTCTGGTCGGAGGATCCTCCCTTTTCCATAGAGTATGAGTGAACTTTACACCCTGTTCCTCTTACCTCTATACTGGCATTCGGCTGCATCCGGTTTGACTGGAAGCCGACCCCAACATATTTGAGAAAAGGCTGGGCAGATCCTATACTGACCATCATCATCTGATGATGGTCAGTATAGGTCGCAGCTGAAAATCAGCGACAGGTTACCACACCTTGTAAGTTAAGGGCGCTTTCACATTTTTTCTTGAATTTGAGCGTTTGACTCGAGATTTGATGAGACATTATGGTTTAGATATCGGCAAAAAATAAAAATATGTTGCGGAAAATGTCATTATAATTATGTCTAGGGAGCGTTCTAAACAAATTTTTCAATTTGTTTACATAAGTCTGTAAAAACCTTGTCTCGGCAAAGGATGTTTCGTAAAATGTTACTTTCGGGCATCTTTTGATGCTCTGTTACATGGAACATATAGTAGTTTAGTCATTTATAAAAATGTCTGTGGTAGGACTGTAGCTTGTTATTTGGAATGCTCAAATCATTTTTTTATGTTTCATACAATAATACACCAAAAATAATTCCATAAAACAGAGAATTAATGATAATTTTTCGTCTGAAATCATATTTTTTATCTATGTATGTTTAATCGAAATTCTAACAAAAAGTATTTAACAACTAAGGTTACTAAGTCAGCTTGCTTGAAAAAAAGAAACAGTCTATTTAAAAGTAAAATAATATTTTTAAACAATTTTTGAAGGCAACGCTATGAATCAGTAATAAATGTTGGGACGCGCGGGCTTTAGCTATAAGTCCGCGCCGGTTTGTTCCTGGGCGTCCGAATCATAGTTAGCATATCTGAGTAGCATACTTCACTATACACGTACGCACGATCAGCTACTACGCGCCGTTAAATTTACCTAAAACTAAATACTTCAATTTGTAATGATGATGTTTGTTTGATTTGTTTTGTTTGTATTTGACATAGGCCTCCCCCAAAAGGGGGGTTTTGCTATAATCTCCACGCTTGGTAGGCAGGTTGGCGATCGCAGTATGGTTGTAAAATGCATAATGAACGCTGCTGCCCATTCTCTAGTAAGTCCCTTAGTCGCCTTCTACGACACCCGCGGGAAGAAATGGGATGGTGCTATTCTTTTACGTCCGGCAACACATGGAACTACACTTTGTCTATGTATGTATGTATATAATTAAGTCTATGCGACTAAACAGACAGCTGTGCTGCTGGGGAGTTTGTTCCGCTACTTCTTCTTCCCAGCTAAAGCACTAGGAAGTGGTGAAGGGCGGGCGTTTTGGGGGACTGTCTTATGTATTTTGACGTTCAAAAAGTGCTGATTCTCAGCCGAATTTGAATAAATGACTTTTGATTTTGACATAATGCTGAGCTGAAGCCCTTTTGACATTACATCATTGTTTTCTGTTTTTTTTTTAAAGTGGAAACTTCTTTAGGCGCGTTGAGCACTTTATGGGTGAAAAAAAATCATGGAACTCGCGTCATCGTCACCGAACGCTTGAGCACACGGATGAGTCGCGCGTTGATGTCTTTTGGAAAAAGTCCCTTTCTTTTATCAGGAAATTCTAATTCTTTTATCCTTTTCTTTCCCTTTGTATTTTTATCGTAAAAATCTGCGCTGTTTCCTTTAATGGCTGTGGTCGATCGCTCGTTTATCATTTTTTACCGAGAGCTATCAGGACCCAAGGACGCAATATGAAATCCTGTATTGACGATTAAAAAAATACACACGTAATTGTTCAAGTTTTCACTTCTGTCGGCACTCCCGGAGTGCCACTGTTTTTTTTTAAATAGTTGTTTTTTTTAATGATAATTATAATGCCAATAAACGCATTTTTGTTTGTTTCTTCTTTATTTCAGTAAAATGTATACTTAATACGAAGACTGCTTATCCTACTTCTTCCATCTACCACATGGTAAGACTGGTTGTCAGACTTTCGGGCTTCTGATGACCCGTAACGTTCTGTTCAACCATCTTACGTGTACGCATTTGTTTATAAGAAACGACAAGATCGTTTGTTTCAATTATAATAGCTATAATAGCATGTCGTAGGCGTGTTACAGTGGTTCGCGTGCTCGCGGCTGGTTGAGGCGCGGTTATGGCATTAACGTGTAGGTTTGTAGATAAAGGATACCGGTATGGTGTGCAAAATAAGTTTCTGACAATATTTATAAACTTACACGTTTTTTTCTCATGGGGGTGGGAAGAAAGTACAGAATGACCACCTGCGATGATGTCTACAAACTTCTTTTGCTTCGCTTACATTCATCATACTTCTGAAGGCCAATTCTCGTAATTAATAACGTTGAAAAACTAGTCTCATCTCGGTGACAATCAAATGTCAAAAATGTATGGAAACTCGAGGTAGTTTTGACAGATTGAAACTGGCAACGTGCTGTCAGGGGTGCGGGTTGTTCGAAAGAGATACCGTGGCACATAGGCAAAGCCTTTATTTCAAATAAACCAATTACAGGCACTTTAGGCAACTGAAGGAACACGGGTGATGAGTAGCTAAACGCTAGTCTACATGCACAACATTATTGAGTGAGATGCAGGATCAGTTCTAGTAAAAAGGGCGCGTAAAAATTAAGAAAAGTCCTTCGGAAGAACGGGTTTAATGAAAACACCTCTGCATAAATCAATTACTAATAAAGTTGATTGAACTTTCCGATATTTGAGCTTTGTCCGTACCGACTTGGTTTTGAAGATTTTACACTTCTTTTATTACTTAAACATGCCCAAAGTTAGGTTAAATTAGCAAGAAAAACGAATATTTTTTGGCTCATAACTATTTAATGGCTTCTTATTTTAGTATTCTGTTTCCGTACAGACAATATTAATAATGAGACAAAACCATACCTTGTTTAGTTTTCATGTACATTATCGAACAGTGGAATAATACACTCCCGAAGTTTGTATGAAAAAATGTCGACAAGATTCACCTTAAGACTCGTTGTCAGACTTTCGGGCTTATGACGACCCGTAATGACTGTCAAAGATCCACAAATGACAGCCGGAACCAATGGGTTAACGTGCTTTCCGAGGCACGAAAGGGTCTTGGTATATTAAGATGGTCACCCATCCACGAAGAAACCGCGTCAAGCGTAGCTTAACTTGATCGATCGACCCGTGCGAGTGTTATTACTTAGCCACAAGCCCCGTTTGTATGGAGAACGATTGCAGATAGTTATTTTTTTTTTTTAGTTGATCAATATAATTATATAAAGAAAATTATTGTCGAATATCAACATCTGGGCGACCACTAATATTCATAAATATCCATATTACGATTTACGACATAATAAAGTTAAAACTGTTCAAATATTAGCTTTGTTTGCTATCGGTACGCGCGATAATAGAATCAGTTACGACACTTTTCAGTTAGTCTTGAAACGGCCTTCAGTGTTACTGTGATTTTTCAGTAGTGTGAAGTTGTATGTTGAATATTCAAGTTATTATATTATTATAATTTTGTAGTGTTTTTGAGTAAAAATGTGATTTTTAAAAGGTACAGTTTGCTGTGTGTTTGTAAAGTATACAATGACAGGTGAAGTTAATATTAAAGATTTTTTTTTTGTGGTTTCGATTATAAAGGTGTTTTTAGAAGATTTATTAGCAACTTATTTTTGTTGGTCTTCATAAAAGGAGGAGGTTCTCAATTAGTTTTTCATTCGTATTTCTTAATGTATTTTTTTAGGAATCGTTTATTTTTTTGCGCATATTTTGTGTCCTATTGTTAGGCAAAGGCCTCCCATATATTCTTCCAAATCTGATGTCTTGTGTGATCTCTGGCCACGTTGACCCTGCAAACATTATCAGACGTTGTACGCAAACGTTTTTGTATTTATCAGTGGTTATTAGTTTTTTTTTTTGACATACATATATCGGAACCCGGACCTTTGGAAGGCGTACGAGGAGCCGAAGCCAACTCGCAGAGGCTCTGCACAATTTGCAAGGCTGAGGAGGCACCAACCGACGAGTATTCTTGTATGCACTATGCAAGTGCACCCAAGGACAACCCTCGGTTGACGCAGGACTATTGCAGAACTTAACAGAATATATTGGTCTATAGGTTTGTGTTGTTATTGTGGTTTGGTAACCTACAACAATGAGAGGAATCTGTCTCCTACTGTCCCGGCTGTCATTCGTGGATCTTTGAAAATTGTTTTGGGTCGTCGGCAAGCCTGAAAGTCTGACAACCAGTCTTCCCCACGAGTATCTTATTTTCTCTATATTTACTTTACGTCGATGGTCCTAGTTTATTACACGCTTTAAATTAGCCTCACTTGTACATATGTATGTTTGTTTGTATGTAACCGACTCCTTAGAGCGCGATTTTGACCCACTTTAAACGGTCAGATTGAAACTTTGTAAACTTATCGAGGACCGATGACAATTCAATAATTTAAAAAAAAATTGAGAAAAATAAAAAAAACACGTTTTTGTAGTTAGCAGAACTAAAAAATTGAAAATAAATAATAGTAAAAAAAACTAAGAAACACGCTTTAAAAACCAAACTAAAAAAGGAGAAAATAATTTAATTCAATTAAAAAGCTTTTTAATTGAATTAAATTATTTTCTTCTTTTTTAGTTTGGTTTTCAAAGCGTGTTTTTTAGTTTTTTAAACTATTATTTATTATGACTGTATTCATTTCTTTGGTGTTCAGAAAACCCCCGTTTCTTCGATCAATGTACAGTTATTTTTGTACAATGGCATTGTATTATAAACTCATTTTCTATATGTTTTATCTATTTCATTACGTGTTCTATCTTTGAAACAATATGTTAATGAGTCTTGGGTAATTTCAGTTTATGGTTTTGACTATCTCATTGGCGCAAGAGCTAAGTTGGGTCAGATAGGCTACATGTAAAATACTGGTACTCAGCTCTCAGCTGCATGTGGTTAGACTGAAAGCCAACCCCAACATAGATAGGTAGATGATGATTGGCGCAAGAGCTACTGCTAGGAATGAGGTCGCATGTTCGATTCACGGGTCGGGTAAAGTATGGTTTTCCATATTGGATATCTTAGTCGCAGCCTGTCTGGATTACATGGGGCTTAAACATAACTGGCGAAATGTGGGTGCATCTCTGCTTTAACCCTACGGAGGATACAGTCGTGATATTATGTTATGTTTAAAGAACATTTTACGTACTGTTAGATTTTGTACCTACGCATGTATTTTTTGTTTGACCAGCTGTTAAACTGGCTCACTGTTTGGAATCAAAGCATGTGACACGTAATGATAAAATGGATCACTATTGTATAAGGAAATAAAATAATTTAATATCAATTTTTGAATTTAAAATGTACAGACGCCAGCATATCAAGCTACCCCAATCTGTCAAATTTCTTTGATTGATTTTCATCTTTATTACATAAGCATAAGGTTCATGTTGAATTGGGAGAATTTGACAGTTTGGGGTAGCATGATGTGCTGGCGTCTGTATATATGTTACGGGCAATTTGATAAGTCCGGGCACTATTAATAATGGCCGGTCTGTATTCATAATGCCCGACTCAAATGGACAATGTGATTAAAACAGCATGATTAATCACTTTTCCCGGCCATTATGAATAATGCCCACCCTATCTTGGGCAAAGTAATAAAAAAGGTGATCTGTAGTGTTTTTGTTTAAATCAAAGTCAAAGCATTTATTTCAAATAGGCCCTTAAAAGGCACTTTTGAACGTCAACATTTACATTAAAATAGAATTGATTCTAGTCGCCCCTTCCAAAATGTAGTTTCGTATGGAGAAGAATGGGCAAGAAACTCCACCGTTACTCTTTTAAAATGTTTCAAGTACAATATTTAACATAGTACATTCACTATATGATTATGTGTGAAAACGATGCACCCAGAATTAAATTACCATACCAAAATAGGTAAACAGAATCAAATTGAAGCAATACAGATAAATTAATTCTGTGATAGATACATGGTGTTCACACATTTACAAACATTGTAAAAGTAAGTATAGGTACGATTTTCCTACAATATTAACAAGTAATGAGTCAGTGTGTGAGTTAAAGTAATCACTGAGTGTAAATCAATGTCATAAATATAATGAATTATACAATTCAATTAGCAACCAGTTTGATTTTGTCTAGACTCTAGATTGTCCTATGGAGCAGGACCAGCATGTTTCCAAGCATTCTTATCTTGGATATAATCCTCTAATTTGTAATACGCTAGTTTACAAAGTTTACTTTTAATGTGAGCTTTAAATTTCCTTTCATTTAATTGCAATATATCACAAGGTATTTTGTTGTAACATTTAACACAGTACCCCATAAAAGATGTATGTACTTTAGCTAATCTGAAAAATGGTTGATCTATTTTGTCTTTGTTTCTAGTATTAAAATTATGTCTATCACTTATTTTATTAAAAAGATGTAGATTTTTTCTTACATACATAATATTTTCATAAATGAATTGGCAAGGTACCGTCATAATATTAATCCTTTTAAACAGTTCCCTGAGGGATTCGCGGTGACGTAGATTATAAATGGCTTTGACAGCTCTCTTTTGCAAAATAAAGATGGATTCAATGTCAGCGGCCCGACCCCACAGTAAAATGCCATACGACATAATGCTGTGGAAGTAGCTAAAATAGACCAATCGCGCGGTTTCTACATCTGTTAACTGTCTGATCTTTCTAACAGCATAAGCGGCCGAGCTTAGCCGCCCCGCAAGAGATGTTATATGAGCTCCCCATTGTAATTTCTCGTCTAGCGTGATTCCCAGGAACACCGTTTGATCGCTACTTCTAACATTTGGTAATTAAAATCTAATGCATTTGGTTTTTGTGCCATTTAGTACCAAATTATTTACCGTAAACCAATTTTGGACCTGAAGAATAGAGTTATTAACGTCGTCAAGATTTTGTGAACGTCGGTCTATTTTAAATATCAATGATGTGTCATCTGCAAATAACACCATCTTCGGTTGATTCAGAAGTAAATAGCCAATAATAAATAACCAATCATTAATGTAAACTAAAAAGAGGAATGGACCCAATATTGAACCTTGAGGAACGCCCATTGCCATTTCAGACCCTAAATGAAATTAAACTTACAAAATTACCATGAAAAGTTTGCAAAAAATAAACTATTGAACATAGTAGTTAAAAAATTTAGGTTAGGTTAGGTTAATTTATCACATTGCCCGGCTACAAGTAGGGTATTATTCATACTGCCCGGTCCAAGTGATAAATTCAAGCTATCTCAAACACTGACTTATTACATGTACCACGGGCCGTCGGGCATTATTAATAATGGCCGGTCAAAGTGATAAATTAATCACTTTGCCCATCGCTCTTGGGCATTATTAATAATGGCCGGTCCTTATTATTAATGCCCAGTTCATCACGTTGCCCGTAACATATACATACTTAAACTCACGCCTTCTTCGTATGTGTGTAGGCAGAAATTACAGAACGTCATTTGCTACGATCCTTACATACTCCTTTAGCATCGTTTACGTTCATACATCTGTGGCCCTAGTGTGTTTCTTTTAACCATCTCGACTTTACGCATCGTACGCGTTTGACGCTCCGATTGGTCCTTCACCACTCCAGGGCCAATCGAAGCGCCGAACACGGTCGTTGCGATGGTTAAAAGAAACTCACACTGAGGCCTCTGACCATACCCGCACGCCGCCGCGCCGGTTGCGAGTACGCACCTTTATCCGGCATAAATTTCGAAATTCAAAAAAAAAAAAATAGAAAAATGAAAAAAAAGAAAAGAAGAATAATAAAAAAAACACGTTTTTGTAGTTAGCAGAACTAAAAAATAGAAAATAAATAATAGTTTAAAAAACTAAAAACACGGTTTAAAACCCAAACTAAAAAAGGAGAAAATAATTTAATTCAATTAAAAAGCGTGGGGTGCTTGACATTAACAGCCCCACTCAGAGACGCCTAACGGTTACTTAGGGTGCTACTTAGTCAAAATTAAAAAAAGTTCACTCCCAGAGTTAGTTAACGGTTCATTAGTGGCCCTTAATGAAAATTAAAGTTAAGTACAGCAAGACCTTTACTTAACTTGTTAATGATTGATTTTGACAGTTACGATTGAGGTTATATTTTTATTTTTACCAGTGAATTCGCTTTTGCATTTATTTAAAAGCAATAATGACTGATTTAGCGACTTCATTGAGTTTGTGGACTATGCCAGAAGATATAGAGAAGTAGGACCAAGGCGGTATTTACGAGATTATTCTGATCCCTTTACTAAATACTCTATTCAAGAATGGTTTTAAAGTGCGACAAGCCTTGGTTGAAAGGTTTTTTACTTATATATTGTTTCCTTTATAAATAAAAATGCATATATTAATCAAATAATAATACTTTTATTTTATGTTTCACCAAAAAGTGTCGAAAGTGTTAGGATGACTGTTTTTCAACAGATTTTTTAAACTCTTCTAACTCTATTTTAGCTTTTGCTAACAATACTTTGCTTCTCTCTTTTCGTTTTGGGTCTTTTCGGTCGGTTGTTGTTTATTTGAAATCTATAGAAACACATCTGGTGCGGATAGCAGTACCTGCAGAAACCGTTATTACAAACGATTAAAAGTATTAATAAAGAACTAAAAGGGAACACCAATATATTTATCAATAGGCGCCGACTAAGATCTTCGTGCACATTAATAACAAAACATTACGGAAATAATTAAAAAAATAATTCTATTACTAGGCTCAACCAATAAACAAATACCAAAAATTCCCGAGTTGCCGTGAACATCTGGATACTTTCTAAAATGCTCAGGTACTATATAAATGGTAGGTACCAATTTTTTCCCAAGATCTTATTTATCACGTATATATAATTTAAAATTCACAACACAAAACGTTCTCACCCGGTAAATGAAACAAACGAAAACAAAACAATAATAAAATATTCCCTGATTTGACATTGGCAGATGGTAATGATGCCATACCAAAAAGGTCGCAAACGCTTTAACTTATTTAAATGAAAATAATTGTTTCGCTTTGTATTTTAGTCAAAAATTACAGTTATAGGACTGATTATCATTTATATTACTACGAATAATAGTTTTCAACGTGTTTGTATAAACTTTTTTGTCGTTTAATATTAACTGTTTTTAAATGTGGCTACACCAAGGCTTTATCGATATGATATCGATATGACGATTTGGAGATGCTTCGCCCTACGGATACTTAAATCTGTCATTTGCTAATGGACGCTTAAATTATGTCTCTGGGATGTACCATTGATTAACAGATTTAATGCTAATTAGTTAAGTACTCATTAGGACTAATTTAATGTGGCTTTCTGAGTGTGGCTGTAAGTGATTATAACCTCAAAAAACGTGTTTTTTTTATTATTCTTTGTTTTTTCTATTTTTCTCAACTTTTATTTTTTATTATTGAATTGTCATAGGTCCTCGATAAGTTTACAAAGTTTCAATGAAATCTGACCGTTTAAAGTGGTCAAAATCGCGCTCTAAGGAGTCGGTTACATACAAACAAACATACAAGTGAAGCTAATATAGAGCGTGTAAAAAAGAAATGTTCCTACGACTGGGGAAACTCAGCCTGCAGACTTTTAAGTCTGCGGCTTACAAACTTTGTGTGACGAGACTTCTTTTCCTCGTCTTTTGTTGCTTTATTTAGGGCTATTACACACTAGCGAGAGCAGTAATGGCCCATTGATAACGGTCCCGAGTTAGAAGTTGTTGTAGACTGTGGGTTCGGACCCAGGCAGCCGCTTTACTTTATGTAAAAATTTTCATTACTATTACTCTCAAAACTTATCGTTTGAAAAAATCGTCCTGCACGATTTCGTACTAAGCACATGTAAGTGACCGGTTGACCGGTGGTGGAAACCGGTATGTCCTAGAACCAAAAAATTCGAAGACATTTGTCATCTACCAACCCGCACTGGGCCCGCGTGGTGGATTACGGTCCACTCCCTCTTACAGAGAGTAGGCCTGTGTCTCAGCAATGGGAACGATATAAGCTAATTAATCATTATGATGATGACATGTCGGTAATTAGTACATATTGCTTCCGACCTTGGAGGCCATGGCAGATTGTTATATCATGATTTTATGATTATGTCATAATTTTACATCACAAAATCAAAAGTCATGCATTCAAACTAGGTTGAGAATCAGCACTTTTTGAACGTCAAAATTACATAAGACTGTCCCTCAAAACGCTCGCACTTAACCACTTCCTAGTGCTTTAGCTGGGATGAAGTGGCGCAACAAACTCCTCAGCAGCACAGCTGTCTGTTTAGTAAGAATTATATGCAATATTATGTCAGCTAGCACGCCCCAATATACCAGCAAAAGCAAAGCATTCAAAATACTGAAACAGAAATAAATAACAAAAACGTAAAAACAGGGGCCTTAGTCTGCTATTTTTATAAATTCGTCATTCCAACACGATCCCATTGTCATTCATTTGTCATTTAGCTAAAAGTTCGTAATCTGCTAAATTCATAATGGTCGATCATTGATCGGTCAATGGTCTCGTAATAGAATATTGTGTCATAATGGCATTTTCGTATTGCCATTATTATAAAACTCGTTAGTAGAAATGTTTTTCGAAAAACTATTTGAACATTTATTCATGCCAGATTTCATTTATATATATTTTTACATATTATTTATTAGTGTTATAAGCAATCTAAAGTAGTAGGAAGTTCGTAAATTAAGTCAGTCATTCATTTGTCATGATGTACGAGATTACCAATAAATGCCATTTCTTTCAATGGAGTGTCAGTGGCTGACCATTGGAAAGTCATAATGACGCCATTTATTAGTAGATTACCAAACTTGTCAAAATCAACAATTATGAAATCAATGATAGACCATTCTGACACTATTGTAATAGCAGACTTGAGGCCCTGAACTTAATCTACATATAGACAAGAAAAGTTTTTATCCAGTGCGTAAACTGTAACCATGAATTCAGCATATCATTCTAGACCGGGCGATCTAGAAATTTTTCGTCGGTTATACAGGAAAAAAAAAACAGCTGTTCCATACATTTTAACCGCGTAGGTATTGCACTTTTCTATGAAACACCTGTTTTTTTTTGTAAAACCGACGAAATTTTTCTTCGCTAGGGGTCGTCTAGAATGGTATGCTGAATTCATGGCTAAAGTTTGCGCACTGAATACAAACTTTTACTGTATACAAAAATGAATCCATATTTCCCTTGGTCACGACATCACACGTGAACGCCTGGACTAATTTTGCTAATTCTTTTTTTGTTGTGTTCGTTATTGTCAGGAGAAGGTTCTTATGAAAGATAAAAATAAGAAAGTTGCGCGTAACATATAAATATAATGCGAATTCAATATTCATAGTTAAGGTGAACCTAGTCCACATTTTTTGCATACAAACTTCGGGAGTGTTTTACTCCACTGTCTGACATGGCACATCCAAAGTAAAATATGATATCGTTTTGTCTCATTATTAATATTGTCTGTACGGAAACAGAATACTAAAATAAAAACCCATTAAAAAGTTAGGAGCCAACAAAGATTCGTTTTTCATAAAACCCGATCTTCAAAAGGACTTTTCTTAATTTTTTCGCGAATTTTTTACTATAAATGATCCTGCATCTCACTCATTAACGTTGTGCGTGTAGAATAGCGTCTAACTGCTCATCACTGATACTATCTCTGTCGGACACGAAGCCTGGTGAGACAGCGTGATGTTTAACGTCTAACTGCTCATCACTGATACTATCTCTGTCGGACACGAAGCCTGGTGAAACAGCGTGATTTTTAGCCTGGCCCACCAGTGAGTTCGAGCCCGTGACTAGGTTCCCCTTAAGACAGGACAATGTCTGTCGGGGTCAGCTAGTACCTAAATAAAAGCCCGTTTACACATGCAATGCCGCATTATGTTCATATAGCTGTAACTAATAAGTTCGCTATCTGGAGTCCAGACAACAAAAAAAAAGTAATGGGTATTCTTGAATTGTCAAAATTAAAGGCTCTGAAATATTTTCCAACCCCACGCAATTAGGGTGCAGGAGGTTGAATTCCGCCGAAATAATTTAGGCTGGGTAAACTAATGGCATTTGGTCTAAATGTTTAATTTTAGACCGCACCCATACATAGCGTGCTAGATAGTTTGGGTTGGGCAAAGTATTAGTAATATCAGTAACTAGCTACCCCCAGCGGCTTCGCCCGTGTCAATGTTGAAAATTATCTAAATGGAACCATCTCCCGCGACGAAGAATAAGTCTCATGAATAGTATAGGGGTATGAGGAACAGGGTGTACAGTTCGCTCATACTCTATAGAAAAGGGAGGATCCTCCGACCAGACGGGTGTTGTTGGTGGGCAACTGCCCGACGGTTGATGTCGGGATGTTGTACCTATACAAATCGCGCGGTAAACTTTAACTGCGCGGTCTAGGATTTCTATGACGTGCGACTTGCGTAGTTTGCCTGTGGCATTGTAGATGGCGCCACTTTTCTTTTTGTAATTTTAGATATTGTTGCGAAGTATTTTTCTGTAGTGCCGCTACAATAGCATTGCATGGGCCAAGGAATAATATTTTCATGCATAATTCCAACCCCTATTTCACCCCGTTACGGAGGGAGTTTCCTAAAATCCTTTATAAGCTAACGTCTCCTACTCATAATCTCCCTCTGTGCAAAATTTCATCTTCGTACGTCCAGGAGTTTTTGAGATTTCGTGATTAATCAGTGAGTGAATGAATTTATGAATGAGTGACGTTTCGCTTTTATATACAAACGGTCTTATTCATAAAAAGTTATCGAACATCTAAACAGTTGCTAAAGTCTGGTTTTCAAAGAGAATCCAGACTTTAGCAACTGTTTAGATGTTCGATAACTTTTTATGAATAAGGCCGTAAATATATAGATTTCTGTAAAAAGAGATTTTAGGAGCTCATTGCATGAGCATTAGTATTCCTCGTAGTGTTGCCGTGACGTAACAGCAGCCAGGTGCGGACCTGAAGCTGTGTCACGAAATATGCTCCAACACCTATCCTGCTTTCTGTGCCCCAAAACATGGAGCCAACGTAACCTTTGCGCTGCCACCGGTAACGCCGTGGAAGTGGCAAGGTTTGGGCCAGCTAAATTTGAGTTACTGTGGTGTAAGTGACACGAGTTGGAAGGTGGACTGATGACTTTATGAAGGCCACTGGAATCCGCTGGATGCGGAAAGAACCGGTCGAAGTGGCGGAGCTTTGGGGAGGCCTTTATCCAGCAGTGGACGTCTTTCGGCTGAAATGATGATGAAGCAACACGAAAGCACTGGTGGTCTAGTGGTAACGGCCCCAAATTCCGAGTTGTTGATTGTGGGTTCGGAATCAGGCTGGCGATTTACTTTGTGTCTTGATTTCACTGCTCTTAAGAGCAGTCATTCCATGCGGGCTGGCAACAACAATGCATTTATAGTAGGTTTTCGTGATTATTTCAATAAATGCAAACAAAAGTAAAGAAAGAAATCAGCCAAGCACTAGATCGTCGGTATTTATTATTATTTTTAACATTAACTCTTTAATATAAACATTTAATCGTACTAAGTAATGCAAATAGAAAATAATTGACGGGATGTCGATTGTAAATAAAAAATCACTGTAAAAAAATAGCATACAAACTTGTAAATACCAACGGTCTAGTGATTGGCTGAAAAAAACTGTTTACTTTTGTTTGTATTTAATGAAATAATCACCAAAAACGACTATTTAATGCTTTGTTGCCAGCCCGCGTGGAATACATGCTCTTAAAACGGTGAAGGAAACATCGTAAGGTCCGCGTGGTGGATTACGGCCCACTCCCTCTCACAGAGGAGGCCTGTGTGACAGCAGTGGGAACATTCAACACACTGCTATCATGTCATAGCCAAAGTGAAAAGACTTGAGATTTCCAAGGGGTGTCGTGTTACGCGGTAGCTGGGTTGTGGAGGTTAGAAAGGCAGACACTCCATGGAAAATACTGATATTCAGCTGCATCAAGTTAGACTGCAAGCCAACCCCAAAAGACTAGGCAGATGATCTTCTTAGCGTTTCAATTTTATAATGATGATCTGAGAGGTCAAGCTAAAAAAAACACGCTTTAAAAACCAAACTAAAAAGTAGAAAATAATTTAAATTCTATTAAAAAGCGTGGGGTGCTTTTTGAGGTATTTTTATAATCAATTAAGGTGAATGCGCAGTGGTAGAGCGCGAAATTCAAATTTTGTTACGTTTTTTGCAATTTTCAGGTGAGTGTCAGCTTGTTACTTGATCAAAATATGATTTGCGACTATAACATGTACGTATTTACAGATTTATAATCATTAGAATCAATAATACATCTTTCTAAGTCAGATTTGTTCCATAAGAACAAATTTCTTATGGAAAAGTGCTTGTGGAAGAAATCTAAAAGAGATATAGACATTCTAATGACTATAATTCTGTAAACACGTACCTGTTATATTCGCAAATCACATTTTGATCAGGATACAACCTGATACTGACCTGAAAATTGCAAAAACGTAAGAAAATTTGAATTTCGCGGTCTACCACTGCGCATTCACCTTAATATCAAGCTTCCCACGCTTCTTAATAGAATTAAATTATTTTCTAGTTTTTAGTTCTGCTAACTACAAAAGCGTGACTTTTCTTCTTTTTTTTTTTAAATTATTGAATTGACATCTGTCCTTGATAAGTATGCACAATTCCGATTTAATCCGACGTTTTGAAGGAGGTGGAAATCATGTTCAAAGTTTCCGTTACATAGGCACATACTAACATACGTATGAAGCTAATAAAATCATGTTAAAAAGGGCTAAGCTTTTTAAACTGCTCGTATTTAGCAGTTTTCCTGTAATTAACAGCTAAGTGTTACACCAGAGTTAGGACACAATAGATGTTAATTATGAAAGTACTTGCTCTCATAATTAACAACTGTGATGTTTGCGGTGACGTCGCTATATTATGTCATGATCTGCTCGCGTGCATGTAGTAATGTGTATGGGTTTGTAAAGGCTAGTGTATAGTGCTGCCGATTGTGGCTGAAGCCTTTCTATTGGTGCGGTTTATAATCTGCCTCGATCCACCCACTGCTAGGTCTCTCTTACTGCTCTTTTATGCTTTGCTTCCCGGGTACGTGCACATTTTATCCAGGGCTTACCCGCTTTCCTTTGTAGGTCATCCGGGCATTTGGCTGTTGGTCTGCCAACACTCTTGCTACCATCTCTTGGTGATCATTTGGTTAGGGTTCTGGCCTGCCCACTACTATTTCTGTGTTATCTGTATACAATTTGTTCGTAAAATCGTTGAGCTCCTTAAGTTCTAAGTTGAGCTGCATAATTACTGACAAATTCGTGCACTGACTGGACAGTTCCACTCAATCTGCGTGGTTCTTTCTTCAAGAGACCATTTTAGACACCAATCCACATGTTATTCACATGATCTTACCAAGATTATGTCTGGACTTTAAAAAAGACTGAGGCCACTGAGTTTGATTCGGCCTTTCTTCTCAAACACCGACTTCATCTAGTTTTTAAAATATGATTGACATGTAAACGTGTTTGTAAAAACCTACTTACAGAACTAAATTCATTTTTCATTTAGCTTATAGCATGGCGCGTACAGCTATAGCCACATAGCCGATAATAGCTGTTTGTCTTATTTCGCTATAATATTGTTGCCATTCGATACACACGCACACGCACTTAATTACGTTTATCGTACAACCGAAAGTTCCCGTAATTTTCAGAACGTTCACAGTCTGATCTCAGTCTAAATCTGTCAAATATACCTCAAGTTTCCCTACATTTTTGACAAGTTTTCGATATTCGATTGTCGCCGAGATGAGACCTCGACATTAAACGTTTTTAATTACGAGATTTGGTCTTCTGATCTTTGATCTTCGGAGATAGAATTTTGTTTTCAGCAGCTGAAGGACCCAGTTAGTTTTTCTCACTTACCTTCACAGAACCTTCATTATGAAACCCACCTTATATAAATATCGATATTTACAAAACACGAATCCTAAATAATGCATTTCATCTAATCCTTACGCAATGGACGATCAAACAGTACAATTTGTTAGTAAACAATCTAGAACCATCGGAAATCTAGTATAGAATTGCTTGCGTAGAAAACGGTGGTGTTAACAGTGTGAAAAATTGTCCCGGAAGCACTAAAAAAGTAAATTGTGTGTGTGTATGTGACCTTGTTTGTAGTCCTGATCATCAGTTTATAAAAAATATATTTTAATATTTAAAAAAAGTATTATCGTGCTTTGTCAGTAGAAACAAAAGTGTGTGCCAAATATAATCATCATAGCTTCAGTGGAAGTGGGTGAAATATTTATAGCAAAATTCCAGGATATACTACATACAAGTGATGTTAAATAAAAGCTTTTAATAATTAATAAAAACTTGGTAATTCAGACTTCCGGTTCAGTACGGCGTGGCCCGATATATGGGCCATTACAATATATTATTAATTGTGTCTCATTAGCAGTAGTTGACAGGTTTAAATACATAGGAATGTTAGTACAGTAAAATTAATGAGAAGTTAAAAAATAAAAATAAACATTATAATAACTTATTTCCTAATGTGGGTATCAACCCAGTGGTGGACGTACCGCGAGTCCAGCCTATCCGCAATAACACCTAGGATGCTTTTACACTATACTGTGCACTACACCAGCGAGACAGCCCCAACAGCGCTCTGAATGCATTGTTATAATAGGTCTTTACCTATGAAATTGCCGTTTTGTATGAAAAAATTTAAACGAATTTTTTTCATGTATTTTTTATTTGTATTAATCGAAGTAATCACCCATGCAATCAATGCATCTTTGCCATCGCAGTGGCAGTTTATTGATGCCCTTTTTAAAGAAATCAGCTGGACGGGAGGCAACAAATTCTTCAAAGGCATTTTGTACTGCCTCTCGGGTATTGAATTTTTTTCCCGCCAAGAAGTTATCCAAATTCTGGAAAAAGTAGTAGTCTGTAGGCGCAAGGTCTGGTGAGTAGGGCGGATGACGGAGAGCTTCCAACCCCAGTTCTTGCAACTTGGAGACCGTCTGCTGTGCAGTATGAGGTCGCGCGTTGTCGTGCAGGAGCAGCGGAGACGAGCGATTGACCAATGCTGGTTGGAGATGTGCCAGCTTCTCCATCATTGTGTTCAGTTCTTCACAGTACACATCTGCAGTAATGCTCACCCCGTTTGGTAAGAAGCTGTGATGAATCACACCGGCGCTAGACCACCAAACAGTGACCATCACTTTTCTAGGGGTAAGTTTTCGTTTAGGGCATTGTTTAGGTGCTGAACCAGGATCCAACCAACTTGCTGAGCGCTTGCGGTTATCAAACAGAATCCATTTTTCATCGCAGGTAACAATGCGGTTCAAAATTCCTTCATTTGTGTGTCTGTTGAGCAGTGCAAGGCACGTCTCGACGCGTACTTCGCGCTGACGATCATTGAGTTCGTGGGGCACCCATTTGTCAAGCTTTTTTACCTTGCCAATTTGACGCAAATGGACCAATATTGTTTTGACGCTAACGTCGAAAGCTGCTGCTAATTCAGCCGTAGATTGTGTATCATCAGCTTCCACAATCGCCTTTAATTCGTCATTGTCGACCAAAGTCTTCGGACGACCGCGAGGTTCATTTTTCAGGTCGAAATTTCCAGAACGGAAGCGAGCAAACCAATAACAGGTGGTGCGTTGGTTTGTAGTGTTAGCTCCGTAAACGTCGTTGATGTTGCGTGCCGCTTGTGCCGCGTTGCTGCCACGACGGTACTCATATTCCATAATTACTCGAATTTTTAACGTATCCATGATGACGAAAAAGATTGAAATGCGATGAAAATGTAACACTAATCAATAAACAAATGACTACTTTTGGAAAAAAAAATCCATGTTTTTAAAATAAAATTAATTTGAAATTAGAATTCTTACCCAAACAAAAATTATTTTGATTTGAAATGGCCAGTACTGCAAAACGGCAATTTCATAGGTAAAGACCTAATATTAGACGCGCAGTTCGTTGAATGATCTTTGCATAAGCAGTTAACTATAGCACGCCATTTAACTCGATCATTGGCTACTCCCATCCAGAACTCGTCGTCATTCGACTAAAAGGTGTTCATCATCATCAGCCTATTGCAGTCCACTGCAGGACATCATAGGCCTCTCCCATCACACGTCATTTAAGTCGATCCTCGGCTACTCTCATCCAGAACTCGTCGTCATTCTACTAAAAGATGTTCGTCATCGTCATCAGCCCAAAGCAGTCCAATCCTGGACATAAGCCTGTCCAATCGCACGCCACTTAACTCTATCCTCGGCTAATCTCATCAATCATCATCTGTTAAGCCTTTTCCCAAAAATGTCGGGGTTGGCTTTCAGTCTGACCGGATGCAGTTGAATACCAGAATTTAACATGGAGCGACTGCTTATCTGACCTTCCCAATCCAGTGATTGTGACACGATACCTCTACCCTTGTCAGTTTCCGTCTTCTTCGAATTGCTTTCCGAGGCCCGCTCATCCAGCTGCAAAAAAGCTGCTGAAATACATCCACTACTGGACATTTGCCTCCACAAAACATTGCCACAGCGACCGTACTATGCTTTCCACATCCAGCAGATCCCAGCAACCTTTACCAGGTCATTGGACTACCTATCTTAAAGCTGCAACTTTCGGTATGTGGTCGAAATTACATAATTTTTCTGTGCCATCGGCCGGAGTGCGAGTAAAGTGCCATTGTGCAATTCTTCGGGCCGTTGCGGTTGTCTTGCTTATTCTTAGTGATGATAATGCTGAGCTCAAGTTTAGGAGAGATTAATCAATGGATTGCGTATCTCTATCTCTACCACTTTCCCTCTTAGAAGATGTTAAGATCTCTGAAACATCAGCAGGCTTAGCATGACCCTTTCTATTTCTACGAAGAATAGACTGTTCTTTCTACACAAAGTGACATTTCGTTTCTCCATTTTTGACATCGCACCATAGAAATCCTTCTACAATCTGTAATTTTATCTTTCGTTTCTAACGATCTTTGTCTAGGTTTGTAGAAGGAGGTAGACTTTTTAAGAAGAAAGTTTTCTATCCCAAACTTTCAAAATCACACGTCAACTGACAGTTGTGACAGTGACAGGAAACTCTCCTGTCTACACGGAACGTCATTTTTGTCTGCTCCTCCGTCGACAAAACGGTGCTCGTGCTAAGCCTATAGCAGATACTTATTACATTGACAAACATCTTCTGAGAATAAGCCAAGTCTGGATTGCTGGCCATTTCAGGGAATTTGACAAACCCCTTGATCCATACTTTGATATACATAATTAAATCTGATTAAAATAACATATTAATCTAAAACGATAACATACCGTGAAATCTAGATTTACAATAATACATTCCTGTACAATTCCCCTTATCTTTTATCAGTAGATATAGTTATCAATGGGTGCTCCATTTAGTTCAGTATTTGTGTGTAAACCTGACGTCTTTGTTGTGCAAAAAGTTTATTATTGACAGTGTCCGATTTCAAATAACAAAAAAAGAAAATTCTACCTGATGGAATGCCCTAAGTGCTAGTGAAAATTGTGTTGAACTTCGTATAGCCGTTTTTGAAACGAGTGCGAAAGTACAGTCTGTTATAATGACCTTTGTTTTATGTATAACTAATGATAAAATGATTAATCATAGTAATCAATGTCATTGCCATTATTAGTATTATTCTGACACTTCAATATGTTTTGATATGATCGACTTTAAGTGTTGCCAGTTACGTTTCTTTTTCTATTGTATTCATCATCATCATCGCGTCTACTGCTGACATAAGCCTACCCCAAGCACCGCCACTTCGACCGATTCTGTGCTTCCCGCATCCAGCGGCCTTCACCAGGTCATCGGTCCTCCTTGTGGGAGGTCTGCCAACGCGAAGTCTTCCAGTACGCGGTTGCCACTCCAAAACCTTTCGGCCCCATCGGCCATCTGTTCTGCAAGTAATGTGCCCTGCCCACTGTCACTTAAGTTTGGCAATTCTTCATGCTATGTCGGTTACCTTGATCATCTCTTGTATTGCAACAAGCTATTTGATGTAGCTCGTTCATCATTAGCAATCTTGTTTCATTGATTGCTGAGTTTAGACCTCCTCCCTGTAGTACCAAAAGTTAATTATGTGGAAAAAATATTTGGCAGTCTTCAAAGTGGTAGCGAAGTTGACTCTTCAGGGTGCGTTGGACGTACATTTACGCATCGCTACTTCTGGAGGGTATTCTCATGCAACCCTAATGTTTCTGCACGCTGTGTTGGAGACATCTTAATGATGAGAGATTTCACATAGTTTGTCAATGGTGCTAACTACAATATACTAAGTGGGATGATCTTTGTTTCGTGTTGAAGTCCCTCATTTATTTCTTCCACTCCTGGGTGAGCAGAGGGGTCTGTCAGACTACAACGGTCTTTCAAATCAAGATTTAACTTTGGACCTAGGTCTAAACCATCGAGCCGTTTTTAATAACGATTTATATTTGGACAATATTAACGTCCTAAATACAAAAACTGACTTTGATTCCGACACTAAATTGAAGAACTTTACGTTCGAATGAAGTTCGAAATACCTACAAAAACTTCGGACCCGCTTTGTAATTAGAACACACACGGTGTTTTCCAACTACCTTTCGCCTGAGTCACATGCGTTCAGCTTCCTTTCCTGGAAAGAAACTTTCTCCAACGTTGGATTGCAATTCTTTAAGCAAAATGTGTGAATGTATTTGTGTGAAAATTGATAAAAACTGACTCACAGAATTATTGTTTTGTTATCTGTTTAACACGATTGTTAATTAAATCCTACTGTTGAATTGTGTTTCTAGAGTCACGTATGGAAGTCGTGAGGCTGGTAATAATCTCGCCACATTAGTCGTATAACCTGGAATGATAAGCTTCTTTGATTGGTCAGGTTTTATTTAATTCAGCTTTTCAAACGGAGCAAATCTTGCTACACCAATTTCCCCTGAGTCTTCCATCTTCATTCTCATTGATAGCCTCGTTCCACCCGCTGCTAGGTCCTTCTCTCCTTTATGCTATGCGGCCCTGGTAAGTGCGGATTTTTTCCAGGTCTTACGCGCTTTCCTTTGTAGGTAAGTAATCCCGCTGTTGGTATGCCAACATTCTTCCTTCTTTCTCTTGGTAATCGTTCGGTTGGGGTTTTGACCTGCCTCCTTCCATTTTAGTGTCATCTTTACACATTTTGTTCGTCGAATCTTTGACCCCCATAATTTCTTAGTTGAGCTCCATGATTAGTGACAAATGCGTGCATTGACTGGACAGGTCCTCAATCTGTGTGGTTCTTTCCACAACAGACCATTACAGATACCAATCTACATTGTCTTTACATGATCTAACCAAGATTATGTCTGGAGTTTGAAAGAGACTGTGACCTCTGAGTTTGTTTCGGCCTTTCTTCTCGGAGTAGTCAGATGGGAAATGCCGACGTCATCTTTTTTTAGCCTTCGCTGTCCCACTCGTGGGCAAACGCCTCACTCAACTCCTTCCATCCTTCGCGAGCCTGCGCATCCTCCTTCCAGTTTTGATGGAACCTATCCAGCTGTTCCGCCATTTTCTACGTGGTCTACCGCGACCCCGCCTCACTCTCAGGCACCAGTTCTATGCTATTTGGGCCCACAGTTTGTCCGGCATGTGGTAGACACGTCCTGCCCAGGCCCATGATTGACGTGTAAAAATGTTTGTACAAACCTACTTACAGAAATAAAAATATTTATTAATAAATATTAACTTGGATGATAAGATTGTTTACTGTGTATTTTCTTAGTGGCTTTTGTGCATTTTTTTTGTGACCATAAAGTCAAGTACCTAATCTACTCGTCCCCGCTATAATTATGTCAGTTCGTTCAGCATTCTTCTACAAAATTACTAAATCAATTAAGGTGCGGTTTGTGCTAATTACTTATGTTATCTCAAACAGGTCTTTACTTAGGCTGCTATTAATACTTTAAAACCTCAGTTGCATCATTGTGATTGACTGACAATAGTCAAAACGAAGATGTGTCTAAAAATCAGTGACAAAACTGTTCACAAACTCTTATTCAGTGCTGAAAAGTGACATAAAGTGCCATAAATAAGTGAAGAAACAGTGAAATGTAAAAAAAACAGTGAGTTAAAATGAGTGAGAAGAACTACAATAGCCTGCCGAGGCTTAAAAGGAAGGAGACATGGAGGAAGAAGGGGGTAAGCGAGTACTGCTAGTGTGTGTTGGTGTTGTCCGTTGAGCTTTTTGTACGTCTAAACTTGTTTGGTAACTAGTAAATACCTCGAGGATATGAATTCAAGAAGGGCTGTTATGTCTAGCCTAGATAATGACGCTCAGTTTTATCAAGATAGGGAAGTGTGCGGCCTCAAAGGCCTCACATGGGGACGGGGCCTGTTTAAACTCATGGCGAGCTAAAGCTGACCCCTGTTGAGGGTGCGGAGTATATGCAAGTATGCCCTACACTCCAAACTCAGTATTAGAAAGTCTAGGTTAGCCTAAAACCTAAGATGCAGTGTACGAAGTTAACTCATTTTGGGTTCTGATCACTATTTGTAAAAAATTATAAGAGTTGAGTTCTATTTCTTGAATGTGGCTGTAGAGTATTTTTCAAATAACTTACAGAGTATTGGAAAATCAACAATACTCACACCCATATTCCGAAAAGTAACGAGCGAATGATGTTTGGATTGGAGATGCCTGAACCAGTTTTTTTTACTTATACGAAATATAGCTAGATCTGATTTAGTGATGCACTGCTAAACCCATTTTCTGCTATCATTATTGGAGTCCTACCACACTAATTGTCTATTGTGATGTCGTTTGCTTGCACTAACTGCACTAAATAATCAATTCAGCCTGTTTTTTCGAAGGGCAACTTTGTATAGGCTCTCGGCCTTCGGGGTAATAAGACGAGGGTTTCGCAGTTCATAGCTGGACATAGGATACAACACCCGGTTTTCTGTTTTCCTCATCCAGCCTATCCCAGACACTTTTTAACCGACTCCAGCAGGCTTAGCATAAGAACCATAGAGAAGCGTTTTGTCGACGGAAGAGTAGACAAAAATGACGTTTCCGTGTCGACAGTTGACAGTTTTTAACCGAGAAAGGTAAACAGGCGATTTCTATTCTACGGTAGAGTAGAAATAGGAAGCGTCATGCTAAGCCTGTAGAAAGGACATTCTCAATTCGTCTGTATCTTTTTTTTTAATGTTTGTTACGCGATATCTCCGTCAATTGTGACTGGATTTCGTTTTTTTTTGGATAGGGTATGCTTCAGGGATGGTCCTATATACATTTTATTAACTTTACTTCGGTAGTTTTTGCGTTAGCCTCGATAATACGTTTTTAATCCACTGTAAGTACCTCGATGACATTCTGCTGCTTCCTGTCACTGTTGTGTACACAGTAGTGGTATACGAATTGGTGTGGGGTATGTACCATACCTAAAAAGCAGAAAATGAAAACCTACTCAAAAAAAAAAAACAACCGACTTCCGCAAAAACACTACAAAGTGAAAAATAACGAATTTCGGAAGCAATTTCTAATTTCGAAATTAAAGATAATTTTCACTTTGTAGTGTGTTTTTTGAAGTGGGTTGGTCGATGGGTTCATGGTGCAGGTGTAAAAAGATATCCGACAGACTGACAGAGTTTTTGTCTGTTCATTTCAGTGGTAAAAGACCAATTTTCTTATGACTATACTTTAAAAAGCTATGACTCAATATTCCAAACATGATTTTATTAAGACGCAGTATCTAAAGTATAGTTTATAGATAAAGCGATTTCTCGTTTAAATCCAATATTGATTCGATGAGATCATTATGAAATCACTGTAGGTCAGTGTCGACCGCTTAGCATTGGATTTTATTTGTTTTCGTAAGTATAGCAGGCCGTACGTCTGTTTTAACGCTTTGACCTTGATCTGGCCTACCGTACTATGGAGATTCAATAGAATACGAGGCCAGCTTATACTGGATTTTAATCAACTTAAAAAAAATGGAGTAGGTTCTCAATTCGGTCGGTCTTTTTTATGTTTGCTATCTCAGAACTGGGCCGGACATGTCTGCCACATGTCAGATGACACATGGGCTAGAAGAACTACCGATCGGGTCCCACTAAACGCACGACGCCATCGCGGCAGGTCGAGACGAAGATTGTTTGACGAGCTTGATTCCTACCGAAAGTGATGGCCAGCACTAGTAAAATACAGAATTGTGTGGAAAAGGAGAGGGAGGTCTTCAACCGCAGTGGGACAGTACAGTACCCTAATTGCGTAACATACGATCAATCATAATCTGTCCAGAGGTGACAGAGGTAGAGTTGAGAGTGGCGGTACGTAGGCTGAATGCCAAGAGTACCGCCCCGGGACCCAACGGCTTACTTGAAAAAGCCTGGGTCCTGGCCTAGGCTCTCGGGCCTCGACTAAGAGGGCTCCTAAGCGCATGCTTGGAGGAGGGCCGGTTCCGACTTTGTTGGAAGACGGGGAAACTGGTCCTCATTAAGAAGCCGGGGCGCCCCACCGACGGAAGCCACTCCTCAAAGGGGGGGACTTACCGCCGCTATCGTGGCGTTTTTACATCTTTCACGTCCAAAAGGTGTGAAAGATGTAAAAACTAAATTAATTAAGTTAAACAAACGAAAAACCAACTCGAGAATACTATTGCCGTATCTAAAATAGGTACCTATACGAACTTTTTAAACAGCATATTGAGACCTCGCTGGTTTCTAATGGGCGAGACGTGCCCGCTGCATATACAGGGTGATTGGAAGATGGGTGCAAAGCTTTAAGGCGAAGATAGTACAGACAATTTAGAACCATTTAAGCCATGGTTGTCTTAGACGAAGTCTTACCAAATATTTTTAACCAAATTTTTAAGTTTTTTTTCGGAAATTCTCAAAATTTAATGTAAACTGCATAATTATGGCCAAATTGAATGATAAATGAATTCATTTTTTATTTATTTAATTAAAGTAATGTGTAAGCAATCAAGCAAAACATGTTTTAGGCTTCTGTGTCATTAGACATTTTTTTTACAGACATATAAAGCTCAGAAAAAATAAAAAATTTGTACAATACGTCTTTTAAACCTTATTAAAAAAAAAAAAAATTGGTAAGACTTCGTCTAAGACAACCATGGCTTAAATGGTTCTAAATTGTCTATACTATCTTCACCTTAAAGCTTTGCACCCATCTGCCAATCACCCTGTATAAACAACGATGTGATTCTGATAAAGGTGAGTTTACCTTTCCTTCTGCTTACCTCTTTTGCAAAACACCATTACTACGTGTTTAAGTATTCACGTATATAAAATAAGTATTCACGTATATAAAATTAAACATAATAAACACCACCCACTCCACTCCAGTCTTTCTCCATTCATCCATGCTCAAATAAATCTAAGTTTCTTACTCAGGTAACTCACATTCTTGTCTTATGAAAATCTATCAAAGAAATTTGACAGATTGGGGTAGCTTGATGTGCTGGTGTCTGTACAAGTTTTTCTTTTGACTTATGGCTCCTCTTGGTACTTGGATTACAAAAATAACAGTTTAAAAAACTAAAAAACACGCTTTAAAGACCAATCTAAAAAAGGAGAAAATAATTTAATTCAATTAAAAAGCGTGGGGTGCTTTTTGAGGTAATTTTATAATCAATTAATGTCAAGCACCCCACGCTTTTTAATTGAATTAAATTATTTTCTCCTTTTTTAGATTGGTCTTTAAAGCGTGTTTTTTAGTTTTTTAAACTATTATTTATTTTCTATTTTTTAGTTCTGCTAACTACAAAAACGTGTTTATTTTCTCAATTTTTGTTTTAAATTATTGTATTGTCATCGGCATCGGTCCTCGACAAGTTTACAAAGTTTCAATGAAATCTGACCGTTTAAAGTGGGTCAAAATCGCGCTCAAAGGAGTCGGTTACATACAAACAAACAAACATACAAGTGAAGCTAATATAAAGCAAGTAAAAAAGAAAGGGAATAGTGGAAGCTCGTTTGTCACAATACAAATTCTTAGAATAAACTTCTTCTGCATATCCAAGTGTGGGGCTTGTGGCTAAGTAATTATAGCCGCAACGGGTCAATCGATCAGATTTAGCTACGCTTGCCGCAGTTGGTCCGTGGATGAGTGACCATCTTTCCATACCAAGACCCCTCCATGCCTCGGAAAGCAGTCCCGGCTGTCATTCGTATATCTTTGACGTCGTTACGGGTCGTCAGAAGCCTGAAAATCTGACAACCAGTCTTACCAAGGGGTATCGTATTACCCAGTAACTGGGTTGTGGAGGTCAGATAGACAGTCGCTTAATATAAAATACTGGTATTCAGCTTCAACCGGCTAGAAAGGAAGCTGACCCCAACATAGTTGATGGCTAGGCAGATGATGAGACCTGTAAATTAAACCCTGAACCGCAGGATTCGTTGCTGTATAACCTAGCCACTACGCTTACGAGGCAGTCGAATTAGCTCTTAAACGCAAAGGTGACAATAATTGACACAGATATAGAATAAAGAATGCCGTCCGCCCTAGAGCCACCGACCTTCTCAACAGATGTGAGCAGAATACTGATCATCTAGAATTCTTGTTGCGTGGCGCAGGCGCACCTAGGATTTATTGTTGTCTAAAGTAGGCCAAGATGTGTTTTTATTAGCGCCAGTGACATAAGCTTGGTTCCTATAAAAACAACGAATTGTTTTGCTTACCAATGGTAGCATTTTTAACACGTTTTTATTAGCTTCACCTGTATGTTTGTAAGCATATTTGTTTGTTTGTAACCAACTCCTTTAGACTTGATTTTGACCCACTTCAAACCGGCGGCGGCGATCTCTCGCGTCCGGCCCTGGTGCAGGCCATGGTACGGAGCGAGAGTGAATGGTTAGCCGTCACCTCCTTCTGCGAAGTAGTAATGCTCGCGAAGAGGGAGGCGGCGCACGTGAGGGAGAGGCAGTATATGCGCCCTCACGGCCGTAGTCGCCGCGGGAGAAGCCCTGGGCGTCGGGAATCCCAGGCTGATTCCCGGCCACCGTAGGCGCGGGCTTGCGGACGGCGAGTAATGGGTAGCTCGCTGTCCGGTAAGGACCAAGCCCGGGTCGACGGCGCGTTGTGTTCCACGCGCGCCTCAAAGAGATGTCAGCACCAAAGGGTGGGGTCCGCAAGGGCCGATGCCTGCCAGGGGTGCGGGTTGTTCGAAAGAGATACCGTCGCCTCTGGCACACAGGCAACTGAGGGAACACGGGTGGGTTTTAGTCAGTAAAAGTCTGACACGCCCTCCTGCTCCACCCAGAGCGGGAGAAGTTATTTGATAATTTCCCATCCTCAAAAAAAAAAAAAAAACCCACTTCAAACGGTCAGATTTCATCGCATGTTGTGTGAGCAGTGGTGGCCCAGTGGTTACCGTCGCGACTTACGAGTTGTAGGTCGTAAGTTCAAACCCAGGCAGGCGCTTTACTTTGTGTAATTTATTTCATCACCACTGCTCTCAAAACGGTGTAGGAAAACATCGTGAGGAAACCAGCATGTCCTAGAACCAAAAATTCGAAGAGATGTGACATCTACCAACCCGCACTGGGCTCGCGTGGTGGATTACGGCCCACTCCCTCTTACAGAGGAGGTCTGTGTCCCAGCAGTGGGAACATTATAAGCTAATTATGCTATTTATGTAAGTAGATAAGTTTTATTTTGGAATGAAGGCCAAGATGTGTTGTTTTTGGCTGCAGAGCATGCGTAGTCATTTTGGTGGTGTGACATACCTACTCAAATATATTTTAAAATTTCCAAGAAATCTCTCTTCAAAACAGAAAATTTTTCTGGTGTCTGACATCAATTATTATGAATGTCGGAATAGACCGCTAAACATTTATAAATCATGACCCTGAAATGTATTTTTAAAAGACATTGCGACAAGGGGAGAATACATAAACAATAATTTATTTGGCAGTTTCAGCTCAAAGGAATAGTATTAAAATTCGGACTCATTGCTTTGACCCATTTCTTTTAATAAACATGTACAAACGCCAGCATATCAAGCTACCTCAAACTGTCAAATTCTCCCAATTGAACATGAACCTTAAACATAATATATGTGATAAAGTTGAAAATCCAACAAAGTTACTTGACAGATTTGGGGTAGCTTGATGTGTTGGCGTCCTGTACAATTTATGTAATTTCTTTAGCAAAATATTTTCTACTCTCATATACATATGACTCTGCTCATTACATAGTGGGCAGATTAGCCAGTCTACAAAGTGCTAGCATGGTTGACTGCCCAGAGGTGTAATTTCCTATCACACTAACAGTAGGAATCTTGCATTTTGACAGTTTAACTACTTTTTCGAGCAATGGATTAACAATTCCTTCAAAATGATTCAGATTGATAATGTGTTATGCAGTTAGGGCAGGTTAAAAATATTAACCAGGTTTCCGAACCCTGGATATTAATAAATCTCAATGTTACGAGAATTCCAAAGCAGGTGCTGGTACGTCTTGCCAGGGTCGCGGATTCGTTCGGAAGACTTACCGTGGCCCTGGAACAGGCAATTGAAGGAACACGGGTGGGTTTTATTCTGTAAAACTCTGACACGCTCTCCCGTTCCGCCCAAAGCGGGAGAAGTTATTTGGTGATTGCCTATACAAAAAAAAAAAAAAAAATGGGGCTGAACCGTAATAAACCAACTGCTAAAATTCCTAATAACCTCTTTGATAAACTGTCTTACAGTATAATTATTAACACCATAACTACAAACTCTGACGTTGCGCTTGTGTTCACTAGAACAACGCGGCAGTCCCTCTTATCCATCTGATGGGTCAAAAGTATTAACCTAGAAAAAGCTTAAATCCTCAACATTTTACTATAAATCAACTCCGTATAGGTGAACCTAGTCCACATTTTTTCCATGCAAACTTCAGGAGTGTTTAACTCCACTGTCTGACATGGCACATCCAAAGTAAAATATGATATCTTGTTGTCTCATTATTAATATTGTCTGTACGGAAATAGAATACTAAAATAAAAACCCATTAAAAAGTTAGGAGCCAACAAAGATTAGTTTTTCTTGCTAATTTTACTTAACTTTGGGAGTGTTTAATAAAAGAAGTGTCAAATCTCCAAAACCAAGTCGGTACCGACAAAGTTCAATTATACAAAAGTTCAATAAACTTTATTCCGATCTTCCAAAGGACTTTTCTTAATTTTTTCGCGATTTTTTTACTAAATATGATCCTGCATCTCACTCAATAACGTTGTGCGTGCAGACTAGCGTCTAACTGCTCATCACTGATACTATCTCTGTCGGACACGAAGCCCGGTGAGACAGCGTGATTTTTAGCCAGGCCCACCAGTGAGTTCGAGCCCGCGACTAGGTTCCCCTTAACGCAGTTAATCATGTTAATTGATTAAAAACGGAATTCTATAGGAATGCAGTTAGCCGATAGAACTGGAACATATTTATAACAAATCTAGTCCAATGTATCAAATAAATCTAGTAAGTTGTACTGAACTTGACAGAACCCCGTTAGTAGTCGACCTTAGTACTGTCACGAGCTGGTAAGGTTTCAGTTGTAGCGATTTATACTGAAAATGCAGTACAATGTTTCAATTTAACTTCGATATTTATAACCATTCGGTCCACTCCCGTGCCGAATCGAATATACAATCTATGTTTTCGAAGAAGTCTTTTAAACGCTTTTTACAAAACTGAAACCCGAAAATGTTGAAAATTAAAACCTTATTGACGTTATTGTGATTCTTCGTAGCCAAAATAGCTATTCGATAGACTTCCGTGCCGTATTGAACATACAATCAATTGTATTGAAGGACTCCTTTAGCCGCTTTTCATCAATCCAAAACTCGAAATTTTGATAGGTTTAGGCGGGTATCATACCTCGGACAAAACCATAGCAGTGTTCTGATCATCGCTGTGTGCACAGGGTCTCACGGTACGGCTGGCCCACAAATTCAAGTTCACTCAACAAGCTAAAGAAAGGGCTATTCTTGGAGTTTCTGTGGAATCGAATTCGGAGGGAGGTGATCCGACAGAAGTGGTCCACCAGCGTCTACCTCACTACTACTACCTCGTCTATACAAACATACAAATAAATAAAATTGAAGCTTTTTACTAAATGCATATATGAAAGTATATACGGTAGGTTTTAGGTACTTAAAACAAAGGAACAATTTTTTAAAGTTTTGTTTCGGCTAATCACCGACACGTATACGATTTTGACAGGTCTTTTATTCGCAGATAGCTAATGTTATATGGAGTATATAATTTACCGACATCCACATGGGCGAAGCCGTGAGCACAGCTAGTAAGTAAAAAGTATCATAACAGATAGGACGCAATGATTGAACCCCTTAGTCTTTAGGCTCTGTGATATAGATG
Organism: Antitype chi; assembly: GCA_947359405.1. NCBI lineage: Eukaryota > Metazoa > Arthropoda > Insecta > Lepidoptera > Noctuidae > Antitype > Antitype chi. Next base: position 4,009,008 of record OX375836.1, read on the forward strand.
TAGAAATGATTCCAATCAATAAAATTCTCTCATACATACCTATATTCAAGGCCGCATAACTAATTTGCAATGCCAACACCGTGGTAATGACCGATAACTTATCTCAAGGTCGAAGCAAGTGCTTGTTGGATTAGATTTAGAATGTTTTGAAAATCTAAAGGCTCTCCCGAAGACAGGCGCAACGCAAAGAAGTTAAAACTTAATGGAAATTGTTCTACCAGAATCGCGTTGCACCGTCACGTCATGCCTGTCTGCTTTCCGATGCACGGAGGGGTTTGATATGTAAAGATGGTCACCCAAAACCGTGGCTAGCGTAGCTTAATAATCGATCGAACCATGCAGCTGTTATAACTTATCCACAAGCCCTAACTACCATCATGGGTACTTATATTTGCCGCTAAGCAGCATGGGTGTGTTTCCCGTGGCCCGTGTAACATATTGTTTTTTTTTATGGCGATGGCAACGTATCAGCTATTTTTTTTTTTGGGTGTGAAATCGTCAAATAACTTCTCCCGTTCTGGGTGGAGCGGGAGGGCGTGTCAGACTTTTACTGACTAAAACCCACCCGTGTTCCCTCAGTTGCCTGTGTGCCAGGGGCCGCGGTATCTCTTTCGAACAACCCGCACCCCTGCCAGGCATCGGCCCTTGCGGACCACACCATTTGGTGCTGACATCTCTTTGAGGTGCGCGTGGAACACAACGCGCCGTCGACCCGGGCTTGGTCCTTACCGGACAGCGAGCTACCCATTACTCGCCGTCCGCAAGCCCGCGCCTACGGTGGCCGGGAATCAGCCTGGCATTCCCGACGCCCAGGGCGTCTCCCGCGGCGACTACGGCCGTGAGGGCGCATATACTGCCTCTCCCTCACGTGCGCCGCCTCCCTCTTCGCGAGCATTGATGCTTCGCAGAAGGAGGTGACGGCTAACCATTCACTCTCGCTCCGTACCATGGCCTGCACCAGGGCCGGACGCGAGAGATCGCCGCCGCCGATCGCCTCCACGAGGACACGGCGGTGCTCCGCCCAAGCCGGGCAGACCGCCACCGTATGCTCCACCTTGTATGTATCAGCTATTGGATCTGTGTATGGGTCAGCAAGGTGGGCCACAAAAGCGATGAATGAAAGGCAATTGCATGCAGCTGAGATGAGAATGCTAAGAGGGATGTGTGGTGTTACATGAATGGATATAACAAGGAATGAATGCATAAGAGAATCTCTGAAACTGTCACCAGTAACTGAAAAATTGCGTGAAAATCGGTTGTCATAGTATGTGCATTTTATATATAGGAATGAGGATGTCGCGAGGACAGTTTTGAGTATAAATGTCGAAGGCTATAAAAGTAAGAAACCAAAGCAACTATGGATGGAAAAAGGCATGTTCCGCCGGCCCCAAATAAATTAATATAAGGGCAGGAGCATGATGTATTGCAGAGGCCCACAGGCATCCATGATCACCTCAGGCCCACCTGCTTCTTTGCTGCTCAACGGCACAAGATAATCACATTACCTAAAAACAACCGACTTCCAAAAAAAACACTACAAAGTGAAAAATAACTTTAATTTCCGAAGTCAGTGACTTTGGATATGTATTTTAATTTTCATGTCACCAGTCACCGACTTCCGAAATTAAAGTTAATTTGCACTTTGTAGTGTTTTTTTGGAAAAGGTTTTTATTTTTCACGTTTTAGTTATAGTACCTACCCCACACTTAATTCGAAATGACAGCATCCTTGGGGTAAAAACAACCCCACACTAATTCGAAATGACAGCATCCTTGGGGTAAAAACAATGCATATTTGCAGCAATCGCGGTTGATTTGCCGTCATTTTTAAGAGTTCCGTTGTCCGTCTCCGAAACGCATCATCAGATCTATATGAAATTATATGGGACCACGCGGGAAGCACCGGCTTTCAAATAAAAAAATAATCATCAAAACCGGTTCACCCAGTCGAAAGTTCTGAGCTAACAAACATATTTTTTTTAAATACATTCGAATTGAGAACCTCCTCCTTTTTTGAAGTCGGTAAAAAATTAAGTCCATCTAATAAACACAAATGTTACTATAAACAACATAAGTGTCTTATCGCGATCACTAAGACCCAACCTCATTTCGCAATATGATAACAGTTTCCGCCTTATTTTGACCAGATAATCCAACAATGCGCACTGGCCATGCACTGAGAGATTAGGGTTGCCCTAAATTGTAACAACAAAGAACAAAATTGCTTGGTTAATGCTGCTGCCTATCATGGAATCAACCATACATTGACAGATCAATCTGAATTCTGATTAGAAGAACCTTGGCCAGTTGAATCTGAACGGATACGTGAAAAACTGCACGACATCAGAATTATTACGCAATTATAAGTGTAGCGGCATCTACATCGCGACATGCGAACTACGTATCACTCTGACGTCACGTAAAGTCCTACATCGCGCAAGCAGAGTTTACCGCGCTACTAGCATACAGGATAAATGATTCGCAATCGTAACAAATATGGCTTTAAATCATTTTAATCATATAAGTCATCAAAACAGGATACATTTTATGAAGCAACTGACTTTTTTTTTGTATAACCGACGAAAATTTTCTACGCTATGGGGTCTAAAATGATATGCTGAATTCATGGTTACAGTTTGCGCACTGGTTAAAAATTTACCCTGTATATACAACGTCCAGACAGATTTAAAAGAGTGTCCGTGGAGTTTTTTGCCCGTTCTTCTCCATAGAGATCTACGTTTTGGAATGGGCAACTTTCCAACTGATCGACGTTTTACCAGTTCAAAAGTGCCTGTAAATGTTTAAATTGAATAATGTTTTGAGTTTGAGTTTTGAAACAACAAGGGGTACCGTTTTACCCAGTAACTTGGTTGTGGAAGGCCGATAGGCAGTCGCTCCATGTATAATACTGGTCTTCAGTTGCATCCGGTTAGACTGGAAGCCGACCACAAAAGAAAAAGCTAGGCAGATGATGATGTCCAGCGGATCTAGTAATAAATCTTGTCAGCCCTATGCGCAGGATTCGATGACGTAACCGCTACAGCATCCTGCTTGCTCACGATTTTTACATCAATAGTAGTCGAAGGTCGTTGGTGTTTTGTTATATATGTTTGTTCATGTCAGTTGTTGGTTTCCTTTTAGAACATTATTTTAGACCTTGTCTTCATAGGTATTAGTACCTATAGAGAATCGAAAATCAACTGATGCTATCGTAGGATTCCTTTAAACGCTGTTGACAAATCCCGAACCCGATAAATTAGTCAGTTTAATCAAATAGACGAACGTTATTCTTCCGACAGCTGTCTCCTGTCGGTTCAAGGCAAATAAATTTTTTAAGGGGAACCTAGACGCGCGGGCTCGAACTTACTGGTGGGCCTGGCTGAAAATTACGCTGTCTCACCAGCCTTCGTGTCCGACAGAGATAGTATCAGTGATGAGCAGCTAGACGCTAGTCTACACGCACAACGTTATTGAGTGAGATGCAGGATCATTTACAGTAAAAAATTCGCGAAGAAATTAAGAAAAGTCCTTTGAAAGATCGGGTTTTATGAAAAAGCCAATACATAAATCAATGACTAATAAAGTTTATTGAACTTTTCGATAATTGAACTTTATTGGTACCGACTTGGTTTTGGAGATTTTACACTTACTTAAACACGCCCAAAGTTAAGTAAAATTAGCAAGAAAAACGAATCATTCTTGGCTCGCTAACTTTTTAATGGGTTTTTATTTTAGTATTCTGTTTGCGTACAGACAATATTAATAATGAGACAAAACGAATCATATTTTACTTTGGATGTGCCATGTCAGACAGTGGAGTAAAACACTCCCGAAGTTTGTATGCAAAAAATGTGGATTAGGTTCACTTTAAGGCAATTTTCTTTGAAATTTCGGGTTTCTGATTTGTGAACAGCGTTCAGAGGACTGATTAATGTTCGATTCGGCATGTTATTGTATCGAATGTTCGGAATAGCTGGTCATACAGGCACGCCGGTCGCGAGTTCTACCTGAAGAACATCATCGTCTTTGGTTCTAGGATGTCTCCTAACAAAGCACGGCTTGAATTCTCTTTATTCTGAGGCCTAACTAAGATACGTCACTGCTTAATTATGCTGCTCATAGGTCACTAGGCCACACCTACTCGAAGCCGTCTGTTTATACATAAACCGGTTCTCTTCACAATTACTTGAAGGCTTGAAGGTCGGAAGAATGAAAATATTTGAAGTAAAGAGTTATTCTATTTTGGGATATGATTAGGTTTAATAATTCTGTTAAAGTGAGTCATGGATTCAAAGATGTCTTGACTAAAAAGTGACATATGGTTTTGGCATGTTAGGTTTTTTTTTATTTTTTGGGTGGGAAATCATCAAATAACTTCTCCCGCTCTGGGTGGAGCGGGAGGGCGTGTCAGACTTTTACTGACTAAAACCCACCCGTGTTCCCTCAGTTGCCTGTGTGCCAGGGGCCGCGGTATCTCTTTCGAACAACCCGCACCTGGACTCGGAGATGATTTGTCTTAAATCATGGGAATATTATCAGTTATTTTTAAGTGTCGGCACCATTAAAAAAAATGTCAGTAATGTCATTGTCAAATTGTTACTACGTTCAGTTCCGTTTGACCTGCTATTTACAACCATTCGATACGCTTCCGCACCGAATCGGCTTTTAGTTTTTGAACTAACTTTTTTTTTAATAAATCAAAATAAGTGGTCAACAATGAATCCAAAAGGGCAGGGCATATTGCTCGCAGAACACATATGCGATGGGGCCGCAAGGTTCTGGAGTGGCGTCCGCGTACTGGAAGATGTAGCGTTGGAAGGACTCCCACAAGATTGACCGATGACCTGCACCCTAATTGCGTAACACGCGATTAATCATAATCGGTTTCATTTTGACAGTTCAACAATATTCATTGCGTTATTTACATTGCTGAGCAGACGCATTTTTCGAACATATGAAGCAATGGTTTAGCCATTTGTTTCAAAACGAATCAAATTATGATGAATCGTGAGTTACGCAATTAGGGTGCTGGTGAAGACCGCAGGAATCCGCTGAATGCGATAAGCACAGAACCGGTCGAAGTGTCGGTGCTTGCCTATGTCCAGCAGTGGGCGTCTCTCGTCTGAAAAGTAAAGATGTAAATTCCTGTTCGTCTATGCTTTGTTTTAAAAATTAGCTCGCGCTTGCACTTGGATAGACTCGAGATGTCAAAGTCAAAACGTTTATTGCGAACTAAGTGTACAGTGTTGGTGTTATCTGATGTTAGTACTTATGACTTAGCAGCCTTTTACAAGCATTGCAAATTTATCATTCGCCTGCCCTTATCATCCTAAATTAGCATGCATTAAAGATTATTATTTTTTCATTCATTTTCTTTCATACATATTAAGTATATTTTTAAATATTTTTACAAAAATCATTATAAAAAACATTTAAAAATATAAAAAATAGTAGCCCATCGGCATCAGGAGCAGGGTCCAAGATGCCGCTGGTCAGGGCTCTAGAGAAAGGAACCTCCTGACTATGCGTGCCATGTCTAGGAGTACTGCTTTCTGAATCAAGCCCTTGATCCAGCCGCGCAATGAGAGCCTCCTGAGGTGTTGGTCGAGGCTCTTCGCTATTAGGCCATTTACTGTAACGATTATCGGTACAATGATTGCTGAGTCCACGTCCCACATGTCGACAACCTCATGAGCTAAGTCTAGATACTTGATTTTCTTATCTTGCTCAGCTTTCACGAGATTCTCGTCATGAGGGACAGCGATATCAACAATCATTGCACGATGTTCTCGTCGATCTATCACCACAATATCAGGCTTATTGGCTACAATAGTCCTGTCAGTGATGATAGATATAAAATAATATATAAATTATAGTTAAGACTAGATTAATGTCAATAATAATGAATTTAATACAATTATTCAGCAATATTCAAGTCATCCTTTTCAGGTAGTATAAATTATAATTAAAGTATCATAATATGAAGTTAAATAGGATAGGATAGACTAAATCTTATTGTTTGTATAGGATAGATCGCCACTTTTGTACATTAGAGAAAACGTTATTTTAAGCTAAATTTTAGAAATTCTTTCACTGAGTAGAAACATTTTTAACCAACTTCAAAAAGGAGGAGGTTCTCAATTCGTCGGAACCTTTTTTTTTATATGTATGTTCCCCGATTAATCGAAGATGGCTGGACCGATTTGGATTTTTTTTTTTTGTTTGAAAGGGTATACTTCCCAGGTGGTCCCATGATCATCAAGTCAGGACCTGATGATGGGATCCTGGAGAAATAGAGAGAACTCCTCAAATTTTATAGGCACACAAAGCGATTTAGGTATTTTTTGAAAGAGTACTTTCTCGGAGTGGTCTTATTTCAATTTGGTGAAGATCTGATGAATAACTTTGGAGATAGGCAACGGAACTCCTCAATAAATGATAGCAAATGGATTGGGATTGCTGAAATCTCATGTCTGTCTTTTGCTTACATCAGTTCATAACATAACATCACGCCGGTATGCTGTGAAGGGGTAAGCACAAGTGAACCACTAAAAAGAGAAAAAAAAAACTTTTTCAAAAAAAAAAAAACCGACTTCCAAAAAACACTATAAAGTGAAAAATAACTTTAATTTCGGAAAGCGGTGACAAAAAATTAAAATACAGCTCCAAAGACACCGACTTCCGAAATTAAACTTATTTTTCACTTTATAGTGTTTTTTTGAATTAGGTATGGATTAGGATGAGGAAGGAACGTCATGTGATTTCAACCAATCACAGCTAAAAGATTACTTGCTAACAGCTTGCGCGAAATGATTAGCACATGTTGCCGGCATGTTGTTATTATGCAAACAAGGGATCAGTAATAAAATCAGCGGGAGATTGAATGGTCTAAATTAGGATTGGATAAAGATACTTAATATTATAAATGTGAAAGCTTGTATGTTTAGATGTTTATTACTCAATCACGCTAAAACGGCTGAGCGGATCTGGATGAAATTTGGCAAATATATAGTTTGTAACCTGGATTAACAGATAGGATACTTTCTATCCCGATAGTACGTTCCAGCGGGAAGATTTTCGACCTCCAAACGGGCGAAGCCACTGGGAAATGCTAGTGAAGAATATATTATTTTCGTGTATTTTTTTTAAGCTTTCGTCAGTACTCGTAAGTTCATCGTAGCTTCTACATGTAACAAGGGTGCACTAAGGTAGGCAGCGAAATGATTTTTTCTTACGTTTTTTGCTATTTTTATGTGTCAAGTTGTATGTTGATTAAAAACAAATAATATTAGTAATATTAGCGGCACGGGTCGATCGTTCAGGTTAAGCTATGCTTGCCGCTGTTGGTCCGTGGATGGGTGGCCATCTTTACATACCAAAACCTCTCCGTACCTCGGATTGCTCGTTAAGGCATTGGTCCCGGCTGTCATTTGTGGATCTTTGACAGTCGTTACGGGTCATCAGAAGCCCGAAAGGCCGACAACCAGGGGTTATCGTGTGACCCAGTCACTGGGTTGTGGAGGTCAGACAGGCAGTCGCTCCATGTAAAATGCTGGTATTCAGCTGCATCCGGTTAGACCGGAAGCTGACCCCAACGTAGTTGGGAAATGGCTAGGCAGATTGTTTTAAATTTGATGAAAATTATCATTGAATGGGATTAAATGATCTTAAGAGGATTGTATTAATGTTTTTAATGATTACTAGCTGACCCGACAGTCGTTATCCTGCCTTAACTATTAATATTGTATTCGAATTGGTATAATTAATGTGCAGCTTTCTTGTTTTTTTTTCTTTCATAAGAACCTTCTCCTGATAATAATAAACACAAAAAAAAAAGAATTAGCAAAATTGGTCCAGCCGTTCACGTGTGATGCCGTCCAGAAGATATACAAGGTGTAACAGAATAGACGCAAGACCTAAAAGTAGTTTGTTCCTAATTGACTACTGAATCGATTTCAGTAACTTTTAATATAAGTATTTTTTTTTAATTATGTATTTTGCCATACCTATCACTGATTGAGCTAAAGAAAATTCAATCTTACGCGAGAAGAAATAAGACTCAATTTTAAATGCATTTAGTAATGCTTGGGTCGACACGTTTTTCTTAATGATATCAGTTAGCTTTAAAAAAAAATAGTTTTGGTCATCGTATTATGCTTTTAACTCAATACTCTAATTGGGGTGTATGAGGTCTTGCGTTAATTATGTTACTCGTTGAATAGATATATAAAAATGATTGCCTATTTCTATAGATTATAGTTCTCTAAATACATACTTATTACGGTCGAAAATCATGTTTAGTTCAACATATAGCCTGACACTGAATTACAAATTGCAAAAAAACTTAAGAAAATTTGAACTTCGCGGTTTATCATATAGGCACCCTAGCGCTTCCACATTTAACGCCACACACGCAAGCTAACGGGCCATCCATAAATTACGTCACATACATTTTATGGTTTCTATACCCCTCCCCCCCGTCCTTGTCACAGGTGGTCACACTTGTGAAACCCCCTCATATTTTTCAATTTTATAATTAGAACTTAGAAGTAATCAAATGAATACAGCAGTTCTTCCATTTTTAAAATTTGTACTGTAACAGCACTCACCGACTACTTAAACCTACATAATATATTATAAGCCTTATAAATATAGATCGAGTTAGTAATATTCTTTTTTGTATTGTTGATTTTAACATGTGACGTCACAAATCTTTTGACCGCCCTGTCCCTCGTGACACAATGTCACATTTCGTTGACCCGCTCCCCCCTTGACGTGTGACGTAATTTATGGATGGCCCCTAAGTTGTAACAATCGCAAGCGCAGCGTTTCGGATTCAACTGGATTATCTCGTGAATTAATTGTCGCCTTAAGTCGCGAATGAATTATTAATGTGTCTCCGTTTTGCTCACTTCAAAAACCTTTCTTGTGATGTAAGTACTTAGCTTTGATATTTATATGTATGCTTACTAGCTATTGCCAGCGGCTTCGCCCGCGTGAAGGTCGAAAATTATCCCAAGGAGTCCTAGAACCTGGATAAAAAGTATCATATGTGTTAATCCAGGTTACAATCTATCTGTGTACCAAATTTCATCGATATCCGTTGGCACGTTTTTGCGTGATGGAGTAACAAACATCCAAACTTTCACATTTATCATACCTATTACTTGCTTCTGCCCGCGGGTCCACCCGCGTGGATGTCGGTTATCGCGTAAAAAAGTAGCCTGTCCTCCAGATCCCAGGCTATATCTCTGCCAAATTTCATGACTATCGGTTCAGCGGTTTAGGAGTAAAGCGTAACAGACAGACAGAGTTACTAAATTATTCAGAATCATAAATACTGCACCTTCAAGCTGATGTCATGATTCCTTCTCGGATGTTATGATATCATTCGTACATAGTTTATTGGTTGAAATTAACAGTGTTAGCTGCCAGATTAATGTTTATTTCTGCTTCTGATTATTGTTTATAAACTACTAGCTTCCGCCCGCGGCTTCGTCCGCGAGGAGGTCGGTAATTATTCCACAGGAACGTACTTTCGGGAAAAAAAGTATCCTATGTGTTTATCTAGGTTATAATCTATCTGTTTGCCAAATTTCATCCTAATCCGTTCAGCCGTTTTTGCGTGATTGAGTAACAAACATCTAAACATCTTCACAAACTTTCACATTTATAATATTATAGAGGTATGAGGAACAGCACCCTAATTGCGTAACTCACGATTAATCATAATCTGTTTCATTTTGAAACAGATGGCTAAACCATTGCTTCATAATTATGTTCGAAAAATGTGTCTGCTCAACAACGTAAATAACGCAATGAATATTGTTGAACTGTCAAAATGAAACCGATTACGATTAGTCGCGTGTTACGCAATTAGGGTGCAGGGTGTAAAGTTCACTGATGTGGCATTGTAGATGGCGCCACATCACTTTTTGTGTTTTGTAATATTTGTTGCGAAGTATTTCTTCTGTAGTGCCTACAATATTATAATAGGATGTTTTTAACTAAACAAGTAGTGCAGAGTAGTTTACTTTGTCGGTTCACTACAAAATGTTGGAGCTGGATGGTGCTGAGTGTGTACTGTCTAAACACGAAATCCGTAGGTTCGGCCGAAGTTACGCATGTTTCCTAATCCTTATCTCCTTCGGACATAAGATTAGTTCGGACCCCGAACGAAGAATGAATGAGGAGATTTAACAGTTCTTACTCCCGATGTGCTTTTTCTCGTACAAAAAAGTTAATTATTCTGGAGTAAACTTTATTCCGAAGTATCAAAGTACTTTCGGACGGGCTAGTATCTTCGTTGACGGTCTTAGAAAGTAGTCCCTCAGGGCCTGAATTCACTATGACCACTTAAGGTGAACCTAGTCAACATTTTTTTCCATACAAACTTCGGGAGTGTTTTACTCCACTGTCTGACATGGCACATCCAAAGTAAAATATGATATCGTTTTGTCTCATTATTAATATTGTCGTGTGTGTGTGTGTGTACGGAAACAGAATACTAAAATAAAAATCCATTAAAAAGTTAGGAGCCAACAAAGATTCGTTTTTCTTGCTAATTTTACTTAACTTTGAGCGTGTTTAAGTAATAAAAGACGTGTAAAATCTCCAAAACCAAGTCGGTACCGACAAAGTTCAATTACTTATCGGAAAGTTCAATAAACTTTTTTGGTTACTGATTTATGCATTGGCTTTTTCATAAAACCCGATCTTCCAAAGGACTTTTCTTAATTTTTTCGCGAATTTTTTACTATAAATGATCCTGCATCTCACTCAATAACGTTGTGCGTGTAGACTAGCGTCTAACTGCTCATCACTGATACTATCTCTGTCGGACACGAAGCCTGGTGAGACAGCGTGTTTTTTAGCCAGGCCCACCAGTGAGTTCGAGCCCGCGACTAGGTTCCCCTTAAGGCGGTGATTTCTTGAAAACGCTCTAAAAGGTGGTGTTCTTAACCAGTTTATCTCTATTAACTAAACGAAAGACTTGAAGTCTTTCTTGCATAGAGTGATGGAACTCAACTTTAATGCATCAAAAAATCATCAAAGTCACCTCTTAATTATCTTTAAAACCAGTTTATCCCTTCAATAACAATTATAATTATAATTAAAAATATACCATAAAATTCCAAATGCCAAACTGCATCCAGTGATGGATTATTTATTATTAAATAGTTAATATCTAATTTTATACGATTTTATTAGCATTTTTACGACAATGCTTGCTGCATTTATTATTCGAATTTATTACAACAGATCTTACCCGTGTCAGATTGCAATAAGAACTATTATCGCTCATAACGACAATATTTAGAGTTACCAGGGCCTTAACGATTCCTTACTCGTAGCCACGTCAATCACACACAACATCTGCTAATATTGTATTAATAATATCTGCAAATTGTTTTGGAACATACAGAATATGACATTTCGATTCCTTACCGTTACATTTGTTTCTAAAAACACGATATTGACGTAGCAACGTAGCAAGCTTCCGCGGGGAATCATTATAACCATACAGAATTGGGGCCTAGATCCACGCGTCATGTTCGTGAACGGCGTCGTCGCCGTCTCGGTTGAGATCTTGAGACTGGTCATCTCCTTACTTCCAGGGCATATTTTTAATCTTATATTTAGAAAGAAAGAAAGAAAAAGTATTTATTAGACTCGCACAGAAATATCACAAACTTAACTACACAATATGATTAACAAAAAATTAAAATTTAAAATATTATAAAAAGTAAAAATAAATAAAAAACAAAATTCTGTACGAGGCCAAAACTATCTCAGCATGATGCTGCGACATTTAAAGGTGTCGCAGCTATTTAGAATAGTTTTTTCCTTTTTTGAATTGTTCTCACATATAGAAGCAACAAGAATAATGTACCCAGGATTTAGAAATATCCTGATTTTAAAGGGTGTCCTTGGAGTTTCTTACCCGTTCTTCTCCATAGAGATCTACGTTTTGGAATGGGGTTCAACTTCCTGACTAACTGACCAACTTTTTGACAGTTCAAAAGTACCTGTAAATGGTTTAATTGAAATAAATGCTTGGAGTTTGAGTTTATAAATCACGTTTTACAGGATAAAATTTTAACCAGTGCGCAAACTGTAACCAGCCTGTAGACCCGACCGAATTTTTTTGTCGGTTATACAAAAAAAAAAATCAGCTGTTCCATACATTTTGACCGCGTCAGTATTGCACTTTTCTATGAAACACCTGTTTTTTTTTGTATAACCGACTAAAAATTTCTTCGTTTGGGGGTCTAGAATGATATGTTGAATTCTTGGTTGCAGTTTGCGCACTGGTAAAAAAATTGCCCTGTAGAGCTTGCGAGTAGGTCTGTATGTAAGTTTTTTTTTAAATTTATGTTAACATAACTTTACGCCTGTTATTCCCGAACGGTTATTTATTAAAACTTAATGCACAAGTAAAAAATACTGTACAAAGGCGGACTTAATGTCTGAGGCATTTTCTACCAGTCAACCTTGGGGTGATGCAGAGAGAAAACATGGCAGGTGCAACATAGGGGATAGGTTACTCGAAAAATAATATATTATATACTAATACATAGAGGTTATGCTAATATGTACCTATAGTATTCCCACTTTTCGCCAGTTATGTTAAAGTCCATGTAATGGGGGCGAGCCTCCTTAGGGCGCAAATCTAGGCTCCGGGCTGCTACTGAGAAATTCCAGATGGATAACCCCACTAACACTGCTAGACCCGGTTTCCGAATCGAATACCTCATTCTTAGCACGACCGACCAATGTTATAAATACTAATGTATGCACACTATGAATACGGCTCTACTGGCGCCAACCAATGTGAATCATCGCGAATGCAGTGTCCGTTCTTAATTCAAAAATATTGGTCGCGAACGAACCCAAGTCACATCGGCGGTTATTGGTGTCGTCAGAAACGTGTTTAATTACGTTTTTGTTAGGTCAGGAATAGTCAGGATGAGTGTTGTGATTTTTCCGTTTAGTTTGTGATTGAACTTTTTTATTTTTTTATGGGAAGATTTAGAATACTGTTATCTTTTGTACCTGTTTTGTTCAACGACGAAAAATATTGTGCGAAGCCTAGTTGGGCGTTAGTTTTTACCTCTTACAGGGTGGAGGTATGAGTCCCAGCATATCCAGTCCCAGATAATGTTTCAGGGGACAAGCCCATTGCTATCAACCAGGTACAATAAAAACTCCAAGCTAGTACTGAGAAATTCCTTATAGAAACCTCAGCATTGCATGTATTGTTGACGGACTTAGAGAGTGGGCCCCCCTTAGGCCTTAGTGTGCCATCTCGATTTAGATCGAGATGGTTAAAAGAAATTCACACTAGGGCCACTGGTCACTGTTTCAGCGAGTGTACCTACGACTAAACGCCGTCAGACACTACGTCGACAGATTGAACACCGTCAAGACTAAACTTCGACGGGACTTCGCCGACAGGTCTTTTCGCCGACAAGGCTCATCCTTGCGCTACTACTAAATAGTCAAGTAACTGCCACTAATATTGAAGTAACGCTCGCTCGGCTCGCGCGCGGTTGGTCGCAATTCTAACTTTCCAACCTAACCTAACCTATTACCTACTTGATGAGCCCTGTCGGCGAAGAGTTCTGTTGGCGAAGTGTCCTGTCAGCGAAGTGTCCCGTCGAAGTAAAGTCTTTCAGTCTGTCGGCGTTTAATCGTACACTGGTTTTAGTAGTAGAACATTATTAGCCGACGATGTGGTAATTGACAATGACCGCGGCGCTAACCCTGTGATTCACACGATTCCGTCGTCACAATGACATCACACGTGGGAGAGTTGGCAGACCTCCAAACACAAGAGTGTAAATCTCCAAGACTTTGAGTAAGAGGTTAATAAAATGTAAACACGTTTATAAGCTGATTTGTAAAATAAACAGACCGTGTTTGTTATTTCTGTTCCGACTATATTGAGTTGAGATGCGTTTTGGGAGTGTATAAATCTGTATGTTTGTTGCTATTTGGTTTTAATTTGGCTTAATACTCGACTCGCACGAATTTTCTCGCCCGAATCGGGTGATTCGGCACTTTGGAATAATTTAAAAAGATTTATAGGCTACCTACTCGTACGAAGTGAATAATTTGTGGGCGAATCGACAATTCCAGAAATACGTATTACGCAACTGGCACGTTTTGCATAAAACGTAAGGTAACAACAAAAGCTTAAGGAAAAAGTACACTAAATGTATTACATTAAATACAAAATATTAGGTACATCAGGTACATGAGACACAAACATAACTGGCGAATTGCGGGTTTACTAAAGGTACAACTCTGCCAAACCCTTTGGGGAAACTAGACGTGATGATATATTACTTGAAACGAAATGAAATGTTTCTATAAGTAAGTAGATCTTATTTATTATAAGACACTTTTACACGTCAGGGACCATTCAAGTATTACGTAAGCACTACAGGGGGGAGGGGGGTCTTTGCTTTGCTTATTTTTCATGACATGCGGGATGGGGTGTCTGGATGGTGATTACGTCAGCAGAATTTATTTATTAACTTTTGGATTTTCTACAAAATTTAGTCGATTTTGGTTTGAACACATATGGCAACCCTACTTGTCTATGAATGGCTCGAAGAAAACGATGACAATATACCAAAATCACAAGAAAGTGAGCAGACACGTTAGGTGTCTGCTACCAGTGTTTACGTGAGCATGGGAGGGGGTGGTAAGAGCTTTGCTTACTTTTGCTGACCAGGGGGAGGGGGGGGGGCGGTCAATAATTGCTAAAAAACTGCTTACGTAATACTTGAATGGCCTGGCCCCTCACTATTTTATTGGTCCATATTTTAAAAACTAGATGGCGCCGGCATTTCTTAGCACACTGTTTCTCAAGAAGAAAAGCCGAAACAAATGAAAAGCCGAAAGAATGAATAATTGGGTTTTTTTTGAGTGTGGGAAATCATCACATAACTTCTCCCGCTCTGGGTGGAGCAGGAGGGCGTGTCAGACTTTTATTGACTAAAACCCTACCGTGTTCCCTCAGTTGCCGGTATCTCTTTCGAACAACCTGCATCCCTGGGAAGAAAAGCCGAAACAAACTCAGAGGTCATAGTCTCTTTTAAAGTCTAAACATTATATTATTTGAGATTTTGTGAGTTAACAATGCAGGACCATGTCTGAAGGGCCTTTTGAGGAAAGAGCCATTGCAGCTTTGAGCTGACCTGTCCCAACAGACGGCATGTATGTATCAGTCACCGCGTAGCTCAACCCTATTTTAGGGAGCTCAACGACCCGTCACAAGACGCTACCAGATCTGCAGGACATTTACATTGAGAGAAATGGGCAGAAATCTGTCAGACATAGATGCCTGATATGTAACAAGTCCTTTCTCCACCAGACATTTACTTAAACCGATAGCAGATATGTAATGTTCGTCGTAATGGTTCATTTAACTCATACAGAATCCATTAGGCCCCATTAACCCTCCATTATAGCGGTGCCAATGACCTCTATGAGCCGGGTATCTCCATACAATAATGAAGGTGACAGAAATAACATTGTCATTTGCATACTTTTTATTTGTCTTGAGTTGACGTTTTTTTGCGGTATCTTTGTGTTTAGAACTGGCTCCTGATTGAAGAACTCATGTTTTTTTTTTTGGGGTCATTTCTATCTACTCATTTTTCAGCTTCTAGATTTTAGGGGTAACAACAGTAACTTTTCTTCCTTAGCTTCTGCCCCCAAATTCGCGTGAAATTACTTGTTTTGACATAGAATATATATCTATCGCATTGCGCACGATATTACCTACGTGGTTTTCTGTTAGCGTTCTTGGCGAGAGAGGCAAGTAAAAAAGAAGTTATTTTTGCATTTCATAGCCCAATTCATGAGGCAGATTTTAGACTACGACAACGTGATGTTAAATAGCCTATAAACCTTTCTCATAGCGTGATGTTACAGAGATTCCCCCCTGCATCAAACTTCAAACAAAGATATTTTATCTCTTTAGAATACCGGTATAGATAAGGTACAACTCCCCAGCACCAGAACAAATCCACTTTCTTCCATATTTATACAGGAAAAGTTTTTATTCAGTGCGCAAACTGTAACCATGAATTCAGCATATCATTCTAGACCCCCCCAGCGCAGAAATTTTTCGTCGGCTATACAAATAAATCAGCTGTTCCATACATTTTGACAGTGACAGCGTAGGTATTACAGTTTTTTTTATGAAACAGCTGATTTTTTTTGTATGACCGACGAAAAATTTCTGCGCTGGGGGGGTCTAGAATGATATGCTAAATTCATGGTTACAGTTTGCGCACTGAATAAAAAGTTTTCCTGTATGGTGTGGCGACCGCGTACTGGAAGACGTAGTGTTGCAAGGCCTCCCACAAGGTGGACTAATGACCTTGTGAAGGCCGCAGGAATCCGCTGGATGCGGGAAGCACAGAACCGGTCGACGTGGCGGGGCTTGGAGGAGCCCTATGTCCAGCGGTGGACGTCTTTCGGCTGAAATGATGATGATGACATGCATTTAGTACACCTACACGACCAACGAGTCAAAATAACAATGACAAATCATATAATTTGACAACAGAAAATAAAAACCCAAGGGCAGAAGCTAAAAATCCGAGCAGACATTATAGAATCAACGAAAATAGAATCTTACCTTTCTATTTTGCCAACAACGAAAATAAAGTCTGGAAAGGTGACAAGTACTGCTCATGTAGTTTAAATAATAATATTAGTACGGCAATGACCACGTTGTTTTTACACGCTTTATATTAGCTTCACTTGTATGTTTGTATGTAACCGACTCCTTTGAGCGCGATTTTGACCCACTTTAAACGGTCAGATTTCATTGAAACTTTGTAAACTTATCGAGGACCGATGACAATTCAATAATAATAAAAAAAAAAATACAAAAAAAAACTCGTTTTTGTAGTTAGCAGAACTAAAAAATAGAAAATAAATAATAGTTTAAAAAACTAAAAACACGCTTTAAAAACCAAACTAAAAAAGGAGAAAATAATTTAATTCAATTAAAAAGCGTGGGGTTCTTTTTGAGGTATTTTTATAATCAATTAATGTCAAGCACCCCACGCTTTTTAATTGAATTAAATTATTTTCTCCTTTTTTAGTTTGGTTTTTAAAGCGTGTTTTTTAGTTTTTTAAACTATTATTTATTAAGTACCGAGTTATATGGCATCATCAGTGTTTATAACTTCATTATGCTTTAGGGCGGTTTGCCAACCATGAGTAGAGGTCCTAGTGGTGACTGATTATTATATTCATGGTATGATTTTCTCCTTGGTCTCATCAGTGACCGGAGCAGACTGGAGTCTGGAACCAAGGCTGATAAAAAAGCTGCTGTTCCATACACTTGTGTTCACTCCATCACCATCATCATTCCAGCCGAAAGACGTCCACTTCTGGACATAGGCCTGTCCCAAGCACCGTCATTTAAACCGGTTCTGTGCTTCCCGCATCCAGCGGATTCCCGGGGCCTTCGAAAGGTGTTCACATGAATCAGTAAATGTATGGTACTGCCGATTTTTTTCGCGATTTCTGAGTTTGTCCCTTAGTAAAAAATATTCACTTCTAGTTGTTAGTACATACTAGTGATGA
This sequence comes from Antitype chi, assembly GCA_947359405.1. Taxonomy (NCBI): domain Eukaryota; kingdom Metazoa; phylum Arthropoda; class Insecta; order Lepidoptera; family Noctuidae; genus Antitype; species Antitype chi. The sequence continues at coordinate 4,026,626 of OX375836.1, forward strand.
TCACTAAAAATGTAGATCCACAGATACGGATCCGGATACGGATAATTGGCGTTAAGATCCGCGGATAGGTATACGGATCTTAACTTTCTTACTCAATCGGTGTCGGTGCGTGTTTCGACTTGCGTTGCGTGGGTCTTTTTTTTGTTTTGTTTATAGTTTAGTGTGACACTGGGTAGCATAAATATGTATAACGTTTGTGTTTGTTGTACGAGTAAAAAAAATTACAATGAACTTTAGTAGAGTAATTTGGAAAGATTAATAAGGTAAAAGATCCGTCAAAAATTTAACGGTTAGGGATACGGATACGGATCTTTTTTCTCCCGCGGATATCTGCGAATACAATACTCAATACTCAATACTCAATTCTTTATTGCATTCCATATGTAATTAAAAGATGGAATTAACAGTGGGAACAATATGGACCCTGTCGGGCACAGCAAAATTAGGAGAGAGGAAGAGGGCTACGTGCAAATTCAAGCAATTCAATTAATTATTATTTTAAATTATTAAATGTAAAATTGGGTGTATAGTTCTTATCTATGTGTATGTATAATTACGTACAGGTATATAAGTAGTTATGTATATATGATGAGGTGTGAGTATATAGGTATAGTATATTTTTGTAATTTTAATTTTAGGTATTGCGTATGAATACTAGGTAATTAATTATTATTATTTGTTATTATTTATTGTTTACATTATTATTAGTTTAAGTTGTTATTTATGTAATCCTGTTTTCACATTTATATGTCTTTGATTTTCTATATTCCGTATTGTATATATTTTATAATGTTTGGTAAATTATAGAGAGAATAATTTTATTTTCCAATCGATTTGTCATCTAAAAACTCTTTTACTGAGTAGTATGTCTTGGATTCTAAAAATTGTTTCAATTTATTAATAAATACATTTGTTTTCTTAACTTCTCTGATGTCATTTGGCAAATTGTTGTACATTTTAATGGACATAACTAAAGGTCCGGTTGAGTGCATTTTGAGTCGGGATTGAGGTATGTTTATTTTGTTTTTGTTATGACGAAAGGTGTATTTTGTTTGTGTTTCTTCGCAAGTGGTGTAGAACTCTGGGTGTTTTCTGACAAATTTACATAATTCCAAGATGTACAAGCAGGGAAGTGTGAGTATTTTGTGTTTTCGGAAGTGCGGTTGGCAACTATCTGTTTGTCCTATGTTGGTTATTATTCTAATTAATTTCTTTTGTAAAATAAATATGGTTTGTGAATCGGTACTGTTACCCCACAGCATCACCCCATAGCTGAGCCATGCCTGGGCATATGCGTAGTAAGTAACAAGTGCAGTTTGCTGGTTGGTAGTTTTTTTGATTTCGCGTAGGGCATACGAAAAAGTTGATAGCTTTGCTCTTATTTTCTGTATATGGGATTTCCAATTTATGTGGGTATCTATAGACAAACCGAGGAGAGTGAATTCGTTTACTTGTTCCAGTTTTGTATTATTAAAAATGAAATTTAGTTTTAATGGAGATTTTTGATGCGGATGAAAAGTAATTAATTTTGTTTTGGTGAAATTAATTTCTAAATTATGGTTATCCATCCAGTTTACAGCTGTAGTTAGAAGGGAGTTCAATTTGGCGTTTATATTGTCATCTTTCTGGCATGAGGTGAGCAGAGAGATATCGTCCGCAAATAGAACACATGGTCCGTTTATAATTTTAGGAAGGTCATTTACATAGATAAGGAATAAAAGGCAGCCCACCACACTCCCTTGGGGAATTGACGCGTTAACTGATTTACTGTCGGATCTTATTTTTATTATTTCATGGGTGTTTTTATTAAAATATTCAATTTCCACTAGTTGTACCCTATCCTTTAGGTATGATGCAAACCATTTATGAGCTTTTCCTCGTATCCCTATCCCATGTAACTTGTCTAGTAGTATTTGAAACTGAACCTTATCATAGGCTTTGGTCATATCGAGTAGCATACCTATGGCATAGTTTTTATTGTTAATAATAGTTAGAGCCTCTTGTACGTATTTGTAGACTGCTAACGTTGTAGACCTGTTTTTACGAAAACCGTTTTGGCAGTCGTCAAGTATTCTATATTTTTCACAAAAAGAGTATACGCGGTCACACATAGCCTTTTCAAGGATTTTAGACGCAGTTGGTAGCAGGGCGATTGGGCGATAGTTATTAGGGTCGGTTTTAGAGTTTTTCTTATGTATGGGTTTTATCAGTGCATTTTTAAGTAGATTGGGAAAGGTTCCTTCTTCAAACGATTGGTTAATTAATTTATAGAACGGTAGGGTTAGTTCGTCTGCACATTGCTTAAGTAGAAATGGGGGTAGTTCGTCTATTCCATAGCTCTTTTTATTTTTTAATTGTTTTATTATTTTATTTACTTCGTAGGGATCGACAGGGCTGAGAAACATGGTGTTTTCTGTCGGGTACATCACAGGGGCTCCTTTTGCTGGTGAGGGTTTTTCCCCAATAGAAGCAAAGAAGTCGTTAAAAATATTTGCTATTTGCTTAGGTTCAGTTATCAAATTATTATTTTCAAGCAATTTTAAATTAATTTTTTCGTTTTTTATTGATTTATTTGTTCTCTCGTTTATTATATTCCACATAGTTTTTACTTTATTTGTTGACTTTTTTATTTTATTTATATATTGTAGTTTTTTTGCTGTCGTTACAGATTGTTTTAGGGTTTTTTCGTATTTTTTATAATATTTAGATAATATGGGATTGTTTGTTTTATTGGTAAGTATTTTAAGTAGTCTCTTGTTTTTGCAAGACAATTTTATACCCTTTGTTAGCCAGTACTTCTTATAGATCGTTTTTATTTTTATTTGCTGCAGCGGGATGCAAACATTTAAAATTTTATTTAATATATTATTAAATGCAATGTAGTTTTCATCTAAATTTTTATTTGATTTGATTATTTCATTCCAATTTTGATTTTTTAATTCAGATTTAAATTTTTCTACATTTTGGGTATTATATAATCTTTTTTTCGCGAACCAGTTTGTTTCTTTTTTGCTATCGCTAACTAATTTCATGTGAAAGATGGTTGCACAGTGGTCTGAGAAACCCAATTCTTCTACGGTGATATAGGTATGTCTAGTAGGAAAATTTGTAAAAATTAAATCTATGCATGTTGAGGTAGTTTGTGAGATTCGTGTGGGGACTTTGATGTGTTGTGTGAATTTATATTCCAACATTAAATCTAAGAACAGGTTAGTTTTTAAACAGCTGTCTAAAATATTTATATTTAAATCTCCCCCTAATATCACGTTATATCTTCGATATTTATTATTGATATAATACATCATTTCTTTTAATTGGCGAGTAAATACTTCCTCCTCTCTTCTATTCCAATAAATTGTAACTATAATAACATTCTCATTAGGTAATTCTATTGCACATAATTCAATACAATACTCAACAGACATATTACTGATATCACAGACTTCTTTGTGCTCAAGATGGTTTTGTAACAAGATACAGACGCCGCCACCTCCTCGAGTACGGCGACAATACGATGCCGCAATTTTGTAACCGCTAAACTGTAAGTTACTCAATTTTTCTGGTGGTAGCCAAGTCTCACATAGGCATATAGCGTTATACATGGGTTCTTCATGGATGAAGGCTTCAAGTAAATGTTGTTTGTTACAAATGCTTTGTATGTTTTGATATAAAATTTTAAATTGTTGTTCCGTGGCTTCGAAAAGTATTATGGTTCGTATATTCTTTGTCATTTGGTTTGTAATGATGTGTAGTGTTGGTTTTATCGTCGTTGTTTATTTGTTCGTTAGGTTTGTCGCTTTTGCGGTGTGTCGTGACTCTGGTAGCCTCTTCTCTAGTTGATATCCGTTTTCCATCTATAAATAAGTTATTATTTCGTATTATTGCATAGTGTCCATTTTTTCTTGCTCTTAGCATTTCCTCACGCATTAATTTTCTTTCTTTCCTTGCATTTTCGTTTAGAAACTCGGACACATGTATGTTAGTTCCTTGGAAATAATGGTTGTTCTCAACAATGTACCTAGCCATTTTCTTGCTTAGAAACTCAATAACTAGGGGTCTGTTTGTTGTGGTGAATCTTCCAATACGATTTGTTTCTTCTATGTATCCGTTTAGGTCCACATTCAGAATTTCATAAAACATTTCTATCAATCTGTTGTGTAGTTCATACTCAGACTCATTGTAGTATTCGGAGAAGCCATAAATTACTATTTTCTTGGAGTGGTTTTCAGTATCTTCAATTTTTGGAGTTGGTGATAGATGCTTCATATTTTTTATTTCGTTTTTCAGGGTTTCGTTTTCTTTGCTTAGCTTTTCGATTTTTTTGTTTATTTCTTTTATTTCGTGAGTTGTTTTATCGTTTTGTTTGTATAAAAAGTCAGTTTTTCCTTCAATATCATCTTTGAGCTTCGTAATTGCTTTATTTATTTCAACTTCAATTGTATTTTGTAATTCTGATATTATAAATGTATTATTTTCTTTTAAACGCTGTATTATAATTTCGCTTAAATTTTCTAGTGAAAAAGTAGCCTGTATACCCGTATTTATGTTAATATCCGCATTTTCTTGGTGGATAGTATCACCGAGAAAGCAAGAGTCTTCTGAAAATGTGCTATTATTTTTGGAGTTTGTAGTCTTCTTTCTGATGGTAATATTGTTGTTGGTAGTATTATCTAGGGTGGAACTAGACTGATTGATTCTTTTGAAATCTTGGGATCGTATAGGAGTGTCTACATTGCCGGTTTTCGGTGCTTTGCAGCGGCATGCCTGACATTGCCATGTTTTTTTATGCTCCGGCGTCATGCTTTTGAAAAAATCTGTTGTCGTGTTCGCACATTGTAGATCATATCTATCTAGACAAAAGCAACAGACAAGCATTTCCATATCTAGTGGGTTTTGTTGACATCCTGCGCACATAAACGTTGGTGACATCTGGAGGTATTTATAATAGCGCCCTCTAGTTAAGTGTGTAATGTGTGTACTAGCGTCGAACCCATTAAGTAGCTGATTAGGTTGCCGATCGTTAGTAGCTGTCAATATAACGATAGTGGTTTTGCTATTTGACGCTAGATGGAGCTGTTATGAGTGCAGACAGAATGATTAGCACTTTTTATTGGTTTTGCAATATTTATCCACTTAGGTAAACAAAATCTGCTTCTCACCTTTACGGGATGCTTTGCAATATATTTCCTTTTCAATTCAATTGGAGTTATTCACTTTAACTTTTTTTCCCAGCAAATTCGTAGTACAAATTCGAATGTTGGTAGTTAACGTTGACACAGTTTTTAATTTGACTATTTCTTCACTTTTCTTGTAAGATTTTAATAAACTATAACTTCAATGACTGTTGGTTCTTATAATTTCAACTTTTATTTACTTTTTGACAAGATTTAACCACTGTATCTATTTTCAAGTGCAAAAAATACACGGAGCTAATGTTTACTTGCGCACTGCAGCGCCCTCTCTCCCTGCAGCGCCCTCTCTCCCTCCCATACGGATACGGATATCCGGAATATCACTAGTAGGTACATACGAACATAAACTCACGCGTTTTTCTTATGGGAATAGGCAGAAAATGCAGAACGCTACATGCTACGATCGTGACATACTCGTACTTCCTTTGCTTCGTTAACGTTCATACATGACTGCAATATGACTTATTTTCAGGCTTAGGATAAAAAAAACTCTATTGCATTGCATATTCAGCCTATAATGTTCCCAATGCTGGGACACAGGCCTCCTAGTGAGAGGCGGTGGCCGGTATCCACCACGCGGGTCCGAATTTTTGGTTCTACGTGATGTCGGTTTCGTCACGATGTTTTCCTTCGCCGTTTTGAGAGCAGCTGGCCAGCTGGTAGCCCAGTGGTAACGGCTGCGACTAACAGAGTGTAGGTTGTAGGTTATTTCGAACCCAAACAGGCGCTTTACAAACAATATAACCGCCTTATCTTACTCGACGGCCACACGAACATAATAAAACCGCGGCAGGATATTTCCGCATTGAATTTTCAACTCTCTGTGTTAAGCCGAGCATTGAGAATCCAATAGAGCGCATGTCAACATTTGCATCATGCATTGTGACCTCTGAGTTTTTTTCGGCCTTTCTTCTCAGAGTAGTCAGATAGGAAACGCCGACCTCATCTAGTTTTAAATAAAATATGATTGACGTGAAAAAGTTTTTGTACAAACCTACTTACAGAAATAAAATCATTTATAGTCGCGTCGAAACAGACAGTGTTCGATTTTTAACTCTCGGCGATCAGCAGAGCATTGAAAATCCAGCGCGCAAAAAAATCCGCTGTGATTTTGAATTCGGGCTAAGTGTGTTACGGGTATTACACCCATTTTTTCGCGCGTAATTTGTCGAAAACGCTGGACGCAGTCGACGCCATTATTACTCTGTGGGTATGACGTCACTTTGCTGTGTAAACAAATGCGCTGAGATTTTATATGATAATTGTTTATAATTTGAATAATGAGTTATTATTCTAATTATCGTTGGTTTGCTGTTCCTGAATGTAAGATAATATTTCAATAAAAAATACTTGGGTTACGAAAATAATAACAGTACAAAGTTGCTCAGTTGACATGCCGTATGACGTAATAACATGGCGGCTACTATTTCATGGTGTTCAAAAACAGATTTAAAAAACTGAAATCGAATTGAATTGAATTTTAAAATTTATTTTGTTATTTCACGAACTAAAACTAACATTTTCCGACTGCATTTTGCTTAAGCTATCTCAATAATATATTTTTAGAATTTTTCTCATAGAGAGTAAAATACCCTATTAGGTACCACAGAACCTCTTGCTCAACAGTAGCGCTTGTGTGTCGACTAGACTGACGAGGTAGTCAGTCTGTACATAAATTAAGGATCTATCTATATAAATTATTTATGTGTAATCCTACCAGCTGAATACACAATGACGCCATTCATTTAAATAAGTTCATAATTCATACTTCATTTTCTCGTCGCCTATTATTTACTTACAGCAAAAATACTTTCAGTTCAGTACGCGTTCAGACTTTGTGTTGATCGGAAGTGTTTAAGGGCTAAGCCATATTGCTTTAGACGAGCTTTGTGATTATCAATTGTATTACATACGAGAATAAGGTGCAGTTTTCAGTGCAGTGTTTTGGATTTTTGCGATTACAAAATTGGTTAAGATTTTTATTGGGGACGTACGCGATTTTGGGTCTTGTTTGTAGTGAAATAAAATTCAGTTCTCAGTGTTAGGTATTTTTTTTCAAGTTCAAGGGTTATTATAAAATAGCTGATTATTATTCCGTGCAAGTTTCTTAATTGTTTAACTGTTTGTTTATATGATGCATAGATAAGACGTTATCTCTGTCTGGCATCCGTATCCGGGTAGGAAATTATTATAATCGACAAAACTTCAGTTTTCTCGTGTGTAAACATCACCTACAATCTTACTTCTAATTCCCTGGTATATTAAAATTTCTCAAACTCAACATGTTTATTTGAATTCAACGAGTCAGTCAGTGAAAAAGTTGAAGCTGTGTTGAAGTGGCTCAAGGCTCCCGCAGACAGGCCCGTCGCGACTCTTGTAGATCAATTTTCATTATTCCTCAGTTAAATGTATGTGTCCGTTTGGCAGCTTTTGCATAAAAAATATGACAAACTGTCACATTTATTACCTATTCAGATAAGTGTAATCTGAGTGTTGAAAAATCAGCCGTTAATAAATTGCGCTAAAGGCAAGACAATGATGACAGGATAAAATTTTAACCAGTGCGCAAACGTAACCATGAATTCAGCATTATCATTTAGACGATAAATTTTTCGTCGGTTATACAAAAAAAAAAATCAGCTGTTTCATAGAAAAGTGCAATACCTACGCGGTCAAAATTTAGGGGCCATTCAAGTATTACGTAAGCAGATTTTTACAATTATTGACCCCCCCCCCCCTTCCCCTCGTCAGCAAAAGTAAGCAAAGGCCTCCCCCCCCCCCCTCCTCCAATGGTCACGTAAACATTGGTAGCAGAGGCAGTATATGCGCCCTCACGGCCGTAGTCGCCGCGGGAGAAGCCCTGGGCGTCGGGAATCCCAGGCTGATTCCCGGCCACCGTAGGCGCGGGCTTGCGGACGGCGAGTAATGGGTAGCTCGCTGTCCGGTAAGGACCAAGCCCGGGTCGACGGCGCGTTGTGTTCCACGCGCGCCTCAAAGAGATGTCAGCACCAATAGGTGGGGTTCGCAAGGACCGATGCCTGCCAGGGGTGCGGGTTGTTCGAAAGAGATACCGCGGCCCCTGGCACACAGGCAACTGAGGGAACACGGGTGGGTTTTAGTCAGTAAAAGTCTGACACGCCCTCCCGCTCCACCCAGAGCGGGAGAAGTTATTTGATGATTTCCCACCCAAAAAAAAAAAAAACATTGGTAGCAGACACACAACGTGTCTGCTCACTTTCGTGTGATTTTGGAATATTGTAATAATTTTTTTCGTGCCATTCATAGACAATCAGGGTGGCCATATGTGTTCTATGTAATAAATTCTGCTGACGTAATCACCATCCAGACCCCCCATCCCCCATGTCATCAAAAATAAGCACAGCAAAGACCCCCCCACCCCCCTGTAGTGCTTACGTAATACTTGAATGGCCCCTTATGGAACAGCTGATTTTTTTTTAATAACCAATGATAAATTTCTATGCTAGCGGGTCTAGAATGATGTGCTGAATTCATGGATACAGTTTGCGCACTGGTTAAAATTTTTCCCTGTATAAACGTTTAATAGGGTATTTTCCAATTTAATAAACACTATTTTAATTTGAAGATTGGGACCATATATTTAACAGAAAAATAAAAACAAATTTATTTATGTCAATTTTCTCAATTAAAAACGTTAAAAATCAAATTTATTTTTCATTGTTTTGTATTTACCGCCAAAACGCTCTTTACGATGACTTTTTATCACGTGACATCTTGACGTCAGCATTGTGCAAAAAAATAATTGTATATAATACAATAATATGTAATTAATTACTTACATATTAAAAAAAAAATATTCGATAACCTTTTTAAAAAAAATTGTAATTAACATGTGGTTATCCGATAACCTTTACCTTTCTACACAACAGTTATTGCCTAGAAGTCCTAAATTCACCACAATTCATGAAAATTAAGTGGTGGCGCTAGTGGACGAATAACTTCCTATTAAGTGTGAGTTGTTATCTCCGGTGTTAATTATCAACAGAGATCCTATTTTTACACGCTTTATATTAGCTTGACTTGTAACTAACTATGTATGTAACAAAATCTTGGAATCTTAATTTGACCCACTTCCCGGTCTTCGATTAGGATGAAATTTTGCACACGCTATGAGTTCTGATGACAATACATGACTAGCTAAGAAACGTCATTACAAATCCAATATGGCGGCGTCCCCAAGATGGCGGACTGGCTGTTTGAAATCCACCCCCATGATATGGGTATCAAATGAAAGGGTTTGCTGTCAGGAATATGAAAAAAAAAAAAATTAAAAAAAAAAAAGAAACGAAAAAATATCACGTTTTTGTAGTTAGCAGAACTAAAAAATAGAAAATAAATAATAGTAAACTAAAAAACACGCTTATAATCACTTAATGTCAAGCACCCCACGCTTTTTAATTGTATTAAATTATTTGCTCTTTTTTTAGTTTGGTTTTTAAAGCGTGTTTTTTAGTTTTTTAAACTATTATTTTATATATCTGTTTTCGCTCTTGACCTCGATCACTCCTGATGGAAAGCGATGGATGAGGTCTATGATGGAACGAGCATTCCGAAAAGATGCCTGTTTACTCTTGTTTTTTTTGAGGATGGCAAATCATCAAATAACTTCTCCCGCTCTGGGCGGAGCGGGAGGGCGTGTCAGTCTTTTACTGACTAAAACCCACCCGTGTTTCTTCAGTTGCCTGTGTGCCAAGGGCCACGGTATCTCTTTCGAACAACCCGCATCCCTGGCAGCAGGTAGATAGGTTAAATGTGGAAGGGAACACCTTAAATAGGTACCTTAATTCCTTGCACGATATAATAAACAGCTATTTTTTATTCCTTGGCTCCTATATTCCATTTGAAATAACATTAGACATTTAAACAAAGCTTTTTTACAGTCCATTCAACTGATTTTGACTTCTATTCCTTAGGCATAAGGATGGCATCAAATGCAAAAAAGTGGTTACAATACCAACTGTTTATTGCAGGTGCGATTTATCATGCTACTAACACAATAGAGGTCAAAATCAGTTGAACGGACTGTAAAAAAAGGTTTATCTTATTGCAAACGGAGTATAGATCTTAGATCTTTATAAAAATAGTTTCAGAGTGCTTAAATATCAAAATTGCCTATGCTAAAGTGAAATGTTTTAAAAACTAAGTGAAGAAATGTACACAATCAAAAGTATGGGTGAATATGTGTTATCACCGTTTTCGGTAAGTGTATTGTGAATCAACTATCAGAGCGGTCGCCCATGGTATGGTGACTTGCATCATTCATGCCCTTTTCCAGCGACGCCATAGGTACTGACCTAAAGTTGACCTGAGTTAAATGAAACTCACACTAAGGCTTCAGATAGGAAGATGTAGCGGCCGTACGCATTCACAAGCAGTCACTACAGCGTACGACTGTATTGATACTGGATCACGAATTTAAAACTAAGCGACTGTATCGATGCTGCAATGAATCGCTGAGAAAAAGCTTAATAAATTATAGCCTTCCAGCCAGGACTTCAAAACTTAAAACTAAGCGACTACACGCTAAGGGCACCCCTGTGGGGTACTGACCCCACAGGGGTGCCCTTAGCGTGTAAGCATTTTTTCAGCGATTCATTGCAGCATCGATACAGTCGCTAATTTGTGATCCAGTATCAATACAGTCGTACGCTGTAGTGACTGCTTGTGAATGCGTACGGACGCTACATCTGCCTATCTGAGGCCTTAGTGTGAGTTTCATTTAACCATCTCGATCAAACGCATCGAGCGCGTTTAGCGCTCCGATTGGCCGTGGATTGGTGACGGACCAATCGGAACGCCGAACGCGTTCGATGCGTTTGATCGAGATGGTTAAGGTGGAAGCGCCAGGGTAGCCCGCGAAATTCAAATTTTGTTACGTTTTTTGCAATTTGCAGGTCAGTATCAGGTTGTATGGTGATCTAAATATGATTCGCGACCGTATCAAATAAGGCTTTTCAGAATCATAATCATTAGAATCAGCAATACAACTCCATAAGTTAGAATTGCCCTCAAATGTCATAATTTCATGAAATAGTCATTCTTTAGAGTAATATGAACTTATAGAGATGTATTGCTGATTCTAATGATTATGATTCTGTAAAGCCATATTTGATACGGTCGCGAATCATATTTAGATCACCATACAACCTGACAGTGACCTGGAAATTGCAAAAAACGTAACAAAATTTGAATTTCGCGGGCTACCTTGGCGCTTCCACCTTAAGTTAAGGCCCTGGTAATTTTAAATGTACTCGTCGAATTGTCGTTATGAGCGATAATAGTTCTTATTGCAATCTGATACGGGTTAAGATCTGTTGTAATCAATTCTAATAATAAATGCAGCAAGCATTGTCGTAAAAATGCAAATAAAATCGTAAAAAAAATCGATATTAACTATTTAATAATAAATAATCCATCACTGGGTGCAGTTTCGCATTTGGAATTTTATGGTATATTTTTAATTATAATTGTTATTGAAGGAATAAACTGGTTTTAAAGATAATTAAGAGGTGACTTTAATGATTTTTTGATGCATTCAAGTATGTTTAATTATGATTTGAATTCCGTCACTGTATGCAAAAAAGACTTGAAAATATCATATATTTTTTGCTTTCAATATTATTCACAGTAGGGCCACTGACCACTTACACTCTGACGTAAAAATATCGCTACGGGATTTTATCGCGCATTTGATGTTCAAGTCTTGGTGCTAAACCGAGCATTGACAATACAATATAGTGCAGTGCACGTCAAAAAGACACTACTCTTGGATTTTCAACTCAGGGCGGTAAACAGTGCGTTGAAGTTGCAGTGCTCGAAAAATTCACCTTACGATATTTTTACGACCGTGCTATCATAGATTTAAAAGCGATGAAACACGCTACTGAATCGCTGCAAAAAGTCGTGGGCGACCGTCCTAATATTGTCAATTATAGTGGGACTAACTTACGCTTGTATAAGTATAAATAAATGGCAGAAACTCACGCTGCTTGCGTTAAGAATAAATATACTATCTACTTAAAATTCAGAACAGTCAGATGACACAATAATAAAGTCACACTTGCATACAATTCGTTATATACCGACCTTGAACAACGACCAACACATAATATACCTATATAAATAAATAGGTACATACTTTGTTTATTTATAAACTTATGTTGCTGATTCACTCTTAAAATAAGTGAGGTGTATATTAACGGCCTTATTCATCAAAGTTATCGAACATTTAAACAGTTGCTAAAGTCTGGTTTCTCTTTGAAAACCAGACTTTAGCAACTGTTTAGATGTTCGATAACTTTTTGTGAATAAGGCCGTAAAAGTAGCTCGGTTCTATAAAGTACGGAAAACCGGCACGATAGTGATTAATTGAAGTACTAAAGAGAACCTTATTGCTACGAAATAGAGGCGATGTTGGTTTACATAATGTTTAACGGTCTAAAACCATGTGATTTTTAAGAGTGATATATTTTGATCATTGACAAAAGGGCAAATTCTTTAAATAAAATTATTCCAACTGTTAATAACTGGGACCACGTGGTCAATTATGGCTCGCTACCGTCGCTGATAAGGCTGATCAGAAATTAATGATATTGTGTTCTCAGTTAGGGTCGTGGTTAGGTTGCAGATTAAGGCCTGCTTGCACCACTAATCGCTTAACGTTAGAAGGATTGACAGAAACAGAACGATGCTTGTTTGTTTAGCGTTAACGCTTCTTCAAACAGACGTGACACTTGTAGAACAATTAAATTTCCATAAAGTGTTCATAGAAATTGTTCTACCCGAGTGGCGATGGCATCGCGCCTGTTTGCAGGATCCTTTAATTGTGTTCAATGATTTTCGGTGCGAGTGGTTTTCGGTCTAAAACTAGAGGGGCATGAAAGCCACACAATTTGATTTTGAAGATTAAGCAACGCTTGCCGAGGTTTGTCCGTGGATGGGTCCATTACAATACCGAGACCTCCGTGCCTCGGAAAGCACGTTAAGCCGTTGGTCCCGGCTGCCATTTGTAGATCTTTGTCAGTCCTTAAGGGTGGTCAGAAGCCCGAAAGACTGACAACCAAGTTATCTTACCGGACATATCGGTCCTATGACACAATGATGACATCAGAACTGCACTGAATCAACCTTGCACGAAGAGGATAACATTGAAAAACTTGATTTACCGTGAAACTTAAAATAGGAATGATTCATTCTTACTTACTTATCATAAACCTTAGTAACAGGTGCATTAGTAGTGATCAAAGGAGTTTGGGTTCTGACAACCGCATTATAGTATCCGGACGTAAATAATATGGCTAATCGTAAATCATTTCATCATCATCATCATTTCAGCCGAAAGACGTCCACTGCTGGACATAGGCCTCCCCCAAAAAAAAAAAATTGCCATAATCGCCACGCTTGGCAGGCGGGTTGGCGATCGCAGTAAAGTGGTAAAATGCATAGAGAATGCTGCTGCCCATTCTCTAGTAAGTCCCTTATGCCCGTTTTCACCAACGACCCCTAAATTTTAAGTAGTCCTTAAGCCAATTTAAGTATTACTTAATGCAAGTTTTATTTTCACCAACGTTTAAGGGACACTTAAACTCATAAGGGATCCCTTATATTTAGGGGCCCGAATATTCGGCCCCTAACCGATCCTTAACCTAAGGGTTAGTTTTAAGTTGTTTGACAGGTCGCGTGTTTTTGATTTTTTTTAATAAATGGAGGATCTATCATGTCAGTCTATTGAATAGTATTGAAGCTGTCGAGACGGTAGAGTTATTGGCAAAAATAACACGGCCGCGTGTTTATCGTGAAAGACCAGACTTTTTATTAACACGCTTTTATTAGCTTCACCTGTATGTTTGTTTGTAACCGACTCCTTTTTGGACTTGATTTTGATCCACTTCAAACGGTCAGATTTCATTTAAACTTTGTAGACTTATAAAGGACCGATGACAATTCAATCATTAAAAAAAATTGAAAAAACAAAAACCTAAACAAAAACAAAAAATAAATAAAAATCACGCTTTTATATTTAGTAGAAATATAATAGAAAATAAATAATAGTTTAAAAAATAAAAAAAAACACGCTTTAAAAACCAAACTAAAAAACCAAAAAAAAAAAACTAGTACTGGATATTATTTGATTATAAAAATACCTCAAAAAGCACCCCACACTTTTTAATAGAAATGAATTATTTTATTTAGGAAAAGAAAGTAAGTATCAACTTTACAAGTAAATAAAGATAATTATTTAAAAAAATAAATTATATTATATTTTTAAAATAATTAAGTATATTTTTTTTTTAAGTAATAAAATCCAGACAAACACTAGCAGGACTGCAGAATATCCACACAGAAATAATAACCTCAATCAAAATCTAAAAACGAAAAAAAAAATGCACTGGACCTTCGTCATTCTGCCAAAAAAAAACTGAAATTATGTTAGATTTTCGATGTTGAGATAAAGTTTTGGAACGTAATTATTGTTAAAACATGTTCCTAATGTAAAATATTGTTATTTAGTTCTGAATTAATGTAAAAATGTAACTTAAAAATGTTATCGATAAAAGTTCGGTTTTTGGAATGACGGTGTCATAAAAAATCTCTCACTTAACTAAGTAGCCCCTCTTACGGTGTCCCTTACCTCGGTGAAAATGAATTTAGTTAAGGGATGCATTTAAGGGGTACCTTAGTCTAAGGGATTCTTACCTAGGGTATAGTTTAAGGGTGGTTGGTGAAAACGGGCATTAGTCGCCTTCTACGACACCCACGGGAAGAAATGGGATGGTGCTATACTTTTACGTCCAGCACAACACGGTACAATCGTAAATTGTATAGTAATTATTTGAAAATGTTTGGCTCTGTAGAGCGTTACACGAACGGATAGAATTCAAAACACCAAGCTGCGCCGCTCCAAAACGGGAATAAAGCAAAAAGCAAAAAAAAGTACCGGCCAAGTGCGAGTCGGACTCGCGCACGAAGGGTTCCGTACCATTATCTACAAAAACGGCAAAAATCATATCTGTTGTTTGTGAGCCCCACTTAAATATTAATTTTAATTTAATTATTTATTTTTAATGTGAATATATAACTAAATATTCTCTGAATATTTCAAGCGTCTACCTGTTGCCGTTATCAATATCGAGCAAAAAAATTACGTTTGTTGTATAAGAGCCCCCTTAGATATTTATCAGCCTCGGACTGCACGCAGTCGCTTAGTAATTTAAGAAATTCGCCCCTGGCGGGAGGCTTCTTCTCCCGTGGAGCAGGAGGGCTTGTTAGACTTTTACTGACTAAAACCCACCCGTGTTCCTTCAGTTGCCTGTGTGCCAGGGGCCGTGGTATCTCTTTCGAACAACCCGCACCCCTGGCAGTGGCTGGAGGCTTTGGGTTAGCTTGAGGCAGCCACATGAAAGTCCACTTAAGCAGTCACGACCTCTCAGGGTCAACTGCGAGATGTCATACACAAAAAAAGGCAATCTTGCCTATGTATCAGTCTCGTTCTATAGGTCAATGTGTTGTTTATTTGCGCCAGGATATCGTTGAAATATTTCGGGGTAACAACGAAGGCGTGACTCTTTGGTCGAGTGGTAGCAATCGCTAATGCTGAGCAGACAACGGAACTCTTCGAAAAATGACAGCAAATCTACTGCGATTGCTGCTATCGCATAAATATGCATTGTTTTGATTTGATTCACTTTGAGAATACCCCAAGGATGATGAAATTTCGTACTATTTAACTAAAAAGAGAAAAAAAACCTTTTCCTAAAAAAAAACAACTGACTTTCCCTTTGAAGGCCAATTCTCGTAATTAAAAACGTTCCAAATCTAGTCGCAGTCTCATCTCAGCGACAAGCAAATGTCAAAAATGTATTAAAAATCGAGGTATTTTTGACAGATTGACACTGAGATCAGACTGGACATTCTTAAAATTACGAGAATTGCCCCTCTGATTTCCGAGAAATTTTCCATCTGGAATTTCTCAGTAGCAGTCCGGATTTTGAATTTCTGCCCGGTTGATGGCAACGCCTATAGGTTCGCCCCCATATTGCATGGGACTTAAACATAGCTGGCGAAATATTGGTGTGCTATAGGTATCTCTGCCAAACGCTTCTGGGAAATAACGCGTGATGTTAAGGAACCTTCTTCTTGGTAGACTGACAACCTCGTGAAGGTCATGGGAATCCGCTGGATGAAAAAAGCACAGGATCTGTCGTTGTGGCGATGGAAAGAGAGGGTTTTATCTTCTAGTCTACCTAGATGATGACAACATTGACAATGACTGGCAAATATAAACGTGACGTGTCTTGAGTGGCAGTGTAAAAAGTGAATAAGTAAAATGTAAACAATGGACATGCTTCGCTATGACACGGACGACACTTGGCAAAGACCACTGCCGCGTTACAATTATATCTTGGCAGTTCAAGGTTATCCTTCTTATACACCCAAAGTGCAATGGAGAGAGCTATGCTTGCAGTTTCCCTACGTGATCGAATCAGGAATGAAGAAATCCGCAGGAGGATCAAGGCAACCGACATAGCCCGAAGAATTGCCAAACTTCAGTGGCAGTGGGCAGGGCACATTGCTCGCAGAACAGATGGCCGATGGGGCCGAAAGGTTCTGGAGTGGCGACCGCGTACCGGAAGACGTAGAGTTGGAAGGCCTCCCTCCCAATGGCTGGATGCGGGAAGCACAAGGCCGGTCGAAGTGGCCTAGCTTGAGAGAGGCCTACGTCCAGCAGTGAACGTCTTTCGGCTGAAATAATGATGATGATGAAGGTTCTCGTTCCAAAAATGGCTTTTTTCTATTGTTGTGTAACATCTTTACTGTCGCTTTCCTGCAATCTGTGGGAGTGATTTCGTGAAAAAGAGCGGAAGAGTGTAACAGGAAGCCGGGGAAGCGCGCTCTATTTGATTTGACCAATGAGCGCGCGCGGTGGTAGCTTTGGTCGTCAGATGGTACCAACCCATTTTCCGAGAAGATGGTACAATTTTGCTTAATTATGCCAATGTGAGATGTCAGACAACATATCATATGCTACTATTATGAGGCTCGCTCTTTTTTAATGCTGAATGGGCTTGCTCTTGACCTCGAGCACTCCTGATGGAACACGATGGACGAGGTCTATGATGGAACAAGCGTGCCTAGAAGATGCCTGTTCACTCTTGCTTTGAAGGCAGACGGGTAAACGGTTTGTCATAATGTGGCTAATTCAGTACATTCAAACCACTATGTGATGGAATGAATCTTCAGATGGTAACTGTATTAATTGTTTTACCATAGTGATTAAGATCCTGTGAAGTGTAAAGTAATTAGCACGTACTGAGTTCACTAATCTGTTTGCCTTACGCCTGTTGACTGTAGAACCTTATTAGATCTTAAAGGTCTACAATACAGTCGTTAGAAACAAATAATCAACGTAGATAAAATCGGCAATGGATGTCTAATTATTCATGTAGTGAAAAGTAGATTTATTTTTCACAGAAACACGTGCATACATGAGATAACATAAATAACATAAAAACAACACAGATTTATACTTAGGATCACAGAAAATATACAAGGTGTAACAGAATTGACGCAAGACCTGAAAGTAGATTGTTCCTAATTGACTACTGAATCGATTTCAGTAACTTTTAATATAAGTATTTGTTTTTAAATTATGTATTTCGCCATACCTACCACTGGCTGGACCAAAGAAAATTCAATCTTTTCAAAGCAGAAATAAGACTCAATTTTAAATGCATAAAATAATGCTTGGGTCGACACGTTTTTCTTAATATTATCAGTTAGCTTTAAAAATAATAGTTTTGGTCATCGTATTATGCTTTTAACTCAACACTCCAATTGGGGTGTATGAGGTCTTGCGTTAATTATGTTACTCGTTGTATGTATAGTCGGCAGCTGCTGTGCTATGCTGTGGGACCCACAGCACAGCGCTGATTATCAGTGGTTTTTTTTTTTTGGCTGTGAAATCATCAAACAACTTCTCCCGCTTTGGGTGGAGCAGGAGGGCGAGTCAGACTTTTACTGACTAAAACCCACCCGTGTTCCCTCAGTCGCCTGTATGCCAGGGGTCGCGGTATCTCTTTCGAGCAACCTGCACCCCTTGCAGGCATCGGCCCTTGCGGACCAGTGGTCACAGTCTTCTCTGTTAGAGACAGTGAGCTATCACCCACCATGCGGGACCAGCGGTCCGTTGTAACACATTGTCCTACATAGCTTCTCCTTAAAGAGAAGCACACACCAATACGAGTTCTACTTTTAAATGAAGTAATAGACCATAAACAAGCACATTTAGGACACAGCCATTGCGCATTGTGCCATTGTATTACATTTAGGGACGTCATTCGATTCAGTATTGTATACAAACTGAATCGTGTCTGTTGTCATCGATTGTAATCGATTATATTATATTAGTAATCGATTTGGTGTCGCTGCGTCCGTTTGTCGACATGCGGATTGTGTTGCGAAAAATTTTCCCGAAGGTTCCTTTTTTGAAAGTTTGTTTGGGTTTTTTCGGAACGAGATGCGGTGAATTGAAATGTTTTGCTGTGTGCGTTTTTGTGTTTGTGTGTGTGCGTTTCTTGTGTGTGTCTCATGATTGTTGTCCGACTTGTTAAATAATGTTTATAAAATGTAAGTGGTGGGATTTTAGAGAGGCCTATGTCTAGCAGGGGACTGTGTTAGGCAACACAATTGATTTGAAACGATCAACCCTGTTGTTTGTCGTGTAAAAACTCCCAAATTAGATCTTGAGCGCAGCAGTTCTTTGAAAAGGCTGAATACCTATATAGAATATGACGTAAGGGAAAAATTATTACTAGTGAGGTTTGACATAAATGGTTGTGTTAAATCCACCAAATGATCATGACAAAACTGGTGGGGTCCGCAAGGGCCGATGCCTGCCAGGGGTGCGGGTTGTTCGAAAGAGACACCGCGGCCCCTGGCACACAGGCAACTGAGGGAACACGGGTGGGTTTTAGTCAGTAAAAGTCTGACACGCCCTCCCGCTCCACCCAAAGCGGGAGAAGTTATAATGATGATTTCCCACCCAAAAAAAAAAATATTATGACAAATGGAGTTACGCGTAGCAAATATTTCCTTTTACTTTTTCGTTCACCATCAGCAGTCCATATTAATGAAAGGTTATATATGTACCTAGTTAATTACATACCTGCTTTATATAGGTACCTAAACAGAGGAGTAATTGCGTAGACGGGTTTTATTGACAGTTCAACAATATTCATTGCGTGATTCACGTTATTGAGCGGACAACTTTTTCGAACATATGAAGCAACTAGCTAGAAGTAACTAGCAGTTCGAAAATTATCCCACGGGAACATACTATTGAGATAAAACGGATCCTATATGTTATTCCAGGTTACATACCATCTGTGTGCCAAATTTCATCCGAATCCGTTCAGCCGTTTTTGCGTCATTGAGTAACAAAAATCCAAACTTTTTTATTGAGGCGCCATCTGTTTGAGACTTATGAAACTTACGATTAATAACAACAATCAACATTGATAATCAGTTTATTGTTAATTATAAATTATTAAGAAAAAAAGAAAAAAAAAACTACTCTTTCTCTCAAGTTGGTACAAATTACATATAAATGCCAATTTTCATAAAAATCGGTTGACTTGGTGAAGAGTTCACTGGGAACATACATCATGACACTGGATTTTTACATATTAAGATGGATTAGCAATATCCGTCTAAGGGCGAATTACACCAAACTTTTATACCTAGATTAAGTCTTATACCGAGAATAAATTTTGAATTTTTGACAGATTTTCCATAGTAGAATTGTCAGACGTAACTTTTATCCTACAGATAAAAGATATCTGACTTTGGTAAAATCACCCCTAAATGATTGAGATTCTGATTGATATTGTTTTATGTAATTATGGTGCTGGGCTAGTCTTTTCAACACACGCACAAAGCATAATCAATTAATCAGCCTATAGGCTGGAACACAGGCTTCTTTGTGAGGGACAGCTATTTGCGACGTTGACATTTTTCTGAATACCATAATCAACATATAAAGTTCCCGCTGCTGGAATACAGACCTCCTCTTTATGAGATCCGAGCGGCCATAATCCACTACGCGGGCCTAGTGTTGAATGGTAGATGTTGCATGTCTTCCAATTGTTGGTTGTAGAACCTACTGATTTCTTCACGATGTTACAATTCTTAAGAGGGAATAGGGCGTGCGATTCTCCATACAATTGTATTCCGCTTTTTTCTTCCTGAATAATGCCTTTAGAGCATTTTTTTTTTCATAAAATTAAGGTCTGCTGTAAACGCGTCCCTGTCATTTTCTTTTTTTCTGCAACTAATTAGTGAAGAAAAAATGCCCTATTTAAAACGCCGTGATTAGAGGACTACCAGACAAACTAGAAAAGTCTTAACATAAAAAAAAAATGATAAGAACCTAAACATACTCTTTCTTAAAATGTTAATGTAAAAAATAATTGAATCGGCTCAGTTTTCGAGGAGAAAAAAGGGGAATACGAAACGTTAATCTCGTCAAAAAAAATTGTGATAATTTGTGTCGGAGATGCAGCTGTCCATCACACACTACGGGGGCCGAGTTGAGGTAAGGGGGATCAAACTTACACGTATATAACTAGGGATGTGGCAATTGTCGATATTAGGCACACAAACACAGACTATCTATTCACACATTGATAACTCGGTTGTTCGGGCGCAGCGCGACGGCAATAGTTTCTTCATATCTATTTTTCAAATTCCTCGTAGGCCCCTTCCCCTCTTAAGTCCTAGCCGTTACCTGCACTAGGCGACCACCGCTCCCAACACAGTTTTTCTTTTTAAAGAAAAATCAGTCGCATTACATCAAATAAAAGTAGTTGCAAGTTAGCTTCTCTTGTCGATAGTTCATGCCAGATTTTTTTCGCAAGCTCGTCATCAAGTGTCTTTGTAGGGCGTCATCATATTGGCAATTTAGTGCAAGTTGGTCGATCGCTTAGTTAGAAAAACACTTCCAAATCGCTCATATGATAAGGATCTAGGGCCAAGATCTATGAAACGTCACTTGCTTTGACTTATACATGTTCCGTCTCTATTTCATCTACAGCTCCGTGCCTCGGAAAGCACGTTAAGCCGTTGTTCCCGGCAGTCATTCGTGGATTTTTGACAGTCGTTACGGGTCGTCGGAAATCCGAAAGTCTAACAAGCAGTCTTACGAAGGGGTTTTACCCAGTAACTTGGTTGTGGAGGCCATACAGGCAGTCGCTCCATGTAAAATAATAGTATTCAGCTTCATCCGGGTAGGCTGGAAGCCGACCCCAATATCGCTAAAACGGTAGATAGGTGAAGATGATGTTCCGTCTCTATCTTGCATTTATAGTTTCACAGTTGTGCGACAGTGACATAAAATAACGCTTAGCCTATGCTCATAGATCTCGGCCTATGAATAAAATAGGCCACCATATGCTGAGCAAGCATTTACCAACCCGCAGTGGGCCCGCATTGTAGATTATAGTCCTCTATCGAGGCCTGTGTTCCAACAGTGGGGACAATATAGACTGATTACGATACTGAGCAAAAAAGCCAAACTCAAAATATTTTATCTATCTGTATATAAATAAAAAGAAAAGTCCTGACTGACTGACTGACTCATCAACGCCCAGCCCAAACCCTTAGACCTTGAAAGCTGAAATTTTGCACAGAGGTTCCCTTTATAATGTAGACAAGGAATAAGGGTGTGCGTTACCCAGGCCAGATGTTGTCGAAAATGGTCATTTGAATCTAATAGATAATTAGTTTTGCGGCTTCTGTAATTGTTGCGCACATTTTTAAATTTGTTGCGCTTATAGTTTTTTAATTATTTCACAAAAACAATTCCTGCTGGGGTAACGTTATCCCAGCCAGACCTTTTTCTTTCTAATGAGAATATTTAAATAAATACTAGCTATAAAATTAGTTGTCTAGATGAAGTAAATGTTGTGCCTTATTTTGTATTTGTTCTTTCATCGGTAACGCAGTTCCGCGCGGGCGAAGCCGTTGGCAAAAGCTAGTTCCTCATAAACCTACCTTATGAAACATCAGAAGCTAAGTGCGCATCTAGCTTCTGACGTTTCTTAAGGGCCCAAGTACCGTGCGCCTCGTCCCCAGTGCCCTTGTCCAATTTTAACCGCACGGTTCTAAAGTTACAAGGTACCTTTTTGCATTTTCCACCACTAACACAAAATTATTTTTTTGACAACAGCTGGACACATGGTTCGGGAGGCCGAAGAAAGGCGGGGGGCAGATCGAGCGCGGTTACGACACTGTACCGCGAGGGGCGGAACCCCGGGCTGAGGATGAAGAACCCTCGGCCACCGCGGAGTATACCAGCAGGATAGACGCCCTAGATGATACCCAGCTGCAAAGGCGGTTTGAGGAGATGCTGGTAAGTAAAACATTGGGTCGTCACGAGGTTGGAACAACGGAAACCAGGTTCAGACTCCTGTGAAGATTGTTCCAGCGCGAAAGAATAGGGAACATGTATGTTTAGCTATGTTTTTCTATTAATTATCACAGTTATGCGTTCTAAACGAATCATGATTTTGTAGATAATCGTATCATTTTGTGGCCGTCGAGTAGAAAGTTTGTTGTCAGTGTGATTTTG
Source organism: Antitype chi (assembly GCA_947359405.1). Classification (NCBI taxonomy): domain Eukaryota; kingdom Metazoa; phylum Arthropoda; class Insecta; order Lepidoptera; family Noctuidae; genus Antitype; species Antitype chi. The sequence continues at coordinate 4,049,483 of OX375836.1, forward strand.
ACAGTTTGGATAGAAATATTCTTCTGAAAGAATCTACATTTATAAGGACCTAGACAAATATAGTTAGAAACGAAAGACAAAATGACAGATTGTAGAAGGATATCTACGGTGCGATATCAAAAATGGAGAAACGAAATGTCACTTTGTATTGAAAAAGCACTGTCTATTTTTAGTAGAAATAGAAAACGTCATGCTAAGCCTGCAGCGGTTACATCAGGTTGTATACCTGACGCTCACCAGCAAATTGCAAAAAACGTAAAAAAAAAAAAATAGAATTTCGCGGGCTCTCAGCGAATCTTCCTTAAAATGAACCTTGACTTACGTAAACCTCTTTCCTTCTTACAGGCGGACATGAATCTCAATGAAGAAAAGAAGGAGCCTCTCAGGAAGTATCCTCGGGACCAGAAGAAGAAGATGCTGGTCGCGTATAAGTTTGTGAATACACAGGTTGGTATCGTTGTAGAAGTATTTTAACCAAAAACTTCGAGTGCTGAATACTAGTTTAGTATAGTTACCGGCACGTAAGTTGGCAAGAGATTTTGTAGTGGGGGAAATTCGCGCATGTAAAAATGTATGAAATGGTGCCTGCGCGAACTTCCCCCACTACAAAATCTCTTGCCAACTTACGTGCCGGTAACTATACCAGAGCGTTAAAATGAAAGATTAATTCGGTGTAATAGTGTTTGTGTTGTGTGTGTAAAGAATAAATAAATAAATTGTTTATTACCACAAAGTTCAAGTACATTGCACTGTATACAGATTAAAGAGCTTAATTTAGCATTAGGTAGGTAAGTACAATAGGTTCAACCCTGTCCCCTAAACTAGGCTAGGCCTGTATCTTAGGGGGCAGTACCCGGCTATAGGATATGCTTATAAGATGCTATTGTGGCAGACGTGCGAGTGGACTGTGTCAAGAGTGAATACACCTCATCTGTCAGCTTACAGCAGTCCACTTCTAGACATAGGCCTCTCCAATAGCTCGCCATTCAGCTCGATTCTCGGCAACTCTCATCCAGCTGCTACCAGCCACCCTGCGAAGATCGTCGCTCCACCTAGCCTGAGGGCGTCCTACCTTACGTTTGCCGATTCGCGATCTCCACTGAAGAACATATCTACCCCAACGGTCATCGGTTCAACGGCTAATGTGGCCGGCTCATTGCCACTTCAGCTTGCTAATTCTCTGAGCTATGTCGACAAATTTGGTTCTCTATCAGATCACCTGATTCCGGATTCTATCTTTCAGAGATACTCCGAGCGTAGCTCGTTCCATAGGTCGCTAAGCGACTTTGAATTGATGGACCAGCCGTACCGTGAGTGTCGGCTCCATAGGTCATAACAGGTAGGACACAGTGATTGAAGACTTGTTGTCTTTAGGCTCTACGGAATACGCGACGAAAAGACTTGACGTAGCTTCCCAAACGCTGCCCAGCTGAATTCTTCTGTTGGTCTCGTTCTACAGAAGACACCAAGAGCTAGACTTTCGTTTTTTTTGGTGTAGGTAGGACTATATTCTTCCGAGTTTACGGCCGGTTCAAAATCACCCAAAATAAAATCTAATCCTTCATTTTTGGGACTAATGTAAAAATTGTAACGCGTTAGTGGTCTTTGCCAAATGTCATCAGTGTCAAAATGAATCAGGATCATTGTTTACAGGAAGTAGTATAGTTGGATTCATATTAAATAACATATAAAAAGAGTAACGTTTTAATGGGTCATCGGACTCATCATAATATGTATAAAACTCCACAACGAAAACACGAAAATGAAAATCATGAAACAATATCACATTCTTCAGCATGTCAACCATTTAATAACACACAAAAAAATAAACTTACTTTTAACCCCAAAATCTTTCAGGAAGGACGCTCAAAATTCGAGAAACCCTCAGATTACGTCACTTACCTGAACCAACCCGAACTGTCTGTGGGCAAGCTACACGGCTGTCTGGAGAACCTGAGGATATCACTCACCAACAACCCGCTGTCCTGGATCGAGGAGTTCGGCACCAAGGGCATCGAGAGTCTGCTCACTACACTCAACACGTGTTATACCAAGTAAGTGGGATTAGTATCAGGGTTATGGAATTTCAAATTACATAAGGGGGCGTCCATTAATTACGTGAGGCGTTTAGGGGTGGGAGGGGGTCGAGTCGAATCTCACCCAATCTCACGTGGGGGAGAGGGGGGTCTTGGTAAATATCACGTAATTTATATTTTGTCCCGCAAAGAAACAATGTAACATTACGAGATAACCGGGTTAAATTATGTGAAACATGTTTTTCCACCCTTAAGGCAAAATATTACAAAACAATATTTATCGCAGTTATGCGAACGCCACAAAGTAGCACAGTACTTCCTCGATGGTTAAACCGCCACCGCCCAGCCAAGTCAGCCAAATGCAACGCATAAATCCAACGCAAATAAGTACAGATTAACGTTTTTACACTAAAACCACGTATTTGAAATATCTCACGTGAGATTATGGGGAGGGGGGAGGGTCGAGCCAAATCTCACGACATCTCACAAGAGCGGGGGTGGGGGTCAAAAAATCGCCAAAATTTACTCACGTAATTAATGGACGCCCCCTAATCAGCCTATATCGTTCCCACTGCTGGGACACAGGCCTCCTCTCGGCGAGAGGGAGTGGGCCGAAATCCACTACGCGGGCCCAGTGTTGGTATAGATGTCACATGTCTTCGAAGTGTTGGTTCATTGACATCACTGTTTCCTCACGATGTTTTCCTTCACTGTTTTGAGAGCAGTGGCGTTGATATAATTTACATAAAGTAAAGTGCCTGTAAAGATGGACGAAGCCGCCGCGGTCGGCCCAGAAAGCGGTGGCGAGCACGTACCGACTACCGGGCGTCCACAGCCCATGAAAGCCATTGCTTACTGAACGTGTGTTACGCAATTCGCAACCTAATTTCTCTAGATTTCTTAATTTTTTACGTTTTATTCTTTACTTCATCAAACCACTCATCAGATAGATTGTTTATTAAAGATGGCTTATCTTACTTCTCCGAGTATCCCTGGATGAACAAGAAAACCTTTTTTTTCTTAGAAGATTCTAATGTGTCTTAATTTTTTTTAAACTTACTTAATCACCCTCTGGTTTCATGCTACTAGTGGGAGTGGATTTTATCGGTAAGTTGGATGTGTTGGTTTGACCAATGCAATAACTGGAACTAGGCGACATACAGGGTCAAATTAAATTAGCTGGCAACTTTAAATGAAACGAAAATAAAAAAAAACTTATACATTCCAACTTTGCTCAAAACTTTAAATAACACTGTGATATGTATATTAAGGAAACCAAACGATTGTTATGGTTTTTGAAAAAAAAAAAATAAGTTACAAAAACAGCTGAGCGATCTACGCGTGCCCGGCCGATGCGGTTCGCTGACCGATTACGGGAAGGTCAATCGTTCGCCCAACGAATGATAAATATTTATTCATTGCCATTTTATATCGATACACGTGGGTAAACTATTGCCAGCAAATAGAAGAACGAGAAAATGAGATTTGCGGGTAGCGCAGCTCATCCGTGACAGGAAAGCTAGTATTCAGTTTCAATCAAAACCCATATTTATTGACCTTTACTTAAGACTGAAATTACTCTGAGAAAAATCTCAGGAGTTGCTAAGCGACCTTGCTCATCATAACTCAACTTTATGTTCTTTTTCTTAAGACTGAAATTAGTTTAACAAAAAATCTCGATAAAACATGTTTCAACTCCTTTTTTTCTCAATTCCAGCGACTCGCGTTACGACAGAGTCCAGTACGAATGCATACGATGTCTATCAGCGATCCTCAACAACACAGTGGGCATTCGCACCATGTTCGAGTGTCGGGAGGCGTTGCCGGTGTTAGCGCGAAGTTTGGACGCAAGGAAACCGCATTGCGCTCTTGAAGCAGCTAAGGTAAGTCCATAGCAGTTTACAGATATCCCATGAAAACTGTGCGCTTCGGGATTCATCGTCTATCTTCGGGAATACGATACGATTTCTAATATAAAGTTGGTAGCACGATGAAATGACAATACTTGCTTATTTGTATTATGATCAGAGATCGGATATTCGGATGCATATTCACCTAAGGTTGAGATGTTGGCTAACATGGAATGCGCTTTTGTATCGAAAAAGTCTTAATTTAGCTAAGTAATTTGTTTATTTTTTGTTTTAACTAATACAAACCACATCCTCCAGTACATATACATATTTGTGTCAGGTTAAACATTAATTTTAATTTAATACACATCTGAATAGTTATGCAATCCAAGAATCCCGGGGTTTTTAATAAATATTACAAATCATTTATAAAGCCGCTTCCATACTTTCATAGAATCCGAATAGAAATAGATCCGAATATCCGATCTCTGATTATGATCTTTAACAAAAAAAATAGTATAAGTACATCTTTTTATTCTTAGAGGCCCGATATGAAATTTTTCCGATTTCCCTGATTTACGTGATCTTTTTTTTTTTTTTTTGGTTTTGGCTTCGCACGGTTTGTGCATTTAGCCAGTGTCAAGTAATTTTTCTTTTCGATCAAGTAAATGCCCCGACATCGGGCACGAAATTACGAAACAGTCAAGGTCGACTTTAGTTAGTCAAATCAAAGTTATTGTAAAGCGGTAGTAACTTTACAACAACCTAGTACGAGTTTTTGGGGGGAACACGAAAAGTCCACGTTAGTCACTTATTTTCACCTTCACTACACTTGTGCACTCACACGTAACTAAATTGAATAATTCACTACCAAAATTATACAATTTAATTCACTATTTCACTAAATTTAATGAAAATGAAAATTCGTGCGACATGTTCCAACGCGATCCCGCCAAAAACTCTACGTGATCTTATAGACGCGATTTTACACATAAAAAACCTACTGTATTTCTATAACTTTTAATAAAAAAGGAGATCGTTCATTAGAAAATAATTGATACGATATTTCATGTTGTGCATTAAAACTTATGGAAATGCAGTACGTCTTTAAAATCGGGTATACAAGGTGTAACAGAATATACGCAAGACCTGAAAGTAGTTTGTTCCTAATTGACTACTGAATCGATTCCAGTAATTTTTAATAAAACTATTTTTTTTTTAATTATGGACTTCGCCATACCTACCACTGATTGAGCCAAAGAAAATTCAATCTTATGTTAGAAGATATAAGACTCAATTTTAAATGCTTAAAGTAATGCTTGGGTCGACACGTTTTTCTTAATAATATCAGTTAGCTTTAAAAAAAATAGTTTTGATCATCGTATTATGATTTTAACTCAATACTCTAATTGGGGTGTATGAGGTCTGGCGTTAATTATGTTACTCGTTGTATACGCGAAATCGACAAAATTTCGTGTGCGGCTTCTTAATTGGATATTTTTAAATGACACTCGTTTCCTTAGATAAAATGTGATCATTTAAAAACGTTACAGAGATCAACAGTTAGAATTGATAAATTATTACAGTTCATCGCAAAGCAAAAAGGGGTGTTTTGATCGATGTCTTGTAATTTATTATTTTTCGTTTTACCATTGTGTGATTTTGCAATGCAACTTAATACAGTATTTTGTTTGAATTTGTTTTGTTATGTTAATATTTAGAGAGAATTTGTTTTGTATAATTGTTTAAGAATATTCTATTTTATTTTTGTGCGTGTTTTTTTTCTTTTATTTTAACTTTAGGTACATAGTTTTTAATTTGTGAAAGCTTGTAAATGGCAACTGTAAGCGCTAAATGTATATTATTTACCTAGACATTAGACTGTAAGCTTTCTGAAGAATAAATAGATAAATTAATTAATCCTGTACATTTTAATTTCCAGGTGCTAGCCGCAATATGCCTGATCCCCAACGGCCACGAGAAGGTGCTGGAAGCCATCACGATGGCTGGCGAGTCCAGCAGGAAGCCGCGACTCCTGCCCATCATTGAGGGTCTGGAGACCAAGACGCCAGAGAGCTTGAAGGTAACATACTCACTTCATAACGTATTTATAGAATGAAATGAAAAGAAATGATAAACTGTGACTGGAATTGCAATAAAATGTAAATACTTAATTAATTGAGATTACTCCTACATTTGTCAATTAACAATTCACACATATAAAATAAACAATAAATATTATATAACTATTATAATATAAATACATTTAATTTAATTAAGAATTATTCATGTTCTAAATGCTATTATTTATTTTACTTAATTTTAATTATCTATACTTTATGTTGCTGTGCCCTTACAGGGTCCATAACTGTATCCTAGCTTTAAGCCTATTTGTAACAACTTAATTCACATTATGGTATGCAAATAAATGAAAAAAAAAAAAATAGACTCAAACAGACGACCTACACGCAATTTGATGCTCTTTCTCTATAGTAATAAGACTCACAATTCTTTACTACCTTATTCCAGACAGGCTGCATGCAACTGATGAACGCAATCATAACGGAACCCGAAGAACTTGAGTTCAGGCTGCATCTCCGCAGCGAGTTTATGAGAACTGGACTCTATGATTGGATCGGTAAGGTTTATTTTAATTTGTGTAATAAAATGCATGAGATTTGACTGATCACACCTCCAGTCAATGATTGATTTTATTCTATTCAGTCACTGGTTCATCGATTCTCTGTAGAAGTTTTATTTGAATTTGACACTTAAATGGGTAAGTTACATAAGAGGAGTGTCTCGTCTCGAATAGGCGATTGTCGAAAGGAGATAAAAAAAAGACTCAGTAAAAAGTTAACCAAACATAATAAACACACACAAACACAAATAATACATAATACACACACATACACAACACACATAATAATACATAATACACGTAATACATTTTAAAAAAAATGCAGGTCGGTGAGAGCCTCTTTTTTTGTTTTCGTCTGTTAAAAAGTTGAGTAGTAGTCAGATTTATTCTTCAGATAAAAGTTATCTGACTATTGGATCAGCCACTAATAATAATTAATAATAATTTATTTTTGTAACAAATGTGGATACAACTTATCTATCATAAACAAAAACAATGTACATAGTAGAGATGAGAATATTGGTTGAAATTGTTTATTGGTTAATGGTTAAATAAAAATATCGATATTTTTATTGGTTGAAAATATTAGTTAATATTTTTATTCAAGTATCTGCAACATGTTGAAAAGTTGAATATTCTATTAACTAATGCATGTTGAAATTGTTAAGTTAAACTTCCCTTCATACTTTAACAGGCTTAGGACTGACTAGCATATATCTCGATTAGATAATCGAATATTATTTCGTCTCGGCATTTTGTAAAACAAAAAAAACAACAACAACGCAACGACGCGACTTTGTTATTTGAGTAAAATATCAAAACTAACTAATAAAATAAACTTATATCAAAAATCAACCATTAACCGACCGAAATATTGGTTAAAAATATCAACAACTTTCTTTAGAATAAAATATCGCCAACAGTAAATGTGTTTTAACGTAACAAAGATAGAACATACAATTGAATGCACGTAACGGAATAAATATTTCTACGACACTGACGACACTGCGTTGCCGCTCCGAAGGTCAACCCGAGCGAGCGAGAGACAGCGCGTTGTTCGAGCGAGACAGAGAAATATTCGTCCTTGCCAATTTTGCGCCGAAGAAGTTGATATGATATTTTTATTCGTTAATGTTAATTTTATTTATTGAATATCATGGTTAATTTTAAATATTAGTTAAATTTAATGGTTGATGGTTATATTCATCATCTCTAGTACATAGATACGGGTATTAAAAAGATAGAGTAAACGACGATGTCTGTGCTAGTATAAACTGTGTGACAGACACCGGCGCCTTCCTCCAACAGCCTTAAGTAACAAGCTAAACCGAGACATAATGTTTTCATATACCTAGTAACAATACAAAGAAACATATATTTCTGGTACAAATAAGCATAGATACCTATTGGAATAAAAACTGAATTGAATTGAATATAATTTAGATTGAAAAAATAATAATATTAATTTTAATTTTTTTTTTTGGCATGCAAGGAAATGTGTGTGGGGTGTGTGTGCGTGTGTGTGTGTGTGTGTGAGTGTGACTAAGTTTGTCCGGCCCTAAGTTGTAAAGAGTAAAGATGTATTTATAATTTTTTTTATTGTGCTTTACAGATGAGCTCCGCGCAGGCGCGGAAGGCGCGCGACAGATTCAGATGAATGTGTTCGACACACACGCCGCCGCCGACCAAGACGAGTTCCTGGCTAAGTTTGATGATGTCAGGTTAGTTATATAGATTGAATATCTTGATTTAAATATAGTCATTCTATTGGTTGTTTGGGTTTTCTTTGTCAGGTCGTCGTCGTGTTAGCGTCGTGGGTTGAAATCAGACACAAGGCTTCATTTGATGGTAACTTGTAATATCGTTGTTTAAGGTGAATGCGCAGTGGTAGAGCGCGAAATTCAAATTTTGTTATGTTTTTTGCAATTTTCATGCGAGTGTCAGCTTGTTTCTAGATCAAAATATGATTTGCGACTATAACATGTACGTATTTACAGATTTATAATCATTAGAATCAATAATACATCTTTCTAAGTTAGATTTCTTCCACAAGCACTTTTCCATAAGAAATTTGTTCTTATGGAACAAATCTAACTTAGAAAGATGTATTAGTGATTCTAATGATTATAAATCTGTAAATACGTACATGTTATAGTCGCAAATCATATTTTGATCAAGTAACAAGCTGACACTCACCTGAAATTTGCAAAAAACGTAACAAAATTTGAATTTCGCGTTCTACCACTGCGCATTCACCTTAAAATACAGTAGTTTTATCGTCTATAAAGCGGTTACAAATTTGCGTATGTTCGTTGGCGTGTCACAAAGACAGTGAAAACTCGCTGCGCGTCGCTAGTGTCGCGCCGTTGTCCTCGCTCCATCCTCGCGCCGCCTACGTCACGTCGATGATATTATTTGCCCCAGTAGGTGGCACTGCAGTCGTGAATATTGGTGAAGCTCTTCAGAAAGGTTAGATGCTCAGTACTCGCAACCAGCGTGCGTATATGACCAGAGGCCCTAGTGTGAGTTTATTTTAACTATCTCGATCTAACGCATCGACAGCGTTCGGCGCTCCAATGAGGGTGTTCATGAATATTCAAGCCACCAGTTGGCGCCACTTTGACAAGAGGTTTTGCAGTTCGACAATGAACTTTTGATGTCATCCGTTTCATTCTTTCGTTCACCATTCAGTCCGTAGAGTGATACTTTTGACAGGTGCCCGGACCTGACGTCTCAGTGCTGCCACCTAGTGAACGTAATTTCAGAATACCCTCATTGAATAATCAGCCTATAATTTATTTATTTTATTGTGTTTGGGTGGCTTACAGCTATCAGTACAAAAGGAATAGTAAGATAATTTACGAAAAGCCATTTACAAGCCTCCACAGATCCCCCCATCCCATTCCCATCCTCCCATTTCTGGGATACAGACCTCCTCTCAGTGAGGAGTGACCCAGTGCGGATTGATGAAAGTCACATGTCTTCGAATTTTTGGTTCTAGGACATGCTGGTTTCCTCAAGATGTTTTCCTTCACCGTTTTGAGAGCAGTGGTGATGAAATGATTTAAACAACTTAAAACTCCTGTCTCGGTTTGAATCTACGACTCACAACTCGTAAGTCGTTACCACTGGACCACTACTGCTCTTCTGAATTAAATACAATGATCAATCAATCAATCAATTAATCATTTATTTTGTTAAACATAGGTATGGTTACAGTTAGTATTTTTTAAAAATGTGCACTATGTTTTGCCATTAATCAATTATAATCTGTAATACTTAATGGATGGAAAATTAATAATTGAATAATGTAAATGATTGAATACTATATAATTTTGTTTAACTGTGACTGATATTTAATGTATAAATGTAAAAAGTTAAGTAATCATTAGTATAAAAATAATAAATTATAATAATTGTACCTTAGAGATTTGCACGCCATGAGAAATGGCAGACATGTCGTGAGTCACTCTTTATTTTAAGATCTTGCATGCATGTATTATTTTAATTCTGTATGTATACACATGTTCGAGCAAATAAAATTTCTTTCTTTCTTTCTTAAATGGCGTACAAAATTTACAGAAACAAACAATTATAATTAGTAGGTGGCATGCCAATACATAACAAAAAAATCAATTTAAAAAATATGTCAGTACGTACACAGGTCATTACAATTTTAAATAAATAGGGGGGGGGGGGGTTAGGGTATCTTAAATGCATCCCAAACATGTATAAATTCTTTCACAGATTTTTTTTTAGTGTCGGGTCGTTCGATCAGGTAAAGCTACACTTGACACGGTTGGTCCGTAAATGAGTGACACTCTTTACATACCTAGACCCCTCCGTGCCTCGGGAAGCACGTTAAGCTGTTGGTCCCGGCTGTCATTCGTGGATCTTTGACAGTCGTTACGGGTCGTCAGAAGCCCGAAAGTCTGACAACCAGTCTTACCAAGGGTGTCGTGTTACCTAGTAACTGGGTTGTGCAGGTCAGATAGGCAGTCGCTCCATGTCAAATACTGGTATTCAGCTGCATCCGGTTAGACTGTAAGCTGACCCCAAAATATACATAATGATGCCCAGAAAATAATGAAAGTATTCATAATTCAAGCAATCTTTTCTCGGCCCTCATGAGAAATGAGCCCTAACTCAGATACAAATATTCTATTTTCAGAGTGGATTTCCACGACGTGAACGAATGCTTCGAGCTGGTCAAGAATCTTGTGATGGACACTCCGGCGGAACCTTATTTACTATCAATATTACAACATTTGCTGTTCATCAGAGATGATGAGTTGATCAGGTAAGATACATTGCATTATATTGTGGAGTGAGTTAGTGAACTAAGCGGTAAATGACAAGCTTAAAGTGAGTCAAACAAGCTGAAAGTCAGTGAAGCAGGGTTAAAGTTAGTGAAACAAGCTTAAAGTCAGTGAAACAAAAGTTAGTGGAACAGCCTTAAAGTTAGTGTAACAACCTTAAAATTAGTGAAATAAGCTTAAAGTTAGAAGCTACATTCTTGTTAGTATACGAATACTTCGAGCTAGTCAAGAACCTAGTGATGAACTCTCCGGCGGAACCCTACTTACTATCAATATTACAACACTTACTGTTCATCAGTGATGATGAGTTGATCAGGTGAGAAGCTTTGCATTAATAGAGCGAGTTAGCGAACTAAATGGTAAATTAGTGAAACAAGCTTGAAGTTAGTAGAAGCAGATTTAAAATGAGTGAATCAAGCTTGAAGTTAGAGAAACAGGGTTCTACAGGGTGACACTATGGGCGGCTGCCTCTGTCATCTACACATCGTAGACAGAATTGACAAAAATCAGACCGAAGTCATAAATACATTCAACGCTTAGTGCATTAAGTGATTCCAAATCATAAGTCATTTATTCAAATTAGGCTGAGAATCAGCACTTTTCGAACGACATTTTACACAAGATAGGCACGCCCGCCCTTCACCACTTCCTAGTGCTTTAGCTGGGAACAAGAAGTAGCGCAACAAACTCCCCAGCAGCACAGCTGTCTGTTTAGTTAGAAGAACTTGATTCTGTACAATAGTAAGTGATTTGTGTTCACAAACATCTTCGTCTTCGTATGACAATTCAAGGAAACCGGTTGCGTACCGGTGGCCCTTCAAAGGGTTACCCATTTATTAGCTTCCTTCAAGTGCTGCTGGCCCGCCGGGAGGGCCACCCGATTACCCGATTCACGCGGTTTATATCATTATTTTATAATATGAATAAGGTCTTATATCGTCTGCGTTAATTTCACTCTATGGCCAGATAAATATTCTCGTCAAATACATCATTCAAAACCATAAATATTTTCTGGCAACTTAAAAAAAAATTGAAAGTGACGTTTGAACTCGTGTCAGATATCGGCGCGGGTCTTTAAAGTTTTTTACGTCAAATATCTCACGGCCAAACAAGTTTCAAACGAAAAAAACAGCATGATTTGGGAACTAATTTCGCTCTCTCTCTCTTTATATTTCAATGACTGATATTCTGTTTCAGACCAGCGTACTACAAGTTAGTAGAAGAATGTATAACGCAGATAGTGTTACACAAGAACGGGTACGATCCGGACTTCAGAGCGACGCAGAGGTTCAATATAGACGTGCAGCCGCTTATAGACGGACTTATAGGTGTGTAGTTAACATTGTTTTACGATAATACTATCAAATTGTTTTTTTTTTAGGGGCTTTTACGCATAGCGTATGTCAGTCCCATCGTATCCTAAACAGTTATATTTTCACCAAACGTGGGCCATAAATTTGAATAAACCCTTTCGCATCGTCGCAATTTGGTTGGGTTAGAATTGTATGGAACATGCCTACATCAGTTCTGTTCAAATTCAGATCAAATTGTTGGAGAAATATACTTAAATGAGATGTGAAAAACTTAACTATAAAAAAAAAAACACTACAACATGAAAAATAACTTCAGTTGTTGGAGTTGGTAGTAAAAACGAAAATACAAAACCAAAGACACCGACTTCCGAATTTGTTTTTTTTTTTTTTTCTACTCCACACAAATTCGTATACCGTCACAAGCTAAGTACAACCCGGTCACATTATCTCGAGACCTGGCGTCGATGACGTCACATCGCGTCGGCGCTCTGATATGGTGCGCAAAACAAGTATCCTCTAGTAGGATATTATTATAAACTATAAGATTTCCAACAAAACAAATATTGTGTTAATTAATTTAATGTAGGTAATATTATTATAATGATAATGATGTTGAAAAATAAATGAAACAATCTTGGTTATGTAAGTAAGTCGACGCGTATCGGCAACGAAAGTGCTAACCGTACTGACGCGCCGTGGCGAGCGCGGGGAGGTGAAAGGAGAACGGGGCGGGAGGTTCGCATTCCAAGGAGGTCTCGAGATAATGTGACCGGGTTGTAAATACCAGTGACATAAGACTGGTTGTCAGACTTTTGGGCTTCTGACGACACGTAACGACTGTCAAAGATCCACATATGACAGCCGGGACCAACGACTTAACGTGCTTTCCGAGGCACATTATCTTTACTTAAATCAAACAAATGAAAAAAAAAAAACATTTATAAAATCACAGAAAAATCGCGGGCCGAAGAAGAGAAGAAAGTCGAAGAGTTAAGAACGAAATTAGAAGCGGCCATCGCAGCAAGACAAGAAGCAGAAGCGAGAGCGGATCATCTAGAAGAAAGATTGAAGAGTTCTGCGGCACACACAGGACCCGGCGGCGTCACGCACGGGAATATCGCTGCTATTGCTAAGGTGAGAAGGGCTATAATAAAGTATTGTCTTTTTCAAAAGTATTTGATGACAGTATAAATAAACCTAGCCACCGTAAACAGGGTTATTGAAACACAAAAAACCCAAGATACACAATCAGCGTCTCAAACCCGTCCGCATAAATAAGGCGCAATGTGCGCAGGTGTCACATAGTATCGTCAGTCATCTTTCAGTCAGTCTTTTTGGACATTGCTTTGTAAAAACCAATTTAAGTCATGCGTGTAAGGTTGAATTCGAAAAATAAAACGAGTTTTTATCATAACTATAACCTCTGACGTTATATTTGGGGACAGTTTTGAATGCTACTTTTGTTTAAAATCAAAATCAAAAGTCATTTATTCAAATTAGGCTGAGAATCAGCACTTTTCGAACGTCAAAATACATAAGACAGTCCCCCCAAAAACGCCCACCTGTCACCACTTCCTAGTGCTTTAGCTGGGAAGAAGAAGTAGCGGAACAAACTCCCCAGCAGCACAGCTGTCTGTTTAGTCGGATAGACTTGATTCTATACATACATAGACAAAGTAATATAAACATTACGAGAATAATAAATAAAAAAAAATACTTAGTCAATAAAAAAATATAATAAAATAAATATTTATATGAACCCATATAACCTGTCACTAGTTACGCTAATTCTGGAGAAAGAACACAAACATTGTCTTGAGTTAATCACAGCGACCAACTATTCTTGTCATTTAAATAGTCGTTGATGGAATAGTAAGCCTTTAAACAAAGGATGGATTTTACTTCCGTTTGAGACTGGCATCTTGGGTTTTTTGTATGTCAATGCACACGGTGTACAGCTCACTCATCCTGTATAGAAAAGTGAGGATCCTCCGACCAGACGGGTGTTGTGTCTGTCGGGCTACAGTTCTGCCCGACGATGAGACGTTGTATAGAGGTGAAGGAAAACATCGTAAGGAAACCGGCATGTTCTAGAACTACCAACCCGCACTGGGCTCTCATGGTGTATTATGGCCTATTCCCTCTCACAGAGAGGAGGCCTGTATCCCATCAGTGGGAACATTATAGGCTGATTTTATAGATGGATGTTTTTGACTGTTTAGTTCCAAACGTTTTACTTTATAACTGTTATCTTGTTTGCAGGCAATAGGCAGTCCGGGTGGACCAGCGCCGCCTCCCCCACCGCCGATGCCTGGAGGTCAGTACTATCACAGAATATACAGTTATTTATTCGAACAAAGCATTAATTTATTGCTTGATAGACGATTTCACTGACACAAAACACGAAGAAAAAAAAATGCTATTCGAAATACGATTATGCTCGTTTTCGCTAGCACTAAGTGTCTTAACACACTATGCCGAGGATACGCGACCGAAGTTCGGCATGATTACGCCTGCAATGCTATTTGAATTACTGGCGACACATTATGCCGAAATTACGTTGCGTTATAGCGTACAGCCGAACTTCGGTCGGGCGTAAGTTCAGCGGCAATTCGGCGGCAACGTATTCTGTAGAACACACATTATACGCGATCGAAGTTCGGTTCGATTGCCGACGAAGATCGGGAGCGGGGAGCAGCGGGAGGCAGGCATGCCCCCGCCCGCGCCCCGCGTGTCCGCCCGTAGTGTTTATTTCGCCTCTGTCTGCGCACGATGCACGTGCTTTGTTGTATCATTAAAACGTAGACCGTACTCCATGTTTCTGAATATACACACAAAATTGCGCAACTGGATTTCTGCCGCGTAACTTCGGCACTTATGGTGTGTCATATCAGCCGAATACGTTGGAACGTAAAATCAGCCGCGGAACTTCGGTCGCGTACGTTCGGCATAGTGTGTTTAGACACTAAGAGCCTGTCTAGATAAGGCGTTCTGCGCGCGAGTCCATTCGCGCGCTTCAATTTATATTGCGTCCAGATACCGCGTTTTACGCGCGTTTCTACGCTAGAAGGGTTTACCCTAGTCTTGTGCCTGCTCGGTCATTTTTAAGATCGCTCCGTACTATACCCCATTTTTTTTTTTTTTTTTTTTTTCGGTTGTGGCTTCGCACGGTTTGTGCATTTAGCCAGTGTCAAGTAATTTTTCTTTTCGATCAAGTAAATGGCCCGATACCGGGCACGAAGTTACAAAAAAGTCATAGTCGTCTTTAGTCAGTCAAGTCAAAGTTATTGTAAAGCGGTAGCAACTTTACAACAACCTAACATGAGTTTTTGGGGGAACACGAAAAGTCCACGTTAGTCACTTATTTTCACCTTCACTACACTTGTGCACACACATGTAACTAAATTGAATAATTCACTACCAAAATTATACAATTTAATTCGCTATTTCACTAAATTTAATGAAAATGAAAATTCGTGCGACATGTTCCAACCCGATCCCGCCAAAAACTCTATACCCCATTTATTATAGCTTTAGAAAAAAGAGGCTCGTAGAAGCAGGAGTGCAAAACATTTTATGTCAAAGTTAAGTTCTAACTTTTTTAGGTAGATTTAAGACAGTACTAAATACTGAGATAAACGAAGTAAAAGTAATGTTTATTTTAATAATGTTCTAATTACAATAACATCTTCATCACACATTACAAACCTACAACAAAACGAATGAATGAAACAAACAATCACATGATGATTTAAATCTAATTAAGATTATAAGGAAGTAAAATATATATTTTTTTACAATACTTTATTTTAAATAACAACTTACGACCCACAATTAATTCGTTGGTAAAACTTCGTCATCATCAGCTAATTTAGTTACTCGGTGTTGTTCACTCCTGCTTCTTTTAGGTTTTTAGCATTGACGCTTTAATTTTTTTGGCATTAATCGTAACTGCAACACGTTTAATGTAATTTTGTTACGAAGTGTACATTAAAAATAACCTTTTTTAACTTCTGTCTAATGCTATTGCAAATGGAGTATAGTTCATTTCGGTCAGTGAACTAGTTCATTCTATTAGTTCTATTGGGTCTATTCGGTCTGAGCTCTCAGTCAGTACTTCCATAGATCACAGAGCAAAAAAGTCTCATTGAAATCGTATCAGTCAAATCAGTCGCTGTCATTGTCGTTTTCGTTCGGACATACGATATGGCTCTTTGTTAATGTACGAGGAGCTATTAGAACGAATAGACCGATTACAAGTCGGCATTCGGAAACGTTTCTTTTAGTACAGTGCAAAGAAATGGTTCCTATTCGTTTATCATTCACGAACTACACAATACTAGTTTACCCGCCAGTTATAAACATGAACTCGGATGCAGCGGTTGTGTTGTGGCTTGCATGCCGTCGATGGAAACATAATCGAAGAGAAAGTCGACGATTTAACGTGCATACAATTTTAAAAATTTTCAAAAAATGCCGCCACGGACTCGCGCGTAGTACTGGACGCAGCAATGGCGCCCGAGTATCTCAACTCGCGCGGCGCTCGCGCGTAAAACGAGCGATTCGAGAGTCCCGGTCATTGCACGCGTTTTACGCGCGTGTGAGGAAACGCGCTGCAGCATCTGGACGGGATATACAGGGTGTCCAGTAAATAGTACGACATAGTGCAGGGGATGATAGCTTGGGTCAATACCTACCAAAAAAACATAATATATGTTCCGCAAAATGTTACGGATTTACAGTTATAGCGTTAAACGAAAATTTAAACAAATAATAGTATTTCTTGAAAACATTCCTGTTTTTGATACAAAAAAGACTTATCAATGAGTATAGTAACTATTCACGAATAATTTGATGTAAAAATATACTAGAAAAGGATTTTTGGAGGAAAATAAATTTTGGATTTTTGGAGGAAAATAAATTTTGTATGACTGTAAATCCGTAACATTTTGCGGAACATATGTTATGTTTTTTTGGTAGGTATTGACCCAAGCTATCACCCCGTACACTATGTCGTACTATTTACTGGACATCCTGTGTGTAGCTCCAGTATCTCGGGACCGCGCGAGAGTACACTCGATTGTACTCGCGCGCAGATCGCCTCATCTGGACAGGCTCTAAGCGACTCGGCACTAAACGTATACTTAAATAAAAGCGTGATGGTAGATTTTCAACTTTCGGCGCAGAACCGAGCGTTGAAAATCCAACATCAGGCGTTGATTTAGATTTTGTCTAGTGTAAGTGAAAACAAGCATTACAGTTACAATTCTGCAACAAGTAATATACCATGAATGTTTTTTTAACGAAATCTCTATCAAAGTAAACTAAACATTGATTTACCTATATTAATATTATCAATTCATTTCTAATTCACAATTTAAATCACTATGAATGCTCTCTCTCTTGCACACATGCATGTCACTATACCTGTCTCTTTCTGGTGTGGTTTATAGGGGCTGGCCCGCCGCCACCTCCGCCAATGCCGATGCAAGGTTTGTAACCAATGTTTTACTAAACAAATTACACCAATAGTTGGGCCAAACGTTTGTATTGCACAAAGCCGTTGGAATATTGGATAAGTTTGACTTATTTGTATTATTGAGAGATTGTGGGTTGATATATAGGTTCAATTTATATTAGCTGGCAATACTTTACCCACGTTGGGTAACGAAAAGTAATCGTTAGTAGTAAGTTGTTCTTTATTGCTTTAAAAAAATTAATAAAACAATTATCATCATTCGATTGGCGAAGGTAATCAGTGAGCGAACCCGTCGGCCGGGCGCGTGTAGATCGCTCAGCTGTTTTCGTAATACCCACGTGTTGGGTATCGATATCGAAAAGTAATCGTAGTAGTAAGTTGTTTCCTTCTTTCTTTAAAAAAAAAACAATTTTCATCATTCGATTGGCGAAGGTAATCAGTCAGTGAACCCCGTCGGACGGGCGCGCGTAAATCGCTCAGCTGTTTTTGTAATTTTTCTTGAAACTTTTTTTTTTGACGATTTTTTTTTTGCTAAACATTACAGTCGTTTGCTTGTCTTAATGTACATGTCACAGTGTCATTTAAGTTTTGAACACAGTTCGAATGATGAAAACACAATATTTCTTTTGTTTTGATTAGTTTACGTTACCGATATCGAACCCAATACGTGGGTAAAGTTAAGCCATCAAATTTAATTTGACCCTGTAGTTGTAATTTACCGAATTATTGGAGAATTTCGTAATAAAATTGCGGCTGGATTTTATTGCTTTTCAACTCGTCAACTCTCTGTTGTAAACAGCAGGCTTAGCACGAGAACCGTTGAGAAGCGTTTTGTCGACGGAAGAGTAGACAAAAATTACGTTTCCGTGTAGACGATTGACAGTTTTGTACCGAGTAATGTAGACAAGCGATTTCTATTCTACGGTAGAGTAGAAATAGAAAGAATAATAAATAATAAAAATAAAAATAATGAAAATTTAGACCCCTTTATTGCCTCCTAAACCTCTAAAACTTTACATGTAGGTAATAATTTTTCATAATTTCCATACAAAAAGTGAAAAATTCCATATAAAACACGTTGAGGCTGCCCTACTGCACGCCTCCGGCTCTAAAATAAATTACGTTTCCGTGCAGACCATTGACAGTTTTGTACCGAGAAATGTAAACAAGAGATGTATATTCTACAGTACAGTAGAAATAGAAAGCGTCATGTTAAGCCTGCTGAGTGCAAGTGAGTCTCAGCGCGTCGAAGAAACACAGTTTTCGATTTTCAACTCTCGGCGGTAAGCCGTGCGTTGTAAATTCAGTACGCTAAAAAATCCCACCGTGATTTTATCAAATCGAAACGCGGGCTAAGTGCATGTATATATGTCCAATACGTATATTTTTCTAGCGTAATTCTCGCATGCAACTTAATAATTCTATTAATTTTCAACTTCCGGACGAAAAGCCTGTCATGAAGAATAGGGTATTTTACTCTATATGAGAAAAAAAACTAAAAATATATTATTGAGATAGCTTAGGCAAAATACAGTCGGAAAATGTTAGTTTTAGTTCATAAAATAACAAAATCAATTTTAAAATTCAATTCAAATATTTCAGTTTTTTTTATCTGTTGTTGAACACCATAAAAAAATATGATTGACGTGTAAAAGTGTTTGTACAAACCTACTTACAGAAATAAAATCATTTATCATTTACCATGAAATAGTAGCCGCCATGTTATTACGTCATACCGCTGAATAAACTAATCAACTGAACAACTTTGTAGCTCTATTATTTTCGTAACTAAAGTAATTTTATTTAAATAATATCTTACATTCAGGAACAGCAAACCAACGATAAGTAGAATAATAACTCATTTTTGAAATTATAAACAATTATCATACAAAATATCAGCGCATTTGTTTACTTAGCAAACTGACGTTATACCCACAGACCAATATGGCCTCCACTGCGTCCAACGTTTTCGTCAAATTACGCGCGAAATATGCAAATGTAAAATTTAAATGGATTTTTATTTCACTTTTCGTTTAAATAAACATATTGTGGTTTTTTTAGTGGTTCATTAGTATTTTAGAATCTAATTAAGACATTTTTTTAAAATGCGTGTAAAATGGGGTCAGTAAAAAAACACTTTGGTTACGATAATAATAAAAGTAAAAAGTTGTTCAGTTGATTAGTTTAAACAGCGGTATGACGTAATAACATGGCGGCTATTATTTCATAGTGTTCAAAAACAGATTTATAAAAACTGAAATCATTGAATAGAATTTTAAAATTTATTTTGTTACTTCATGAACTAAAACTAATATTTTCGGACTGCATTTTGCTTAAGCTATCTCAATAATATATTTTTAGATTTTTTCTCATATTGAGTAAAATACCCTATTCTGTAAATACATACTTGATACTGTCGCGAGTCATTTTTGAATCAACATACAACGTGACACAGACTTGACCAATGAGGGTGTTCATGAATATTTAAGCCACCAGTTGGCGCCACTTTGACAAGAGGTCTTGCAGTTCGACAATGAACTTAAAATATTTGATGTCATCCGTTTCATTCTTTCGTTCACCATTCAGTCCGTAGGCGCTTTGACACTTTTGACAGGTGCCCGGACCTGACGTCTCAGTGTTGCCACCTAGTGAACGTCATTTCAGAAAACCCTCATTGTAAAAAACAAAACGTAAGAAAATTTGCAATATCGCGGGCTATTTTCGGCCTCCTTTATTAAAAAGTTCCTGTAGTTGAAAGTTTTCTAAGCATGCCACTATCTGACTCGCATGTTGCAACACAATAACACAGGTGGTGTGATTCTAGGTGTCTCGAATGCACCGCCACCGCCGCCTATGCCAACAGGTATGTGTGACGAATATCACGTTGACACGTAGTTTAGTATGTGGTTCTTACCTGTGTTTGTCTATTAATTATCTGTTTGTGGGTGTTCGGTCAAATATTTTATGTGTAGGTATCTATAGCGCTTTAAACCGGTGAAGGAAAACATCGTGAGGGAACTGGCTTGTCCTAGCACCAAAAGATTATGTGACATTTACCAACTACTATCACTGAGCCCGCGTGGTGAATTACGGCCCACTTCCTCACATACCGCATTTACACATTCGTGCGAATCCCGAGGCGAATGGCGAGGCGAATAATGAACACGCATAATATGTAAACAGCGCTCTCGCTATTCGCCTCGTGCCTCACCTCGCGACTCGCGCGCTCGCGTTGGAACCGGTTTTTCGGACGCGAATCAAAGGGCACGAATGGCAAACACGAACTTACTGTTCACACATTCGCCTGCATTCGGTTTGTAATTTAAATAACATTTTTGCTCAAAATTACGGATTAAATAGGCGAATTGCTATCATCCACCATCGTCTGCGTCGACGTTTCTTTTTTACTTTTTCACTTCTCATGCTCTAAAAGTACGCCAATATAGCCCTACGAAGTGGGACTAAAGTGACCACTTTAGTCTCTAGGGAGTGAAAAGTAATTAGTTTTTTAATTTCCTTCATGTGACATAGACAAACTCAAACAGCCAGTAAATATACTACTATCTGTGGAGTCTGGACCATCTTCATTGCGAAAATGTTGAGAGTTTTAGTTCCATGGTTTATCAAATAATTCGAATTGTACATTTAGGTTCAAGTAAAAAAATCTTTTGTGATTTTTTTTTAAGTACCTAATATTTATTCATTGTTTTTGTACTAAATTGACTATTTTTCTCGCACTCAAAGTTAAAAGTACAGTTTGCACCTCGAGACTAAACGCCAACTTAATATAGTTCGGTTTCATTATATTTATTATGGTTTCGTTTAGTCCCTCGATATAAAATATATTATTTTACGCAAGGATATCTTAATAATTGTATAAACTCATTAGATGTAGCGCGCATGCCGTCATTATATTCACGTCCGCCATGTTCGTGTGCAAATGTCAAAATAATTCACCCCGCGAATGTGTGAACAGTAATTCGCGACGGCACTAGTATACGAATGTTTCGTCGAATGTTCGTCTAGTGACGAGGCGAATGGCGAACACGATTGTGTAAATGCGGTGTTACAGAGAGAAGTTCTGTGTCCCAGCAGTGGGAACATGTCAGGCTGATTAAATGATAATGCTACAAGGTTTTGTGTCGTGCAGCCAAAATTGGAACTAACGTTACCATTTTTACACGCTTTATATTAGCTTCACTTGTATGTTTGTATCTAACCAACTCCTTAGAGCGCGATTTTGACCCACTTTAAACGGTCAGATTTCATTGAAACTTTGTAAACTTATCGAGGACCGATGACAATTCAATAATTTAAAAAAAAAAACTAAAAAACATTATTTAAAAACCAAACTAAAAAAGGAGAAAATAATTTAATTCAATTAAAAAGCGTGGGGTGCTTGACATTAATTGATTATAAA
The DNA here is from genome assembly GCA_947359405.1 of Antitype chi. NCBI lineage: Eukaryota > Metazoa > Arthropoda > Insecta > Lepidoptera > Noctuidae > Antitype > Antitype chi. The sequence continues at coordinate 4,071,541 of OX375836.1, forward strand.
AATACCTCAAAAAGCACCCCACGCTTTTTAATTGAATTAAATTATTTTCTCCTTTTTTAGTTTGGTTTTTAAAGCATGTTTTTTAGTTTTTAAACTATTATTTATTTTCTATTTTTCAGTTCTGCTAACTACAAAAACGTGTCATTTTTCTCATTTTTTTTTAAATTATTGAATTGTCATCGGTCCTCGATAAGTTTACAAAGTTTCAATGAAATCTGACCGTTTAAAGTGGGTCAAAATCGCGCTCTAAGGAGTCGGTTACATACAAACATACAAGTGAAGCTAATATAAAGCGTTTAATAAGATAATTTTATTTGTCCAACACATAAGTTCACACACATGGCATGCAAGATATTATATTCAATTAAACCAGTCATGTATTGCCTCAAACCCATTTTTTACGAGTTGGTAAAAAATATGAACCAGAGTTCCGAGCCCTGTCGCCCTAGTGTGAGTTTCTTTTTTACGAATAGACCGCGTTCGGCCCACTGATTGGCCCTGGATTGGTGAAGGGCAATTCAGAACCCCCTACGCGATCGACGCGTAAAGTCGAGATGGTTAAAAGAAACTCGCTCTTGGGCTTCTGGATATAAAGTTTACTTTCGGTAGTTGGTGATGAGCAGAGGTCGGAATTAGCTAGAGTTATTTATGTAGTTGCATCGAAATGTTGATATTAATATGGATTTTCCCAGGATTTCTAATAGACAATCCCGTGTGACCAACAAAGAGATAGAAATTTGGCAACGTCGCGCGTTCAGTGGTTTAAATTTTGTAGAAGTAAATAACTTCTTATTTACCCCATCGCGCGTCTAATTAGCAGACACAATAGAAATTCTATTGTTATCGGAACACCTGGTGTACACTTGACATGCGAGGGTTTAATAGATCACGGGATTATTTATTTATTTAATACTTCACGCACAGAAATGTAGAGGCGGACTTAATGCCAAAGGCATTTTCTACCAGTCGACCTTTGGGTGATGCAGAGACAAACAGTGGTAGGACGTGCAATTACGTAACTCGTGTTTTGAATATTTATTCAAATATAAGTAAATATAGGTACTAATATTATTATACTCATACATATGATATAAATACTTAATTTAATATAACAAAAATAAATATACTTAAATACACATAAATATAATAAAACAAATAAGACAAACAATGGGAAAACATTATCGTTGTGAAGATACTGCCAGCTTCTTTGAAATGTGCTCGCGAACATTCACTTTACAGGACAACCGCTTCTGCTCTTCAAAATTAATCCCGGGATTTGGGACATATCCACTTTATTCATTCGTTGTATGAAATCAGTGTGAGTACATAAATAACTCTACCTAATTCCGACCTCTGGTGATGAGTTGTGTCGGTGTGCTTTATGTGTTTGTACTCTCCAGGATACTTGAATAAATACCGAAAGCATATCAAACCTACGATGCATTCTAGAAGGAAGTCGTTTTGTATGTTCTCTCTATTAATACTGTTGTATATTTCAGTAATTTCCTTTGTACTAACACACTATGGGGTTTATTTATGAACGTTACTTAAAGTTAAGTAATTATTAGCGACTGCGACTAACCGAACTTCTCGTTTAAACGTCTCTTAACTTTAAGTACCGTTTATGAATAAAGGGGTATTTTTTTGAATAAGTATTAGTATTTATTTAGGGGTTCATTAAGGGCTGATCTAGACTTATTCGCCAGGATTGGACAAAAAGGGATATAATTATAGATAAAGCCCTCCGCAGTGATTCTGGTTGAACAATTTCCAAGAAATTGTTCTCATAGAGACGCGTCGCACCGTCGCGTCATTATGAGGGAGCCTTTATGCATACCCGGGCGGATAAGCATGGCTTAGCCCTTCTTTGGTAATAGTACGGTGTTTACATTAAGGTGGAAGCGCCAAGGTAGCCCGCGAAATTCAAATTTTGTTACGTTTTTTGCAATTTCCAGGTCACTGTCAGGTTGTATGGTGATCTAAATATGATTCGCGACCGTATCAAATATGGCTTTACAGAATCATAATCATTAGAATCAGCAATACATCTCTATAAGTTCATATTACTCTAAAGAATGACTATTTCATGAAATTATGACATTTGAGGGCAATTCTAACTTATGGAGTTGTATTGCTGATTCTAATGATTATGATTCTGAAAAGCCTTATTTGATACGGTGGCGAATCATATTTAGATCACCATACAACCTGATACTGACCTGCAAATTGCAAAAAACGTAACAAAATTTGAATTTCGCGGGCAACCCTGGCGCTTCCACCTTAATAAAATTATTGTGGGTATTTATAAAACTGGTGTTGTTTTCTAGAATGTAAACGGAATGTAGATTTGCAATTTTATTTTTTATTATATTCCATCTATTATACTTAAAAATATGGTTAGTAAACATTAATTGCAAAGATAGAAAAATAATTTAGTTTTCTTGCGAATCTGTAATAAGAATAGTTAACGTATTAGAAAGAACTCTTATTCATAAGTTAATAACAATAATGTAGAACGAAGTATTCATTGTTGTAATCAATTTTGTTTGAGTATCTTACGAAGGCTTACTTGCACTACTAAATCAATAAATATATTTCCAGTTACACGTATTAAAAACATCGTGAACATGAATTAAAAAAAAAAACAGCGGCACTCCGGGAGTGTAGACAGAAGTGAAAACTTAAACAATTACGTGTGTATTTTTTTAACAGTGTCGCGAATTCAATGGTTTTTTGCCATCTTAAAAAAATGCCAACATGCATGTGTATCTGTAGCGGCACTACAGAAAAATACTTCGCAACAATATCTATAAATGCAAAAAGAGAAGTGGCGCCATCTACAACGCCACAGGCGAACTACGCAAAGACGCACGTCATAGAAAGCCTAGATCGCGCAGTTAAAGTTTACCGCGTGATTTGGATAGGTACAACATCCCGACATCAACCGTCGGGCAGTTGCCCACCAGACACAACACCCGTCTGGTCGGAGGATCCTCCCTTTTCCATAGAGTATGAGCGAACTATACACCCTGTTCCTCATACCTTCTATATATCTATGTACGTACATATACAATATTATGTACATACTTATATACGACACTGTTACCGTTACCGACACGGTAACGGTAACAGTGTCGTGAATTCAATTGTTTTTTCCCATCTCAAAAAATGCCTAACGTGCCTAAAGACGTGTTCACTTGAAAAAAAAGGGTTTAGCTTTAAACGTATTTGACTGCCTAGTGGTTGCAACCGCTACAACTGAGCATGGGGTCTTGGTTCGATTCCTAGGGTTGTGTAATGGGTTTTTTCCATTAGGAATTTATCAGTAGCAGGCACGAGTCTGGAGCTGTGACTGGTTGATGGTAAAAAGCGTCTTTTATTACATGGAACTTAAACATAACTCGCGAAATGTGGGTTACTGTAGGTATGCTTAACTCTACCTAACCGTTGCAGGAAACAGGCTTCATGTTTTGTAATTATATAGTGATTTGTAGTGCAAGCAAGCCATATTTATCAAACATTCGACCCTCAAACACTGACTCAAATATCCCCCCCTCAGCAGGCGGAGGACCCCCGCCGCCACCACCGCCGCCCATGCCAGGCGGGCCGCGTGGCCCCCCGCCGCCCCCCATGCCAGGCATGGCTGGAGGCCCGCCGCCGCCGCCGCCCATGATGGGGGGACCCAGGCCGCCCCCGCCGCCGGGAGGGTTCATGATGCCTAGAATGGTGAGAGTCGCGTAATATTTACCGTTACTAAAATATTATGATTGTTATTGACATGAACGTTTAAGGGGCAGAAAGTGTATGTGAGGATTACATCGTACGCGTGGGTTAATATATGTATGTGTGAATACAATGTTTATTTTATGTGTTAAACAGGTAAAGTAATGACTTAACAAAAAACTTTTTCCAAAAAAAAAAACACTACAAAGTGAAAAATAAAACTGTATATCCAAAGTCACCGACTTCCGGAATTAAAGTTATTTTTCACTTTATAGTGTTTTTTTGGAAGTCGGTTGTTTTATTTTTGGAAAACGTTTTTATTTTTCACTTTTTAGTTATGTTACCTACCCCACACCAATTCGAAATGTCATCATCCTTGGGGTAAAAACAATGCATATTTATGCGATAGCAGCAATCGCGGTTGATTTGCTATAATTTTTTTAAGAGTTCCGTTGTCTGTCTCCGAAACGCATCATCAGATCTATATGAATTTAAATGGGACCACACGGGAAGCACCAGCTTTCAAATAAAAAAGAATCTTCAAAATCGGTTCACCCAGTCGAAAGTTCTGAGCTAACAAACATTAAAAAAAAATACAGTCGAATTGAGAATCCCCTCCTTTTTTGAAGTCGGTTAAAAATCGGTATCCAATTATCTGTATATTTTTTTTGCAACCGCTACTGCTGAGCTCATTGTCCTAGGTCCGATTCCCTGATCGGGCAAATTACAGGAAAAGTTTTTATTCAGTGTGCAAACTTTAACCATGAATTCAGCATACCATTCTAGACCCCCCAGCGAAGAAATTTTTCGTCGGTTTTACAAAAAAATGTTTCATAGAAAAGTGCAATACCTACGCGGTCTAAATGTATGGAACAGCTGTTTTTTTTTTCTGTATAACCGACGAAAAATTTCTGCGCTGGGGGGTCTAGAATGATATGCTGAATTCATGGTTACAGTTTGCGCACTGGATAAAAACTTTTCCTGTATAATTGAGAGTTTTTACCTGGAACTTCTGAGTGCCTGGAGTCTGGATTTGTTGAGCGCAATTGCATGGGACTTCAGAGGGAACAGGGCGTGCGATTCTCCATACAAATGTATTCCCCTTTTTTCTTCGTGAATAATGCCTCTAGAGCATTTTTTTTTTTCATAATATGAAGGTCTGCTGCAAACACGTCCCTGTCATTTTCTTTTTTTCAGCAACTAATTAGTAAAGAAAATATGACCCTCTAAAAATTACAAAAAATGCCCTATTTTTGCCACCGTGATTAGAGGACTACCAAACAAATTAGAAAATGTTTTAACATTAAAAAATAAAATGATAGGAACCTAAACATACTCTTTCTTAAAATGATAATGTAAAAAAATAATTGAATCGGCTCAGTTTTCGAGGAGAAAAAAGGGGAATACGAAACGTCGATCTCGTCAAAATTTTTGTAATAATTTCGGTCTGAGCTGCAGCTGTCCTTATCACACACTACGGGGGCAGACTTACTGACAGCGCGACGGCAATAGTTTCTTCAAATACCTATTTTTCAAATTCCTCGCAGGCCTCGTCCCCTCTTAAACATAACTGGCGAAATGTTGGTGTATTATAAGTACACTCCTGCCCAATCTTTCGGGGAAACAAGTCCTGATGTTATTTTATGTGTATTATATTTTTATTTTATTTTATAGCCCGTCCCCGATGTGCTACCTCATGGCTTGAAACCTAAGAAAAAGTGGGAGTTGGAAGGACCGCTGAAACGAGCCAACTGGAAGACCATCATACCGCAGAAAATGTCCGAGAAGGCCTTCTGGGTTAACGTGAGTCCATGTAATTTTTTACCTTTAAGGTGAACCTAGTCCACATTTTTTGCATAAAAACTTCAGGAGTGTTTTACTCCACTGTCTGACATGGCACATCCAAAGTAAAATATGATATCATTTTGGATCATTATTAATATTGTCTGTGCGGAAACAGAATACTAAAAGAAAAACCCATTTAAAAGTTAGGAGCCAACAAAGATTAGTTTTTCTTGCTAATTTTACTTATTTTTGGGCGTCTTTAAGTAATAAAAGAAGTGTAAAATCTCCAAAACCAAGTCGGTAGACTTGGTTTTGGAGATTTTACACTTCTTTTAAACAAAGTTCAGTTATCGAAAAGTTCAATAAACTTTATTGGTCATTGATGTATGCATTGGCTTTTTCATAAAACCCGATCTTCCAAAGGACTTTTCTTAATTTTATCGCGATTTTTTTAACTATAAATGATCCTGCATCTCACTCAATAACGTTGTGCGTGTAGACTAGCGTCTAACTGCTCATCACTGATACTATCTCTGTCGGACACGAAGCCTGGTGAGACAGCGTGATTTTTAGCCAGGGCCACCAGTGAGTTCGAGCCCGCGACTAGGTTCCCCTTAACTCCTACAGGCTTAGCATGACGCTTTCTATTTCTACGAAGAATAGACAGTGCTTTTTCAATACAAAATGACATTTCGTTTCTCCATTTTTGACATCGCACCGTAGATATCCTTCTACAATCTGTCATTTTGTCTTTCGTTTCTAACGATCTTTGTCTAGGTCCTTATAAATGTAGACTATTTCAGAATATTTCTTCCCAATCTGTCAAAATCACACTGACAACAAACTTTCTACTCGACGGCCAAAAAGTATATACGATTGTCTACAAAATCATGATTCGTTTAGAACGCATAACTGTGTTAATTAATAGTAAAACATAGCTATCTTCTCCTATTGAGATCATTTAGTTAATAGTCATGTCTATTCTTGGGTCGACAAACCGGTGCTCGTGCTAAGCCTGGTACACTGATTTATTTATTACTTTTACTTAACTCATCCACTGGTTTATTGTTTTTTTTTTTTGTTTGGAATATCGTCTACAGCTACAATATAGGGTCAAATTAAATTAGCAGGAAATAGAAAATATAAAAAAAACATGATTTTGTGTGATTTAGTATTCACTTTTACAAGCTTGCAAAACGTTACAAGTTAAATATAACTTACAATGTTTGTATGTTTTTCGGTTCAAATCTTGCAAGCTGAATTAAAACCTCATTTTATCTTACGAAGCAATGACATAAAAAAACCCAAGATACACAGTCTCAAACAAAAGTAAAACTCAAAACTGGCCCCAATGATACGTCGGTTATGATAAACCACATTTTTTTGCAAATTCAACCTTACACGCATGATTTAAAGTGGTTTTTACAAAGCAATGTTCAAAATGACTGACTGAAAGATGGCTGATGATACCATTGGCACCTGCGCACATTGCGCATATTTATGCGGACGTTTTTGAGACGCTGATTGTGTATCTTGGGTTTTTTGTATATCAATGCTACGAAGCTGAAGCTGAACTTGACATATTGATTCTGGGGGTCTACTCTCTAAGCACGAAATCCGTAATCTCGGTCGAAGTTACGGGCGTTTCCTATTCCGTATCATTTCCAGACCTATGATTAGTTTGGGTCCTAAACATAGAATGAATTACTACACGATTTGACAGCTGTCCCTACTCCCTATATGGTTTTACCCGTCTAAAAAGTTAATTAATCAGCTGTAGGAGTCACTTCGAAGTTTCGAATTATTTTCGGACGGGTCCGTATTTTCGTTGATGGAGTTAGAGAGTAGCCCCCCTGTTTCGAAGACAATGCATTTTTATGATGATGTTATTGTTTGTATTTGCTGTGCCTAGCTAAAATAAAATATTTTTCTTTATTTATTTACTTCTAAAAGTATTGTTACTCTGACAGGTTCACGAAGATAAGTTAGCATCGCCGGACATCTTGAATGGCTTAGCATTGAAGTTTTCAAGTAAACCCGTCACTAAAAAGAATGAAGACGCTGTCGATAAGTAAGTTATATTAAAGGCCAGTTTCCTTAGTACCTAGCCGTAAATATACGATATCGAGTTTTAGAAAAAGATTAAATTCAAACGGCCTTATTACAAAAAGGTTTTTCTTGAGGTATGAATTAAACCCTACTTGATACGTGGTCGCTTATAATGCGCGCCACGAAAGATGAGACTTGACACACCACGTAAACTTTATTATTTCGTAATAAATATTATAATATTGTAAAGAATTTTAATCTGAATGTCATCGAAAAATCCCTGAATAGTTAGACAAATTATGGGTAACTATTTCGTACACGACTGTACCCCCCAAGCTCCCCACTACTGACGGTCGTCAAGTCTCATCTTTCGTGGCGCGTTTTGTACAATGGACATCAATAAAGCTGAAAGTCATCCAGCTATGCTTGGAGTTTCCCTACGTGATCGAATCAGAAATGCAGAGATCCGTAGGAGAAGCAAGGTAACCGACATAGCTCGAAGAATTGCCAAACTTAAGTGGCAGTGGGCAGGGCACATTGCTCGCAGAACAGATGGCCGATGGGGCCGAAAGGTTCTGGAGTGGCAACCGCGTACTGGAAGACGTAGCATTGGAAGGCCTCCCACATGGACCGATGACCTGTTGAAGGCCGCAGGAGTCCGCTGGATGCGGGAAGCACAGAACCGGTCGAAATGGCGGAGCTTGGGGGAGGCCTATGTCCAGCAGTGGACGTCTTTCCGCTGAAACAATGATGCTAATGATTTAAACCATAAAGCCTGTTTTTTGAAATAAGAACCTAACAGAAATGGAAATACAGTTCCTTTTACAAAACTGACAACTTAGCCCGGTCTTAGGTTGACAATTTTGTACTAAGAACTTTATCAAAGTCGGAATAAAGTTCGAAATACATAAACTGGCTCGAAGATTTAGGCTTGGCTTGGTGTGGTCGTGGTTAACATTAATTTCGGACAGAATCATATTTTGCTTAACGTACATACCTGACAATGACCTGAAAATTGCAAAAAAGTAAGAAAAATCGATTTTCGCAAGTTACCTTAGAGCATCCTCTTTAACTGTGAAATCACACTAACTCATCAAAGTATTTATTTAAAATATGCACTTAAGAGCGTTTATTCTGAAAGTTGGCAACGTCGCAAATAGCTGTCAAATATTTACCTGTTTTTATTAATTTGTTAATATTACTGTATGGAAGTATGAAATATCGCCAACTAGTGACCTAAAATATGAATAGTGATTTGCAATTATAACACTAAAGGAGAAGGGAACTACTCCATACATTCCTGGGCCCAGGTGTTAACTGAATCTAACTAGCCTTATTTGTAAGAGAATATAATAACAAGGCCTCACTGAAAATTTGGTGAAATTTGGCTATCCAGGAATCAAGTTATATGAAATATAGTAAAAGTGAGGTTATATTATAACATTGCAGTTTTTTATGTTTTTTACGAAATACTTTTGAATGGCTTTGGTTGTGTTATGGTTTTATGCATGGAGCGTGTGTAAAAAGTCAAAGATCTGACACGTTTGGCTCTCTCGCGCCCCGGACAGTCGCTACAGTCGAAGACAAGTTTCTTCATCCAATATCCTGCACTTAGAAGCAGTAGGCACCTACCTTTTAAAAACTAAAAAAAGGGACAGGAGGATATAAAATAAAACACTAATATATGACTAAAATATGTATTATTCATCTTCAATAATTAGGAGAATATCGTCTAAGAATTGTGCAGGGGGTATCGATAGGGGTAAACAGTTGTCCAAAATAGAGAGCCAGGTAATTCAGAAATGCAAGATCCGTCAATAGTCCAATAAAAGCCGAGGTCGTGGGGTTAAACAATGAAACAAGGAAAATAAGTGCGCACTCAGAACGAAAAACGACGAACGAGTGTCATCTGTCAATCGGTGACAGACTGATATCAGGCAGGAATGTTGCCAGAAGAGAAATTAAAGGAAATCGATTAGCTATGAATCGATTCCACAAAAAAATACTTGTTACTCGATTTTCATACATATTCTGAGATTTTACCGATTTATTCGTAATCGATTACTAACTAACATTTCAGGCATTATTTAATCGATTATTTAGTTCCATAACTTAATTTAAGTTTTCTCGCTTCCTAGATAGAAACAAGGTACCATATTTTGTGATTTTCCTTAGCAAAATATAACGGTTTTTTTAATACACATTTCAACTAGTTAACTGCTGGGCCCAGAAGTCGCCTTCTCCTTTGATGTTGTAACCGTTTTAGGTGTAAAAAGGGCATTTGAAAAGTTTCCCAAGTAATTTTTTTATACATCTAAAACTAAATATTCAGTCTTAAGATATTTATTATTGCATTTCATAATCAATATTTTAGGTCACTAGTTAGCGATATTTCATATTACCATACAGTAATATCGCCAAATTAATCAACACAGTGAAATATTTGACAGCAATTTACGACGTTGCCCATTTTCAGACTAAACGCTCTTAAAGGCACTTTTGAATGTCAACATGTACATTTAAATAGAATTGATTCTAGTACAGACCCCAGCACATCAAACTACCCCAAAGTGTCTTTAAATAAATTTGAAAATCTATCAAAGAAATTTGACAGATTGGAATAACTTGATGTTCTGGCCTCTGTACATGTCAGCATTTTTCTGTATCTATTTCTGTGTGAGACGTTATTCGTCACAGCGAGGAGACAACAAGCATCAACGCGTATTAAAAGCACGTTTACGTGCGAATGGACGTCTCGCTCTGGCGAATAACGCATCTAAGGCCGAGATTTAAAGGGTGCTTTCCGAATTGCTGTAATCAATTTGAGCATGCTAACACCCGTTCCGAATTAGTGAGAGCGCGATAACGTATCCCGTGAATCGTCTGTTGTCAAACATTTATACAACACAAGGACATAGCCGCGCAGAAATTTTTCGTTGGTTATTGAAAAACAAATTAGTTTTTCCATACACTTTGACACCACGTTGGTATTATATTGCACTTCTTTTTTATGAAACAGCAGTTTTTTTTTAATGTCCGGCTAAAAATTTCTACGGTGCTTAATTCATGGTTATAGTTTGCGCGTTGATTACCCCACCAACCTGTAAATCTCGGCCTCAGTGATGGAAAGAGATAGAGACACAGAAAAAGTTTATCTGTGCGAGTAAGTAAGATATAACACTCAAAACGCTTTCGCTTTGAATCATATACAAATAAGTTTTTATTCAGTGCGCAAACTTAACCATGAATTCAGCATACCATTCTAGACCCCCCAGCGAAGACATTTTTCGTCGATTATACAAAAATAAAAACAGCTGTTCCATACATTTTGACCGCATTGGTATTGCACTGTTCTATGAAACAGCTGATTTTTTTTTTGTATAACCTACGAAAAATTTCTGCGCTGGGGGGTCTAGAATGATATGCTGAATTCATGGTTACAGTTTGCGCACTGGATAAAAACTTTTCCTGTATTCCATCATTACAACTCCACCATCAAACCACAACTAACAAACCTACAACTAAGATTATATTCTAGGGTCCACACGCTCAAGAAAGTGAAAGACTTAAAGGTGCTAGATAGTAAGGCAGCGCAGAATCTGTCCATCCTGCTCGGAGGCTCCCTCAAACACATGTCGTATGAACACATCAGAACGTGTGTGCTGCGCTGTGACACCACTGTGCTGACAGCGAATGTACTGGATCTGTTAATACAGGTGAGTCGGCTAAATAGAAACAGTCGGAAACGTCATTAAAGAATAAATAATAGTTAAAAAGCTTTCTTTTTCATTTTTCTCAATTTTTTTATTGAATTGTCATCGGTCCTCGATAAGTTTACAAAGTTTCAATAAAATCTGACCATTTAAAGTGGGTCAAAATCGCGCTCTAAAGAGTCTGTTACATACAAACATACAAGTGAAGCTAATATAAAACGTGTCAAAAGTAGTCGCGATAATAGATGATTTAGGAATGAATCCTGTAAGGTAAGATAGGCAACAAAGCTTGCAAGCTTTAGTAGTCGAAAAGGCGTGAATGAAAGTCGAAAACAAGTTTCTTGTTTCAATCTTTTTAAATTAAAATACACTTTTTAGGCAGTCCGGTTTTTTGATTGTGTTAATTATTATTTTTCCCACAGTTTTTAGTTGAAATAATTATTTTTGACGTTTATAAGACCTATTTATGGAACCCTTTCTTTTGATACCCCACTCAATAGGTATTGAAATAAATAAAAAATTAGGACACAGTATGGCGCCAAAAATCGGACATTTTTTTTGTTCAATTTTGATATACCCAGTGTCACTCTAACAATTAAGACGAATCTAACGGCACCTCTCAAGCTGAAATCGATCATGCCGTTTAGGCTACAGAGCGTTCCAAAGAAATCCAAATACATACATACACTCGAAAACATAACCCTCCGTCTGGCGTAGTCGGGTAAAAAAATAAAAAGACTACTGTCACCTCGCTGAGAGCTAAATAAAATTAACGCTAGACATAGTCGGCGGCGAGGTGTCAATTTTTCTAAGAGGGAAGCCGAAGCGAAGTCGGCTTTAACTTACTGACTTATCAATAAAGAATACTTACTATCATTCTAAAATTAATAAAAGAATGTAAATAATCAAATACAATAAAATTAAACAGCGAAAAACGATCGCTGTTGTATGAATTTTTAGTTCCCGATTATGACGTTTTGGCGCAGGGTTAATTTATAACATTTTTATTTGTTGCATTTCACTACAACGCTAAAAATAACCGTTTATGTTGTTTGAAAGTTACGGTGAATTAAATACCCTCAGTGTAACTATATTTTTTGACAATAGTAGCCACTATTGACGTGCCATTTTTTAATAACGATAGAGTTGCTGATGCGAATCCCCGTAGGGAAGCCGGTAGGAATCGTGTTATATGGTGCTTTCGCCACTGCAAGGACGTAATAAAATCGCGGCGGGATATTTTAGCGCACAGGATTTTTAACTCAGCGCGTCGAAAATCGAAGTTTGTTTTACTGTTCGATTTTGAATTCTCGGCGCTAAGAAATGGGTGAAAAAAATCAGACAATTCTGATGTAATACAAGGCTCATCTAAAATAGTCAAAAGTCTATAACAAAAATCACACCAACCCGTATCCCACATCTTCCCTTCACTCAATAATTCCTAACATTTTATTCCAGTACCTCCCGCCAGCGGACCAGCTCAAAAAGCTAGCAGACCTCAAGGTGAACAGCGAGGAGCTCACGGAAGCTGAGCAGTTCGCGGCCACTGTGGCTGATGTCAAGCGGCTGGTGCCGAGGTTGAGGAGTTTAGCCTTCAGAGAGCATTATGCTGAGATTATATCTGAAGTTAAACCGGTGAGTAGCCAAAGCATTTATTTATTTAATACTTGAAGTCGACCTTTGGGTGATGCAGAGATAAACTGTGGTAGGTTCAATAAATTAGAGGAATAAATATAAGTGCATAAAACTATTTAAACTATGAATATAATATATATACCTAACTATATATAAATATAAGCACAAATAAATACACGAATGAGACAAACAATGAAAAAACATTACCGTTGTAATGATACTGCCAACTTTTTGCGAATGTGCTCGCGAACTTCAATTTTGAAGGTCAATCGGTTGGTTGCCATCCTGATTTCTTCTTTCCATTTTAATTTTTACATCATGGCCCATAACGCCCCATTTCACACAGACAGTTGATCATCATGGGCTTCGTAATAATTACATAGATGTTCCACTGTGTAATCTTCATGATATAGTATATTTTATATCGAGGCACTAAACGAAGCCATAATATACCAGAGGTGGTTTGACTCTCGAGCGTGCGAGGGAGTCAATGAAAACGAGGGTATATTAAGTGGGCGTTTAGTCTCGAGGTGGAAACTGTACTTTTCACTTTGAGTGCGAGACAAATAGTAAATTTAGTACAAAAACATTGAATAAATATTACTTAATAAAATAAAATCACAATTTCTATTATGTCTTGTCTCTTTGCTCGACGTCAAACTCTTCACCAAGGAACATAATATATACCATAACTGTCACTGGACATTTTTAATAAATTTACAAATTAAACAAATTTACGTTCGACAAAAATTCTGAAATTTTGGCGGTCAGTTTTTTCTTCTAAACCAGTCACAGATTAACAATTTAAAACACATGGCGCCACCTTGGCAAAAACCATGGAACTAAAACTCTAAACATTTTCGCAATAAAGATGGTCCATACTCCACAGATAATCGTATATTTACTGTTTGTTTGAGTTTGTCTATGTCACATGAAGGTAATTAAAAAACGAATTACTTTTTACTCCCTAGAGACTATAGTGGTCACTTTAGTCCCGCTTCGTAGGGCTATATTGGCGTACTTTTAGAGCATGAGAAGTGTTTTTTTTTTTAAAGATCCCGACCAATTGAGAATCCCCTCGTTTTTTTAAAAAGAGAATGAAAAAGGGTAAAAAAAAATACCTTATAGACAGTTTCAGGGTCTGCTGTGATGGTATGATTAGAGGATGGTAGAGTTTGAATGTCAACTTATTGTTATTTTCTTGTTCGCAGGACATAGTATCCGGTACAGCTGCCTGTGAAGAAGTGAAGTCGAGTGAGAAATTCGCCAAGATACTTGAGCTCCTACTTTTATTAGGAAACTATATGAATTCGGGCTCAAATAACGCTGGTGCCTATGGATTTGAAATTAGTTTCCTTACTAAGGTATGTTGTGTTGGATAAATAAGAAAAGTATTGTTTTTTTGGAAGAATTTATTTAATTATTCGGTGATAAATTATACAGGTAAGCAGGGATATCGACTCGCAATCTGTTAACATAGATTCAGCAGGCTTACCATGACGCTTTCTATTTCTACTCTACCGTAGAATAGAAATCGCTTGTCTAAATTTCTCGGTAGAAAACTGTCAACTGTCTACACGCAAGGGCCATTTTAGTCTACTCTTCCGTCGACAAAACGCTTCGCTACGGTACTCGTGCTAAGCCTGCAATACATGATTCTGAAACCCCTGCATTAAAATATGTTGTCAATTTGAAAAAAAAAAAAGTTGTTCCTTTCTTTTTGCGGAAGTGCAATTTTATGTGAAAAAGCTGTTTTGTATTTTATGAAAAAAAAAAAAAAACTGATTTAAAATTTTTATCCAATAGGGACTACTATTTAACTACTAAATTAATTAATACTCATATTAAAAATGTTAAACGAAAGATAGTTACTGAAAAAAAAAAATTGTTGAAGTTACACGATTTTCAAATTATTCTTCTATTCTTGTCAGGCAAAATGATAATTGTACTGAATGGCGCAAAGTTACTATTGCGTTTCTGTCGTGTAACGTCAAATGTCAGTAGTGATGTCTCCATCTAGCATAGACTTTAAAATGTGTACAATGTCACCATTTGTTTATAGATATTATCTATTTGTCTAGATTTCCAAAAAAAATCTTTAAAAAAAAAAACAGTCAAATACCCTATTGAGATGAAGTACCTTTAATTTCCTTTGATTCATCACCATTTTTTTAGATATTAAAATCATTATCTATTTGTCTAGATTTCCAAAAAATAAATAATAATAAAAACAGTCTAAAACCCTATTGAGATGAAGTACCTTTAATTTCCTTTGATTCATCACCATTTTTTTAGATATTAAAATCATTATCTATTTGTCTAGATTTCCAAAAAATAAATAATAATAAAAAACAGTCTTAAACCCTATTGAGATGAAGTACCTTTAATTTCCTTTGATTCATCACCATTTTTTTAGATATTAAAATCATTATCTATTTGTCTAGATTTCCAAAAAAGTAATTTAAAAAAAAACAGTCAAATATTGACATGGAGTACCTGTAATTTCCTTTGCTTCATTTGAGTCCATATAATTTTAAATAGTCCTTTAGTAGGTACCAGTATTCTAGACGATGACTAAAAATCAAAACTTCGGGCTGCTACTGTTAACTTCTGATTTAATTACTCAATAACACTGACCTGGAAATGAAACCTAGGACTGGCTATTTCGCCCTCTTTTATTGTAAACGAAATAATTAAATTAACATTTTTGTCCACAGTTAACAGCGACGAAAGATCTAGAAAATAAGCAGACTTTATTACATTATTTAGTAGAAACGATAGAGAATAATTTCCCCGACGTACTGACGTTTGCAGAAGAAATGCCTCATATAGACAGGTAACTGTATTTCTTAAGTCCATCGATATACAAAAAACCCGAGATGCACAGTCTCGAATAAAAGTAACACTCAGAACTGTCCCCAATAGGGTATTTTCCAATTTATTAAAAACAATTTTAATTTGAAGATTGGGCCGAAATATCTAACAGAAAATTAAAAATAAAAAGATTGATATCCATTTTCTCAATTAAAAACGATTTAAATTAAATTTATTTTTCGTAGTTTTGAATTTACCGCCAAAACGCTCTTTACGATGACATTTTATCACGTGACCACACGTGACGTGACTTTGTGTAAACTAAAATATAAAGTTATTATGTGAATGTCGAGTTTATAATTTAACAAGATTTTTAATGGATAGAAAGTGGTATTACTGGTGTGCGGTGCCTCTGTGCACAAATACTTCTAAAACTGCGCCACACAAAGTATTTGTACTGGTGCCGTTTACACAAAGCTGACGTCACGTGTGGTCACATGATAAAAAGTCATCGAAAGGAGCGTTTTGGCGGTAAATTCAAAATAACGAAAATTTATTTGATTTTAATTGAGAAAATGGATATATATAAATTTATTTTTTATTTTTCTGTTAAATATTTCGTCCCAATCTTCAAATTAGAATAGTTTTTAATAAATTGGAAAATACCATATTATACGTCAGTGGTTATAGTTATGATAAAACACATTTTTTTGCAAATTCAACCTTACACGCTTGACTTAAAGTGGTTTTTACAAAGCAATGTCCAAAAAGACTGACTGAAAGATGACTGACGATACTATTTGACGCCTGCGCACATTGCGCTCTATTTATGCGGACGTTTTTGAGACGCTGATTGTGTATCTTGGGTTTTTTTGTATATCAATGCTTAATTAAGTCCTATTCAGCCCATTTCAGGGCGAAAACATCCCGTGACAAAGCCAGCTTTGCGTGTAATCTCGATCAACATCGAAGGGTTATATCCACGGAGGAAATACAAAGAGGAGACGGCCTATACAACTGTGCACTGTGATTCTTTACTAGGTCCTGACGTCATCAAGTGGGTCCCCCGACCGACCCTTGCTCGTTGAAGCGCCAGCCCGCGCCGCAGCTGAGCCAGTAGCTTTAAATTCCCCGATCAATAATAATGCCAATATTTTGATCCAGCCTGTCCCCAATAGTGATAGCTGTCCCCCTATCAGTGACGCCCTGAGCCGAGGTCCGTACCCCACAGGGGGTGCCCTCAGCGTGCAGTCGCTTAGCATGTAAATTTTAGTTTGTAAGCCCTGGCTGGAGGCGTTAAGATTAGTTTCTTAATGGCAGCCCCAGGAAAGCCCGGTTGAGCAGTCACGGCCTCTCAAGGCCAACTGCGAGATGCCCGACAAAAAAAAAACATCAAGTGGGCGTGACCATAGTCAGTGTATTGTTGGCGTTCGTCCCGTCAAATCCTGTGCACAACACATGCGCTGCTGTCTCATCGTCCTCCATGCAAAATCAAAAGTCATTTATTCTAACGAGGCTGAGAGTCAGCTCTTTTTGAACGTCAAAATTACATAAGACAGTCCCCCGGCACGCCCGCCCTTCACCACTTCCTAGTGCTTTAGCTGGGAAGAAAAAGTAGCGCAACAAACTCCCCAGCAGTACAGCTGTCTGTTAAGTTAGAAGAACTTGATTCTATACAATAGTAGGTAATTAATATTACGAAACACAAAAAAAGCATTAAGCTTGCCATTATATCAGCTAGCACACGCTAATACTAGGTGAATTTTTAGTCACCGTTTAATATTTCGGCCCATGTTCCTTGGAGAAAGTTGTTCAATTTCACGGGTACATGACCCTGAAAAATTTAAACGGTGACTAAAAATTCACCTAGTATACCAACAAAATATTGTCCCTGCACAGCGGACTGTCTGTTACTCCCTATGACAATAATAAATTACCGAAAAGTATAAGGAGTGAAGATAGTGTCCACAAATTCAAAAATAAATTGAATTAATTTCTTATAGATATGACGTATTAGTCTTTATCATTGACATTCATGTAAAAATATAAATTATTATTGATTAATTATTTATTCATACATTTAATTGATATTACCTTCAACATGATGAAATATGACATAACTAACCAAAACCTAACCTAACCAAACCCCTAACCCCCCCAACCCCCACCCCACCCCACCCCTAACCTGATTTACCATTACATGTATGTAAAAATAAATTATAATTGATTAATCATTTATTATTACTATACTGCTTATTGATACATTTAATTGGCATGACTTTGTATTGTATAGATTCAGACTTATTATCTAATAAAAAAAAAATTGTACACCAATTTCATTGGTAGGACATATAATAGAGCTTCACTAAAATGTATACAAAAGACCTATAATGTAATACCTATGTTCACAAATAAAGATTGATTGATTGATTGTCAAAGCGGTGTTTGTTAAATCACCCAATGGCCAGTTACACCAAGCATTAACTAACATTTTCTCCACAGAGCCGCCCGCGTATCTATGGAGAACCTGCAGAAGTCTCTGAAGAAGATGGAGAATGATATTAAAGCACTGGAGATGGATCTGAACAACTCGCGGGTGCAACAGTGTCCTGACGACCTTTTCCATGAATCTATGAGTGTATCCTTTTATAACATCACGCGTTGTTTCCCCGATGAGTTGGGCAGAGTTGTAACTATAGTACACCCACATTTCGCCAGTTATGTTTAAGTCCCATGTAATAGGGGCGACCCTATTACCATCAACCGGGCTCAGATCCAGAGTCGGGCCTGCTACTGAGAAATTGACAGTAGAAAACTTTCCAAAAAAAAAACAACCGACTTTGAAAATGTATTTTAATTTTTTGTCACCGTCTTCCGAAATTTAAGTAATTTTTCACTTTGTAGTGTTTTTCCGGAAGACGATAGTTTTCTTTTAAGTTTTAATTTTTCAATTTTTAGTTACAGTAACTGCTACATACCAATTCGAAATTTTGTCATCCTTTGGGTCAAAACAATGCATATTTATGCGATTGCAGCAATCGCGGTTGATTTGCTGTAATTTTTTGAAGAGTTCCGTTGTCTGTCTCCGAAACTCATCATCTGATCTATATGAAATTTAAATGGGACCATTTCCGAATAAAAAAAGAATTTTGCAAACCCGTCATGACGGAGTTATGCCCGAACATACATATTTTTTTTTAAATAAATAAACATGTTGAATTGATAACCTCCTTCTTTTTGAAGTCGGTTAAAATACCCAATGCGCTACCCGAACTGGTAATCTTTTTTTGTTTTATTTTTTTATTTTATTTTATTACTATAAGCCCGCTCTTGACCGCGATCACGCCTGATGAAAAGCGATTGATGAGGTCTATGATGAATCGAGCGTGTCCAAAAAATTACAATTCGATCTGTTTTTGAAGGTAGAAGACGCGTTAAATGTGGAAGGGAACACAGACGCAGGCACACAATCAACAGAGATGACTTTTGGTCATCTTGTGACACGCTGGACATTATGTATCCAGGATCCAAAGTCCCAGCTACCATCCTACATCATTGGCGGCATCCGTACACTGTTTTATGGGCCACTATCTGCAAGTATTTGCAGCTGCCGTGGTGCTCCGTGCAGGGTCTATATTTACTCGCGTGAGCACATCAAACCATCTACGGGTCAGGCGAGGCGAGGCGAGAGAATGTGGAGGAGAAGCGCTGAGTACAACTGGTCGGGATATCTAACCCAGTACTTAATGCTCTGCAGTAGCGTTTCCGACCACTAAGCTAACGACGAAGTTAGTGACCTAACTTCTGCTTGCGATTTCGTTCATGTGCGCCTTATTATTATGGGTTTTATTTTTTTCTACTATTTGGTTTGGTTTTATTATATCTTTAAACTATTTTTTTTTCCGGTTTTGGCTTCGCACGGTTTGTGCATTGAGCCAGTGTCAAGTAATTTATCTTTTCGATCAAGTAAATGGCCCGATATCGGGCACGAAGTTACGAAATAGTCATAGTCGACATGAGTTAGTCAAATCAAAGTTATTGTAAAGCGGTAGTAACTTTACAACAACCTAATAGGAGTTTTTGGGCGGAACACGAAAAGTCCACGCTAGTCACTTATTTTCACCTTGACTACACTTGTGCACTCACACGTAACTAAATTGAATAATTCACTACCAAAATTATACAATTTAATTCGTTATTTCACTAAATTTCATGAAAATGAAAATTCGTGCGACATGTTCCAACGCGATCCCGCCAAAAACTCCAAACTATTATTTTTATCTACGAAATACCAGTTTTTTCTCGCCAAATATTGTCTATGACAAAACCATTCTACCCTTAACTCGACCACAGACATTCGCAACAGAAGCGCGCGAACAATGCGATCTTCTTCACTCGATGTTCCGTAAGATGGAAGCTCTATACAACGAGTTAGCTGAGTACTACGTGTTCGACGCTCACAAGTATACACTCGAAGAGTTCTTCTCAGACATCAAGACCTTCAAGGACTCTTTCATAGTAAGTAGCATTCAAAAATAGTACCTAATCAGAAATAATATAGTCGAAATTAGCTAGAACCACCGAAACAGGCCAAGATTTTTTGGACAAAAATATCACACAGGAGTCAAAATAATAGATTATGTGAGGGTAGTCGGAATAGTAGAAAAATCATAAACAAAAATCATTTATTTAGATTAGACTGTCAAAATTTCATAAGACAGTTTCCAAAATTCCCGCCTTTCACCACTGCCTAGTGCTTTCGCTGAGAAGAAGAAATGGTGCAACTATTTCCCCAGGAAAGTAGCAAGAACACTAGAAACTGTCACAAAAATCACTCATAAAATCGCGAAAGTCTGAATAGTCAAGACTAACTAAAATCACAAAAAGCAACTTTACAATCGCAAAATTAATAATCATTGTAAAGGCGTGTGATTATTTTCGTTGTAAGGGAATTAAAAACGCTGACTACAATACCTGATCTTAAATATGTTACTATGCTTTAGAAATAGAGTACTTATTGTATCTTTTTAAAACTAGATGTGCTATTTTCACGTTTATGTATACGTATACGTAATTAAAACTAATTACTGAACGCTTAGTGGTCGAAATTCGCTCATAATTCATTTTTACTTTAATCGGCCTTCTTTCTGCATTATTTCTCAATATAAAGTTTAACGATTGTACCAAATTTCACACTTTTTTGTCCGCATTTTTTTTTTTCGTAAAAAAGGGTACAAAGTTTTAGCGTCACGTATTAATATGTCGTGGACTGATGGCGCCAAAGTATAGCGGACTGCACCATCTAACAATTTAATTCGTAAACGAATATTCATGTAACCGGAAACGCAAGCGATCCCTACTGCTTGGACACGATCGTCGGTGGAGGCGACCAACGCACGTCTTTGTTTCCAATGCAAATGTTTATTTAATTTGTCACTCGCCAGTTTAAAAAACTTATTTTAAATTCAAATTATATTTTCGTTCGAGTACCCACTACAGTGCCTACAACTATCTAAACTATGTCGGATCGCGAAGAAGATCCGATGTTTCGCATCTCGGCCACTATGATATGACAAATATATAGATAACTAGCTGTCCCGACAGACGTTGTCCTGTCTTAACTATGAATATTAAACTCGCATTCAACACGTGGTGGTTATACCATTAAATTATAGCTTATGTGAAACTTTGGTACTTTTAACACAGCGCCATCTATTGAATACTTACTCAATCCAGTCAATAGATACTGCCATCTGTTAGAATCGTTTGGAGCTAACAGATAATTGTGACTGTCAAATAACAAACAAATTATTTTCCCATAAAATAATATTGCGACTATAAATTGAGATGTAAGCTATCCTATCTTTCAAGTTAGATCAAACTGCACACGGTGTGTAAATTTGATTAAAATCGGTTAAGTAGTTTAGGAGTCCATCGCGGAGAAACAACGTGACGCGTAATTTATATAAATTAAGAAGATTAAGTTCTGTCGCTCTTCCATCCAGGCCGCCCACCAAGAAGTGGCCGCAGCACGTGAGGCAGCGGCGCGGGCCGCCCGCGCACGCTCGGCCCGCGCGGCCGCCGAGCGCGAGCGCAGGGACCGCACGCACCGGTACAAGCAGCTGCTGGACATACACCAGGCGCAGGACGGCGTCATGGACAGGTATGATAACTGAAAAATTGCATTTTTAAACTGAGTTGCTTCGAAAATTTTCTTCCTGGAACGACTATCGGGAATATCCAATGTAATGTTATACTAATAACTGTTTATGTTAATTTTAGTTTGATGGAGGCTCTACAGAGCGGGTCTGCGTTCAGTCGAGAGCGACCTAGAAAGAAAGCGAATCCCAGAGTAGCTGGAGGTAAGTTTATTTCTATTTGTATTACACATTCTGTGTTTCTCTTCTTTGTCTCCTTCGCAATCTAAAAATTAGATTAAAAAAAAAAAGATTTTGAATTTATAATTTTTTGTAAGTTAAATCTTTCATAAGCACGTAGACACTATTCATTCAGTCTTAAAACTTAATATTAAGGTAAAATTGGAAAGTATTAGCGCTTTTTTGTGGTAAATATCACAGTTATTATTTATTTATTTATTTATACAGATCATCACCATTCTCTAGCCCTATACCAATTTATTTGGGTTCGGTGAAACATGTATAATAATATTTCTTCGATACTTCTCTATTAGTCGTCATCTCCGTAGTCACACCCTTTCAAACCATATCATCATTCACACAGTCCATCCATTGTTTCACATCACTATCTGTGTTGACTTGACACATAACCACTAGTGTCACCACCCGCTTCCCACCAGACCACAAAAACGTAGGGTAACCACCGTTTAAATTAGGATAAACACTCGCTATCTTAGGGTATCTACCCGTACTATTTTCAAACCACAAATATCTTGCCACACGCTATCGCAGAGAAAGCAACGGACGGTAAAGAAATAGTTCTTGGCACATAAGCACTAGTGTCGCCACTAACTTTCCACTAGACCACAAAAGGTTAGTGTAACCACCGCTGTCTTAGGGTAACCACTAGCTGTATTAGGGTAACCACTAGCTGTATTAGGGTAACCACTAGCTGTATTAGGGTAACCACTAGCTGTATTAGGGTAACCACTAGCTGTATTAGGGTAACCACTAGCTGTATTAGGGTAACCACTAGCTGTATTAGGGTAACCACTCGCTGTATTAGGGTAACCACTCGCTGTATTAGGGTAACCACTCGCTGTATTAGGGTAACCACTCGCTGTATTAGGGTAACCACTCGCTATGTTAGGGTAACCACTCGTTGTATTAGGGTAACCACTCGCTATGTTAGGGTAACCACTCGTTGTATTAGG
The DNA here is from genome assembly GCA_947359405.1 of Antitype chi. Classification (NCBI taxonomy): domain Eukaryota; kingdom Metazoa; phylum Arthropoda; class Insecta; order Lepidoptera; family Noctuidae; genus Antitype; species Antitype chi. Next base: position 4,094,611 of record OX375836.1, read on the forward strand.
GTAACCACTCGCTATGTTAGGGTAACCACTCGTTGTATTAGGGTAACCACTCGCTATGTTAGGGTAACCACCCGTACTATTTTTAAACCACAAATATCTTGCCACACGCTATCACAGAGGAAGTAAGCAATGACGAAGGACTAGTACATGCAATACTGCACCGATTGCAAGGTATCATTTGACTTGACACACAATAAACACTAGTGTTACCACACACTGTCCACCCGACCACAAAAACTTAGGGTAACCAATCGCTGTGTTAGGGTAACCACCCGTACTATTTTTAAACCACAAATATCTTGCCACACGCTATCACAGAGGAAGTAAGCGATGGCGAAGGACTAGTACATGCAATACTGCACCGATTGCAAGGTATCATTTGACTTGACACACAATAAACACTAGTGTTACCACACACTGTCCACCCGACCACAAAAACTTAGGGTAACCAATCGCTGTGTTAGGGTAACCACCCGTACTATTTTTAAACCACAAATATCTTGCCACACGCTATCACAGAGGAAGTAAGCGATGGCGAAGGACTAGTACATGCAATACTGCACCGATTGCAAGGTATCATTTGACTTGACACACAATAAACACTAGTGTTACCACACACTGTCCACCCGACCACAAAAACTTAGGGTAACCAATCGCTATGTTAGGGTAACCACCCGTACTATTTTTAAACCACAAATATCTTGCCACACGCTATCACAGAGGAAGTAAGCGATGGCGAAGGACTAGTACATGCAATACTGCACCGATTGCAAGGTATCATTTGACTTGACACACAATAAACACTAGTGTTACCACACACTGTCCACCCGACCACAAAAACTTAGGGTAACCAATCGCTATGTTAGGGTAACCACCCGTACTATTTTTAAACCACAAATATCTTGCCACACGCTATCACAGAGGAAGTAAGCGATGGCGAAGGACTAGTACATGCAATACTGCACCGATTGCAAGGTATCATTTGACTTGACACACAATAAACACTAGTGTTACCACACACTGTCCAGCCGACCACAAAAACTTAGGGTAACCACCCGTACCATTTTTAAACCACAAATATCTAGCCACACGCTATCTGTAGGAAGTAAGCAATGGCGAAGGACTAGTACATGCAATACTGCACCGATTGCAAGGTATCATTATAAAACAATCAAAAGGGTCATCACTATCTGTATTGACAATAAACACTAGTGCTACCACACACTGTCCAGCCGACCACAAAAACTTAGGGTAACCACCCGTACCATTTTTAAACCACAAATATCTAGCCACACGCTATCTGTAGGAAGTAAGCAATGGCGAAGGACTAGTACATGCAATACTGCACCGATTGCAAGGTATCATTATAAAACAATCAAAAGGGTCATCACTATCTGTATTGACAATAAACACTAGTGCTACCACACACTGTCCAGCCGACCACAAAAACTTAGGGTAACCACCCGTACCATTTTTAAACCACAAATATCTAGCCACACGCTATCTGTAGGAAGTAAGCAATGGCGAAGGACTAGTACATGCAATACTGCACCGATTGCAAGGTATCATTATAAAACAATCAAAAGGGTCATCACTATCTGTATTGACAATAAACACTAGTGTTACCACACACTGTCCAGCCGACCACAAAAACTTAGGGTAACCAATCGCTGTGTTAAGGTAACCACCCGTACTATTTTTAAACCACAAATATCTTGCCACACGCTATCACAGAGGAAGTAAGCGATGGCGAAGGACTAGTACATGCAATACTGCACCGATTACAAGGTATGTCACGTTGAACAGTGCACCCGGTAATGATATTGAGAGATCGTAGATTTTTTTACTTTGCTTGCACTATTTAGAAGCATTATCGGAGCACTGTAGAGCTTATTATTGTTTTATGAGTCGTTTTTTTTATATTACTGCCATTTTTCGGCATATTGAATACACTTTCCAAGTTATAATCTCAATATTTCACCGTGCATTTACAGGTGACTTTAAAAAAAATAGATTCTAGATACACCGTGGCATTTTAATCGTTTTACAACGGCAGCCCACTTCATGTATCCAATGACTACTAATAATTTATTTAAAAAATAAAATATTTATGAACATTAATAAAATAAAAATAAAATATCATTCATTATGATGAATGACGTAGTTTGAAACACCCTGTTATGGAGGTGGAATGAATGATGGAATGCAATGGAGATAGAATGATCTGCTCGACTCGTGCGCTGGGTAAGTAGGTATAAGAAAAAAGAAAAATTGTTTATTCTGCACAAACAAAACGCACATTATAAAAAAAAAAACATAAAATGCACCCATACAAAGTAGCCAAAAGCCCCGTATTCACGTAGAAAAAGTTTTCAATTTCTTTATTTATTTATTTATTCAAATCTCACCTACAGCTACCATTACAGATTACGATCCAATGCGATAAAGTGGCCTTACATGCTAAATCCTTAATCTACATCCAATAAAATACATATGTACTATATTCTAAATCTTAACCTACATCTAAATAACATAATATTCTTATACCATTTGATACGTAAACATTATTAACAGGGTGTTTCATAATTCTAAAGCATTATTAATTTTTCTTTGCTCCTATTATCTTAATTAATGGTAACAACTTTCAAATCGCGCCTAAAGGTATTTTATTTCGGATACATTGAGTTGACCACCTTTGTAAGACGCCTAAACGTCACGGTGTATGCAAGTTGGCAGGGTCCGTTGCCATAGATTCAGCGCATGATTTTGAACCCGCCTATTTTTTTTGTGAGGGTGGGAAATCGTCAAATAACTTCTCCCGCTCATGCTGGAGCAGGAGGGCGTGTCAGACTTTTACTGACTAAAATACACCCGCGTTCCTTCAGTTGCCTGTGTGCCAGGGGCAACGTTATCTCTTCCGAACAACCTGCACCCCTGGCTGAGTTGAAAATGTTATATGAAACAGCAGTTTTTTTGCTGCGAAACAATTCTAGTTTAGGGTGTTTAGGATCATGTGCAGTATTCATGGGTACAGTTTTGTGCGTCGATATTCCTGCCGCCTTGTAGCAGCCACTCGTCTGTGGCATCACTTTTACCTTGACCAGCTGGCTTAGCATGACGCTTTCTATTTTTACGCTATTTCTTTGCTAGATTTACATTGTAATGCGTTTAAACCTAAAGTAAAATCCAACCTATGTTCTAAGGCATACTATTCTATCAACGACTACTTAAACGATAAAAATTGTTGGTCGCTGTGATTAACTCAAGACAACGTTTGTGTTCTTTCACCAGAATTAGCTTAATTACTGACAGGTCATATGAGTTCCTTCATATCATTGTTTATTTTATTTGACTGCTTAAACCATTATTTTTTATTAATGATTTTTTTTTTCATTTATTATTGAATGTTAATTACGAGTACTAACCTATTATTTGTATAGAATCAAGTTCTTCCAACTTAACAGACAGCTGTGCTGCTGGGGAGGTTGTTGCGCCAGTACTTCTTCCCAGCTAAAGCACTAGGAAGTGGTGAAGGGAGCGCATTTTTTTTTTGGGGACTGTCTTATGTAATTTTGACGTTCAAAAAGTGCTGACTCTCAGCCTAGTTTGAATAAATAACTTTTGATTTTGATTTTACGAAGAATAGACACAGCTCTTTACAAAGTGACAATTCGTTTATCCATTTTTGGCATCGCAAAACTAGAATTTGATGCGTAGTTCCCATGTGGCGATGTAGATGGCGCCACAATACCATTAAACGTCCTAGAAATTTTATAAGTGAACTAGAATATCTGTTTATTAATATTCACTATTATTTTCAGCTGAACGAAGAGCACAGTTGAGTCGGTCGAGATCGCGCTCCGGATTAACAGGCGCGATGACTACGCGGGAACTAACAAAGTGAGTTATATTAATGTTATGCTGTCATGTTAGTTATTTATTTATTTATCAAGCAAGGCACACCAACGACATAATTTAAAGTCACATTAGAAGATGACAAATCTTCAGTACTACTAAAATTTATTGACTAAAAATACCATGTGCCGTGACTAACGATCGCCTTAAGTCGCCCTAAACTATTTATATTTAATGGATGCTTGGAATAAAGTATTGTTTACAAATAAAGCATTGGTGGGTGAATATTATTGGGTTAAGAATCACCCAGTAATCTTACGGTAACAGAAAATAATTCCGTATGCTTCGATCACATCATTGCGATAAAGCGTACTAAACTTCGCATTCTCTGTTTTACTACGAGATGTCTATACCCCATTTATTATAGCTTTAGAAAAAAGAGGCTCGTAGAAGCAGGAAAAACATTTTATTTCAAAGTTAAGTTCTAACTTTTTTAGGTAGATTTAAGACGGTACTAAATACTGGAAAAAACTAAGTAAAAGTAATTTTTATTTTATATAATGTTCTATTTATAATAACATCTTCATCACACATTACAAACCTACAACAAAATGAATGAATGAAACAAACAATCACATGATGATTTAAATCTAATTACGGGACCGATGGCACCGATGACAATTCAATAATTAAAAAAAAAAATGAGAAAAAAAGGAAAAAAATCACGTTTTTGTAGTTAGCAGAACTCAAAAATAGAAAATAAATAATAGTTTAAAAAACTAAAAAACACGCTTTAAAAACCAAACTAAAAAAGGAGAAAATAATTTAATTCAATTAAAAAGCGTGGGGTGCTTGACATTAATTGATTATAAAAATACCTCAAAAAGCACCCCACGCTTTTTAATTGAATTAAATTATTTTCTCCTTTTTTAGTTTGGTTTTAAAGCGTGTTTTTTAGTTTTTTAAACTATTATTTATTTTTGTAACTTCTGTCTAATGCTATTGTAAATGGAGTATAGTGGTGCTCGAGCTAGAGCGCGCGAAGTGTAGGTCGGTTTATCGCGACCATGTAACCGTAGCATTCACACCCCCGCAGATGGAAAGTTAGAAATTTTTATCATGAAATTTATTTTTTCAGTGAATTGCTGGGCAACGCGTGATGAAACTCACACCAAGTGATATTAGGAACTTAATATGACATTACACTTGACATATTCACAGCACAATGTATTATTTTGAACGTATTTATTATAATAGAATATTTTTTGCCGATTTTCGGTCCAACAAGCATAGCTAGAAATCTCATGTTCTATTCCAAGATTAGGCAAAGTGTAAATAAGGTTTTTTTTTGTTGAAAAATCAATACCCTCCCTTTAGGCTTTACCGCAGTCGGGTAATAAGCAACGATATTTGTTTTATTAATGTCTTAGAAAATGCTTCAAAAGCTAGATAAATATATTAATTTATAATTTTTAGGTAAATATTATTATATAATTCAAAATGCTGTGAACTTGTCGAGTGCTTAAATTGAATTTATATTGCATAAATAATGTTAATATTTATTTATTATTACACCATTTTAGATTTTTTTAATAATTATGTTCTGTGGATATTATTATTAGCTATTAATATGAAAAATAAAGTATTGTATTTGCAATGGGCAGGGTTCGAACTTACGATCCCTCGTCTGTCGAAGCACTCCCTCATTTAAAAACACTGCATATTTAAATTGGTTATTAAAATCACCAAAATCACATTTTGTTCGGATTTGGTGATAACTAAAGGTTTGTGCAATATAAATTCGATAATAATAGTAAATAAGTATAAAGTAATAACAATAATGTAAACGAAATGACGTAAGAAACTTGCGTTTTAATTGAATATCTAAAAAGACTTTTTGTTAAGGTTTTATTAACTTGGTAATATATTAACAGAGATCGGATATTCGGATGCATATTCACCTAAAGTTTAGATGTTGGCTAACATGGAATGCGCTTTTGTATCGAAAAAGTCTTAATTTAGGTAAGTAATTTGTTTATTTTTTGTTTTAACTAATGCAAACCACCCTTCCTCCAGTACATAAACATATTTGTATCGGGTTAAACATTAATTTTAAATTAATATACATCTGAATAGTTATGCAATCCAAGAATCCCGGGGTTTTTAATAAATATTACCAATAATTTATAAAGCCGCTTCCATACTTTCATAGCTAAAAAATATCTTTAGATAAATATGCATCCGAATATCCGATCTCTATATATTAAATAGCTTTATTTTAGACCATGTATACAGGGTCAAATTATTTTTCATTAGTTATCGATATCGCAAACTAATGAAAAATCCAGCCCGGAGTCTGAAATTAAGTCTGGTTGAGGGCAATATGCTAGCCCTCCATTACACGGGACTTAAACATAACTGGCGAAATGTGGGTTTGGGTAGTCGACCTCGTAATACCTTTACCACTTTTGACAATAATTCCCACCAAACTAAAACTTTCCTAAGATTGAAACTACAACTTAGTCATATAGACAAACCACACATCTCCCACTCACCTTCCATCTTAAAACCCACACTAAAGCAGCCACCCTGGTGGATAATCGGAAACGCGTGTTCATTCACCCCGTCCTGGGTAGACAGATGAACCTACAAAAATCTCACTATATCTATCATGTATCATGTGTGTAGCTTGGGCCAGTTTTTGTTATGTAAAAAAACGGAAGTAAAATAATATTTACGTTTCTAAATTAGCCAACCTCGGGTTGCCAAACGGAATAAGCTCCACATGCCCTTTCATTTGAACACCTTCCAGCTCCAGCAACAGATCAGCTACATGTCATAATTTTGCATTGTCACGCGATATACATATGGATGCAAAATTTCAGCTCAATCGGTTAAAGATATCAGGTTCAAAATTGCCAACCTGGGGTGGCCAAACGGAATAAGCTCCACATGCCATTTCATTTGAACACCTGAAGAGATTATGAGTGCGCAGCTAAATTTTGGGCAACTTTTTATCATCGATGCGCTAAGAATTTCTTCTTCAGTAGAAAATAGACAAGTAGATGGCGTTTTATGATATGCAAGTGGCATTAAAACTAAGGGTGATAAGGCCATTACGAGGCCGACTATACTACCTACGAGGAATTTGGCGTAATGTTATATTATGTACCATGTTAATAAAACTTAAAATATGCATATATTTGTCCACTATAATGTCTGTATATATTGCTAATACGGTAATAATGAGTAATTTGTAAGTAGATGCTAAATAATTTGGTGTCAACGGCCTTATTAGCTTAAAAGCCTCCAAGTCCATATTGGCCTTAGGCCTTAACGCTTAAGAAATAAGGGATACATTCGAAAAGCTACTTTTTATCGAACCGGCATGGCCTAGAACTAAAAATTCAAAGACCTGGATTACGGCCCTCTCTTTCACATAGAGGAGGACTGTGCCCCAGCAGTGGGTGGATTTTACTTCCATGCACAGACCAGTCCAGGTTTTTCCCCACTTTTTATACCATGGTCTAAAATCGGCCAATCAAAATCAAAAGTCATTTATTCAAACTTGGCTGAGGTTCAGCACTTTTTGAACGTCAAAATTACATAAGACAGTCCCGCCCTTCACCACTTCCTAATGCTGGACATAAGCCTACTTCAAGACTGAGGGTTTTCTGAAATGACGTTCACTAGGTGGCAGCACTGAGACGTCAGGTCAAAAGTGTCAAAGCGTCTGCGGACTGAATGGTGAACGATAGAATGAAACGAATGACATAAAATATTTTAAGTTCATTGTCGAAATGGAAGACCTCTTGTCAAAGTGGCGCCAACTGGTGGCTTGAATATTCATGAAAACCCACATTTTAAGCCTTGTCTTCATATATCCATTTTTGATACACTATCTTTTCTCAACTGTGCTTGTAGTCAGCTTTCAGTCTAACCGGTTGCAGCTGAATATCAATATTTTATATGGAGCGACTGTCTATCAGACCTTCACAATACAGTTACTGGGGCACACAATTACCACTTGGTCCATTTTTTTTATTTAATCTGAACCATAATGTCATGTTCGTGAACGGGCGCCGTCACTAGGGACTGGTCATCTCTTAGCTGCCACGGCTTATTTTAATTTCTTGTTTTTACTATAGACTCTTTTAATATGCACGTCTTTTTACATCTGTCTCTTAAGTATAATTTCAACATATGAATGATGTGACCAATTTTTTGTAACAATATTTTGATTTAAAAGAGTGTCCGTGGAGTTTCTTGCCCGTTCTTCTCCATAGGTACCTACTACGGTTTTGAATGGCCAATTAGCTTTATTTTTCTGACTGACCTATCCATTGACAGTTCAAAAGTGCATTAGTATTACAAATGTGAGAGTTCGTATGTTTAGATGTTTGTTACTCAATCACGCAAAAACGGCTTAACGGATTTAGATGAAATTTGGCACAGAGATAGATTATAACCTGGATTAACACATAGGATACTTTTTTATCCTGGGAGTACGTTCCCGTTGCATAATTTACGGCCTCCACGCCGGTGAAACCCTTGGCTAATGCTAGTTTGAAATAAATGCTTTGAGTTTGAGTTTATAAATGGTAAAAATAAAAACAATTTGACAGACCGGTACCGCAGTTTCTTAAAAGGTCCTGGTGGTGGTGGCTAAGAATGTAACTCTCTTTTCTTCAAATTTTATCTTTAATTTAAATAAATATGGCCTGACTTAATTTCGCTGCAATTGTATTATTATAAAACCTATTAATTTGTTATAAGTTTGGATCATTGATTTACAAAAAACCCAAGATGCACACTCGAACAAAAGTAACACTCAGAACTGTCCCCAATTATACGTCAGTGGTTATAGTTATGATAAAACACATATTTTTTTTGCAAATTCAACCTTACACGCATGACTTACAAGTGTTTTTTACAAAGCAATGTCCAAAAAGACTGACTGAAAGATGACTGACGATACTATTTGACACCTGCGCACATTATGCGCACGTTTTTGAGACGCTGATTGTGTATCTTGGGTTTTTTTTTTAAATCAATGGTTTAGATAAAAGTAGTTCATGTTTGGTTGTAATATGTATACGACTTTTCAACAAAAAAATGTCATAACTGAACTCAATGTCATGCTGGAAAAAAGAATTTGCCGTTTTTTTTTCAAGCTGTTCGAAAGTGTTGAGTACAGTCACCAAAAGAGATAAGTAATTTGAGAGAATGAAATTTAATTTGATAATTTAACTGTTTGTTTTCTCATCACCATTCTCCTAATTTAGGGGCCATGCATAAATTACGTCACACAAATTTTATGGTTTTTTTACCCCCCCCCCCATCCTTGTCACAGGTGGTCACACTTGTGAAACCCCCTACCCCCTTGTGTAACGCCACATATTTTTCAATTTTATAGTTAGAAGTAAGTAATTAAATTAAAACAGCAGATCTTCCCAAATTTTGTTTATTTCAATTAAAAATAATCTTTAATAAGATTAAAATAAAGTCAAATATTTTAGATAATGGTGATTTTAATTAACATGTTACGTCACAAAGCTTTTGACCCCCATTTCCCTTGTCACACAATGTTACATTTCGTTGACCCCCTCCCCCCCTTAACGTGTGACGTAATTTATGGGGTCGGTGCAACATTTCTTTTTCTTCCACACTTCTCTATAGTCGTCAACTGTTTGTTTTCTATTAAGAGCGTTTATTCTGAAAGTTGGCAACGTCGCAAATAGCTGTCAAATATTTACCTGTTTTTATTAATTTGTTAATATTACTGTATGGAAGTATGAAATATCGCCAACTAGTGACTTAAAATATGAATAATGATTTGCAATTATAACACTAAATTTGACGTTTTAGGTGTAAAAAGGGCATTTGAAAAGTTTCCAAGTTCTTTTTTTACATCTAAAACTAAATATTCGGTTAATTATTGCATTTCATAATCAATATTTTAGGTCACTAGTTAGCGATATTTCATATTTCCATACAGTAATATCACCAAATTAATAAAAATATATAATATTTGCGACGTTGCCCATTTTCGGAATCATTTCAGCCGAAAGACGTCCACTGCTGGACATAGGCCTCCCCCAAGCTCCGCCACTTCGACCGGTTCTGTGCTTCCCGCATCCAACGGACTCCTGCGGCCCTCACAAGGTCATCGGTCCATCTTGTGGGAGGCCTTCCAACTTTACGTCTTCCGGTGCGCGGTCGCCACTCCAGAACTTTTCGGCCCCATCGGCCATCTGTTCCGCGAGCAATGTGCCCTGCCCACTGCCACTTTAGTTTGGCAATTCTTCGGGCTATGTCGGTTACCTTGGTTCTCCTGCGGATCTCTTCATTACTGATTCGATCACGCAAGACATTTTCAGAATAAAAGCTGTTTATTTAATTAAATTTCATTCCATAACATCTAACGGTTTCTTTACTAAAGTTCAACTATATACGACGACACTGGTTACTTTTTGCTTTTGGTGACCTGGTTAGGTCACCAAAGTTAACCAGCAGCACTTACTACAGCAGCAGAACTTACTTTAAAGTCGCTATTTAATCTCATGTTGTCACTTTCAGTTCAATGTGTATTGAAGAGACAGAAATACTTTTTAAGAACGTCAGTTGTCGTTTGACGACGTTATTTCGTCATGGGGTACTTGCATAATTATCTTGTGTTACTTCAAAACTTGAAGCTTATAACCCCCTTTTTTAACAGTCTTAATTTATTTTTATTACTTTTTCATACATAATTATGCCTTTTTTTAAGAATTTGTTCGTATAAGTGATCAAGTACCCTTTAATTACCGATTTTGGCCTGAACATTCCTAGATATTTTAATTTTAGACATGGAAAAAGAAAAAATAATTCGTATGGAGTTCTGGTAGGGCGTAACATACGCCCCAAAGCTGAATGAATTATTATTTCTTTTTTTATATAAGTTAGGCGTCGAAAGTATTTTGAGCTAACTCATTTTGTATAGAAAATATTAATTTTTATTTAGTTTTAACCATGCATTTGTTCTATTTCACACGAAAACGATGTAAATGTAATGATTTTTTTTTATATTTTAAATAAATGTTAAAAATAAGGTTTTTTTTTAATGTTTATAGGCGATAGGATATTGCAATCAGCGTCATAATATTATTATTATCACTATTTCTTGTTATTGCGTCACAATTTACTTAATTAATATCATATTTGTGACTGGGTTTCATGATTTAAATTAAATGTTTTTTTCATTTATCTTGATCTTTGTTCTCGTTATAATAAGGTTGCTATTGGGTTGCTGCTACTAACAAGTCTGTCAATATCACAGTGATCTTTATTCTCGTTAAAGTAAGGTTGTATTTGGGTTGCTGCTCTCATGAGGTAAAATAACTGAAAGGACTGTAACTAACGTAGAAAAAAATCATGACTTTATTTCTTTTGAATTTTTCGACTTTGTCAATTTTCATTTAGTCATCCAATAAAAAAAAAATATCACTATGGCCCCAATATGTCATATTAAAAGACATTTCATGCACAAATACTAAGCTTATATTTAAGACAATATTATAATTGAATTGAAAATTCCTTGTCTGTATGTCTAATTAACATGCCGCTGACTGTACCTAGTATATGTATACATGTAAATATATTTTTGTAAAATGTTACATTTTTACTTAATAATAATGTTTTTAAAACTAATTTTGTTCGTTTTATTTATGAACACCAATAAATAATGATGAACAAGCCGCCTTTTTACCACAAGGGGGTACTGGCATAATAGACTTGAAATAACAAGGCCTTCAATTTAGTGTTGTTCAAAGTTGCTTTATGGCAATCACTTGCTTAATGCTTTATATTTTAAGCATGCTTTTTTATATGTGCGTAGGTACTTGTTACGGCCAAACGGGCGGGCGCAAATAAAATAAGCGCGGTGTACAATGAACTTTCCTTCATACTTTCCGGGCTTTAGGACTGTCTATAATTGACTGTCTATTAAGTGTTATTAATACCTACACACAAAACAACAACACAATACCTCACTCACTCACTCAATCGTCCTTACACAATATACGTACTTAATCAATATTTCGTGTCCTATCACTGTTTATTTACACTAAAAAAGCACGAAGCAAAATAGCATTTATATATATTACGTTACGTGAGCCGCCCGAGATTGCGATATCGCTCGCGGTGCGTAAAACGATTACGCACGCGACCGACCGAAAGCAAACGATAGTGTGCGATGTGCAACGGACAGAGACAGAGAGTGCGATGTAAAGCAAAAAGCAAATAGCAACAAATGAGGGCCACGATAGCATTTGCTTTGATAAGTATGATAAGCACGGTGCTTTATTTTGCTATATGCTTTATTAACCACCACTACTTCAATTTGACAATAACAATATCAAAACGAGCCCAAACTCGGCACATCTAACTCTGCTCGTCTACCAGTTCCAGAAACAGTCATGTACACCTCAAACTCAAAGCATTTATTTCAAATAAACCAATTACTGGCACTTTTGAATTGTCAAGGTCGGTGAGATAGAAAGATGAAGCTAGTTGCCCATTCCAAAGCGTAGGTAGGTACCTATGGAGAAGAACGGGCAAGAAACTCCATGGACACTCTTTTAAAATCATGATTTTGTTACAATCAGTTGGTTACATCATTATGTTGAAATTATCAATGTGAGAACGATGTAAAAAGACGTGCACATTATAAGCGTCCGTAATTAAAACAAAACAAAAATAAAATAACAATTTAAAAATTAAAATAAGCCGTGGGAGCTAAGAGATGACCAGTCCCTACTGGCGGCGCCCGTTCACGAACATGACGTATGGATCAGCACCATTCAGCTCAACCATTTTGAAGGGAACTTAATGATCCAACACACACGCCACCACCAGCGAGACATTTGAGTGAGCATGACATCCATGACACCTTCAGGTCATTCCATCAAATATAAAACAAAATAATAATATGAATTTATAATCCATAAACTTACTTCCGCAAAAGCATAAGAAATTGTGAATAAAAGGTTGGTTGTCCGTAGTCCGTATAAAATGCGTGAAGTATCAAGTTTATTATTTCAAATCATCATGTCATTCGTCATATTACTGCAGCCGTCATTTTACTGCGGCCGTCATATTACTGCGGCCGTCATATTACTGCGGCCGTCATATTAATGCGGCCGTCATATTACTGCGGCCATCTTACTGCGGTGGCCGTCATATTACTGCGGCCGTCTTAATGCGGTGTCCTTCATATTACTTCGTCCATCATATTACTGCGGCCGTCATATTATTGCGGCCGTCTTACTGCGGTGGCCGTCATATTACTGCGGTGGTCTTCATATTACTGCGTCCGTCATATTACTGCGGTGGTCTTCATATTACTGCGGCCGTCTTTCTGAGGTGGCCGTCATATTACTGCGTTCGTCATATTACTGCGGCCGTCATATTACTGCGGCCGTCTTACTGCGGTGGCTGTCATATTACTGCGTCCGTCATATTACTGCGGCCGTCATATTACTGCGGTCGTTTTACTGCGGTGGCCGTCATATTACTGCGTCCGTCATATTACTGCGGCCGTCATAATACTGCCGTCTTACTGCGGTGGCCGTTATATTACTGCGTCCGTCATATTACTGCGGCCGTCATATTACTGCGGCCGTCTTACTGCGGTGGCCGTCATATTACTGCGTCCGTCATATTACTGCGGCCGTCATATTACTGCGGCCGTCTTACTGCGATGGCAAACTGCGGTGGCAAAATCGGTTGATTTTTTTTTTAAGTCTCTCCATCAAGTCCAGATGTAAGATCGACGAGTTGAAACTTGGCACACCTAGCTCTGCTCATCTTCTAGTTCTAGTAGCAGTCTTCTAAGTACACCTTCAGGGCATTCCATCAAGTCAGGAGGTAAGATCTCAACATAACTAACAAAACGAGCCCAAACTCGGCACATCTAGCAGCAGCAGCTTTCAGTAGCAGTTTTCGGTCACTCCATCAAATATACTTAAAACAAAATAATAATATGAATTTATTAATCCCTACTTACTTCCAGCAAAAGTATAAGAAATTGTGAATAAAAGGTAAGAACCTTGGTTTTCCGTAGTCCGTATATAATGAGTGAAGTATCCAGTTTATGTCAACTATTTTGCATAATGTACAGCAATCTTTTTCACCACGAACTGCTGCTTACAAGCGACACAGTGTCCACTCACGACGTCGGCCGAGCGCAGACCACAGAACACATATACTCCTAACGGAGGCGCAGACTGACTAATATTTTATTTCTTAAGTAAGTAAACTTACAGCTAGGATACAGGTAGTTGACCATTAGTGAAAGAAGGCAAATTAAAAGTTTTCACTGACAATATTAGGGTAGCACAAGAAACAGCAGACAGGCAAGCGAATGTAAGAATAAGTAAACACTCGAAGATAATAAAATTAAGAAAAGACTGAACAGGTTTTAGTGATCTTCAAAGATTTTTTTACACAGTATTTTTTTAAGTTTAGGAACACTGGTGGAGAATAAGTCTTATCATATAAGAGTTTTGTCGATATATGCACCGCACAGAAGGAACAAACAGAGGTTGATGATTCCTTAAGGTGAAAGATGGAACAAGCAGCCCAATTTCGCTCATACATTCAGAACAGTCGGTTGAACCATTTGCCACGCCGTATGAAGTAATAACATGTCGGCTACTAATTCATGGTGTTCATGAACAGATTAAAAAAAAACTGAAATCAATTGAATTTAAAAAAAATATTATTTAATGAACTTTTTTTTTTTTTTTCTCTTTATTTGTTTAGGGGTTTTTATCTAAACAGATACGCCAACCCCATCGTATTTAATGAACTAAAACTAAAAATTTCCGACTGCATTTTGTTTGCTATCTCAATAATATATTTTTAGATTTTTTCTCATATAGAGTAAAATACCCTATTGCTTAACACAAAAAATATTCAGATTGACAATCACAATCTGAATAACTTTGAAGGTTATAGTTTTTTTTTTTTTAAGCCTTGTCCCACGCTAGGAATTTCTCCTGTAGATATTGTGGGTTACACTGTGTGGGTACAAACATTTAAACTCACATACACAAACAGCCAGACCCGGAACAACTACTTGTAGGTCATACAAATATTTGTTCCGTGCGGGAATCGAACCCGCGACACGCAGCGCAGCAGTCAAACCGTGCCGTCAAATGCATTGCTTCATATGTTCGAAAAATGTCTCCGCTTAACAACGTAAATAAATAACGCAATGAATGTTGTTGAACTGTCCCAATGAAAGCCATTCCAAGTTTTGTTAGTGTGTTACGTAATTTACCCGCTGGCGTAAATTCAATCTTTGTGTTTGTCGGAATAAAGTTCGAAATAAAAGTTACGAATCTTTTTGTACTATGACGGATTGAATATTGTGCAGCATTTCTGCGCAGCCTCCATAGATAATAGAGATGGGCCGACTATTACTTTGGCCGACTAATCGGCTGACTAGTCGGCCAAGCCGATCATTGCTTTCGGTTGAGGTCGGGTGACATCGGTAATGTTCGTGACTTCTCTTTCGGCTGCTAGGTGCTGGTTCGCGGCGCCCGGCGACCAGGCGGAATTTCAGGACATGTTTTTATTTGCTTTGCACTTATTCTATCATTGTTTAAGTGCGAGCCGGCGCTTTTTCCTATACTATTCTAGGTGTAGTAGTGAAAGTAAACTGTAAAACTGATACTAAAGTAAAAATAATAACAGTAAATATTTAAATTTTATTTCAATCACCGTCTTTTAAAATTTTAAGCATATTAATACGAGTAAAAAATGGACCGACCGCGTTTTAGCCGACTAGTCGCCGACTAATCGCCGAATACAAATATGGCCGACTAGTCAGCTTTTCCGACTAGTCAGTACACCACTAATAGATACCTAGTTGTTACTTAGTTACCTAATTGTCTATATAGTAAAGAAACTAAATAGTTACAGCAGGCTTAGCATGCAATATATAAATATAATTTAAAACCAAATATATAAATACTTACTTACTACCATAAAAACGAATGTAACTATTATAGTGCTACTACCTATTTTATTTTTTATTTTTTAACAAAAAGCGCCTTCATCCTCTCTCCTATAAAAAAATAACTTTGCTGTGCCCGACAGGGTCCATAATTGATTCGATGTTATAATATCATACCAACTGTTATATGTACACATTATGGAATGCAATAAAGTATTGAGTATTGAGTATTTCTACTCTACTGTAGAATAGAAATCGCTTGTCTACATTTCTCGGTAAAAAACTGTCAAGTTCTGTCTATACAGAAACGTCATTTTTGTCTACTCTTCCGACGACAAAACGCTTGTCAACGGTTCTCGTGCTAAGCCTGCTGCAAGCATTAATCGATGTACAGCAACAGAACGATTCATCGTACTTAATATAAAATAAAATTGTTTATTGACACAAAATACAGATGTAACATACATAATTGAAGCCCTGGCTCCTGAGCTAGGTGACAACCTGTGTTACACGAGCCAGTGTCTTCACCTGTTTGCTTCATAACATAGTCTGTGCAACGAATGAATTAGGTAATAAAAAATTTAAAAATAAAACATGGTAAATTAAAAGAAATTAAAGATGCACGCAAGCTCTTTTGGTATGCAATAACTTTACATGTGTGTGTGTGTGTGTGTGTGTGTGTGTGTGTGTAGGTGGGTGCGGGTAGGTAGTATGTGTTTTATGAGTACTGCTAGTATACTAGGTTTTCCGTCCGGTTCCACATATTACAACAATACGATAAGTTATATCCATACTAGCTATTGCCAGCGGATTCGCCCGCCTGGTGGTCGAGAACTATCTCTCGGGAACGTACTACCGGGATGAGTCTCCTATAGGTTAATCCAGGATATAAAAACTATCTGTGTGCAAAATTTCATCCAAATCGGCCGGCCGTTTTTGCGTAATTGAGTAGCAAACATCCAAACATCTAAACATACAAACTTTCACATCTATAATGTTAGTACGAAGTAGGATTATGAAACGTCAGAAGCTAAATGCACGATTCCAATTATTGGTTGTTTCCTATGGAGAATCCTGCTACCAGCCAACGTAGAGGCCGATTTTAGTTTCTGCACTGGTGCAAGTCTTTACAAAAAATATATATTACACAATAAACAAACAAACCTTAAATTCTGCCACTAATCTGTTCTGTAACCATAACACTATTAAACTTCCAATGGGCGGAGCGTTGCTCGTGCCAAGCCCCGCCCATCGACGCGAGCGCACGTCGCTGCCGCCATTACCGACGTTCCCATCTCGAAATAAAATTAAGGTTACCTACGTGGGTATCATAATTATACAAATGTTATGAGTTTAAACTGACTGGGTGAGTGGTAAAAGAAATCGTGAAGAAATGTTAGGTAATTAATATAATTATCGGTCTGATAACTCTGAAATCTTGAACACGCAGTGAGCCAGGGCGGTGATCAATACTATTTCCTTCGATATGGCGAGGGATTTGCTCCGCAATGGCACAGTTACAAGCCTATACAATGGGTAGATATTAACTTATCATCTGCCTACCCTGTTCCCAACTCTTTTAGTGTCGGCTTCCTGTCTAACCGGCAGCTGAATGCCAGTATTTTACATGAAGCGACTGCCTATCTGACCTCCACCACCCAGTTACTGGGAATACGATACCCTTTGGTAAGACTGGTTATCAGACTTGCGGGTTTTTGAAAACCCGTAACTACTGTCAAAGATCCACGAATGACAGCCGGGACCAACGGCGTAATGTGCTTTCCGAGGTACGGAGGGGTGACTTGGTATGTAAAGATGCTCACCCGTTTACGGATTAAGGTGGTGATTTCTTAAAAACGCTCAAAAAGGGTTTTTTTTTATCAAGTGTATCTCTTTAACCGTAAATAATATTGAAAGCAAAAAAAATTTGATATTTTCAAGTCTTTTTTGCATACAGTGACGGAACTAAAAACATCATTAAACATACTTTATTGTATCAAAAAAATCATCAAAGCTACCTCTTAATTTTCTTTAAAGCCAGTATATCCCTTCAATAACAATTATAATTATCGCTCATAACGACAATACGAAGAGTACATTTAAAATGACCAGAGCCTTAACCGCGGCAAGCGATCCGTGATGTTTTTACAAGCTTTTATTATTATTACTTAGCCGCAAGCCCTTTATTGTTTTGAAGTCATATTCAAAAGTTGAGTCCGGAAAATATCTCAACATCTATCGACTTTATTTACAAAAGCGGACTTAATGTCTTAGGCATTCCCCAGTCAACCAAGGGTGGTGAAGAAATATCATGGCAGAATTGGTTTTAGAATTGATGGTCACCTTTGCTTCTGCTTTTCTGTTTGAGGCAGAGAAAGGTGAATAGGTAAGGGGTGATCGTAATCAGCATAAATTGTTCCCACTGCTAGGCCACATGCCTCCTCTCTGTGAGAAGGAGTGGGCCGTGATCCACCACGCGGGCCCAGTGCGGGTTGATGAAGGTCACGTCTTTGAATTTTTGGTTCTAGGACATGCCGGTTTCCTTACTATGTTTTCTTTCACAGTTTTGAGAGCAGTGGTGATGAAATTAAATACAAAAAGTAAAGTTCCTCCCTGGGTTCGAACTCATGACCTACAACTCGCAAGTCAGGGCCAATTTTTTCTTATCGTGTCGTTAGCAATCTAAATACAGTCAGCCCAGAATTTCGCTACGAGCTTGGCACTTTCAGCGGCGTCTCCTGTAGCGTGCTGATAAGATATTAAGTGCTCCATTGTTTCTGCCGATACCATTGGGCAACTACGGCTTCCTCGAGGTGAGAATTCTGGCAGAAACAGTCTTGCCAAAGTTTGAGACTGTAAACTAATAGGTAGGTACCGAAGACAAGAATACAAAGAAAACTTCAATGATACAAAACCTCATTTAATCTCAAATATTGAGCATAATAATTTCATACTTACAATTTATTATACGCATCTCTAAATACAATGATAATCACATTTATAAAACTATACATTTACATACATTTCTAAAAGCATTGGTGATTCGCGTGGACAAATAAACACGCGTTTCGTCTTCAGCTGTGGAACAATCATTTTTTTTTTGCCATTGAGAAACTGGCTGTGAATAAGTCTGGGTTTGACTACGTCTGAATAAGTTATATTTGTCTTACTTGATAATAACGTTACACTAACAATAGTCTAATTTCTATGGTGTCATGGCGTGTCTTTGGTATTGCTTGAGAGAGCTTGCACGATACATCGTAGCCTGGCGAGGCTGTTGACTCCACAAGATGTGTTGTCATCTGTAACAAGAATACCTAATTAAATCAATAAACTACTTATAAAACGCGGCACGTAAGTTCAACCAAAATCAGAACAAACTACCGAAGGTAGGAGCGCGTGCACCCGTTGCCTCGCACGGAAAAAGAATGAGCCTGAGGTCACCTTCTATTACCGCCATGGGATCTGGAGGCAAAGGTCCTCGCGCACATCTGGGAGTGGCGCGAGGAGGCCAAACGCCGGGGCGTTACTCCGCTGCCGCGAGAAATCGAGGTGCAGCGGACAGAGCTCCGGCGGGATCTCATGGCGACATGGAGAGTGCGATTGTCGCAACCCAGTGCTGGGCACGCCACGATAGCGGCGGTAAGTCCCCTCTTTGAGGAGTGGCTTGAGAGGCGGCATGGCGTCCTCACCTTCCGCCTGACGCAGGTCCTCACCGGACACGGTTGTTTCGGGAGGTTCCTGTTTCGCATAAGGCGGGAGGAAACGCCCGGGTGTTTCCATTGCGAAGATCGCCCTGAGGACACGGTGGAGCATACGGTGGCGGTCTGCCCAGCTTGGGCGGAGCACCGCCGTGTCCTCGAGGAGGCGATCGGCGGCGGCGATCTCTCGCGTCCGGCCCTGGTTCAGGCCATGGTACGGAGCGAGAGTGAATGGTTAGCCGTCACCTCCTTCTGCGAAGCAGTAATGCTCGCGAAGAGGGAGGCGGCGCACGTGAGGGAGAGGCAGTATATGCGCCCTCACGGCCGTAGTCGCCGCGGGAGACGCCCTGGGCGTCGGGAATCCCAGGCTGATTCCCGGCCACCGTAGGCGCGGGCTTGCGGACGGCGAGTAATGGGTAGCTCGCTGTCCGATAAGGACCAAGCCCGGGTCGACGGCGCGTTGTGTTCCACGCGCGCCTCAAAGAGATGTCAGCACCAAATGGGGGGGTCCGCAAGGGCCGATGCCTGCTAGGGGTGCGGGTTGTTCGAAAGAGATACCGCGGCCCCTAGCACACAGGCAACTGAGGGAACACGGGTGGGTTTTAGTCAGTAAAAGTCTGACACGCCCTCCCGCTCCACCCAGTGCGGGAGAAGTTATTTGATGATTTCCCACCCAAAAAAAAAAAAAAAAAAAGGTCACCTTCTAGCAGTGTCATTGAAGTAACGTGTACTGAAGTTTAGAAATAAATTACCGTCAGATCACGGCACGTAAGTTGAAACAAAATCCGCCAGTTTGGTTCTACTTACGTGCTGCGATTTTTACTTGCGTAAAGACTTGCGAAAATGTGATTTTGCGGCTAACAAAATGTCTCGACCAACAACTAAGGGTCGTTAGACAGTTAGATTATGGACCTGATGCAGAAGAAGGTATCTCCTGGACACTGTGCGTATCTCTAGGGCCTTGACCGATATTCCACCTTTAATGTCCTAAGTAAAGAGTGTGACTCTGTTGTCGTTGACCGTTAGTATTCATAAGTGGTCATTGCAGTGGAGTGGGCGAGGTATATTGCTTGTAAAACAGAAAGCCGAAAGTATTTAGCAGTTAGGCTAACAGACATAAAATAATAGTAATAAAATGTCCATGTAAATAGCAAAAATAGAGAAAAGAATCACAGGGCATCAAAAAATTCATACGCATCGCTGTCAATGGGGAAAATGCCCAAAAGGCTGCTTTGCCACGTTGTATGGCGATACTGATTCTTTGGCCAGTTAGCAGTTACATTTAAATCCTACTCCTGGTTTTTATGTTTGTATTTCCAGTGTTATGTTTGTATTACCTATGTAATATTTAACTTTCTTATTCAAGTGCCAAAAAGTTCTTAACTGGCAACAGCGTAGCAAAAAAAAAAAACAGCGTGGATCAGTTCAATAGAAGGAGGACCGGTCGGAAGCACAGGACCAATCATTGTTGCGATGCTTGAAGGAGTGGCCTATGTCCAGCTGCAGGCTTAGCATGGCGCTTTCTATTTCTACGAAGAACAGACACAGCTCTTTCTATACAAAGTGACGTTTCTTTCCTCCATTTTTGACATCGCACCGTAGAAATCCTTCCACAATCTGTCATTTTGTCTTTCGTTTCTGACGATATTTTTGTCTAGGTTCTTTTTTCAGAGTAAAGTTTTCTATCCCTAACTGTCAAAATCACACTGACAACTGACAGTTGTGACAGTGACAGATAACTTTCTACTGTCTACACGGAACGTCATTTTGACGTCAATAGCGACAGTAGACGTCTTTCGGATTAAAATAACGAGGATATCTACTTACTACTTAGAAACGGTTTCTCCTTCTCTGTCTTTGTTTCTCTTGTATCGTAAGACCTCTGTGACGTCACTGGGGACTCCATGTAGCTCTTACAGCTTTCCGACTCCAACTAGAGATAAAGAATGCTGGTTTAGAATTTTTGAATTTAGGGGCTGTAGTGTTGTCTATTTACTGGGTTGTGGGTTGTGGTTGCTGGTTTTATGTAAAATACGGCTTATAATATTCAGCTGCATTAGAAACCTACTCTACCATAATTAGGTAAAGGCTAAGTAGAAATAAAATCCAGCTAAAAAGGAATACCACATAAAGCTAAATTAGAAATATTTATACATAAAGAAGTTAAAGGAACATATATTCTAATACCTCCTATAAATCGAATATCTTGAATAATAAATTATGATAGATGAAATTATATTTTTTATTTCTCAATCATTACTTATAAATTCTAAGTAGTGCCCCAATGGTATCGGCCTCGACTTAGATACGAGGTCTATAAATAGGTCGTGATTTCGGATCCAGACAGGAACTTTAGTTTGTGTAGTTAATTTAATCACCACTGCTGCCAAAACGGTGACGGAAAACTACGGGAAGAAACCAGCATGTTCTAGAACCAAAAATTCGAAGACATGTGCCATCTACCAAACCGTACTGGGCCCGCGTGGTGGATTGCGGCCCACTCCTTCTCACAGAGAGGAGGCCTGTGTTCCAGCAGTGGGAACATTACTTTTAGGCTGATTGTGGGGTGTGTGTGATGTGACCAGTCAGTCCTACCCTAAAGTTCGCTTCGTATCGCACGTATTTTCTGTTCGTCTTCGGCCTGAAACGCTAAGTGTCTCTGCTGTTTAAAGCAATCACTCCCTGGAGCGAAAATTTGGTAAGACTAATCTCACTGTCAAGGATGACCTCACCTAACTATCAAACGTGCAAAGAGAAAAAACCGGCTGAGAGTGTGTCGGACCACGGCCAACATATTTTCCCACACATTCCAACTGCAAATGTAAGTTGGTCGACTATTAAATTACTCGTAAACTTGTAAAGTATTACCTACCTTTACCTTGTATTGTATTTATTAATTAAATTACATTATAATTATATATATTTTAGTGATATTTATTTTAGAAGTATGTATGTATATTAGTATGTATGTATATTCTCATATTATGTGTGTATGTATATTTTTAAATTAGAGTTTAATTTGTAATTTTATGATTTTCCTTCTATTGTTATTACACGCGTTGTCTACATCTCTGTTATCTTCTCTCCTATCGCAGGTGTGCTGGAAGAGATTTCTGTAGAAATAAGCATTACCTTTGTACGTATTTTTCTGTTCCTTTCTTTTTGTCTGTTTATATGTGTGTGCATAAATGGTTAAATAAATAAATAAAATAAATAAATAAATAAAGCTTGCTTAGATTTGATAGTTTTTTTTTACTTAGTTATACATATAACTAAAAAAATCACGCTGGTAGCACCTAGGTATATATACATATATATACCTAGGTGCTACCAGCGTGATTTTTTTCACCTATCCAAAAACAATCATTTATCTTGCAGGGGTGACACTTGACTCTAACAAAAATTTGCACTTAAGATGAAAATAAAAACCGGCAATATTTTTGAATGACCTTTCCACCACAACCGCCATGCGCGGGCTACCCCAACGTATAGCCTGTACAACCACGTCAAAAGAATAAAAAATTAATACTGGCAACTACTTTAAATTTATTATAAATAGGTACAGGTAACAGAATGACTATTTTAATTTTAAGTAGCAGTTGGTGAAAAAAACAGAAACGAATCTCAATTATAATTCGATAAGCATCAACTCACAATGGCCACAATGGGCCTCGTAAGAAGGCTTAAAGTCGCCCAAAGGGCAATGGAGAGGGCTATGCTTGGAGTTTCCCTGCGTGATCGAATCAGGAATGAAGAGATCCGCAGGAGAACCAAGGTAACCGACATAGCCCGAAGAATTGCCAAACTTAAGTGGCAGTGGGCAGGGCATATAGCACGCAGAACAGATGGCCGATGAGGTCGAAAAGTTCTGGAGTGGCGACCGCGCACCGGAAGACGTAAAGTTGGAAGGCCTCCCAAAAGGTGGACCGATGACCTTGTGAAGGCCGCAGGAGTCCGCTGGATGCGGGAAGCACATAACCGGTCTAAGTGGCGGAGCTTGGGGGAGGCCTATGTCCAGCAGTGGACGTTTTTCGGCTGAAATGATGATGATGAAGCATCAAGTAGTATTAACTACCTACTTAGTTGGTATTGGTAAGACAAATAACTTTACTTCCGCTCTTTCCATCACTAAATCAAATCGGGATACCGCACAAACAAACTACAACAATGCTTATCAAACAATCTGTCTATTTCGAAGAGATATTTCTTCTATTATTATAGCGTAGACCACACAGTCGCGTCTGAACGGAACCAGCGATTTTGAACTGTAGATCATTTTGTGTTAACGTGCAATTTTGTTGCATTTATTTGCTGTAATAATTCATCTTATTGCAATGAATATTGTAATTTTACGTAATAAATAACCGGAGGGCTAATAGTACCTAAGTCACATTTTTAAAATAAAAGTTAAAAAACAAACAAAAGGTGAATGTGTTGAGGTTTCGGGATTAAGAGGATGCAGCAGGGTTAGTAGAATGTAGCAGGATGCAGCAAGAACCACAGGCAGTAGGGGACCTGGATAATTATGGCTGTAGTATCTTTCACCTCGTGAGTGCAATGTCCTATCCTCAGAGGCAGTGCCTCATGCTCGGCAGGGAGAATGCCCCTCGCGTCGGAGACAAGTCAAGAAAAGTGTGTTTAGTGTAGCAAAACGACAATATTATGTCAATAATATGCTAGATAAGTACACACGGCTACACATCAAGCTATACATTTACAGTTTACGCTGATCTCGCACTGTACGGAAATTTTGTACATTGCAAGATGAGCTGGAAATGTATAGGTTGATGTGTTGCCGTGTGTATCTAATAATATAAAAATAGGATATTATGTATGTGTAATAAGTTAACAGACCAACACGCCTGAACCTCCTCCCGGTAAACTACCGTTTATCCGGGTTCTAGTACGGTCACTAAAAGAGATAAGTAGGTAACCATCGTCGGATATAGTTCAAGTTTAGTATCAAACTGAATGACGATGGAGTATATTTTAGTTTTTACACGCTTTATATTAACTTCACTTGTATGTTTGTTTGTATGTTTGTAACCGACTCCTTAGGGCGCGATTTTAACCCACTTTAAACGGTCAGATTTCATTTAAACTTTGTAAACTTATCGAGGACCGATGACAATTCAATAATTAAAAAAAAAAATAGAGAAAAATAGAACAAAATAAAGGAAAAAAAACTGAAAAAATCACGCTTTTGTAGTTAGCAGAACTAAAAAATAGAAAATAAATAATAGTTTAAAAAACTAAAAAACACGCTTTAATACCAAACTAAAAAAGTAGAAAATAATTTAATTCAATTAAAAAGCGTGGGGTTCTTGACATTAATTGATTATAAAAATACCTCAAAAAGCACCCCACTTTTTAATTGAATTAAATTATTTTCTACTTTTTTAGTTTGGTTTGTTAAAGCGTGTTTTTTATTTTTTTTTCTTCTTTTTATAATAATGTTTATTTGTGCGGCGCGGCCCGACACAACTCCTAAGCTTTAGCGCAATATTGAAAATCGTCGCGCTACGTCTGTCATGTGCGCTTAGCTTAACGTCACATTCACATAAAACATGTAACATGTAAACGTTTAGTCTGCGCGCGTCTATTTCAGGGAGCGTCTTGCGTCGGCTAACTTGTCATATGTGGTTCTGATTCGCGACGATACTCAGCCACCTGCCTTTAATTACTTAGAATATCTATTAAAAGAGTTGGGGATAAGTAGCGATCGATTTGCGAGGTTATAAGGGGAACCTAGTCGCGGGCTCGAACTCACTGGTGGGCCTGGCTAAAAATCACGCTATCTCACCAGGCTTCGTTTCCGACAGAGATAGTATCAGTGATGAGCAGTTAGACGCTAGTCCACACGCACAACGTTATTGAGTGAGATGCAGGAACATTTATAGTAAAAAGTTCGCGAAAAAATTAAGAAAAGTTTTTTGGAAGATCGGGTTTTATGAACAAGCCAATGCATAAATCTATGACCAATAAAGTTTATTGAACTTTACTATAATTTAACTTTGTCGGTACCGACTTTGTTTTGGAGATATTACACTTCTTTTATCACTTACCTAAACACGCCCAAAGTTAAGTAAAATTAGCAAGAAAAACGAATCTTTGTTGGCTCCTAACTTTTTAATGGGTTTTTATTTTAGTATTCTGTTTCCGTACAGACAATGTTAATAATGAGACAAAACGATATCATATTTTAGTTTGGATGTGCCATGTCAGACTTTGGACTAAAACACTCCCGAAGTTTGTATGCAAAAAATGTGGACTAGGTTCACCTTAAGTTGCGAATGTTGAAATGTGAATGGTGGTGGCAGCGGCCACCCATTTCAACATTGGCAACGAAATATACAAAACATAAGTAACGATTTTCTCTGCAGTCTGAATGCGGAAGGCGGAGGACAGGGCGCAGCATGGGAGAGGGCCTATATCCAGCAGTCGACTGCGATAGGCTGAGCTGAGCAGTCATGTCACTTGGTTCAAATAGGTTCATTTTATATAGGTAGATTCTTTTACATATTGTGAATGAGAGAACGTTGTAGGCCTTAGAGACTAGATTTGTAGACGTTTTTCTATTCTGTATTTTAATTTCTCTAAATACCTGGTACTTATTGACAGGCCTGCACTGTCCTCCCATACCTATTATCACTGTAATTTGAAAACATTGTAAAAGCCAATTATTTTTAAAAGAGTAACCGTGGAGTTTCTTGCCGGCTCTTCTCCATAGGAAACGACAAATTGGAACCGTGCACCTAGCTTCTGACGTTTCATAAGTGCCCATGCAGGCATAAGTGAAATAAAATATTTTGATTTGATTTGATTTGAGTCAGCCTATAATAATTGAATTTAAATAATTTTGTTTTGTCCCTTATTTCAGGCAACTAAGTCCCATAAAACATAACACATAAATAAGTAAAAAACAATAACTAAAAACTAATACATATTTTATAAAACAAAATTTAAATAAATAATAGTTTAAAAAACTAAAAAATACGCTTTAAAAACCAAACTAAAAAAGGAGAAAATAATTTAATTCAATTAAAAAGCGTGGGGTGCTTGACATTAATTGATTATAAAAATACCTCAAAAAGCACCCCACGCTTTTTAATTAAATTAAATTATTTTCTCCTTTTTTAGTTTGGTTTTTAAAGCGTGTTTTTTAGTTTTTTAAACTATTATTTATTTTCTATTTTTTAGTTCTGCTAACTACAAAAACGTGTTTTTTTTTTCTCAATTTTTTTTTTATTATTGAATTGTCATCGGTCCTCGACAACAAGTTTACAAAGTTTCAATGAAATCTGACCGTTTAAAGTGGGTCAAAATCGCGCTCAAAGGAGTCGGTTACTTACAAACATACAAACAAACAAACATACAAGTGAAGCTAATATAAAGCGTGTAAAAACTACTGCACACGAAGAGACGGCGTCGTGTAACGCTGCGAGGTGTCGCGTAGCTGGCCGCGGAAACGCCGATACAGGACGCCTTTCGGCCAAAACTCTTCCTTGAGGAAGGTCACCAAATGGTGAGTCGGAACGCGCACCACGAACGACTTGAAATTGGTAGTATGACGCGCCTCCAACTTTTCCACCCTCAAGTTGACAATGAACTATTTCGATAGGACTCAGGCCCCCGGTATTGAAATGGAGCGGGCCGAAGTCCAACACGCGGGCCGATTGCGGGATGTACAAAATAGCATAATTAGCCTATACCTAATGTTCTCACTGCTGACCGAAATCTACCACGCGGGCCCAGTGCGGGTTGGTAGATGGCACATGTATTCGAATTTTTGGTTCTAGTACATGCCGGTTTCCTCACGATATTTCGTTTACCGTTTTGAGAGCAGTGGTGATGAAATAATGCGGAGTGGAATGTCTTTGAATTTTTCGTTCTAGATTTGTCACTCCCAAATCTAAAAATCCCAAATTTAAATTGATCTATTAATTTATCTATATATTTTTTAGCCAATTAAGTATGTGTATCAACGAATGTACCGCTAGTGTGGAAAAGTTTTGCGATACCGAGAAAAATACATAAGTAAGTAAGAAAGAAAGTAAGTAATTTATTTGGTAAAATGTAGGTGTACAAAGCAATTAGTTATAAGTACTTGTTAGCTTGAAAAAATCTTCCTTTTAAATAAGCTTTCTTAATTATATGACCACCACTGTATATTTCATGAAATAGTCAGTCATTCAATGGGACTATATGTGAATTTAGAATTTAGAATTCCGCGGGTTTCCGTGGCGCTTTCCACTTAAATTCAAAATTCTAATTCGATCTTTACATCTAATTCCAACTACACACATACACCAATAACTATCCGTAATCTATCTATATAGATAGTAGCGTGTCGTGATGTTAAATTGTCATTTATCCACGTCCGCGGATTATTTATCGCTACACGTGCGCGTGCGCCTCAGAATAGAATTACACAGAATCGCGCGCTTATAGACGAGCAATCATTTTAATTGCTGGTGGGTTTTTGATTTTTGGTGGTCGTGAAGTGGAGTTATGTTTCTTGCGATTTTGTGAATTGAAATTGTAATGTCATTTTAAAATCGGTGTAGCGACTTTTTAGTAAATTTTCTCATACAGTCAACTGTGGCATCTTTACTTTCCACTGTACTTAAATTTCTCTACGTAACTAAAAATCTGTTGCCGCCGTTTAATATCCAACCGATACAGAAGAAGAATAATCTACTATTTTTAACAAATTTTTAGTAATCGAGAGATATTTTTTAAAGTTCTCATTGGTAAACTTGCTCATGGAAGGTAAAGATGCCACAGTTGACGGTACTCGGCAAGTAATGTTTTTCTTATGTGGAAGAAGCTGATCCCCCACCTTTGGGCGGCAAAAACTCATAGTAATAAATTGCTTCCCTCTCTAGCACGCGAATGAATTAAAAAAATTAGAATTAACTAAGTTTGGTAAGGTAGTCGGATACGTTTTTTACATAAATAAGAAAAATATCGACAAAATAAAAAAAAAATGCTGCGGTCTTGCTTGTCAGTGTGAATAAAAAAAAATAGGTACCTAAAAAGCGGTACGGCCCGCGGCGGTGACGCGGTGTATTTCATAATTAAAATTGTAAAAATTGGCGGGAACCTAACACTCTCTAAGCTGTGCCGAAATTCGAAAGTTTTTCAAATTTCGGAATAGTTTTTTGTTCTAATATTTGATTTTAAAAAAATTAGTTAAGTCGATTCTGAAATGTTGACCCCAGATTCAATAGACGAGGCAAGTTCGTACAGTAATCGAATATCTTTTGCCAGAAATTTCAAAGGAAAGATAACGGTAAAATGGGGTGAATAAGGAAAGTAAAAAAAAAGATTTTATTTTCTTGTTTGCTCGCCACTTCATAATGTCATTTTGTGTAATAACTGTATTAAGTAGGTACTTAATACAGTTATTACACAAAATGACATTATGAAGTGGCGAGCAAACAAGAAAACAAAACTTTTTTTTTACTTTCCTTATAAGTATTCAAAATGAAGTCACCAATTCCTTTCGACCCTAGTTTAGCAATCTACTATGTTAAACCTAATTGAGACTCGCATAGA
Source organism: Antitype chi (assembly GCA_947359405.1). Classification (NCBI taxonomy): domain Eukaryota; kingdom Metazoa; phylum Arthropoda; class Insecta; order Lepidoptera; family Noctuidae; genus Antitype; species Antitype chi. Next base: position 4,123,729 of record OX375836.1, read on the forward strand.
CCACGGATGAATGGCATAAAAGGGAAGAGGCTTGTCCGCTCAGTAGTGGGTGGAAAAAAGGCAGCCAAAGAATGAATGATGGCATTAAGAGGCCGTACACGGCGACAATTTCATTGATTTACGTGATTTAATAGACGCATTTTGAAACAAATCAAAATCAAAAGTCATTAATTTAAACTAGGCTGAGAGTTGGCTCTTTTTGAACGTCAAAATTACATAAGACAGTCCCCGGGCACGCCCGCCCTTCACCACTTCCTAGTGCTTTAGCTGGGAAGAAGAATTGGCGCAACAAACTCCCCGGCATGCGGCAGCACAGCTGTTGGAAGAAATTGATTCTATACAATAGTAGGTAATTAACATTACGACACACAAAAAACATTAAATTTGCCATTGTCAGCTAGCGTTAACGGTTTTATTTAGCTTGCCCTGTTTTTTGTTGTTTTTATATTGTTTGAGTCAAAAGTACTTGAAATTTTATCCCTTCCTGTTGGCAGATTGATCTGATATTTGGTACACAACTTTAGTTTTGATAACAATACAATTTAATAAAAATAAAATAAAAATAAAACGAGAAATATTAAGTAACGAGAAACTTGTTTTAGTTAAAATACTGTAATTCTTTAAGTTTTAATGCACCATATGGAAGATCATTTCAATAATATTCTTAACGTCTTACAGCAAAATTCTCAAAACAGTCGCCGCGCCGGTTTGAAGTCGATTAATCAAAATCAATCAAAAAAAATCAAAATCAAAAGTCATTTATTCAAACTAGGCTGAGAGTCAGCTCTTTTTGAACGTCAAAATAAAATTACATAATCAAAATCAAATAATAAAAAAAGGAGCTGATTCATTAGATAATAATTGAAACGATCTTTCATGTTGTGCATTAAAACTTATGGAAATGCAGTATTATAAGTATTATAACTGTCAAAGTACCTACGTCTTTAAAATCAAGTAAATAAGCGAAATCAACAATATGTCTTACACGGCCTCTTAAGATGCAAGTGAGCAGTTTGTTGCATACATTCGAGGCTGGATAACAGCTCGAGCCGGAAGCATTCAACACGAAAACATCATTTGTGGACTTTTTTGTCTTAACTGCTCGACCGACTTTTTCAACGTCCCCACTGCTGGGACACAGGACAGAGCTCCTTTCAGTGAGAGACAGTGAGCCGTAATCCACGCGCGCCCAGTGCCGCGCCGGTTGGATGTCACATGTCTTCGAAGTTTTGGTTCTGGGACTTGCCGGTTTCCTCACGATGTTTTCCTTCGCTGTTTTGAGAGCAGTGGTGATGAAATAATTTACTTTAAGGGAAGCGCCTGTACGAACATGCGACCCACAATACAAGTCGCGCCCTTTCCACTGGACCACTGGAGCTTCTTTTTCGACACACTTGCGAAGAAAAAATAAATAAAGTGTACCTATACAACCCTAGTTTTAGTATATGCGAAACCTGAAACACGTGTCTATGTATTTTTAAAATTTCAATCAATTGGATCCAGCTGAAAAAAGAACGTTAAGGAGAATCTAGTCGCGAGTTCGAACTCACTGGTAGGCATGGTTAAAAAGCACGCTGTCTTACCAGGCAACGTGTCCGACAGAGGTAGTATCAGTGATGAGCAGTTAGACGCTAGTCTACACGCACAACGTTATTGAGTGAGATGCAGGATCATATATAGTAAAACAGGCGCGTACAAAATTAAGAAAAGTCCTTCGGAAGATAGGGTTTTATGAACAAAATCAATGCATAAATCAATGACCTATTAAGTTTATTGAACTTTTTGATATTAGAGCTTTATTGGTACCGACTTAGTTTTGGAGATTTTACGCTTCTTTTATTACTTAAACACGCCCAAAGTTAGGTTAAATTAACAAGAAACACGAATCTTTGTTGGCTCTTAACTTTTTAATGGCTTATTATTTTAGTATTGTTTCCGTACAGACAATATTAATAATGAGACAAAACCATACCATGTTTAATTTTTGATGTACAGACGCCAGCACATCGAGCTACCCCAAGCTATCAAATTTTCCGAATTGAATATGAACCTTATGACTATGTAATAAAGTTGAAAATCTATCAAAGAAATTTGACAGATTGGGGTAGATTGATGTGCTGGCGACTGTACATTGTCGAACAGTGGAGTAATACACTCCCGAAGATTCTATGGAAAATAAATAATAGTTTAAAAAACTAAAAAACACGCTTTAAAAACCAAACTAGAAAAGGAGAAAATAATTTAATTCAATTAAAAAGCGTGGGGTGCTTTTTGAGGTATTTTTATAATCAATTAATGTCAAGCACCCCACGCTTTTTAATTAAATTAAATTATTTTCTCCTTTTTTATTTTGGTTTTTAAAGCGTGTTTTTTAGTTTTTTAAACTATTATTTATTTTCTATTTTTTAGTTCTGCTAACTACAAAACATGTTTTTTTTCTCAATTTTTTTTTAAATTATTGAATTGTCATCGGTCCTCGACAAGTTTACAAAGTTTCAATGAAATCTGACCGTTTAAAGTGGGTCAAAATCGCGCTCAAAGGAGTCGGTTACATACAAACATAAAAACAAACAAACATACAAGTGAAGCTAATATAAAGCGTGTAAAACTGTCGACTAGATTCACCTTAAGAGGGATGTGTGGTGTTACACCAATGGATAGAATAAGAAATGAGTACATAAGAGGAAGTCTGAAAGAGACACCGATAGTTGAGAAGTTTTGTGGAAATCGGTTGTCATGGTATGGGCATGTGATACGGAGGAATGAGGAAAATGTCGTGAGGAAAGTTTTGAGTATGAATGTCGATGGCTATAAGAGTAGGGGGAGACCAAAGAAACGGTGGATGGACTGTGTGAATGATGATATGGTTAGAAAGGGTGTGACTACGGAGATGACGACTGATAGAGAAATGTGGAAGCAAAAGAAAATGTTGCGCCGGCTACAAATAAATTGAGATAAGGACAGGAGATGATAATGAGGTATGCTTACCACGGCAGCAGCTCTTAACGCAGCTTGCAGCCTTTCTATGTGTTGTATGGCAGCTCGTAATATTTCCAGCTTTGGCAGTCTTCCACTACCAGCCCTGGCTCTGATGCGCAACTCTTCGAAGGCAGCGTTTACCTGTTGAACAAAAGATTTTTTATTAGTATGTAAGTACACTAGATTACGGTGTTAAGCTATGCTTGCCGCGGTTGATTCGTGGATGGGTGACCATCTTTACATACCAAGACCCCACCGTGCCTCGGAAAGCACGCTAAGCCGTTGGTCCCGGCTGTCATTTGTGGATCTCTGACAGTAGTTACGGGTCGTCAGAAGCCCGAAAGTCTGACAACCAGTCTTAATTAACAAGGGGTATCGTGTTACCCTAACTGGGTTGTGGAGGTCAGATAGGCAGTTGCTTCATGTAAAATACAGGTATTCAGCTGCATCAGGTTAGACTGGAATCCAATCCTAGGCTAGACAGATGATGATGATTGATGATGTAAGTACACTAGGTATTTATTACAATTACCATAAAGCCGATATTAGACGTTTCACTTTTAGTTACTTTTTGACGTAAAAATATCGCGGTCGAATTCTTTCGTGGACTGTACTAGCGCCGAGCGTTGAAAATCGAAGTGTTTTCCGATGCGCTGGGACGCGCTCTGTTGGATTGTCAATGCTCGGTCCAATACCGAGAGTTTAAAATCCAGTGTGCGATAAAATTCCGCCGAAACGTGAATGTTCTTTTTTTTTCTTGAATATTTAGTAAAAACTGTCATTCGTGGATCTTTGACAGTTGTTACGGGTCGTCAGAAGCCCGGAAATCTTACAACTAGTCGCACCAAGGGGTTTCGTATTACCCAGAAATTGGGTTGTGGAGTTGAGAACCAGCGTCAGGCACTAGTTGACTGGCATTTATGCTAAACTGGGCCTTTTTAGCGCGGCCGTGAGGCACACTTTGACGCATTTAACATTTTTTGTTGGTCTTATTTTATTATTTTGCTGTATATTGTGCGCCTTTATAGTCTGTGCTAAATATTTGTATTTTCTTTCTTTCTTTTCTTTATAGGCAAGTGCTCCGTACTGGTGTTCAGCTGAATCCGGTTAGACCTGAACACAGTTAGGAAAAAGGTACGCAGATGATGATGACGACTTAGTAAAATTTGCAAAATCTCGCCTCCTTTTAATAACTATTACCTACCTACTTTTAATTAAAACAAAAAATCTCGGACCTAAAATTAAAAGGGTGCGCTAACACATGCGCACGCGTCTCTCTGGCCGTTAATATGCCGTGACACGCCCCTCCCTAGGGATCGATTGCATTTTAAGCACAATTAAATAAAGTGACATTTTAAAGCTTTTAAGAACTGTCACATTTGATTTTCGAACGCGTGTCATTTGGTAAATATAGATTGGTGGGTGAAATGGCGTTAAATATATTCAACCTACTATACTATCATATTAATATTATAAATGTGAAAGTTTGCATGTTTGCTTATTTAGATGTTTGGATGTTTATTACTCAATCACGCAAAAAGGGTGGAACGGATTTCGATGAAATTTGGCAAATAGATTAGTAGTTCTAAGTAGAATAGAATTCAGATAAGGAAATCTTGGAATTAGGCAAGAAGCAACTTTGTGGCCTTTTTTCTTTACTTGTACCTACTAAAAAGTAAAACACAAGTTCAAAAATCGAAAATTTATCCTCTATCACCATCACAAATCTAATTCTAAATAGCCATAAACAAGACAAATTACTTTGAAAGCAACGACACGTACTTAAAAAGTCAAAAACAAAATATACACTACATCCTCTCAATTTAAGTCAAGTTTATACAGCGTGTTGGTATTAGCAATATCTTATACTAATATTATAAAGAACAAAGGCGAACTTCCAAACAAACATGTTTTTTAGCCTCTGCCGATGAAAAAAATATCTAAATGTAAGGTTGGAATTCCTGAATAGTTTTGCCTTAAAAATAAATGATAAATGATTTTATTTCTGTAAGTAGGTTTGTACAAACACTTTTACACGTCAAACATATTTTTTAAACTAGATGAGGTCGGCGTTTCCTATCTGACTACTCTGAGAAGAAAGGCCGAAACAAACTCAGAGGTCACAGTCTCTTTTAAAGTCCAGACATAATCTTGGTCAGATCATGTGAAGACCTTGTGGATTGGTGTCTGAAATGGTCTTTTGAGGAAAGAACCACACAGATTGAGTGGACCTGTCCAATCAGAAATGATTATCATCACGCTTTTCCATTATGCACCTAAGCAGCAGTGATGGACATCACAACATATACATATTGGATGGGACAATGACGGCAGCTATTCCGAGTTATACTTGTATAGGAAGTCAGGAATTAAAGATATTCCAGTTTGAAGTTCTAGAGGTTATGTCTTGTCAACAACAGACCCTTATTGAAGAAGAAATACCTACTCACCAATTAAAATATCCTTGATAGAAATGCATTTGCACAGAAAAATAAACTACGGACGACGTATTCAGAATTATAAGCCTAGCCGGGATGTGCGTAGTTCTGTCACATGGGCCAAATGCGACGTATGTAAATAAATGCTCAGAAGAATATTTGAGTATTTAATAATCTAATATATCTTATATCGTTACTTATAATTATGGTCTTCTGAATGTGTCACAATGGCAATCTAAATGTACTCGGCCCAGACTCCGTCTACATGTTTGGCGTCATCACTAGTGCCTATCAGTTCCTGTAACGTGCAGCTGACAGGACACGTAGGCTATGATAATTTATTAATACTTAAATAATAAAGCAATAAATATTTATTTTTAAACTGACTTCAAAAAAGGACGAGGTTCTCAATTCGACTGTTTTTTTTAATGTTTGTTACCTCAGAACTTTCGACTGGGTGAACCGACTTTGATGATTCTTTTTTTGAAAGCTGGTGCTTCCAGCGTGGTCTCATTTCAATTTGGTCCAGTTTTGACACTGGCATCTATGAGAAAACCATAGAGTCTTAAATTTGCATTAAGTATGTGCGCGACAAATGGACGAATACCTAACTCAATATAACGCTAACCGATTTCGATGATTGTTTTCTTTATTGGAAAGGATCTACTTCAAAGTCTTTATGAAGGATACTTAAAAGTGAAAAATAAAAACTTTTTCCAAAAAAAAATCAACCGACTTCCGGAAAAACACTACAAAGTGAAAAATTACTTTAGTTTCGGAAGGCTGTGACAAAAATTAAAATACATAGCCAAAGTCACCGACTTCCGAAACTAAAGTTATTATTCACTTTGTAGTGTTTTTCCGGAAGTCGGTTGTTGCCAAAAGAATGATAACTTTATAAAAAATACATAGTACATACGGTACGTTCTACGAGTCTAAAAAGATATAACCAATTAGTATCTCAGTGCACAATTACATTCAGCACCCTAATTGCGTAACTCACGATTCATCATAATTTGTTTCGTTTTGAAACAGATGGCTAAACCATTGCTTCATATGTTCGAACAATGTGTCTGCTCAACATCGTAAATAACGCAATGAATATTGTTGAACTGTCAAACCGATTATGATTAATCGTGTGTTACGCAATTAGGGTGCAGGTTATTACGAAACCAATTCACTCTGACCCCCGTACTACGAGTAGTTAAAAACTGTATTACGGTGGGACAGTTTTCGTCGTTCTCAGTTAACATTATTTTACTAATATAGGCCGATTATATTATAATAAGGCCATGTTAACTTTAAATAGTGTCGTTATGAGCGATAATAGTTCTTATTACAATCCGATACGGGTTAAAATCTATTGTAATAAATTCGAATAATAAATGAGCAAGCGTATGTCGTCAAAATGCAAATAAAATCATACAAAATTAGATATTAACTATTTAATTATAAATAATCCATCACTGAATGCGGTTTGGCATTTGAAATTTTATGGTATATTTTTAATTATAAATATAATTTTTACTGAAGAGATAAACTGCTTTTAAAGATAATCAAGAGGTGACTTTGATGATTTTTTGATGCATTAAAGTATGTTTAATTATGTGTCAAGTTCCATCACTTTATGCAAAAAAGTTTTCAAGAATATTTTATTATGTTTAAGCACACTCCAAAGTGGAGTCGTCTTGAATCTCTACCTGAACAGGGTTTCGTTGCTTCGGTCACCCTGGGTCCGGAGTCTGTTTAAAGACTTCCTGGTTACCCAAGGATGGGCAGGTGCAAGTTAGGCATATCCAGGTTGGAGATCTTCAGCGGGTGGATGGTAGGGGTAGGTTATACGCAGATAAGATTTTAAAAAAAACCTGTTCGATCGATCCAAACAAACCACGCGTAGATGGGGTAGTCCCCGCTGAGATTGGGTGCCATGGGCGAAATTCGGTCTAGAGGACTTACGGTGAACATAGTACACATTTTTTTCATACAAACTTCGGGAGTGTTTTACTCCACTGTCTGACATGGCACATCCAAACTAAAATATGACATCGTTTTGTCTCATTATTAATATTGTCTGTACGGAAACAGAATACTAAAATAAAAAGCCATTAAAAAGTTAGGAGCCAACAAAGATTCATTTATCTTGCTAATTTTACTTAACTTTGAGCGTGTTTAAGTAATAAAAGAAGTGTAAAATCTCCAAAACCAAGTCGGTACCGACAAAGTTCATTTATCGAAAAGTCCAATAAACTTTATTGATCATTGATTTATGCAGTAGTTTTATGCTTTTTCATAAAACCCTATCTTCCAAAGCACTTTTAATAATTTTACACGATGTTTTTACTATAAATGATCCTGCATCTCACTCAATAACGTTGTGCGTGTAGACTAGCGTCTAACTGCTCATCACTGATACTATCTCTGTCGGACACGAGTCCTGGTGAGACAGTGTGATTTTTAGCCAGGCCTACCAGTGAGTTCGATCCCGCGACTAGGTTCCCCTTAATACTGTAAAAACTCCAAACATATCTTTTACTAACACAATTAATAAAAACAAAATGTCATTCCAGTCAAAATAACTCTTTCATTTATTTAAAGACCAAAGACTTTGAAAGTTTTTTATATTTTTGTGGTATAACGGGTCGGTGATTGTCAATGGCGCGCATCTAATAAGCGCCGAGGCTCAAAATTAGCCATTCGCTACATAACTAAGTTTATTTTAGTTGTTATTCTACTGATTTATCTATACGAATATTATTTGAAGGTAAAAGTTTGTTTGTATGTGTTTGTGTAGGGAGCAGTGGGGCTCCGATTTACGAGTTTATAGGTCGTGGGTTCGTTCCCACTCAGGTGATTTCTTTTTGTTTCTTTTTTGAAGGTGGGAAATCATCAAATAACTTAAGGGCCTAAGTCCCGTTTGGTAGCGTAACACGGTCACTTTATGAACCGTACTGCTCATTACCGGCTTGTCTTGAAGATTTGAAAAATATATGATTTTTCTATAGATTCATATAGATCATTTTGCCGAGGGTACTTTTTTTGTATGGTTAATACTTTTGCTGTAAAAAAATATTTTGCAACATGCAATATTTTGGCTTCTATTCCATACTCCTACTAAACGGCTTCGTTATTTGGAAAAAAAATACACTGAAAAATAGATAGTTAGAGGTACCACAGAATCGCTTGAGCACAATCGTAAATTAATCAACATTTTCCAAGGAATATCCCCATTTTGAGATAAAGGCTCAGAGGTGCCCTGCGCGGGCGCGGGCGGCAGTCGTGCTTTAGAATTCAGACGGGAGATGAGGATACTATGGGCCTTAAACAATTATTCCCGCTCTGGGTGGAGCAGGAAGGCGGGTCAGACTTTTACTGACTAAAACCCACCCGTGTTCCTTCAGTTGCCTGTTACATCACCATAGCTATCAGAGCGTATAAGGACTACATTGTGAGGCAAACTGGCATGTCCTAGGACCAAAAATTCGAAGATAGGCATCTGCCAACCAGCACTCTTCTTCCGTGTGGTGCCGGACGTAAAAGAATAGCACCATCCCATTTCTTCCCGTGGGTGTCGTAGAAGGCGACTAAGGGACTTACCAGAGAATGGGAAGCAGCGTTCTCTATGCATTTTACAACCATACTGCGCTCGCCAACCCGCCTGCCAAGCGTGGCATTATGGTAAAACCCTACTTTTGGGGGAGGCTATGTCCAGCAGTGGACGTCTTTCGGCTGAAATGATGAACCAGCACTGCACCTAGCTTTTGACGTTTCATAAGTGACAATATTGGTTTATGTCAAATAAAATATTATATTGATTTTTGATTATGCACTGGGCCCGAGTGGTGCGTTACGGCACACTCCCTCTTACCGAGAGGAGGCCTGTATCCCAGCAGTGGGATCCTTATAGGCTGAATATACAAATATTTATTAAGTTAAGTAGGTAGGTACTTAATAAGATTTTGAGATTGGTACTGGTAAATATTTTCAACTAAAAAAATCACTTTACCCGAACCAAGTTTAAATAAAGTAGGTATGGTTCAGCATTTGCGCTTGCGCAAACAAGATTTACCAGCACCCTAGTTGCGTAACTCGCGATTAATCATAATCGGTTTCATTTTGACAGTTCAACAATATTCATTGCGTTATTTACGTTGTTGACCAGGCACATTTTCCGAACGTATGAAGCAATGGTTTAGCCATCTGTTTAAAAACGAAACAAATTATGATGAATCGTGAGTTACGCAATTAGGGTGCAGTATACCTACTCGTAAGTCTGGGAATGGGAACTAATGATTTTTTTAATCGTCAAAAACATTAAAAGAAAAAAATCTCTTCGCACAGTCACATTAAATTCGATCATAATAAATTACAAGAATACATTTTTAATATCACGTTAGACCAATAGTTTATTCGTAATAACTTAAAAAAAAAAAACATACAAGAAATGTCAAAGTGACATACAGTTTGACAGATTTATGTGACGCTATCATAATATTTAAGGCTAGTAACACAAGCGCTACAAACGGTCGCGTATAAAAATAAATCGTGTCGCATTTGAGAGACGTAGTAAATTTGTTTTTATGTGAAATTAAGATGTATGTCGTATTTTCTTGAGTTTATCGGCTGAGTGGTGTATTTTTAGTGTTAAACCTAGTTTACACTGCGGCGGCTACTTGCCTTGCAGTTTGTTGAATTTATTTCGTTTATTCATGCAATTTTACACTACAGAAACGGAAATGGAATATTTTAAGAATGAATCCTACTAAACCCACTAAAATTTTATATGTGAATGTTTGTATGTTTGGATGTTTGTTATTTAATCACGCTAAAACAGCTGAACGGATTTGGCTGATATCTGGCACATACCTACTTAGATAGTTTACGTACACTTCGCCAGGAAAAGATTTTATTTATATGGCTATAAATATGTATTGAACTTAGATACTAGCGTAGATAGCTACTTTTTATTTCTGCAAGTACCTAGTTTAATGCACACATGCGCAAACTAAAATCATGAATTCAGCTCATGATTCTAGAACTCCAGCAGGCTTAGCCCGAGCACCAATTTATCGAGGGAAGATTATACATGACTATTAACTAAATGATGTACAATAGGAGAAGATAGCTATGTTTTTCTATTAATTATCACAGTTATGCGTTCTAAACAAATCATGATTTTGTAGATAATCGTATATACATACTTTGTGGCCGACTTGTAGAAAGTTTGTAGTCAGTGTGATTTTGACAATTTGGGAAGAAATATTCTTCTGAAATAGTCTACATAGCTTCCGCCCGCGGCTTCGCCCGCGTGGGGGTCGGTAATTATTCCACGGGAACGTACTACCGGGATAAAAAGTATCCTTTGTGTTAATCTAGGTTATAATCTATCTGTGTGCCAAATTTCATCCAAATCCATTCAGTAGTTTTTGCGTGAAAGAGTAACCAACATCCATACATAAAACCTTTCGCGTTCATAATATTAGTAAGGATTATAGAAGGATATAAAAGGACCTAGATAAAGATCGTTAGAAACGAAAGACAAAATAACAGATTGTAGTAGGATATCTACGGTGCGATGTCAAAAATGGAGAATCGAAATGTCACTTTGTATTGAAAAAAAAAACACTGTCTATTCTTCGTAGAAATAGAAAGCGTCATGCTAAGCCTGCTGAGCAGATATTTTTATCGGTTATCAAAGAAAGAAACAACTGTTTCATAGAAAAGTGCAATACCTACGCTGTAAAAATTTATGGAACACCTAATCTTTTTTTAATAACCGTCTAGTATATATTTAAACGCAGAGGGGTTCAAAATCCTGTAATGAATCCACAGTAACTGGTTGAGTAACGTAATAAATAAAAAGGAAACTAAAATAATCAATCTTTTTACACCTTTTCTCCGCAAATACAGTAATCGTAGGTAACGAAAGTGAATTACTTCAGAAATATTTACCGAGTGACGTGTGCACCCAGCATTATAACTAATTCACGTACGTTTTCAGCATTATATTCAGTTTATTTACGATATACGTCGGTGTACTAATAGCCTTAGATACTGTAATAAATTAGGGGCTTTTACATTTTTAACGATACTACATGTTCATTTTACCGGCGTCTAATTGTAAATGAGCGCTATTTCGTGGCTGTATTCGTTTTGAAGTAAGTATAGTCTTCTAGACCGAATTTCGGCCATGGCGGCCAGTATCAACAGCTTTTTAGTTGACTCGCCCGAATCTGGCGAATACTCACTATTTAATAATATAATGTGTGCGCGTGTGCATGTACAGTGGCGTAACTATAGGGTGGCAAGTCGGCAAAATGCCACGGGCCCCCAGCCGGAAGGGACCCCGGTCAGAGGAGAATCCCAACTCCCAACATTTATTATTAAACTCTTTCAAGTAAAAGTGTATAAATAAGTCTTATAAAATAAAAAAATAAAACTCTTATTGTTGGTTCTGCTTCTTTATATTGGAGGAGGGGGGTCATCCGATGAATTTGCCACGGGCCTCGAACGGTATAGTTACGCCACTGCATGTATGTGCTAAAAGTCACCCAAAGGGCAATGGAGAGGCCTATGCTTGAAGTTTCCCCACGTGATCGAATAGGAATGAAAAGATCCGCAGGAGAACCAAGGCAACCGACTTAGCCCGAAGAATTGCCAAACTTAAGTGGCAGTGGGCAGGGCACATTGCTCGCAGAACAGATGGCTGATGGGCCCGAAAGGTTCTGGAGTGGCGACCGCGTACTGGAAGACATAGAGTAGAAAGGCCTCCTGCAAGGTGAACCGATGACCTTGTGAAGGCCGCAGGAATCCGCTGGATGCGGGAAGCACAGAACCGGTCGAAATGGCGAAGCTTTTATATTGTTCTCACATATAGAAGCAACAAGAATAATGTTTCCAAGTTTTTGTAATACTTAACATGATTAAAAAGAGTGTCCATGGAGTTTCTTGCCCGTTCTTCTCCATAGAGCTCTACGTTTTGGAATGGGCAACTAGTTTCAACTTTCTAACTGGTCGACTTTTTGACAATTCAAAAGTGCCTGTAAATGGTTTAATTAAAATAAATGCTTTGAGTTGAGTTGACTTGGGGTAGGCCTATGTCAAGCATTGGACATCTTTCGGCTGAAATTATGAATATTTTCTACAAGCGACTCGCACGAACTTAATTTATTTGTAAATGAATCGACAATTCCAGAAATTCGTATGAGGCAAAGGACTTTTTCCTTAAATTTTCCTTGTTTCCGAAAAAGTAATAAAATTTGAATTTCGAGTGCTATCCTGGCGCTCCATCGTCGCTGAGGGGCGTCCCACACTACGTTTACTGATACGCGGTCTCCACTCCAAGACTCGTCTGCTCCACCGGCCATCGGTGCTTAGACAAACATGGCCAGCCCACTGCCACTTCAGCTTGCTCTAATACAATGTGTATTGTTTACTGAATCATTTTTGTTACTTTAAATAAGGGAATGTTTTTCACAAAACTAATAAAGACTAAGTAAATTAATTACAATCACAATTCCGCTGTATAGTCAAAACAAATAAAACTGGACGAAATTGGTACCTACCTACTACGCGTGCCCCTTTACGTGCACGACTGCGTGCGTGCGTAGATTCGTAATGTGAACACAATTATCTCCCACAATCAGTATAACTAATTTAATACAGAAACAATGCTTTATGCTTAGAAGTAAAAATTCAGTGTACATAAATGTATTATGAATTTATGATTACCTACTAATGTCGCCCATTGGTCGACAATGTCGAAATTCGACCATAATTCATTTATTAATAAGGTATTACACCCTCTTTTGAAAAGTGTCTTAATTAGATCCTAAAGTGCTTATAACCCACTAAAAAAACAAATTTTTATTTAATCGATTAGTGCCATAAAAATGCATTTAAATTTTACATTTTCATATTTCGCGATAACGCTTGACGCAGTGGAAGCCATATTGCTGTGGGTATGACGTCAGTTTGTTGTGTAAGCAAATGGTCTGATATTTTATATGATAATTGTTTATAATTTTAAAAAAAAAAACGAGTTATTATATTCTACTTATCGTTGGTTTGCTGTTCCTGGATGCAAAATATTATTTAAATAAAAATTACTTTGGTTACGAAAATAATAAAAGTACAAAGTTGTTCAGTTGACATGCCGGTATGACGTAATGACATGGCGGCTACTATTTCATGGTGTTCATAAACAAATTAAAAAAAAAACTGAAATCTTTGAATTGAATTTTAAAATTTATTTTCTTAGTTTATGAACTAAACCTAACATTTTCCGACTGCGTTTTGCCTAAGCTATGTCAATATTATATTTTTTCTCATATAGAGTAAAAGCCTTATTATATTGATTTGAATTGATTTGATTTTTTTGATTTGAAATTTAATAATTCACTACCAAAATTATACAATTTAATTCCCTATTTCACTAAATTTCATGAAAATTAAAATTCGTGCGACATATTCCAACCCGATCCCGTCAAAAACTCTTATGATTTCTTACATCGTGCTGGCCAGTGCGATTATTCTAGAAATGAAATTGCCGCACTGACATGAAATAAGTACCTATGCATTTTCAGTGGACTGGCTGTAGGTATAGAAAATTATTGAATAGAAAGGTTCGAATTTCAAAAACTCTTTCCACGCACGCCACGGATAAAATGCACTTTTGCACACAGATTTTGAATGACAAACAGAATCTTTCCGAGGTTGTGAGGTGAAAAAATATTAGCATTCTCCATAATAAAAAAATTTACTGTGACAAATTTCATATACCTCCTTCTGGAGTTTTTGGCGGGATCACGTTGGAACACGTCGCACGAATTTTCATTTTCATTAAATTTAGTGAAATAGCGAATTAAATTGTATAATTTTGGTAGTGAATTATTCAATTTAGTTATATTGTGCACAAGTGTAGTGAAGGTGAAAATAAGTGACTAACGTGGACTTTTCTTGTTCCCCCCAAAATCTTCTACTAGGTTGTTGTAAAGTTACTACCGCTTTACAATAACTTTGATTTGACTAACTAAAGTCGACCATGACTGTTTCGTAACTTCGTGCCCGATGGCGGGGCATTTACTTGATCGAAAAGAAAAATTACTTGACACTGGCTAAATGCACAAACCGTGCGAAGCCAAAACCAAAAAAAAAAATACCTCCTGCTGCGTAATTTTCGTAAAAAGAGGTACTAAAGTTTTGGCTTCAAGTATTATCCCTACTAACATTCTAAATGCGAAGGTAACTCTCTCTGTCTGTTACGCTTTCACGCCTAAACTACTGAGCCGATCGTCATGAAATTTGGCAGAGATATAAGCTTGGGATATGGAGAAGGACATAGGCTACTTTTATACGCGATAACCGACATCCACGCGGGCGGAGCCGCGGGAAAAAGCTAGTATTATAAATGCGAAAGTAACTCTGTCTGTCTCTTACGTTTTCATGCCTAAACCACTGATCCGATTTTGATGAGATTTAGTACAGAGATACACTATTCCTTGAAAAATGACATAGGCTACTTTTTACGCCAATACCGACATATACGAAGGCGGAGCCGCGGGAAAAAGCTAGTTACATAAAAAGATAATATAATTATTCTAATTGGGCTGTTTGGTGGTGTGTAATTCCGGGACATGTTGCATAGATAACATAAAACTAAACATAAATATGGAAGCGATAGTTTTAAAATGAACCCGTTTAATCTCCTGTGCCATGTCTGTGCATGTTTAATATAAATAAATAACGCGACTTCAGCCATTAGTCACGTTCTGTGGATTACTGGGTTAAGATGACACGGTAAGAGTACGGGGATTCGGATTTAGAGATTAAATATAAATATTATATGATGGTATTATGTATTTTGTATGTATTATGTGTGAGGGGCATGGCTAAGTTATAACAGTCGCAGTATGCAGTATACATTAAAGTATGTTTAATTATGTTTTGAGTTCCATCACTATCGTCGTATCGTCGTATCGTTTTGGTCTGAGCTATGTAACCACTGTCAAGATCATCAGTGGATATGCGCTGATGTGGAAAAATTAGGTATCGACTCCGACGTTTTTACGTATGTCAGTGACATAAATGGTAGTCAGCGATGGCTGGATCACTGTGTCGTTACGGAGTCAGCGTGGCACACTGTAACAAATGTCATCGTGGATCTTGATGCCTATTGGTCAGATCATCTACCCTTAATAATTGAGTGTGATTTAAATGTAATCGTGTCAAAAGTGGCACAGGAAACTAAAGTGCAGAGCAAAGTTTTATGGCGGGAACGCAATAAGGTGGAAATAGATGGGTATCGGGATCTATGTAACAAAGAGTTGAGGAACATTCACTATCCTGAGTTGTTTGAGAAGTGTGGAGATAGTGTGTGTCATAATGTAGAACATAGGCGTGCTCTAGATCATATGTATGGCAATATTGTAAATATTTTGTCAGTGGCTGCTGTGCAGGCCTGGGATGATAAGCAACCTCAAAAAGTAAGACGAGTGGCAGACTGGAACAAGCACGTTCGAGGCGCTTATGGGGAGGCTCGGTCTAGGTATCAAACTTGGCTGTTCTATAATAAGCCTAAATCTGGTAGAATTTGGGAAGAAATGCGACAGAGTCAGAGGATTTTTAGGGGTAGGCTTAAATGGTGCCAGAATCACCAGGATCAGATAAAGATGGACATATTAGCGTCACACCGAGCGTCTAAAAATTTTTCTGAGTTCTGGAAGTCGACCAATAAGCTGAGAGTTGGGCCGGGCCGCCCTGTGAGTGTAGGGGAATGTAATTCGCCGGAGGACATAGCCCACATGTTCAAAGATCGATTTATGGTATCATCTCCACTTGGGCCGGCTCAAGAGGTGATCGATGTTGAGGCTAGTCGTGATTATGAACCGATCCGTTTCTCGGCCAAGCAAATAGCTGAATTAATCATGAGAATGGATAAGGGAAAATCTCCAGGTCATGACGGTCTCAGCATCGAGCACCTCAAGTATGCTGGGGTACATCTACCTAGAGTGCTGGCACTGTTTTTCACGCTTTGCGTAAGTCACTCATACCTTCCACTCGATATGCTGAAAACAATAGTGGTACCGATGGTGAAAAATAAAACTGGAGATGTATCGGACAAGGCGAATTACAGACCAATATCCTTGGCCACTGTAATTGCCAAAGTGTTGGACGGTCTGCTCGACAAGGAACTTGACAAATGGATAACCTTACATGACGCACAGTTTGGTTTTCGGCCTGGACTTTCCACTGAGAGTGCGATCCTCTGTCTAAAGCAGACGGTCCAATACTATAAGGAGAGAAGTACTCCGGTGTATGCCTACTTCCTTGATCTCTCAAGGGCGTTTGACCTTGTGTCATATGATGTCCTTTGGGATAAGCTCAAGGGAGCAGGGGTACCAGCCGAGTTAACGGGTTTGTTCCAGTACTGGTACTCTAACCAGCTAAACCAAGTTCGTTGGGGAGACGTTCTGTCTGAAGCGTACAGGTTGGAGTGTGGGGTGAGGCAGGGGGGGTTAACCTCACCTAAGCTCTTCAACCTGTATGTGAATGAGCTGATCGTTGAACTCAGCAGCAGACCAGTTGGGTGCAAAATAGATGGCGTTAGCGTCAATAATTTAAGCTATGCTGACGATATGGTGCTGCTGGGTCCAACGGCAGGCTCAATCAGGGAGATGTTGAACGTCTGTGAAAGGTATGCGGCAACCCACGGCCTGTTATATAATGAAAAGAAAAGTGAATACCTGATCTTTGTTGCTCCCGGGAAACATTTGAATTACGAGCCCTCAATATCCCTCAATGGACGACCACTTAAGAGGGTCAGCCAATTTAAATACTTGGGTCACTATGTCACCGAGGACCTCCGGGATCAGGTAGACATTGAACGTGAGCGCAGGGCACTAGCAGCCAGATGTAACATGTTGGCTCACAGATTTGCTCGTTGTAGTAACGAGGTCAAAATAACTCTGTTTAAAGCTTATTGTCAAGCGTTCTACACGGGCAGTTTGTGGGTCAACTGTACGCGGAGGGCACTAGATGCCCTGCGTGTGCAGTATAATAATGGTTTCAGGGTGCTGTTGAGGTTACCCCGGTTCTGCAGCGCGTCTGGCATGTTTGCTGTAGCGCGAACCGACGACTTCTATGCCATTCTGAGGAAAAAGACCGCGTCCCTAATTAGCAGAATGAGGGTTAGCACCAACAGCATTTTGAAAGCCCTAGCCGATAAACACGATGCACCAATATTTAGGCATGCTGTCCGGTTGCTCGTACGGCAGGGATGAATAATGTTTTAATTAAATAATATTACTAACCCTTAGTTGATAAGTTATTTTTGTACTAACCATTGGACCTAAGTTGTCAAGTTAAATAAATAAATTATTATTATTATTTTGTCATTTATTTTGTATTCTCGGCTCATTATTAGCCGGAAAAAGCTGATAACACGGGCCTAAGCCAAGTGCTTACCAGTTGGATTAACTGCGGTGGCGTGCAGAAGATTGCACAGAAGATGGTAGAGTATTTGTGTTTTGATGTGGGTTTTCTGAGTCACATTGCAGAAACTTTCTCACGAGTCTGCATGTGTTTAGTATCGCTGCCTTCTGCAGCAGATGGTAAGTATTTGGAGGTAAGTTAAGGGAATTAAGGGATTGGTGAAGTTGTTTCGGTATTACTCCTGTTGTAGACAATACTATTGGTACTATTATGACTTTTTGCAAATGCCAAAGTCGGGCTACTTCATCTTTTAATTCAATGTATTTGCTCAGTTTTTCTGCTATTGTTGTTTGCAAGTTATGTGTATTTGGTACAGCAATATCTATTAGGTATCCAGTTTTGTTTAACTTGTTAATCAGTGTAATATCTGGTCTATTAAAATGAATAGTTCGATCGGTAAGAATGGCGCGATCAAAGTATAGTTTTGTTGAGGGGTTTTCTAATATATATGCAAAAAAGACTTGAAAATATCATATATTTTTTTGCTTTCAAAATTATTTGTGGTTAATGAGATACACTGGTTTAAAAAAGCACCTTTTTGAGCGTTTTCAAGAAATCACCGCCTTAAGCCATTGGTCCCGACTCTAATTTGTGGATCTTTGACAGTCGTTACGGGTCGTCAGAAGCCCGAAAGTCTGACAACCAGTCTTACCAAGGGGTATCGTGTTACCCAGTAACTGGGTTGTGAAGTTCAGATAGGCAGTCGCTCCTTGTAAATTACTGGTTTTCAGCGGCTGCCTTGACGCCGAGGAATCAGCCGCCCACGTCATCCTGGAAGGCGAGGCCGTGGCTTCTCAACGTGAAGAAATCCTCGGAACAGTGAGGTCACTCCGCGAAGCCTGTGAAGCTCCCAGGAAGCTTCTGTGCTTTTGGGCGGAGCTAGGCTGGCTTTGTTAGCTAGAATCTCCACGCACAACGGACCGAATGGGAGTCTACGTGCGGAAAAGGGAGTCCCATCATCATCATCATCATCATCACTGGTTTTCAGCTGCATCCGGTTAGACTGGAAGCCTATTATGTTCATAATGTAGGTGTTGTATGTAGTATGTGTGTTGTGTATTGTTTGTGTACTGCCTCTTCAAAAAATCAAAATCAAAAGTCATTTATTCAAACTAAGCTGGTGTCAGCACTTTTTGAACGTCAAAATTACATAAGACAGTCCCCCCAAAATGCTGCCCTTAACCACTTCCTAGTGCTTTAGCTGGGAAGAAGAAGTGGCGCAACAAACTCCCCAGCAGCACAGCTGTCTGTTAAGTTAGAAGAACTTGACTCTATACAATAGGTACGTAATTAACGTTACGAAACATAAAATTTAAATATTTGCCATATATGTCAGTTAGCCAGTTAGCACACGCCAATAATACCTATACCAAAAACAAACAAAAATTTTTACTGAAGTAGAAATATGTAAATAATCTATAAACAGGAAAGATTTGATTGTTTGCATTGAATAGGCTCCGAAACTACTGAACCGATTTGAAAAATTCTTTCACTGTTGGGAAGCTACACTATCCCCGGGTGACCTAGGCTATATTTTATCCCCGTATTCCCACGGGAACGGGAACTACGTGGCTGAAACCGTGGAGCGCTGCTAGTGAAAAACAAAAACAAAAACAGAGCTTAAAACTTAAATTAAAGCCTCCAGGCATTAAGGGCGTGCCCGCTTCGGTCTTGTGGTCGCAAGTGCTGCTGTTGACCAAGAAAATTGTTACAGAAAGTCATCGACGACAATTCAGAGGCCTTAGTCTGCTATTTTTATAAATTCGTCATTCCAACACGATTCCATTGTCATTCATTTGTCATTTTGCTAAAAGTTCGTAATCTGCTAAATTCATAATGGTCGATCATTGGTCAGTCAATGGTCTCGTAATAGAATTGTGGCATAATGGCATTTTCGTATTGCCATTATTATAAAACTCGTTAGTACAAATGTTTTTCGAAAAACTACTACTAAATTTGAACATTTATTCATGCCAGATTTCATTTATATATATTTTTACATATTATTTATTAGTGTTTTATGCAATCTAAAGTAGTAGGAAGTTCGTAAATTATTAAGTCAGTTATTCATTTGTCATGATGTACGGTACGAGATTACCAATAAATGCCATTTCTTTCAATGGAGTGTCAGTGGCTGACCATTGGAAAGTCATAATGACGCCATTTTATTAGTAGATTACCAAACTTGTCAAAATCAACAATTATGAAATCAATGATGGACCATTCTGACACTAGGTATTGTAATAGCAGGCTTGAGGCCCAGGTTACAAAATTAACTTCAATTGTCTAATAAAAAACCTCTATAAGGTGACTTAAAATTAGAATTTAAGTATTCAAATAATGAAATCGAAGCTGTCAATTTATAAGTGAGTCGACATTGACGTTGAATTTGCAGAAGGGGTTTTTTTGCGCACTCGATTTTCGACTCTCTGTGTTGAACCAAGCATTGAGTATCCAACAGAGTGCAACGCGAGTGAGTCTCAGCGCGTCGCCCAAACTGTGTTCGATTTTCAATTCTCAGCGCTAAGCATGTGCGTTGTTGATCCAGTGCGAGCATCGATCATTAATAAAGAACTTCTATATTAGTGATCGATGAGTGCGAGAAAAACTCCCGCCGGGTTTTTATTTTGTCCGTGGGAACGAGGGTTTCCACTACAAATTGACACCCACAGACACGTTTCTTGTTCCTAATTGACTATTGAATGGATTTCAGTAACTTTTAATATTGGTATTTAGCCAAAGAAAATTGTATGTTATTTCAAGGTAATAAGACTCAATTTTAAATGCACAAAGTAATGCTAGGGTCAACACGTTTTTCTTACCAATAACAGTTAGCTTTAAGGTGGAAGCGCCAAGGTAGCCCGCGAAATTCATTTTTTTTACGTTTTTTGCAATTTTCAGGTCACTGTCAGGTTGCCTGCCAGGGTCGCGGATATGTTCGAAAGAGCAACTGAAGGAACACGAGTGGGTTTTAGTCAGTAAAAGTCTGACACGCCTTCCCGCTCCGCCCAGAGCGGGAGAATAAGTAATTTGATGATTTCCCATCCAAAAAAAAGGGTCGAAATTAATCAATTCCCATACGAGGGAGGTATTTAGGTTGTGAGAGGATATAGTCTAAGTAGGAATTGGTGACTTTCACCCGTAGATATTAAACACTACGCTTTTCATTTTGAATGTATGGAAAGTAAAAAAAAATGGATTTTATTTTCTTGTTTGCTCATCATTTTAGCCGAAAGACGTCCACTGCTGGACATAGGCCTCCCCCAGCTCGCCACTTCATAATAATATCATTGTATACACATTTATAAATCTTTCCTTTGCAATTTCTGGAGAAAGATTTTCGATTAGGTACTGGTACTTACCTCGTCTTGAACTGAATCTGGGGTCAACATTTCAGAATCACTTGAACTCATTTTTAATCAAATAATAGTCTATAAAACCGAGATTTTTAATTTCGATACAGCTTGAGTTAGTATCCCGCCAGATTATATAGTATTTTTAAAATTTTAATTAAGGAACACCACCCGTCACCGCCGCCGCGGGCCGTCCGGCACCGGTTTAAATACGTATTTTTTTTTAATTCACACTAGCTGTCTGTCCGTGGTCTGTACCTACACTCACAACACCGCAGCATTTTTTTATCGTTATTTTTGTGGTTTTGGATTTTATTCGATATCTATTTTTCTCAATTATTTTAAAACTACTAAGGGAACGTACCCATACTACCGATATTACGTGATACGTTCTGAGGGGAGGGGGCGGGTATTCAAAATACCACGCATGGTCACATTGGGGTATTCAAAATACCACGCTTGGTCACAGGGGCGGGGCTGAGTTTTCGTCACGTAGTCAATACCCCAATAAGTATGGGAAATCCCGTGCTTTTTCGAGCTACATTTAATTAAATATGACGTCCCTGTCACAATATGATTTAAAATAAGTGTTTTCTCCCTGTTATTTTTTTTCACTTTTTTTGATAGAATATGTACGCACTCTTGGCGTCACGAACTCACGACACAAGCGCTGTATTAATAAAGACAAATGTGAGCCAAATTATTATGTTTTTAACTTTCTGTCGGCAAAAAATGATTTACAACCACATTTCTGAAATACTACGTGAAAAATAGAGGTCTTGGTATATACTACGGGTGGTTATCGAGGTGAGGGGAAGTGAATAAATAAAAAATGGGTGACGTAGTATGGGTACACTCCCTAACCTTTAGTTCTATTTTTAAAATTCATTCTCGTCCTAGAGAGGGAAGCAATTACTACGAGTCTTTTCCGCCAAAGGGTGGGGAGCAGGGCTTTCCACCCGCTACTCGGATCAAACAAACCTTCCGAGTATGAGAACTTAAACTTTTTTGCATTTGATAGCCCAATTCGTGATTCGTGAAAGGTTATAAGGTATAGGCTTTTTAACATCACGTTACGGCCATAAGAGCCGAGCAAAAAGAAAGAACGCAATAATAGCGCGGGCGGGTGACCCAAACTGTCAAGTTTTCTCAATTGAACATGAACTTTATGCTTTTGTAATAAAGTTGAATCTCTATCAAAGAAATTTGACAGATTGTGGTAGCTTGATGTGCTGGCCTCTGTTGCAGTTTGCGAACGAGTAAACGTTTTATATACTTAAGGAAATTTGAATTTCGCGCATCCCGCTTAAAGCCAATTATGACGATTTTTTTTTGTTTGTCGAACGGTTTATTGGCAAAGGAAATGACGGATACAGTGCGAAATACCACGCACGCAACGCGGTGCCTACGGATAGTGTTTTTTTTTTTTTTTGTTGGGCATCTCGCAGTTGGCCTTGAGAGGCCGTGACTGCTCAACCGGTCTTTCCTGGGGCTGCCATTAAGAGTTAACTTAACGCCTCCAGCCAGGGCTTACAAACTAAAATAAATTACAAACCAAGCGACAGCACGCTGAGGGCACCCCCTGTGGGGTACGGGCCTCGGCTCAGGGCGTCACTGATAGGGGGACAGCTATCATTGGGGACAGGCTGGATCAAAATATTGGCATTATTATTGATCGGGGAATTTAAAGCTACTGGCTCAGCTGCGGCGCGGGCTGGCGCTTCAACGAGCAAGGGTCGGTCGGGGTGTATTTTTTCATTTTTTGAAATAATTTTTAAGTAACTGCCAGGGGTGCGGGTTGTTCGAAAGAGATACCGTGCCCCTGGTACACAGGCAACTGAGGGAACACGGGTGGGTTTTAGTCCGTAAAAGTCTGATACGCTCCGCCCAGTGCGGGAGAAATTATTTGATGATTTCCCACCCTAAAAAAAAACTGGCAGGTGGAGTGGTGGCCGGCCGCCCCCCAATATTTTCTGCCAGGTGTAACTGCACACTCTGCGCCCCCTAAAATCTGGGCCTGAAATCTGCACCAGAGGAAAATAACATAATAAAACTATTGCCTTACGAACTTCGTAAAAATTACATCATTGAATACTAAAGTTTTCACATAAAACTCTTGAAAGCAATCGTGAAAAATGCGAAGCCAATACATTTAGAAGTCTTTAGAAGTGCTTTCAAGACATACGAACTTAAACCCAACTTAGACAGCTTTCCATTTAACTTAGATAAGTTAGTGGCAACTCGCAAGTTAAGTTTTAACTTAAAAATCAATAGTAGAACAACCACAGAGTATGGAATGGCCGCGCCAACACTGTGTAGAGGCGGCAGTAGCTACTAATAAAAGAAATGCGTGGAGTCCCTCCGCGCGGAAGAAGTGAAACCGACTCACTTTCTTTCTCTCCTACTTTCTACTTTTGTGCATCTTTCTTTCTCTCTCCCTCGATAGCGTTAAACGTTTAACGCATCCTTTAGCGTTAAACGTTAAACGCAATCTTGTTGGAAGTCGCATAAGAAGTTTCACTTCGAAAAGTGCGTGGATTCCCTCCGCGCGGAAGAAGTGAAACCGACTCACTCTGTTGCGTCGGTTGCGTTAAACGTTTAACGCAACCTTTAGCGTTAAACGTTTAACGCAACCTTGTTGGAAGTCGCATAAGAAGTTTCACTTCAAAATGCATGTCGCCGAAAGTGCATTGAGCGCATTACTTCTGTCATGATCCAATCGATGTCAGTTTCTACAACGTAAAACAGAAAGGTGTAGTTGAACTGACTGAAGTTGAACGCAAGTCCTGTAAGTAGTTTGTACATGATTGACAACTGAATCGATTTCAGTAACTTAAAATATAGGTATTTAAAAAAAAAAGTATTTGGCCATACCAACCGCCAATCGAGCTAAAGAAAATTCAATCTTATTTCAAAGGAATAAGACTCAATTTTAAATGAATTAACTAATGCTAGGTTTAAACACGATTTTCTTAAAAATACCAGCTAGCTTTAAAAATAAATAATAGATAAAAAAACTAAAAACCCGCTTTAAAAACCATCTAAAAGAGCAGAAAATAATTTCATAAAATCGTGGGGTTCTTTTTGAGGTATTTTTATAATCAATGAATCATTCATCGTCATCATCATTTCAGCCGAAAGACGTCCACTGCTGGACATAGGCCTCCTCCAGGGTCCTCCACTTCGACTGGTCTTGTGCTTCCTACATCCAGCGGATTCCCGCGGCCTTCACAAGGTCATCGGTCTACCTTGTGGGAGGCCTTCCTGCTCTACGTCTTCCGGTACGCGGTCGCCACTTCAGAACCTTTCGGCCCCATCGGCCATCTGTTCTACGAGCAATGTGCCCTGCCCACTGCCACTTAAGTTTGGCAATTCTTCGGGCTATCAATTAATATCAAACACTATTATTCCTTTTTTTATTTTTTTAGTTCTGCTAACTACAAACGCTTGACGTTTCAGATTTTTTTAATTTTTTTTTAACGTTATGGAACAAATTTATAAAATTATTGAATTGTCATCGGTCCTCGATAAGTCTAAAAAGTTTAAATGAAATCTAACGAGTGGTAACGGCCGAGACTTAGGAGTTGTAGGTCGCAGGTTCGACCCCAGACAGGCGCATTACTTTGTGTAAATTATGTCATCACCACTGCTCTCAAAATGTTGAAGAAAAACATCGTGAGGAAACCGGCATGTCCTAGAACCAAAATTCGAAGACATGTGACATCTACCAACTCCCTCACACCGAGAGGAGGCCTGTGTCCCAGCAGTGGGAACATTATAGGCTAATGAGGGTGTTCTGAAATGACGTTCACTAGGTGGCAGCACTGAGACGTCAGGTCCGGGCACCTGTCAAAAGTGTCACTACACGGACTGAAAGGTGAACGAAAGAATGAAACTAATGACATCAAATGTTTTAAGTTCATTGTCGAACTGGAAGACCTCTTGTCAAAGTGGCGCCAACTGGTGGCTTGAATATTCATGAACACCCTCATTACATACGCCCACTGACATGATTGGTTTGTACAGAAAGAGTTAACAATGCCGCCTTTAGCAGCGGCCGCCGCGGCGACTCCGTACTCTATGATTACAACCTACTTTTCTTAACCGCCGTCGCTCCCTCAGTGTTGCAGCCTTCCGTCGGTCCACAGCCGCTGTTTTTCTTTTACAGGCCTTGCAAGCCCAGGCCAGGCACCTTCTGCTAGGCCCCAGTACATGCTGAACATGACTTTCATCCTTATCCTCCAAAATCTCCCCACTTTTATGCTCATTTTTTACTTGGCAACACTGTTCGTTTAGGATTTCTGTTTCTTCTTTTTGAAAATCGAACCCTTTGTAATTATTGTTGTTATAGCTGTCGTAGATAGTGTTGTAACTCATTGTTTTTGATTTTGTGAGGATTAAAAGGAAAAACTCTATTGATTTTTTATCTTTTTTATTGATTTCTTTGACACGTGGTTATGCAGGTTATGGCTGACTACCCGCGAAAATTAAACATTTGTATTATTAGCTATACCTAGGAGCTTTTTAATAGGAACTATGGTTTTGTATTTTTTCTTCAGTCTATTATTACTTTAGTATTATTTCCCGAAATTATTATTGAGCATATTTTTGGTAACTATGGTAATTATATGAGCAAACAAATTTTCTAAAATAAAATTGAACTAAACCAACGAGGGTCGTGTTTTTATCATTTTAAAATCCAGCTGCGTCCTTGTTTTATTTCACTGCTTAAAATATTTAAATTGTAAAACAACTATTCAAAGTCTAATTTCACTATTTAATCATAATAATCCTTCATGAATACCACACACAGACCACCTCACTACACAACACAAAAGAAAAAGAAACTCGAAATTCGAAACTCGCGCCAAAATGTGACAGTTCACCGAATCGTAAGTTTTTTTTTCGGGTGACGCGCCCGGCGGCGCAGGCGACACTGAATTCAGCGGAGGGTTGATCACAGTTAGAGATTTACAAAATATTCTCGCTATTAATAAACTGTCTAGCTACAGAGCTACTAACGTCGGTGAGAGATGCCAATTTATTAGTGTTTGGATTGAAATTGATGCCGGCAATATATTCCCTTTAAATTTGTTGCGTCGAAAGCTCCGCGACGTTTTTATATGCGCATCTCGTTTTCGTGTTTCGAATCGATTTTTAATGTGGCTTTTTCGAGTGTCGTTTTTGTTTTTTTTATTTTATTTTATTTAGATGCTATAGCTACTAATATAATAAAGCTAAAGAGTCTGTTTGTTTGTTTGAACGCGCTAATCTCTGGAACTCCTAGTCCGATTTGAAAAAACCTTGTTGCATTTGATAGCCCATTTGCCTATGCTATTTAACATCACTGTATTTAATATTTCTGTAAGTAGGTTTGCACAAACACTTTTACACTTCAATCATATTTAAAAACAATTAGAGGTGACCGTTTCCTGTCTGTCTAGTCTCAGAAGAAAGGCCGAAACAAACTAAGACGTCACAGTGTCTTTTAAAGTCCAGACAAAATCTTGGTCAGATCATGTGAAGACGATGTAGGTACCAACAGACGCCAGCACATCTAACTATCCCAAACGGTAAAATTTTCCCAATTGAACATTAACCTTATTCTGTTGGCATAAAGTTGAAAACCGATCAAAGAAGGTAGCTTGCTATGCTGGCCACTGTACATTGATGTCTGAAATGGTCTTTTGAGGAAGAAACACACAGATTGAGTGGAACTGTCCAGTCAGTGCACGGATTTGTCAGTAATCGTGCAGCCCGACTCAGGGCCTACTCCCTAAGCACGAAGTCCGTTGTTTCGGTCGAAGTAACGGGCGTTTCCAACTCCGTATCACTTACGGACCGAATATTAGTTTGGAGCCCGAACTAAGAATGAATGACAACACGATTTGACAGCTGTCCCTACTGCCGATATGTTTTTGCCCGTCCAAAAAAGTTAGTTAATTGGCGGTAGGATTCACTAAGAAGTTTCGAACTACTTTCGGACGGGCCCGTATCTTAGTTGACGGAGTTAGAGAGTAGGCCCCCAGGAACGATTCGATGAACATAATTATGTTCTAACACGCGGTCTCCGTCGCGAGCCGAAGCTAGTTTTCTTTATATTGTCGCGTTATTTTGTAAAGGATCATTATGAGTATAAAAGCTTGATGATAAATCTTTTTAGACCAATGAGGTTGATAGGTATATGGGTTGCGGCAGTTTGTCTGTTCACAAATGTGTTTTTACGACGAAATAAGTTATCTAATATTGCAGCCGTATTTAATTTTATTTATAAAGTAGTTTGAATTTATTTGATGTTTCTGTAAATATAAGCTTGTTTGCTATTTCCGGTTTGACTTCAAAGATGACAAGACAGAGTTTGATAAATTCCGCAATGATCCTGAGAGCACACAGGGTACTCTCTCTAGGGCTGGAATAAATTTCAAAAATAGAACTAAAGGTTAGGTAGTCGACTACAAAAAAGTTACATAATAAATAAAAAAAACCATCATAATAAAATAAAAATGCTGCGGTCTTGTGAGTGTATTAACAGCCAGTGTGAATTAAAAAAAATACCTAACCTAAAAAGGTACCTAAGTCGGACTGCCCGCGCGGGTACGCGAACGCGATGTGTTCCATATTTAAAATTTAAAAAGACCATACATTTGGCGGGATACTAACTCTGTAAGCTGTACCGAAATGAAAAATCTCGGTTTTTAACCGACTTCAAAAAGGAGGAGGTTATCAATTCGTCGGAACCTTTTATTTTTTTTTGTTTTTTTTTTAATTTTTTTTTATGTATGTTCCCCGATTACTCGAAGATGGCTGGACCGATTTGGATTTTGTTTTTTTTGTTTGAAAGGGTATACTTCCCAGGTGGTCCCATGATCATCAAGTCAGGATCTGATGATGGGATCCTGGAGAAATAGAGAGAACTCTTCAAATTTTATAGGCACACAAAGCGATTTAGGTATTTTTTGGAAGAATACTTTCTCGTAGTGGTCTCATTTCAATTTGGTGAAGATTTGATGAAGAACTTTGGAGATAGGCAACGGAACTCCTCAATAAATGATAGCAAATGGACTGGGATTGCTGAAATCTCATCTCTGTCTATTGCTTACACCAGTTCATAACATAACATCACGCCAGTATGCTGTGAAGGGGTAAGCACATGTGCACCACTAAAAAGTGAAAAATAAAAACTTTTTCCAAAAAAAAAACAACCGACTTCCAAAAAAACACTACAAAGTGAAAAATAACTTTAATTTCGGAAGGCGGTGACAAAAAATTCAAATACAGCTCCAAAGACACCGACTTCCGAAATTAAAGTTATTTTTCACTTTGTAGTGTTTTTTTGGAAGTCGGTTGTTTTTTTTTTGGAAAAAGTTTTATAGACTAATACTTAATTGATTAAAAATGAGTTCAAGCGATTCTGAAATCTTGATCCCAGATTCGGTTAAGGACGAGGCAAGTACAATAAATCTTTTGCCAAAAATTTTAAAGAAAAGATACCTACTTAAATACATAAGTACTTACATACTTACAACAATTTTATGAAGTGGCGAGCAAACAACAAAATAAAAATTAATGTATCATTTACTTTCGTTAGATTCAAAATGAAAAGTAGAGAGTTTTACACGGGTGAAAGTCACCAATTCCTACTAGGACATAGCCGCTTTCACTGCGCTCGGACGTCTAAAGACCTCGTATGGGCATTGATTATTTTCGACCCTTGTATAACAATCTATTACCTATTCTTTGAACTTTTAACGAAACTCATTACAAAACATGGTTTCTCCTTAGGTATGGTTTAAACCATTCAGCCTGTTTTTGAAATAAGAACCTTTAACAGAGATCGAAGTTCAGTTCTTTTTACAAAACTGACAACTGAGTCCAGTGCTAAGTTGTCGTTTTTATATTAAGGTGAACCTAATCTACATTTTTTGCATACAAACTTCGGGAGTGTTTTACTCCACTGTCTGACATGGCACATCCAAAGTAAAATATGATATCGTGTTGTCTCATTATTAATATTGTCTGTACGGAAACAGAATACTAAAATAAACACTCATTAAAAAGTTAGGAGCCAACAAAGATTAGTTTTTCTTGCTAATTTTACTTAACTTTGGGCGTGTTTAAGTAATAAAAGAAGTGTAAAATCTCCAAAACCAAGTCGGTACCGACAAAGTTCAATTATCGAAAAGTTCAATAAACTTTATTGGTCATTGATTTATGCATTGGCTTTTTCATAAAACCCGATCTTCCAAAGGTCTTTTCTTAATTTTATCGAGATTTTTTTTACTATAAATGATCCTGCATCTCACTCAATAACATTGTGCGTGTAGACTAGCGTCTAACTGCTCATCACTGATACTATCTCTGTCGGACACGAAGCCTGGTGAGACAGCGTGATTTTTAGCCAGGCCCACCAGTGAGTTCAAGCCCGCGACTAGGTTCCCCTTAAATACAAGTAAGGAAACGTTGGACACTGTAAAACGTTCAGTTTATTGTCACAGTAATCAATTCTATTTTAATGTAAATGTTGACGTTCAAAAGTGCCTTTTAAGTGCCTTAGATTTGAAATAAATGCTTTGATTTTGACGTTCAAGGAAAACCTTGTGACTAAACCGGCATGTCCTAGAATAAAAAAATCTTAGACACGTGACATCTACCAACCTGCCCTGCGCCTGCGTGAAGGATAATACGGCCTGTGTCCTAGCAGCGGTAACATTATAATTACCACGGCCACTCTTTTAAATCAAAAATATTTTTCACAACATTCCGTCATTATAATATGGTAAGACCGGTGGAGTTTTCATTTTGGCAGTTCAACAAGATTCATTACGTTATTTACTTTGTTGAGTAGACAACTTTCTTTAGACAACTTCTATAAACAAGTGTTTTTGATCTCATTCTTATTATTTTGTTTCGTTTTATTTTTCTTGTGTTTTTATTCTATGTACCTAGGTACATAGAATAAATTTGCATGCCTAAAGGTAAAATGTGGTGTTACTAATAATGTGATATACAACTATTACATGCATGTAAAACATCTGCATACCTATTGTTTACCCATATTTGCAAATAAATGATTGTGAATTTGAATTTGAATTTGACAAAGGTTTCGAACATATGAAGCAATAGATAAGCAATATCTTTCAAAATTATTCAGATTCTGTGTGACAGTGTGTTACACAATAATTAGGGTGATGATATCACTTTTTAACTTCAGTTTGCTAACCGTTGCGTACGCAAACCGAAGTTCAAATTACGATTGTCTGTAGTGAATGCCTCGTAATATTCGAAAACGTCACAGCTAAGCATGGGGTCCTTGATTTAACACAGATTAGCCAAAGCGTTATCGAGTTTACCTTTATGAATTTCTCAGCAGGCACTTAGGATGAATTTCACAGATGAAACTAAACGCGACCAGCACGTCTAAACCGCGTTTAAGAAATGTCAGTGTCATCATTGTTGTGTCATATTGACACTGACAGTTTGCAATAAAGCTATGCTAATCGCGTTTGGTTTCTGCGTTAAAATTGGCACTTAGTAGCCCGTTGTCTAGATTTGTGTCCAACCGAAGCGACGTCAACCGATGGAAATAGGCTTGGCCCTTGAATGGGACTTAAACATAAATATAACTTGCAAAATGTGGATGAACCTCTATCTAACCATTTCGATAAAAACAAACGAGATGTTACGTGTAAATAAAATTAAATATTTTCCATTTACAACAGCGCCTCTAGCGGCATTTCCCAAAACTACTTCATAACTAGGGGCGCCAAAAACTGTAACAGTCGCGGTACTAAAGTTCGCGCATGCGTGGTAGTCGCTAGAGGGAGCCTGCTTCACAAGGGAAGGCAAGGAGATGTGTTGTGATTAAATATTTTAGTTATTTATTTATTTATGCTTGTTTTCGTGAATGGTGAACGATGTAATTGTAAAATATGTAGGCGATAATGGCGATGGACAATGCTTGCTGAAGGAAGGCTTACATAAATGTCGAGTGTAATGAGTTATTAAGAAATAGTTTGGAGAATGTAAATTCATTGATTGGTACTAATTGTTTACGTCAATGTAAGTGAAAGAAATGCTGCCATTAACAGACAAATGACATATCAACAAAAATCAAAACGAAAGCTGAAAAAAGAAAATGACTGAAAAAGAAAAAGACCGGGAAATGCATCAATAACTTAAAACGACGAAACACCACAAGAGTACTTAAAATCAACGTTTTTCGTAAAACTGATACCTACACTTTGAAAGTTTCCTGCATTTTCCCTGCTTATCTGCAAACATAACTTGAGAAAATCCTCAGCACAGATATTTATTCACACACAAAAATCCACCCCAACTCTTAACATAGTCATAAAAATATTTTTACAACATAATAACGACTCCATGCATTTCTTATTCCGTGAGAACAACATCCCTTACGATTGGGGTGTGATCTGCTCGCTAGGACACTAAAAACGTTAAAATTAACAAAATAACACAATCTTGTAAATAAATAACACTTAAAATCATATAAAAAACGTTTTAACAAATATATTTACTTAGTGCAATAAAGAAAAACTGTGGATTTTGTGTGAAAACTACAGATAAACGTGTGTGTAAAATGTCGACTGTGACTAGTAAAGATTTTCTATTCTAACATTATTTTTAAACGTTCTATTTTTAAATTCGGTTGTTCTCTACGCCATTATTTTTATTGTGTCGTGTTTTCTATAGTCCCAGTGTTAATTTTGTGATTTATGATTCGAAGTGACATGACAAGGTTCGTTTTTATAGAACAGAGAATTATGTCAGGAATCTAGAATAAGACATACCTACTCGTCGTTTCAAGTATTAAAAATGGTATCGTAAGTATCAAAACTGTTTATAGCTAATTATTAATATAATTCGGTATTACATAAAAGAGATTTATTAAATAAAAAATATAAGTCATATATTTGCATCACGATTTAATTTAGTTAATGATAAATTTTAAAAATGGAACTATTGTGTAAGAAGAACTTTTTAAAATTCGAATATAAGCGATATGGGTTGGAAAATATCCATAGATAATTATTAATCAGTAGTTTTAGATACCTTTTCGTACAATATCGATTTAGAAACTCGATATTCATATAGTTCAACGTTAAAATCGAAATCGCCTGTGACCTATTTCGCAAGATGACAACTTAGGCATGACCTAGGTCAGGTGACCTGTCTAGGTGCTGTAATGTTGCAATAAAAATGTGTAGGTGACTCATTTTAAAATATCGAGACTGACATTTTTAGGCGCTTACTTCCCTCGCTTTTAAAAACTTTTGATCTGTAAAAAGATTGTTTGTCTATGATTAATGAATTTTGAAATCGGTTTTCTCTTACTTTTGATTAAATGGCCGTTTATTTTAATAACACAAAAAGTTGTAAATTGGTATATAGGTACCTACGTACCAACTTTCTTAATATGCTTTATTATATTTTAGTTTGTGTAATTCTATGCTCCATAATTATACTTAATTAAACTTAGGTACTTATTACGGAGATAAATTAATTATAAATCAGCAATTTCAAAACCTTAACCTATTAATCACTAATCACTATCACTAAATATTATAAAACAAAGTCCCCCGCCGTGTCTGTGTGTCTGTTTGTTCGCGATAAAGTCAAAAAGTACTGAACAGTATTTCATACGGTTTTCACCAATAGACAGAGAGATTCATGAGGAATGTTTGGGTGTATAATTTGATTTGGTTTTGTTTTAATTGGTTAACGCGAGCGAAGCCGCTGGGAACAGCTAGTGTTAAATGTGGTTGTGGAATATTTCCAATTATTTTCGATCCTTATAAATAAAAGAAAACAAAAAACTCAACAAGTAAAAACACTAACCTTTCCAAAATAAATAATAGTTTAAAAACCTAAAAAAAAAACGCTTTAAAAACCAAACTAAAAAAGGAGAAAATAATTTAATTCAATTAAAAAGCGTGGGGTGCTTGACATTAATTGATTATAGAAATACCTCAAAAAGCACCCCACGCTTTTTAATTGAATTAAATTATTTTCTCCTTTTTTAGTTTGAATTTTAAAGCGTTTTTTTTTAGTTTTTTAAACTATTATTTATTTTATATTTTTTAGTTCTGCTAACTACAAAAACGTGTTTTTTTTTCTCATTTTTTTTTTTAAATGATTGAATTGTCATCGGTCCTCGACAAGTTTACAAAGTTTCAATGAAATCTGACCGTTTAAAGTGGGTCAAAATCGCGCTCAAAGGAGTCGGTTACATACAAACAAACATACAAGTGAAGCTAATATAAAGCGTGTAAAAACATTAAATAAGTAGATGCTTTTTTATTTTATCGTGTTTACAAAACGATTCCTATCCATTGCGTCTGTAAAGTTTAGATGCAAAAAAAAACTATTAAGTATTATAACTGATATTTCATGTGACCATAATAACTGAAGCCAACCCAACAAAAAAAAACTCATCAAAATTTGTTTTTTGTTTTATATCATGTTAAAATAAGTATCGATAGACGATGGGTCATAATGTTGGGCCACAAAAGGGATGAATCAAATCAAATCAAATCAAATCATTTATTTTTGCAAACATGGGTAATTGGTACATCGATTTTTTCTTAAAAAAGTAGTCCTCCATATTCTACCGTCTCATGGGCATGCAAATACTATTTATTGAAAGGCAATTGCATGCAGCTGAGATGAGAATGTTAAAAGGGAATATGTGTGGTGTTACACGAATAAATAGATTAAGAAATAAGTAGGTACAAGAGGAAATCAGAAAGTGGCACCGATAACTGAAAAGTTGAGTGGAAATCGGTTGTCATGGTATGGGCATGTGATACGGAGGAATGAGGAAAATGTCGTGAGGAAAGTTTTGAGTATGAATGTCGATGGCTATAAGAGTAGGGGGAGACCAAAGAAACGTTGGATGGACTGTGTGAAAGATGATATGGTTAGAAAGGGTGTGACTACGGAGATGACGACTAATAGAGAAGTGTGGAAGAAAAAGATATGTTGCGCCGACGCCAAGCAAATTGGGATAAGGGCGTCGCATCTGTCAAATTTAGCTAGCCAATTTTAAATAACCCTGAATACCTACATAAGTTGACAATTTGACATACCTAAGTTAGAAATAGAGAGCCTAAACGAATGATCGCTATTTCACTTTGTCTAGCTCAGTCACCTTTTGACTAAGTTGACCTTAATGATAAAGGGTCATAGGTCATCTTCATTAAGTTCAACTAGCGACGCACAAAGCCTGGTCCAAATTCGTCAAAAGAGCCGAAAATCTAAACGATTTTGGTGAAAGATGTTTTAAGGAGTGGACACTTTCGTGTCCACTTTTAATAAGCGGAGGAATGAGGAAAATGTTATTTTCGTCATTCCTCCGCATACGAAAAGTATGCGCAAGAATGAGGAAAATCTCGTGAGGAAACTGTTGAATATGAATGTTGATGCCTTTAAGATTAGGGTAAGACCTAAAAAACGATGGATGGTATGTGTGAGAGATGAGGGCGTTTTGAGGAACTGTCTTATGTATTTTGAAGTTCGAAAAGTACTGATTCTCAGCCTAATTTGAATAAATGACTTTTGATTTTCATTTTGATGGTGACCACCGAGATGACAACAATTTTTTTTTAAAGGACTTTCTTTCCATTTTAATAAGCTAAAAATTTAGGTAAAATAACTACTTCTTCTCTATAAATGCTACGTCTCTACAAAATGAAGTTTTTTGTATCTGACTATGTGGCAGCTTAGATTTCCATAGAACTTCATAGTTTGTTGCGGGTTTCAGAAAAAATTGAGCATTTATTCCAGGATGTATAAATGTTTAACACAGTAATATATGTATAACCTAGAAATCTCAATGATTTGGAAATGTCACCATACACCATGATTGTGTGAATCAGGGGCCAGTCGCTAGCTCCATCTCCAGTCTCGGTCACTCTAACTAACCTTTTCTTAACTACGTTGGGGTCAGCCCTCGGTCTAACTGGATGAAGCTGAATACAACTATTGGATACATGGAGCGACTATCTATCTGACCTCCACAACCCAGTTACCAGTTAGTTGTACTGACTAAAACCCACCCATGTTCCACTGAACACCATGAAATAGCTGCCATTTTTTAACGTTATAGCGCTAAATAAACTAATCAACTGAAGAACTTTGTAGTTTTATTATTTTCGTAAACAAAGCAATTTTCATTCAAATAATATCTTACATTCAGGAACAGCAAACCAACGATAAGTAGCATACTAACTATTTTTTTCAATTACAAACAATTATCATACAAAATATCAGCGCATTTGTTGACTTAGCGAACTGACGTCATACCCACAGCCCAATATGGCGTCCACTGCGTTCAGCGTTTTCGTCGAATTACGCGCGAAACATGAAAATATAAAATTGAAATACATTTTATTGCACTAATAAGTTAAATAAAAAAAATGTGTTTTTTTTAGTGGTTTAATAACATTTTACAATGTAATTAAGACACTTTTCTAAAATGGGTGTGAGTGATACTCTAATAAGAACACATTCAACAAAATTTATATCACTTATGTAAACCATAACCACGATACGTGCCCCTTCCTGAATAGCGATAGGTAATCGATACACCGCTGATACCCCGTTCGGCCGATCCCCTATTTCAGTCTATGATATATGTAGCTGTACGAACAGCTGATTCAATGTAGCTTAATGTGGAGTAGGTGGCATGGGCGCCGGTAAGTTTATTTTCAGGTGGGTGCAACTTCAGCTCCACGAAGCGAGCTCTATAATTTTTTCACTTCATCTCAGATATGCGTAAAGCTATCGTTTGTCTATTCATACATTGAGTAACATTGACGACTTATGCAAAAAATAATAGATTAAAAACTAAAAAACACGCTTTAAAAACTTTGTAAACTTCTCGAGGACCGATGACTATTCAATAATTTAAAAAAAAAAACACGTTTTTGTAGTTAACAGAACTAAAAAATAGAAAATAAATAATAGTTTAAAAAACTAAAAAACACGCTCTATAAACCAAACTAAAAAAGGAGAAAATAATTTAATTCAATTAAAAAGCGTGGGGTGCTTGACATTAAGTGATGATTATAAAAATACCTCAAAAAGCACTCCACGCTTTTTAATTGAATTAAATTATTTTCTCCTTTTTTAGTTTGGTTTTTAAAGCGTGTTTTTTAGTTTTTTAAACTATTTTTTATTTTCTATTTTTTAATTCTGTTAACTACAAAAACGTGATTTTTTTTCATTTTTTTACATTTTTCTCAATTTTTAAAAAAAATAATGATTAGTCATCGGTCTTCGAGAAGTTTACAAAGTTTCAATGAAATCTGACCGTTTAAAGTGGGTCAAAATAGCGTCCAAAGGAGTCGGTTACAAACAAACAAACATACAAACAAAAACATACAAGTGAAGCTAATATAAAGCGTGTAAAAAGATTAACAATTAAGGCCTTGGTAACTTTAAGTATTGTCGTTATGAGCGATATTAGTTCTTATTGCAATCCGATACGGGTGAAAATCTGTTGTAATAAATTCGAATAATAAATGAGCAAGCATTGTCGAAAAATGCAAATAAAATCGTATAAAATTAGATATTAACCCTTAAATTCGCATTGTTGCATTTCTGCAACATACTGAAAATTCAAATAATTTGATAGATATATTTACGCGTATCCGAACGTAATCTACCATAGATTATAGATAATTTAATGATATTTTTGACAGGTGACGTGAGGTTTCAATGTCAAATTTTTAAATTTTACAATTTGATTTTGAAAGATCGCGGGCGCGCGAAATCTCAAAAGGTGGTTTTCGTAGTGTTATTCAGTTTTTTTTGGTACTTTGTAGGGTAAGTGTTGTTTGTTTTTTCTTTTGTAGACACTTTATAATACCAAAAAAACGAGAAATAAGTAGTTTCGTAGAAATTCAGAGGATTGATTTTTGATTTTTTTCGTCAAAATTTGTTTGTTGCATAACTGCAACATTGCGCATTTACTTTCATAATAATTTAATTTTTGACTGATTTATGTACCGCACTTCATCTAAATTCCAGCTGTTTTTTTGTCTAGGATGCCGAGGGCGCTGAATTACAAAGATATTGAGGAATATCTTCAGAACCTGGACCAGTCTGAGGATGACTTGGAATCCTCAGGAGACGAAGATAATGATGAAGAAGTGTACTACGAGAGTAATCGTCAGTTATTGGCAGATTTAGAAGATGAAGAAAATGCTGAAAATTTTAATATCCCTATGGATAATAATGCCGATGATCCACCACTTATTTTTGAAAATGATAATGACCCTAGTTTCGAAAATGTGAGT
Organism: Antitype chi; assembly: GCA_947359405.1. Taxonomy (NCBI): domain Eukaryota; kingdom Metazoa; phylum Arthropoda; class Insecta; order Lepidoptera; family Noctuidae; genus Antitype; species Antitype chi. The sequence goes on from OX375836.1 coordinate 4,161,310, forward strand.
GAGGCACCACAGCCCTCCGTTCAACGGAATGAGACAACTCGTCAACGATTTGGCCGCATCACTTGGAGACGCACAAATCTCAACACTGTTCAAAACATTCAAAATTTTCCTGAAAATATAAATTATCCCGACAGCATATCAGAATTAGAGACGCCGTACCAATTTTTTTCATTCTTTTTCACTCAAGAACTCAGAGATAAGATCAAGTCAGAAAGTAATTCGTATTCTAGCCAGAAAAATCTTTCCAATCCGTTTGTTATCACGAGCTATGATCTCAATAAGTTCCTAGGGATTCTAATTTATTCTTCTATTGTGAAGTACCCAAACTTCCGGTTGTATTGGTCAGATCAATATGGATATGAACCTGTAAAATCAACCATGACACAAAAGAATTTTCAAAAAATTAGTTCTATTTTACATTTCAATGATAATACCACTCACTTACCACAGGACCATCCTAATCATGACAGGTTGCACAAAATTCGACCGATAATTGACGAACTAACGAGTAAATATGCAGCTGTACCTTTGGAACAACGTTTATCTTTAGATGAACAAATGTGTGCAACTAAAATGGGCCACTACATGAAACAATACCTTCCTAACAAACCGCATAAATGGGGGTTCAAACTTTTCTTGTTATGTAGCATATACGGATTTGCACACAAATTTGGGGTCTACGCTGGCGCTGACAAACATCCTCGCATACATGCCGAACCAGATTTGGGTCCAACTGGTAACACAGTTGTGCGACTAACGAGGATTGTTCCAAGACGTGCAAACCATATTATTTACTTTGACAATTACTACACATCTGTGCCTTTGGTCACATATCTTGCAAAAGAAGGAATATATTGCTTGGGAACTGTCCAGTCAAATCGTATCCCAAATAATAAACTGCCGGATAAGAAAACATTGATGAAAAAAACAGTACCAAGAGGACACCATGAGGAGCAGGTTGCCAATGTCGATGGTGTCGATATCAGTGCAGTAGTATGGAAGGATAATAAGCCAGTCACTTTGCTGTCAACCTATACCGGAGCCTTGCCTGTAACCACTATTTCGAGGTATGATAAAGCGACGAAACAGCGGGTACCAATAAACTGTCCGAATGTAATAAAAGATTACAATACCCATATGGGAGGAGTGGATCTGCTTGACAGTTTTATTGGAAGGTACCATATTACTCGCAAAAGCAGAAAGTGGACAAATCGTTTGTTTTTTCATCTTTTGGACGTGACCATAATAAATTCCTGGCTATTGTATAAAAAAACTTTGAAACAGACCAGATCTAACACAAAGCCTTTGAATCTGTGCAAATACAGACTTGAGTTGGCAAATGCCTTATGTAATCTTGGTCTACAGAGCAATGGTACTAAAAGGGGCCGCCCAAGCTCTTCATCTTTAGAAGCCGATTTGCAGCTGAAAAAGAAGCGTGGACCAGCACAAACTATGCCTCCTAAAGATGTCCGCCAAGATAAAATGGACCACTGGCAGAAATGGGGTGATCGGACCAGGTGTAAATACCCGAATTGTAAGGGCTACACATTCACATATTGTGAGAAATGTAAAATAAGCTTATGCTACAATAGGGACAATAATTGTTTTTCAAAATTTCACAAAGAATAAGTGAATAAATTTAGTTTTTTTATTCTATTTGAGTTTTATGTTCACATCCATAACCCTATACATAGCTTAGTTCGATAAGTGCGCACTGTTGCAGATATGCAACATACAGTTTTTTCATTTTCAGTGGCTGTAAGTCAATACTATTTTTTTTTTACTATTTTTCCTGTGCTTTATAGACCCAAATATAACTAAAAAAAAATATTTGAAATCAATAACAAAATTCGCGCATTTAAGGGTTAACTATTTAATAATAAATCATCCATCACTGGATGCAGTTTGGCATTTGGAATTTTATGGTGTATTTTTAATTATAATCATAATTGTTAATGAAAGGATTAACTGGTTTTAAAGATAATTAAGAGGTGACTTTGATGATTTTTTTGATGCATTAAAGTATGTTGTTTTGAGTTCCATCACTGTACGCAAAAAAGACTTGAAAATCTCATATATTTTTTTGCTTTCAAAATTATTTACGGTTTCGATTTCTTGAAAACGGTCGAAAAGGTGGTTTTTTAAAGCAGTGTATCTCTTAATTTTGAAAGCAAAAAATATAAGATATTTTCAAGTATTTTTTGCATACAGTGATGGAACTCAAAACATAATTAAACATACTTTAATGCATCAAAAAAAACATCAAAGTCACCTCTTAATTATCTTTAAAGTAGTCTATCCCTTCAATAACAATTTATAATTATAATAACAAATATACCATAAAGCTTCAAATGCCAAACTGCATCCAGTGTTGGATTAGTTATTATTAAATAGTAACCATCTAATTTTATACGATTTTATTTGCATTTTTACACGCTTTATATTAGCTTCACTTGTATGTTTGTTTGTTTGTATGTAACCGACTCCTTTGAGCGCGATTTTGACCCACTTTAAACGGTCAGATTTCATTGAAACTTTGTAAACTTGTCGAGGACCGATGACAACACATTAATTTAAAAAAAAATTGAGACAAAGAAAACACGTTTTTGTAGTTAGCAGAACTAAAAAATATAAAATAAATAATAGTTTAAAAAACTAAAAAACACGCTTTAAAAACCAAACTAAAAAAGGGGAAAATAATTTAATTCAATTAAAAAGCGTGGGGTGCTTGAAATTAATTGATTATAAAAATACCTCAAAAAGCACCCCACGCTTTTTAATTGAATTAAATTATTTTCTCCATTTTTAGTTTGGTTTTTAAAGCGTGTTTTTTAGTTTTTTAATTACGACACGCTTGCTCATTTATTATTCGAATTTATTACAACCCGTATCGGATTGTAATTAGAACTATTATCGTGCATAACGACACTATTTAAAGTTACCATGACCTTAAAGGATAATCTGATCCCACTCCAATGATATGACGGAAAATTATTGTTTCAATAAACGAATATAGTTCCCTAAGATATAGCAAACGGGAATTACAAACCACTCAGCTTGACGTCTCAATTTCTAATTTAATATCAGAAAGAAAGAGCCCCGTTTTTAACCGACTTCAAAAAGGAGGAGGTTATCAATTCGTCGGAACTTTTTTTTTTTTTTTTTTTTTTTTTTATGTATGTTCCCCGATTACTCGAAGATGGCTGGACCGATTTGGATTTTGTTTTTTTTGTTTGAAAGGGTATACTTCCCAGGTGGTCCCATGATCATCAAGTCAGGATCTGATGATGGGAACCTGGAGAAATAGAGAGAACTCTTCAAATTTTATAGGCACACGAAGCGATTTAGCTATTTTTCGGAAGAGTACTTTCTCGGAGTGGTCTCATTTCAATTTGGTGAAGATCTGATGAAGAACTTTGGAGATATGCAACGGAACTCCTCAATAAATGATAGCAAATGGACTGGGATTGCTGAAATCTCATGTCTGTCTATTGCTTACACCAGTTCATAACATAACATCACGCCGGTATGCTGTGAAGGGGTAAGCACATGTGAACCACTAAAAAGTGAAAAATAAAAACTTTTTCCAAAAAAAACCAACCGACTTCCAAAAAAACACTACAAAGTGAAAAATAACTTCAATTTCGGAAGGCGGTGACAAAAAATTCAAATACAGCTCCAAAGACACCGACTTCCGAAATTGAAGTTATTTTTCACTTTGTAGTGTTTTTTTGGAAGTCGGTTGTTTTTTTTTGGAAAAAGTTTTTTTACTGACCTACATTGAATGTTCCAATAACGTTTATTTTGAGTATCATCCCTCCATTTGCCATTTCTTTGCATTTGCACTTAGGGCTAAGTGAAATCCCTCGGGAAATCATTCGTAATGCAAATTATTGCTTTTTATGAATTTGATATTTTATTTGTATACAACTATAGTTTTAGTATATACGAAACCCGAAACACGTGTCTAGTATGTTATGTAAAGAATCTATGTACAAACTATCAAAACAGTATCATGAAAAATCACAAAGTTGTAAGCGTGTTATGTTATCTAGTTGTCTACACAAACGTGGTGACCACCACGGGCCCCCACTGCCCGCGCGTCCAGCGTCGTATTGTGCTCATTGATAATAATTAGGCAGTAGGTACCTAACCGTACGGCGATTGTATTGTAATTAACTGGTGATAACATTTTCCATCACACTTGCAAATTTTTTTGGGAAAAAATATAACAAGGTGTGAAAATTATTGGAATCGATTCTGTTACTTATTCTGCGATCGGCGGCGGCGATCTCTCGCGTCCGGCCCTGGTGCAGGCCATGGTACAGAGCGAGAATGAATGGTTAGCCGTCACCTCCTTCTGCGAAGCAGTAATGCTCGCGAAGAGGGAGGCGGCGCACGTGAGGGAGAGGCAGTATATGCGCCCTCACGGCCGTAGTCGCCGCGGGAGACGCCCTGGGCGTCGGGAATCCCAGGCTGATTCCCGGCCACCGTAGGCGCGGGCTTGCGGACGGCGAGTAATGGCTAGCTCGCTGTCCGGTAAGGACCAAGCCCGGGTCGACGGCGCGTTGTGTTCCACGCGCGCCTCAAAGAGATGTCAGCACCAAATGGGGGGGTCCGCAACGGCCGATGCCTGCCAGGGGTGCGGGTTGTTCGAAAGAGATACCGCGGCCCCTGGCACACAGGCAACTGAGGGAACACGGGTGGGTTTTAGTCAGTAAAAGTCTGACACGCCCTCCCGCTCCACCCAGAGTGGGAGAAGTTATTTGATGATTTCCCACCCAAAAAAAAAACCGCGTCAAGAGTAGCTTAACCTTATTTATCGACCTGTGCAGCTGTAATTACTCAGCCACAAGCCCCAACAATTATCCAATCCGTAACTACTAATATTATAAATGCGAAAGGAACTCTGCCTGTCTGTTACACTTTCACGCCTAAACCACTGAACCGATCGTCATGAAATTTGGTAGAGATATAGCCTGGGATATGGAGAAGGACATAGGCTACTTTTTTACGCGATAACCCACATCCACGCGGGTGGAGCCGCGGGCAAAAGAAGCTAGTCTATCTATAAAACCATAAAAAAAGCACTTAACCACAGAGTAAAAAAATATCAAACCGTTTTTTTTTTCAAAGCATTTTGGATAAGCGCTCGTCAGTAACAGGCCTTACCAACAAAATCTTTTTTTGAACGCAAAAGCAAAGAATGAGCGTAATTATTAGATTGCGCTGATAATATTCAAGGCAAAGTCTTAGGCATCTTGCTTTGTGAATAACTTGAACTTTTCTCCGGTATTTCACTCGGAATGTCTTATTGTTTGGTAATTTTTAGGGTTCCGTAGCCAAAAGGAAGAGAAAGAGAGAGCATTGGCACCACTGTTGTCTCTCTCTGCCGAGTAATTGGTATCTAACGAGTTGTAGGTCGTGGTTTCGAAACCATCAGGCAGGCGCTTTACTTTTGTTGTAGAGGTCAGATCAGGTACAATACCGTGAGTTCAAAATCTAGTGTGCTATAAAAGCCCGCCGAACCGTGAATCTTTTTACACGCTTTATATTAGCTTCACTTGTATGTTTGTTGGTTTGTTTGTTTGTTTATTTGTATGTAACCAACTCCTTTGAGCGCGATTTTGACCCACTTTAAACGGTCAGATTTCATTGAAACTTTGTAAACTTGTCGAGGACCGATGACAATTCAATAATTAAAAAAAAAAATTGAGAAAAAAAAAACACGTTTTTGTAGTTAGCAGAACTAAAAAATAGAAAATAAATAATAGTTTAAAAAACTAAAAAACACGCTTTAAAAACCAAACTAAAAAAGGAGAAAATAATTTAATTCAATTAAAAAGCGTGGGGTGCACTTTGAGGTATTTTTATAATCAATTAATGTCAAGCACCCCACGCTTTTTAATTGAATTAAATTATTTTCTCCTTTTTTAGTTTGGTTTTTAAAGCGTGTTTTTTAGTTTTTTAAACTATTGTTTATTTTTTTCATGAATATTTAGTAAAATTTGCTCTCATTCGTGGATTTTAAACAGTCGTTACGGGTCGTCAGAAGCCCGAAAGTCTGACAACCAGTCTTACCAAGCGGTACCACGCCACGGCACAGCGCCGCCCGAGCCCCGCGTCGCGTCCCGCTGCTAGTGTCTGCAGCCCTAGCGAAACCCCAACAAAAGGATTTCGCTAGCGACACCGCGAGTACCTCTGATGCTCCAAATTTAAAGCCTATGCCAGGAAAGGCACCGATTAGGGCTGATAATGAAGAGGGTTTCGTGACTTTGCAAAGGGACCCAGAGCAGGAGAAGTTACTTGATGATTTCCCACCCTCAAAAAAAAAAAAAAAATCCACTTCCTAGTGCTTTAGCTGGGAAGAAAGGCTTGGGGAAAGGCTTTGCAGACGATATTACTAAAATACGCATGAGACCAGTGGTGGCGCAGTGGTTTCATCCTCAACCTACTAGTTGTAGGTCTTGGCTCAGACCCCAGGCAGGCACTTTACTTTGTCTATTAAATTTCATCACCACTGCTCTCAAAATGGTGAAGGAAAACATCGTGAGGAAACCGGCATGTCTTAGAACTAAAAATTCGAAGACATGTGACATCTACCAACCTGGACTGGGCCCGCGTGGTGGATTACAGCCCACTCCCTCTCGAAAAGAGGTGGCCTCTGTCCCAGCAGTAGGAAACTTATAGGCCGATTATGATGACCCTTATTAGGGCTCCGCTGTCCGTCCTTCAACTTCCCGTCATTCAACCGTAATAAGTAGACACTTGGAATTTTCACAGAGTGTGTATTAAAAGAATAGAATAGAAAACATTTATTCGACACAGACACAACACAACAGCAACAAATATATATAAAAAAAGAAAGAGAACAATAAACATAACAATAAAATTGCAGTAAAATTGTGCTGAGCGTGCCCATACCGAAAGGGTTACCATCTCAGCATTTGCTGGGCGTTAGACACCCAGCGCTGGTTTTCAGTTGGCACCCCGCAGTGACACACGGACGCAGGCAAATAAAATAGATACATACTTGAATATTAGTAATAAAAATGTTTATGAATACGTAAATAAATAATGTAAAAGATTTTTTTTTTGTACTATGACCGCTATAAAAACAAAGTATGAAAAGCTAGAGATAAATATATACCTAACTGTAGTGCTAAATATTGTACAGTTGTACGGAACCCTTCGTGTGGGAGTCCACCTCGCTCTTGGCTGCCTTTTCTCTTCGCAGGGTAACTTTTGCCTTTGACGTTGAGAAGGCGAAATGAGGTTTTTATTTTGCTGTTTTGGTCTTAGACGGGCACGCTAAACGGTAACTGCCGCAGGACTCGATCTTCAAGGCTTTCATTCATTTCAATCTTTGACATACAGTTGTGCCATGTTGCTGTCGCGGACCCGCATACCCTGGCGCTTCCAACATAAAGTAAAAACCCGTTATCGTGAAATTACAAACAGATACTTCGATTGTATTCATTTAGTATACAGATTAAAAAGTTTTATTTTTCACATTTTAATTATGGTACCTACACCACACTAATTCGTATACCACTACTTGCTATGTAAACCACAGTGACAGGAAGCAGCAGAATGTCATTGAGGTACACAAAGTGGATTAAAAACGTACTATTTATTGAGGCTAACGCAAAAACTACCGAAGTAAAGTTTATAAAATTTATATGGGATCACTACTGAAGCATACCCTATCTACGAGTACAACTGACGAAGATATCGTGGAACAAAAAACAGACAAGAAAAAAACAACATACAGATGAATTGAGAACTTCCTCCATTTTGAAGTCCTAAAAATGTAGATGTAAAATAATATCTATCGTGACCGATTTGCTTATCTGCAAAATGCCTGCAAACCACATTTCAATGTTGTCAACGTGTTTAGAAAATATCATCGCTTGCCGCTTTCATCGTCCGATAAAGTCACACATGTCCTCAAAGTGTCATCTCTGTGAAATGGGTCATAATATCGCACACAATGGTATACCTGTCTATCTGTTAAGTCAGTTAATACTGGCGTTTTGTATGGAAAGTATTTTATTATTTTCTGTCTTAGCTAGGAGTATGGGTTGGGTTTAGAAATGTAGGAAATATGACTACATTAACATTTAAAAAGGGAGCTAAAATTAATTTTAATTATGAAAACGATTGACGATTGTCATAATGATGATTCACTAACTGATTGACATACGGTTACTCTAGTTGATATATTGTTGTGATCCTGGTTTTACTCAGGTACTTTTTTTATTTCTGTTTGACAATATTACTTAGTCTTTTTTATTGCTGTGACCACGCTGTCACTTTTTATTAATATGTATTTTTTTTAAATATTGTAATGATCTGATTTTTCACTAAATTTTGTAGCACAACATATTGACTTTTTATGACACTATTTTAATTTAATATTGAAAATGCTACCAAGGAACCGGCTATATATTTGTGAACAAAAAGTATTCCGTAAAATGTTCTTTCAGTGTGGTGAAAATAAGGCAAATAAATATTTTGGCAAATGAAAAAAGTTCAAAAGAGGCTTCGGCCAATAGCAAAAAGTTATTTTGTAAATCGGCGAAATATAGTTCGGTAAAATAATACCTATGATACCTCGATGATCTAAAAATATGTCAAATAATGCATAATAATATAGCAGAAAAGACGTCGGTCAATAGTTTTCGGTAAAATTAAATTCGAATAAAAAATTCGGAAAAGTGATCGGTTCCCGCTAGAGACGTACCTTTGTTTATTTTTAATAAAAAACAACCGGCTTCGAAAAAGAATACCTACTACATAGAGAAAAATAATTTTAATTTCGGAAGTCGGAAACCGTTTTTTATTTGTATAATCGTACTTTTGTTTTTTGCCACCGACTTCCGAAATGAAAATTATATTTCACTTTGTAGTTTTGTTTTTTGTAGTGAGTGGTTTGTTTTTTAATTAAATAAACTATTTATTTTTAACTTTTTCGATTTGGTAATGTGTGTGTGTATTTTGTACTTTTTTTTTAACACCACTAGCTACTTAGGTAGCTATCTGAGCGATTTGTTAAATATTGAACGATTCGTTTATAGAAACACGTCCACTTTAAATCAAGTAGAGACAGTGAATGAGTATCGCGTATTGCCAAGGACGCTTTTGAAGTTTCCTACTCAGGTAAACAGGCTAAAAGATGGTAAATTGAAGAGGTCAGGTACTCACGGGATGCTGGGAGCCAGGAGATCACCACACTGTATCACTAGCAGTCGTATTTCGCGATATTTTGGTGTTTTTTCAACGCACGCGTTGTCGCCGGCCGGCAATCTTCGTTTCGTTTTTCGAACTCCTATTTTCTCTCCACGCCGGCAGATGGCGGGAGCGATGCGTTGTCCTTCTCGCACTCACAGTGATAGGCGAGTGCGAGTGGCGGTGAATTTAAACAGGGAGGAAAAGGAAAGGATTGGGAATAGCATCCCGAAGCCTGTTCATATCCCCCCACTTGAAATCAACCAGGGATTTCACAAGATAAGATAGATGAAGTTCGAGACTTAAGGCCTATGCGGATTCATTTGTCATCAAGCTGATAAGATTAAAATAAGTTTAAATGTAATATACAATTTTGATATATAATAGATACTTGAAAATGTTTAAGTGTTATAAGTGCGTTAAATTATAAGTATGGAAATATATGTAGATAGATTAATTAGTTTGTTCAATTGGAAGAGGACAAATTTTGACAACAGGTCTTACAAGTAAGCCTTTAGTTGTTTTGACTGTCACAACCCGAGTAATGTCATCCTTACCCGGATGCAGCTGTACAACGCGACCCAACCTCCATTCGTTAGCAGGTAAGTTGGGTTCATAAATGGTTACAAGATCGTTCAGTTTTGGCTGACGGTTGCCGTGTTTTAACCATTTCATTCGCTGTTGTAAGGTATGCAAATAGTCCCTTTGCCAAGTGCGCCAAAAGCTCTGTGATAGGCGCTGTAATAGCTGCCAACGAGTACGTAATGTCTCGTTTTCGGCATACATCGGTTCAGGCAGCGATACTAAAGGTCGACCGATGAGGAAGTGACCAGCTGTAAGAGCGTCAACCTCGCCGGGATCGGAAGATAGTTCTACTAAGGGTCTAGAGTTTAACATGGCTTCCACCTTCGTTAAGATAGTATAAAATTCTTCAAAGGTAAGAATCTGGGATCCGATAATACGTTTGAGATGGTATTTTGTCGATTTTATACCGCTCTCGAAAATGCCTCCGAAGTGAGGACCGGAAGGAGGATTGAGCTTCCACGTGATTTCACGAGAAGCGAGGTGACTGGAAATACTATCGCTTTCGCGGTTGAGCATTTCGCTAACTTCCGACAAGTAACGCCTGGCACCCACGAAGTTAGTACCACCATCTGTGACTATGGAGTGACAAAGTCCTCTCCGCGATACAAAACGATCCAAGGCCGCTATGAATGCTTCAGATGTGAGCTCAGTAACCAGCTCGAGATGAACAGCCTTGGTCGCGTGGCAGACTATGAGGCAAAGATACGCTTTGTAAGTTTTAGCGTTACGACGTCTACTTTCTTTTATCATAAAAGGACCTCCGAAGTCGATCCCGATTGTTTTAAAACAATGACCCGGTTGTAATCGAGAAGATGGAAGGTCACCTTGTAAAGGTTGAAGTGGAATAGGTTTGATTTTAAAACAGGTCACGCATTTAGATAACCGCGATCTGATAAGATTTCTAATGCCGAGTATCCAAAATCGACGCATAATTAAAGATTGGAGTAGGCGAGGCCCACAATGAAGATAAGTTGTATGATAGTGGTCAATAAGAAGAGTACTCAATTGAGAAATCTTAGGTAAGAGGTATGGATGTTTGACGCGACCTGGTAATGACGCGTGCTTGAGACGTCCCCCCACTCGCAAGATTCCGCGAGTGTCAAGAAAAGGAGAGAGTTTAGATAAATGTTTGGGTAAAGGTTTCTTGGATGCTATTAAAGATATGACATCATTAAAACTTTGATGTTGAACATGTTTTGTTAAATGATCTAAAGATTGGATTAATTCAGTGGCTGTCAGATAAGATAATAAGTTACGGTCAGAACGTTTAGTTTTCGCGTTGTTGATGAAACGGTAGATCCATGCAACTACTCTTTCCACTCGGGAAAGAGAGGAGTGGCGTTCCAGGATGGAATCAAGCAAGTCAGCGTCACGTGTCATACCCGTATGACCCGCGCGTGATGCGGGCTTAAGTTCTGGCACGTTATCGGACACTTCAACTGCTGAAACAGGCCAGTTGAATGGTTCGTTGGACAGCCACTGAGGACCAGACCACCAGATTTGAGAAGAAGATAAAGATAAGCATGATAAGCCACGACTACAGATGTCGGCTGGGTTGTCATGAGTGGACACATGTCGCCACTCAGTTGGCACAGGACTGTCGTTAATTAGGACCACTCTGTGGGCAACGAATGTCTTAAGCTTGTGTGGCTCAGTATTCAACCATGACAATACAGTCGAGCTGTCTGTGAACAAGATAGATTGATTCAATATGATTTTTGAACTAAGCAAGGAATGAATGCGATTTATTACTTTGGACAGTAATACAGCACTGCAAAGCTCTAAGCGGTTGACAGTCAACACTTTTAGAGGTGCTACTTTGGACTTGGCAATTAACAGATAAACTTGTACATCGTGAGAGGTAACGACACGAAGATAAACACAACATCCATATGCTTTAGTAGATCCATCACAAAATCCGATGAGTTGAGATTCCTTAGACTGAGAAGGTATAATCCTACGAGGGATTTCTATTAATTTTAAATTATGAAGATCCGCTATAAAACCTTGCCATTCTAGAGCTATGTCTCTGGGCACAGGTTCGTCCCATGAAAGATTAAGACGCCACAAATCTTGAAGGAGCAATTTGGCTTTTAAAATAAAAGGTGTGAGCCACCCAAGAGGATCGTAAATACGCGCGATGCTAGATAAGATGGAACGCTTGGTACATTTATTGTCCTCGATTGGGGACTGTGAGTAACTGAAATTGTCACTCACAGGATCATATTGGACTCCTAAGATTTTTAACGTTGATTTATCACTTTCTTCAGAGAAAAGTTTAGGTGATTGACAATGATCTACAGGCAAAGTTTTAAGAAAGGATTGTGAATTGCTACTCCATTTTCGGAGCTCAAGTTGAGCACAACCTAATAAATTGATAAGTTGATCTTTTAGTTCTATGGCTTCGCGTACAGATGGCGCGCCGGTCGTAATATCATCGACATATGTCTCGTGAAGAAGAGCTTCAGCTGCACGGGGATACGCGGCGCCATGATCGGCTGCTAATTGATGGAGGGTGCGGATGGCCAGATAAGGTGAACTTCTAACTCCGTAGGTGACAGTCGCAAGTTCGTACTCTTTAACTGGATCACTAGGAGATTCTCGCCATAGTATGTGTTGAAAGTTCCGATCCTCCGGTCTAAGCAAGATTCCTCTATACATCTTTGAGATGTCACAAGTTAAAACTACTGTGTGTAATCTGAAACCGGTTATGATGTCTACAATATCCACTTGAAGCTTAGGGCCAGTGAATACAATATCATTTAAAGATAGACCGTTAGTAGTTCTAGAACTAGCATCGAAAACTACTCTCAATTTAGTGGTCGTGCTCTCTGGGCGAACGACGCAACTATGAGGGATAAGATAACGATTGAGAGTAGGTACCTCAGGGTTAGGTACGGGATACATATGATTTAGATTCTCGTACTCGCGCATAAAATTAACATAATCGGATTTAAGTTCAGTCTGACGATTAAGTTTCTTTTCAAGATGAGTTAAACGCGACAAGGTACTATTGTAAGATTCACCCAAAGAACGATCGCCATCCTTTAAGAGGATAGGTACGACGTATCGTCCGTTAGGTTCGCGATAGGTTAAATCAGTGTACATGCGTTCACAGGTATTATTCTCGGGTACGGTGATAACAGCGCGCGGTGGTTCCTCCACTTCCCAAAATTTTTGAATTTGCTCATCTAATTTAAATGTGGTGGCCACTAAAGAGCACGCGGTGTTTAAAGGTGCAGAATTGGAGTTTACTGCCCCTGACAGAATCCACCCGAAAACGCTATGCAGAGCGGTAGGTAAACCGGACCCCAGATTGATTCGTTGACCGTCATAGATTTCGTGGAATAGCTCCGCCCCAATTAATAAATCGATTTTGGCGGGAACATCATAGTCGCGATCGGCTAACACTAGATGTTTGCAACGTTCTCGAACGACTGATGGTACTTTAACGCTAGGTATTAGAGCAGTAATGTTATCTAATACGACTGGCTTGATATTAAAGTGTGGAGCATCACCATGTACAGGTCGTATAGTACATTCCGTCACCCCCTTTACTTGTGTGACTGAGTTTTGTCCTAGTCCGGCTATGCTAAGATTACAGCGGCGGAGTTTTAACCCGAGTGTTCGCGCGCACGCAGCGGTGATAAAACAATCCTGCGCCCCACTGTCCACGAGTGCACGCACGGTACATTGAGTGCCGGCGGCGGTGTTGAACACGCGCGCCTGACATGTCCCTAGTAAAACCATATCGCGGTTGGGAACGGCGGCGTGAGAATGAGCTGTAACGTTCGCTCCAGTAGTTGCGCCGGCACTGGATGGCGCTGGGTCAATATGCAATAAGGTATGATGACGTAATCCACACACCGTACAAGACATTTTAGATATGCATTTTTCTATGACGTGATTTGTACGTAAACAATTTGTACACATATTGTTTTTACCTTGTACTAACGCGAGTCTAGCACGAGAATCTAAGGATTGAAAGGTAGGGCACCGATAAATCAAGTGCGCATCACTGCAATGAGCACAAGTCACATTTGCAGGTGAGATAGATTTTGCGAGATAAGATGAGCGTTTGGATCCGCTGCTATTTTGCCTACTAGTAGCGGGCGAAGGTTTTTTCCCTTCAAGGTTACGAGAGTTAGGATTGTTATTGAGATTAGATTTAGAAGATAAATGACTAGTTTCTAAGATTTTAACATAATCTTGAAGAAACTTTAACAATTCACAAAAAGTAGGTAATTGTGAAATGTTTCTCTGAGATTCGAAACGATTACGCGAGTCCGAGTCCAACGCGCGCGAAGTTAAACAAAATAAGATAAAATCACCCAAATTTTCAATTTTTAAAGCTTGGAGTGCATGGTATGCCTCATAAATTACGTTTGTTAAAGTTTGTAGATCTTGGAAGTTACCCGATTTTAAAACTGGCTGGTTAAAGAATTTGTCTAGATATGTTAAAGCTATAATACGCTTGTTTTGATAACGCTCGATCAAACTATTAAAAACTACTTCGTAATTATCGGCGGTCATCGGAACTCCTTTGATAATGGACAAAGCCGGGCCTTGTAAACAAGACGCTAAATAATGAAATTTTTCTATTTGCGAAATCGAATTATTATCGTGAATTAAAGTTTTGTAAATATCATAAAATGTTTGCCAGTTTTCTATGTTACTATCGAATTTAGGTAACTCAAGTTTCGGTAGCCGCGCGTTACGTCCCGTTTGCATGGAGTCGCTCTTATCAGCGATCTGCAAGTCAGCCGCTGCACTGATTACGGCATAGTACAAATCATCAAACGAACTCAAAGACTTTTGACACACTTGTGCATCAGGTTTCATGGCTAACTCCACAGTTTGTATTTTACTACATAACGCAACAAATTCTTCGCGAATTGAATGTATTCGAGTATATCTCGCCTTGAACGACGATACCTTTGAACGATCTTGAATCATAGTTTTTGATAAGTCGTAAAGGATTTGGATATCACGATAAACATATTCGCGTTGAGATTGAAGAAGTCTAAGTTTACCCTCCTCCATTATGTTTCGTATGTAAAATAATGATTATGAAAATACGAACCTAAGTTGAGATTTATTAGGTTAGGTTAAATTGTAATAATGTTTGTTAGTGTATAAATATCGTGAATAGTTATAGATAATAAGATTACCAGCAATTAGTCACGTTAATTACGTGAATTATTGTGATATAACCCGACTAAAATTAAGACGACCTCTGAATCCGCATAGTCGCATACTGCGAGTATGACAACACAATTTTGTAGGATAATACTTTTAAAATGCGAAAATCTAGCAATTCTCAGAGTTTTTTATTGAAATTGAACCTGAGAATGCCTGAAAAAACTGTAATCTACAGGTATTCGCGCTCGAAATGGACCACAAATATGAATGAGTATCGCGTATTGCCAAGGACGCTTTTGAAGTTTCCTACTCAGGTAAACAGGCTAAAAGATGGTAAATTGAAGAGGTCAGGTACTCACGGGATGCTGGGAGCCAGGAGATCACCACACTGTATCACTAGCAGTCGTATTTCGCGATATTTTGGTGTTTTTTCAACGCACGCGTTGTCGCCGGCCGGCAATCTTCGTTTCGTTTTTCGAACTCCTATTTTCTCTCCACGCCGGCAGATGGCGGGAGCGATGCGTTGTCCTTCTCGCACTCACAGTGATAGGCGAGTGCGAGTGGCGGTGAATTTAAACAGGGAGGAAAAGGAAAGGATTGGGAATAGCATCCCGAAGCCTGTTCAGACAGTAACCAGTACTTTTTAACGATTTATGGAAATATCATGCATAAAGTATCAAGATCAGCATTCATGGCATGCTCCATTGTAATGTCTACCATTTATCAGGGAAATGAGGGCTATTTGTGATACGGCCATAAGTTTGATTCCTGGCTGATATACAGGGTGGAAACTTTCAGCGGGGCAGTAAGGGGAAGTACCTTATCCGTTGCAGCTACGCAAAAATGGTCTTAAGAGACTATCCATAATTTTTTATGGTATTTTGATACCCATTCACAGATTTTGAAAAAAAATTACAGTTAGCAAGAAAATAGCCATTTTACACAAAAACATTTTTTGATGCCAATCGACCTGCACTCTAATTGCGTAACACGCGATTAATCGTAATCGGTTTAATTTTGACGGTTCAACAATATTCATTGCGTTATTTACGTTGTTAAGCAGACACATTTTTCGAACATATGAAGCGATGGTTTAGCCATCTGTTTCAAAACGAAACAGATTATGAGTAATAGTGAGTTACGCAATTAGGGTGCTGTTTCTAATACAGATCAAAAACTTTTATGGGACCAACCATCGTTGGAGTACTCAAAAAGTCACCTGCAACGGATAAGGTACTTCCCCTTACTGCCCCGCTGAAAGTTTCCACCCTGTATAGGTATAACTTGCTGTTAGTTTTCGTTACTCTGTTAGAGATATTCCGAATTCATATTTTGGTCACAGCCTACATTTTTGGCAGATGTTCAATGCGGAGATTGTGTAAAAAATATTAAGTAGGTAAGTACTGCCGTCGTACGAGAGAAGGGCACATCTATCATTTTGGTCAAACTGAGATAGTTGGGATTAAAGTTTTTACCATATTCTGCTTCGTAGTGTGGCAACCTATTGCTTAAAAGAAAAAAAAAACTGATGATATATGCGTGAAGGTTAGCACTATTATATTTTTTACTGTTTAGTTTTTATACATAATTAATTATTAAATAAATTCAAATTATTCCTTTCAACTTAAAAAAAAAATATTTAAAAAATACCACTTACTACAAAGAAAAGGCATAGTTAACCAAATGTGACCCTTCTTTTTAATATTTCAAGCAAATTGGTCATTCACTCTAAAAGAAAGGGCACATTTGTCTAATTGCGCCTTTTTAATGTAAATTGACTTAATGTTTTCTATTAAAAAAAAAAAAAAACAAATAATCATGTGAAGAAAGTTTAATAAAAAAAACATATATATTGTCATGCCATTTCTGGTTAGCTTATCCAAATAACTGAAACAAAACTTATCAAATCTTTTAGGACACCGACATTTAAAAAAAAAAACGTTTTAAATATTCAATAGTTATTTATAAATTATTAGGGATAAGCATCTACCTACAATTTTGGTTAACAAATAGAACTTACGAATTAGAAACAAAAAGTGCTAATACTTAAACTCAATTACACATTTTAGTTAGTTAGATACTTATGGAAAGTAAAAATTAAATATTTTTACTCTTTTTACTAATAGGTTGGACCCCTTACTTAAAAATCTATAAAAAAGTAGTTACTCTAAATCACAATATAAAAAATTCTTAATTCTTAATAGAGTTAGTAATAGGAGCATACATTTTGGTTTTGAACCTTTATTAAGCTTCTCTATTAGAGCTTATTCTAATTATTTATTGTTCATTTACAGGAAATAGCTTACACCCGTAATTATTAAAGGCACGCGTAGTTTAATATTTAAAAAAATACTATTATTAATATTATAAAAATTAAATGTAACTATAACAAACATAACATGGCACTTGGTTGAATTATCACAATGCAATATATTGGTAAAAACTATAAAAAAGTTTAAAGAAAATAAAATAATCAGTTTTGCTTAAAATATTAATTTTAAAAATAGTATTTAATTTCAGTCTTCATAAATTTCTGTGAGATCAGCTGAACTGTCGTTAACGGTTAGGGTTTCCCAAAAACCTCTTCTGTTGTCGCCTGGCATGAGTGGCCCAAGCTTGGAAAGTATAGCTGATTTCCTCTCAGATGTTATACCTCGTGGAGAAAGCTTCTGCTCCGGCAATGGAATGCCAATTTTAAGATTTTTAACTCTCAAGAAATCCAATTATATTTGCTCTTCAGTGTCATGGCTGTTCTTGTAGAACATCGAATTGCTCCCTCGCCGAAAAGTGATTTCAGTCATGTTTCTTAAATAAGCTCGCGGCACAGAATGTTTTAATTTATACGACGAAAAGCACTCTTCAAAATCGTGAAAATCCTGGTCTGTCATTTTTTTCACCACAGTATTTGAACCAGTATCAGCGACAGCTTTGCAAAAATCTTCAAAGTCATACATTCGCTTCTTCTTCTTAAGTGATTGCTCCACTCTATGGTGAAATTCATCGGCAGCCATAAAAGTGACCAACTTCCAGATAACGCAGCACAACACTTTCAATATTTACACCCTTGGAATTGACTAAATATATTAAGTAGGAAAAAAGGCACCAATTTTTGTTTTGGGCCGCGCAGTTATCCTGCCTCAAAATCACATTTTAGCAGTCCCGGTTTTCAAGGAAAAATGCTTGAAAGCAGCTCACTATGTCTTGCTTTTTCCTCCCTGCAATAGCTTTGTGCCATAAGACTCCAAGTGTTTTGCCAACTTCATGTAACCTTTTGTCACCTACAGGAACAAAACTCTGATTGAAAACGATAAGCCTTGGACAAAACATTACCGTTTTAAATTCTTCCATGCGAGGTAACATAATTACCTTTCCTAAATGAACTGCAAATATTATGGTGTCAGTACTTTTTTGCTTCGTTTGACTTTCAACATCCTCTTCATATTTTTTTCTCGCTGAAATGTACCTAGTGTGATGATCTTCATATTCTTTGCATTCTTCGCAATTCCTGTGCCTGTTTTCCTGCTTACTGCACTTCGACGTCGCAGGCACAACTGGCGCGTTTCAATCAAACCCTGCCCTCCTTTCCTCACCCCTAATCGTAAATAATTTAAAGAAAAGGCACAACTGGTTATTTGTGCCTTTTATACGTAAATTATTTGAGACATGCATGGATCATTAATTAAGTAGACAGGGCACATGTGGCATTTGAGCCGTTTCTTTATGTTATGTTGTAGGTGTGCCTTTTCAAAGTAGCTTTTAGTAAAAATCTGTATGAAGTAATAGTCACATCTACGTATTTGTGCCTTTTCAATATAATGGTAAATAAATGTGCCTTTTCATTCTATAAAACATAAATATTAGTCTCATTTTGTGCCTTTTGAGCCTACTGTATCTCCGAATTCCTTGAAGATAAAATTCTACAAAAAATTGAGCAGATGTGCCTTTTTTTTCTGATTCTAAATATGTATATAACTCAATTTTAAAAAAAATGTTAGTTGTGCCCTTTTTTCTTACGACGGCAGAGTAGGTATGGACTAAGTTAGTTACTTGCTGTTTGTAAACTTTTTCAAATAGTCGGATAGACACCTTATATGTGTTTCTTTTTACACGCTTTATATTAGCTTCACTTGTATGTTTGTTTGTATGTTTGTAACCGACTCCTTAGAGCGCGATTTTGACCCACTTTAAACGGTCAGATTTCATTGAAAGTAAACTTATCGAGGACCGATGACGATTCAATAATTTAAAAAAAAAAATTGTGAAAAATAAAAAAAACGGTAAAAAAATATTTAAAAAAAAACACGCTTTTGTAGTTAAATAGAAAATAAATCATAGTTTAAAAAACTAAAAAACACGCTTTAAAAACCAAACTAAAAAAGGAGAAAATAATTTAATTCAATTAAAAAGCGTGGGGTGCTTGACATTAATTGAATATAAAAATACCTCAAAAAGCACCCCACGTTTTTAAATTGAATTAAATTATTTTCTCCTTTTTTAGTTTGGTTTTTAAAGCGTGTTTTTTAGTTTTTTAAACTATTATTTATTGCTTCCAAACCTCTCTGTCATGTGCGTTCTCTGGCCATGTTGGCTCTGCAAACCTTATCAGATCGTCACACCACCTTCGCCATGGTCTACCTCGACGTCGATGTCCTTCCTCAGGCGTCCAGTGAGTGACGATGTTTGCCCACCTCTCTGAGTGTATTCGCGCGGCGGCGTATCCATCCAGCCCACTCCCACTTCAACTTGTCATGCTTTCACTTAGGTACATTTTTTAGTCAGAGTGTCGTCTTGGTGTATATAGTGTCCACTATGAAAAAAATACTTAGAAAAATTTCGCTACCAATTTCGAGGTAGCGCTCGCCGGCCGCTGCCGCGGCACCGCTCGCTACGCTCGCTCGGCTCGCGCGTAGTTGGTCACAGTTCTAACCTAACCTAACCTATGGATATCTTTGCAGGTACACACTGCTATAAATAAAATTTAAGAAGACGCTTTAATGAATAAAAACCAAAAAACCAATTCATATTATTAGTGACTGCGAAGCAAGCACTCCCTCAAGTAAGGTACAACGACACTCAGACCAAAAAACCAAGTCCTCGCTCCATAGTGCCCCTAAGGCTACACTCCAACCCATTTTTTTTTAAGTCCCCCGCCATGTCTGTCTGTTAACTTAAAAAGTCCCCCGCCATGTCTGTCTGTAAACTCAAAAAGTCCCCCGCCATGTGTCTGCAAACTCAAAAGTCCTCCGCCATGTCTGTCTGTAAACTCAAAAAGTCCCCCGCCATGTGTCTGCAAACTCAAAAGTCCTCCGCCATGTTTGTCTGTAAACTCAAAAAGTCCCCCGCCATGTCTGTCTGTAAACTCAAAAACTACTGAACAGATTTTCCTGCGGTTTTCACGAATAGACATAATGATTCATGAGGAAGGTTTAGGTATATATTTTGTTAAGGTTTTGTGTAAATTGGCTAACGCGGGCGAAGCCGCTGGAAAAAGCTAGTCCATAATAAGTTATTATTCTAGGTAATAATACTTGCTGCACCTAACGGGGTCATGTAGGTACATGAAGTTATTCCAAATTTAAACCTATGAAAATATAATATGGTATCACTTTATTCCGTGTTTATAATAGTAAGGTGTCTAAGTTATAGCGTAGTAATAGCCTGTCACTATTATATACCTATGTCAAAAGTCAAGTCAAAATACAGTCACTCTATCTGTGTATAAAACACACACATTCAACCGCATCTGGTTAAACTAGAAACGAAAAAATCTAGACTAAATTATGCCATATAAATGTAGTATAAGTTCTTACTAAATAATATTCTCCAGTGCAAAACAGTGACCAGTGCCAACTTTTTAGAGCGAAAGCTGAATCGCTCTCGGGAGAATTCAGTCTGAATCATTCGGATTAAAAAGTTTAGAGTCGGCTCAAATGTTTTACAGTGAAGTAACTTTTAGTAGGTCGACGATTTAAGAATGCACTATTAAATACTAAGGGTCAGTTCACACCGAGACGCGACGCTGCGCGCACTTTTTAAGACCGCATACAAAATAGATCTTATTTACTTCACAATAAAGTATACGGGCTGCGCAACACGGTGCATCTCAGCGTTCTTCGAAACGCTTTCGCGCTCGTAGTGAAATTATACCTTTTCGTGTTGTAAATAAGTTAGATATTCTGTTGCTATCTTAAAAAGTGCGCGTCGCGTCGCGGCTCGGTGAGAATTGACCCTTAATTACATAATCTGCCAACCATGTTCCCACTGGTGGGACACAGACCCCCTCTCTTTGAAAGGGAGTGGGCTGTAATGTAATACACCACGTGGGTCCAGTGAGTTACTAAGTTATTGCAGAGCATAAGGTACCTAACGTTGTCTGGCATTATTGCTGAACTGGGCATTATTAGCGCGCCTCCGTGCCTCTGAAAGCACGTTAAGCCATTGGTCCCGGCTGTCATTCGTGGATCTTTGACAGTCGTTTGAAACCCGAAAGTCTGACAACCAGTCTTACCATTTGAAATAAGAAAAGACATGGAGTTTTTGGCGGGATCGCGTTGGAACATGTCGCTTGAATTTTCATTTTCATTAAATTTAGTGAAATAGCGAATTAAATTGTCTAATTTTGGTAATTGTTCAATTTAGTTACGTGTGAGTGCACAAGTGTAGTGAAGGTGAAAATAAGTGACTAACGTGGACTTTTCTTGTTCCCCCCAAAAACTTCTACTAGGTTGTTGTAAAGTTACTACCGCTTTACAATAACTTTGATTTGACTAACTAAAGTCGACCATGACTGTTTCGTAACTTCGTGCCCGATGTCGGGGCATTTACTTGCTCGAAAAGAAAAATTACTTGACACTGGCTAAATGAACAAACCGTGCGAAGCCAAAACAAAAAAAAAAAAAAAAGGATAAGACATTTAAACAAACCTTTTTTACAGTCAGTTCAACCGATTTTGACTTCTATTCCATAGGCATTAAAACCAAAAAAGTGTTTAGAATTCCAACTGTTTACTGCAGTCATTTATCATGCTACCAACGCGATAGAGGTCAAAATCAGTTGAACGGACTGTAAAAAGGTTTTATTTTCAAACAGAGTATAGTTAGCCGGTAAACTTCGCTTACGCGATGCAGGCATTGCGTGACGTCAATGTAATGCTTAGTACTCATTTGACATTGTAGATGCCGCCACAAGCGAATGAATTTTGATAATTTTACTCAAAAACATTTTCTTTCTTTGCAGATTGTAACGTCGTGAAAAATGGATGTCAGCAGTGTTCTAACTATGGATTCGTATTGTAACATCAGTCACAATTCCACTTAATCAGGTAGGAATTTCTTACTTTGAAGGACATAGAATTATAAATAGTTCATTACAAAAAAGGACAAAATACATAGCCCAATTTCTAAAATATAGATCAGGATCAGTCAGGCAAAAGTTAATTTTTTAGCAGACCGAAACATTACGTCCACTAAATACGGACAAATTTTAGTTGATGGTCAATTTGCTTTGAAATCATTTCCTCAGATATTAGGTACATTATTTCGCAATAGTCACCTAAGCTAAACCTCCGCCAAAATGTTGTCTAATACATAGATACTAGCGTATGTGGCAGATCCACAGCCAACGAATACTAGAGTGATTCCATGATTTGGTACGGAATACTTAAAAAACAGATTGATATGTGATACCTGTTTTATGTTATAAAACCTATTCATACGAATTTTTAAATTACAGCTAAGTAAATATAACAAGGTAAATTTAATATTAATTGATCCTCTCAAAACTAATTGACATTCTCAATTCTCATGATATCCGCTTTTTTCAAAAGAATGACTCACAAAAACTTTCCGGGATTGTAATTATCCACGCTTTTTTATTAAAGCCTCTGAATATCTGTCTGTCTTTTCTCACAGTTGGTCACTAAGCTAGAGCACCCCGACCAAATAGGTTAGGTTAGAACTGTGACCAACCGCGCGCGAGCCGAGCGAGCGAAGCGAGCTACGCGGCAAATGCCGGGCGCACGCTACATTCAAGTTGGTCGCATTTACTTGGCTATATTTTTAGGACACCAAAATGGGAATCATCTGAGGTTCAATTACATATAATGTCATAACCGCATCAACTAAAATTTTCCCTCTCTCTCTTTCGCAGCGAGCCAGCGCGCTGAGCGAGCGAGACAGCGCGATGCATCCAACCAGTAGGTGACGCTGTCGTCTACACCCGCGGAACATGTCATGGGACTCAATCGAGTCGCGCGACTTCCTAGGGTAAGTTGGGCCAACTGTCCATAGCTATATAAAAATAAAATAACCGACTTCCAAAATAATGCACTACGAAGTAAAAAATAACTTTAATAACAGAAAAAAATCCACTGCTTGCTATGCACACAACGGTGACAGAAAGTTTTGTAACATCATCGAGATACATGCAGGCCATGTCCTAGAACCGAAAACCGTATTACACCCATTTTTGACAAATGTCTAGATTCTAAACACATTCTTAAAAAAACACTAAAAACAACATTTTTATTGAATGCCATAAAAATGCATTTAAATTTTACATTTTCATATTTCGCGCGTAATTTGACGAAAACGCTGGACGCAGTGGACGCCATATTGTTCTGTGGATATGACGGCAGTTTTCTGTCTAAACAAATGCGCTGATATTTTATAATTATGATAATTGTTTATAATTTAAAAAAAATAGTCGTTATTCTATGGTATTCTACTTATCGTTGGTTGCTGTTCCTAAATGTAAGATATTATTTCAATAAAAATACTTGGGTTACGAAAATAATAAAAGTACAAAGTTGTTCAGTTGATTTGCATAAAACAGCGGTATGACGTAATAACATGGCGGCTACTATTTCATGGTGTTCAAAAACATTTTCCAAAAAAAAAAAAAACAACCGGCTTCCAAAAGAACACTACAAAGTGAAAAATAACTTTAATTTCGGAAGTCGCTGACTTTGGATATGTATTTAAATTTTCATGTCACCTGTCACCGACTTCCGAAATTAAAGTTATTTTTCACTTTGTAGTGTTGTTTTGGAAGTCGGTTGTTTTTTTTTTGGTAAAAGTTTTTATTTTTCACTTTTTAGTTATGTTACCTACCCCACACCAATTCGAAATGTCATCATCCTTGGGGTAAAAACAATGCATATTTATGCGATAGCAGTAATCGCGGTTGATTTGCTATAATTTTATGAAGAGTTCAGTTGTCTGTCTCCGAAACGCATCATCAGATCTATATGAAAACTAAATGGGACCACACGGAAAGCACCAGCTTTCAAATAAAAAACGAATCATCAAAATCGGTTCACCCAGTCGAAAGTTCTGAGCCAACAAACATTAAAAAAAAAACAGTTGAATTGAGAACCTTCTCCTTTAAAAAGATCTGAAATCTTTGAATTGAATTTTTAAACTAAGCTATCTCAATAAATTTTATTTTTATTTTTATTAAAAGCAAAATACCCTTTTCGAAGACATGTACTAGGCTCGCATGTTGGATTACGGCCTGTTCCTTCTCAAAAAAGGAGGAGACTTCTGTACTGGCAGTGGGTACACACAAGCACATCAACCTATCCCAAACTGTAAAATTTTCCCAATTGAACATGAACCTTATTCTTTTGTTATTAAGTTGAGAAACGATCAAAGTTGACAGATTGGGGTAGCTTGATGTACTGGCGTCTGTACATAAGCTTATAATAATGCTCTTCTACTACAACTCTAAAGAGCTTGACCCACCAGCGACCTTTATCACGGTCTTCTTTAGCTCAATCATTTACACAAACGTATTCAGATCTGTAAAACATTGTGATTGTCCTGTTACAGCGGGGTGCCGGCGCACCAGCTGTCGGCGACACGTCTGCTGAGCTCACCTGACCCATCCAGACACCACCTCGATGAGCCACAAGGTAATGAAGATCACACAGTACCAATGGAGGGTCCAATTGGCAATACTTTATCTGTCGAAAAATAAGGAAACAAAAAAAGAACTTAGTTCTAACTTTGTAAAAAAAAAAATGACGCTGTGACATGTACAGTCCCGGACTTTAATTGATAAGCCACTTTTATACTTTCCTATTTTGCAGTTTTATACATTCACGAGATTACACGATTAAACACGAACCTTAACCTCATGCTCGTAAACAAGATGAAAAATTACTTATAATCGGAAATAGTCTTATCCATAGAGGTTGAAGGTTGACTAATAAATGGTCAATGATAAATAAGTTTATCCAATCTATTTGATACGACCTCCTTTGAATTAGAGCTGATTAAATACTCGTTATTTCTGAAAATCTATCCGAAGACAGTGACAGTAGAAATGTCAGAGACGATAATTTCGAATTTTGGTGAATCGTAGCCGTAGCTATTTATGTTTCTAAGCAACAGTTATCATAATTGTCATGAACGGTATCTTGGACGCTACGCGTTCGGATAAAATCGTGGGTACGAGTTTTTCCGATGTCGAAATGACTAATCATAACGTTACTATCGCTACGCTAAAACAATTGTCGCTAGGTTACGGTTGCTAGCCCTGCAATTGGTTGACTTTAGGTCGTCACTCTGGACTATGTACGAGTATAACCGACTAAAGCCGATTTGCATAACACGGCTAAAATGGCAACCGTGGCAAGTGGCTTATCAATTAAAGTCCGTGACTGTACCTACATCTACATTTACGCAACCTAACACAACTGTTGTGGTATACGGAAATTCGTAAAACAATCTAATTTCAACGAAAAATTACAACAGCTGAGCGATCTACGCGCGCCCGGCCGACGGGGTTCGCTGGTTCGATGGTTTATTTATGTTTTTTTTTTTATATAATAATTGGCGAACTTTTGCACCTTTCGATAGGCGCCCAGGGGCCTTAGTCTGATATTTTTATAAATTCGTCATTCCAACTTGATCCCATTGTCATTCATTTGTCATTTTGGTAAAAGTTCGTAATCTGCTAAATTCATAGTGGTCAATCATTGGTCGGTCAATGGTCTGGTAATAGAATTGTGTCATAATGGCATTTTTGTATTGCCATTATTATAAAACTCGTTAGTAGAAATGATTTTCGAAAAACTACTACTTACTTTTGAACATTTATTCATGCCAGATTACATTTATATATTTTTTTACATGTTATTTATTAGTGTTATAAGCAATCTAAAGTAGTAGGAAGTTCGTAAATTAAGTCAGTCATTCATTTGTCATGATGTATGAGATTACCAATAAATGCCATTTCTTTCAATGGAGTGTCAGTGGCTGACCATTGGAAAGTCATAGTGACACCATTTTATTAGTAGATTACCAAACTTGTCAAAATCAACAATTATGAAATCAATGATAGACCATTCTGACACTATTGTAATAGCAGACTTGAGGCCCAGGCCGCTTGCCCTGCCTGCCCCACCCTAATTACGCCACTGATCCAAAGTACAAATCTAAAGACATTGTACTCTCTTACAGAAGTCTACCCGTTCTCGGAGGACTACCGAGGTGGCGGAGGCGGAGGAGGCTCGGGCCGCAACGGCACGCTGCGCTGGGGCTCCCGCTTCGGGCCCGCGCACCGCCCGCCCGCCGCCGGCCTGCTCGACTGCTTCAGGGCCTGCCGCTCCAGGCTCGACCAGTACCTCGCTAGGAGGAAGGTGGGTTTTAGATCACCTGGCAATAAGTTCAAGACTAACCCGGATCAAGGCCATTTTGAAGTACCTATATTCCAGTGGATAAATGATAGAAGATTAAGTCCGGGAAACTATGTGCAGTACATTAACCTCGACATCAACCTTGCTTCCAGTAACCAATAATCTACTCAAAATAAGAAGGGTCATAATACCTAAGAAACTCATTACAACTACATGGTTTATTTAATTTACTTATATAGGTAATAATATTACATATAAAAAGGTATAACAGAATGAATGCAAGACTATTTGACTACTAAATCGATTTCAGTAATTACTTTCGAAATGGTTTTTTTTTCCAAAAATTAAGTGTAATATTTTGCCATACCTACCGCCGATTGAGCCAAAGAATCTTATTGAAATAAGATTGTATTTTACAATCTTGGATCTTTATGATTTTTTGTTTCCTTGAGAACCGAGATAATTCTTAGTTAGCTACACTCTATAATGGAAAGTCTTCAACTTACTGAATACCTACATTTATAAACAGCATAACAGCCATCATCCACACATAGCAGTTACAACCCTTAAACCACATTAATAAGCTTCTTATTCCATCTTCAGATCGAGCGAGGAGTCCGTCTGTACGGCCAGAACGAACAGCGACTAGCAGTGAAGATATGGCTCTCAGCACTCCGCGGTATAAGACACAGAACTGACAAGTTTGCGCTACTGGGGCATCTGTACCAGGCGTACATGGACTTCGGGAAGTATAGGTAAGAATTACAAAAGAATTGGTTAATTAAGAAAGGGAACAGGTCACGAACGTCAAATTTTTCAGGAGACGCAAAAAACCTTCAATATCTTAAATTTAAATGGAACGTTATGTTTTTTTTTTGTCTTTTATGTTAAATAAGAATAAAATACGCAATTTACAATACTTTTCTTCTTGTTTTGACATTTAATAGTTTACCAAACAATGTTTGAAAAGTAGTTGACTTGTTCCTTTTCATACTCAACTGGATAAAAGTAAGCAAAAATAAACAAAAACACACTTCTAATCTGTATTACTTTATTCATTAGCATTGTTTGCGCTAGTGTTAGGCCAGTTTTCGAAAATTTTGATAAAATAGTCGTTATGAGTATGTGGTATGTACTGCAGAGTGAGTTTCAGATCTTCCATCTTTTTGATATTGATAGGTAGAGGACCATTATACACCTTTTCTTCTGGTAAAGCTGGAATAACCGATCGGTTCCTTCGTAAATAGAATGTATATTAACTCGTGTATTATTATTGCATGTGCCCTATATTTTCCAAACGAATAGACTGACATATTCCTTTTCTTAACTGATTTGTAGATCTTGCCATAAACAGTTGAGTTTAATTAAAATCGCCTTATGAGAAAAAACCTGATCTGTTCCCTTTCTTAACTAACCGAAGAATCATCATCATTATTTATCCGAAAGAACCATATTGGTCCTATAAAAAACCATACCCTGTTCGACCCATGTACCAAGGAAGCATGGAGGTTTCAGTGACTGTAGACAAGTCAGATATTCATCCATCTGCAAGAGTTAGACTATGTAATATCACACCCCAACAAGAAGTACTAGGCAAACATAGACCTTAGCAAGTATGCCTATAATGTGTATGAACAACGGCTAGCAGTGAAGATGAGCCATATCGCCGCGGTGTAAAACACAGAACTGAAAATTTTGCTCTCTACTGGGACATCTGTACCAGGCGTACATGGATTTCGGGAAGTTTATGTAAGAGTCGTCAGAACAGTTTTTATCAGCATCACTCATCCATCATTCAGATTAAAGACAACTACCATATTGAGGGCCCAGCAGTTTAGTCTCCTATAAAAAAAACAAACCCTATTTGACTCATGTACCAAGGAAGCATGGGTCTTGGGTGATAGAAAGTGACTGTACACAAGTGGCACATTCATCTGCTACAAGAGATTGGAACCGGAATATTATGCCATCTCAACAAGAGGTACTAGGCAAGCTTAGACCTTAGCAAGTATACCTAGGTAAGGGTTTTTTTTTAAGGTGTGAATATCAAGCCTTGGTTGTAGACCACACAGCAGACTTAGGCTACCAAATGGTAACTGATTGTAGCTAGGTAGACACAAATGGGTTTGATTGGTTCATGATTATTATCATCATCATATCAGCCGAAAGACGTCCACTGCTGGACATAAGCCTCCCCCAAAAGGAGGGGATTTGCCATAATCGCCACGCTTGGCAGGGGGGTGGGCGATCGCAGTACGGTAGTAAAATGCATAGAGAACGCTGCTGCCCATTCTCTAGTAAGTCCCTTAGTTGCCTTCTACGACACCCACGGGAAGAATTGGGATGGTGCTATTCTTTTACGTACGGCACCACAAGGAACATGATTAATAAATAATAATGGAAAAGCAAACCTTGTAGGATTTGTTGCTAAATTGTCTGGCCACTGACTCAACTCGTATATCGCTAATTACAGTCACCTATTTAAAAGTAAATGATTTTAATGCATCGTCAATCCCGTTGCGTAGTTATCACTTTTACCTCATTCTTATATACAAGAAAAGTTTTTATTCAGTGCGCAAACTTTAACCACGAATTCTGCATACCATTCTAGACCCCCCAGTGAAGAAATTTTTCCTCGGTTTTACAAAAAAAACATCAGCTGTTTCATAGAAAAGTGCAATACCTACGCGGTCAAAATGTATGGAACTGCTGTTTTTTTTTGTATAACCGACGAAAAATTTCTTTGCTGGGGGGTCTAGAATGGTATACTGAATTCATGGTTACAGTTTGCGCACTAGATAAAATCTTTTCCTGTATAGCTTGTATTACTAGGTAAAGTCGGGAAGCAAAAGTTGTTTACTACTATAGTTATGACCTATTACTACACCCGAGAAATATTATATTTACCACCCACCGAACTGCACATGCAAACTCGCAGTTCCATTGCCAAAACTTTCTATATAGTAGGTATCGTCATATCATAAACTAGCTGACAGTGATTGGTGCAATGTGCCCACGCCCCGTCGTTGTATACAAATCAAATGTCGAGTGCAATCTCTCAAGCAAATATCACGCATTTGATACACCCACGAATGCATTGAACGTTATTTATTTAGATGGTTGTATGCGGAACCAACAGTTCTCTTTTTTGGACTGGGCCAACCTTAATGTACGGACGACAGCAGGTCAAGCTATCTCAAACTGTCAATTTTTCCCAACTGAACATGAACCTTATGCTTTTATCATAAAGTTGAAAATCTATCAAAGAAATTTGACAGATTAGGGTAGTTTGATGTGCTGGCGTCTGTACATGTCAGTGTCAGTTTTGAACAAAGTTGGGATGACGAAATTTTTTATTTTTACATCGTTCGTTTTCGATATCGATACACGTGGGTGAAGTATTGCCAGTTAATTTAATTTAACCCGGTATAGGCTCGATCTTATGTAATGTATGTATTTCCTAACTAAACTTCCGCATGGGACCGCAAAATGTAATGACAACATTACAATAAATTGTGTTCCACTACGCCGTAGTTTTGGCAATCTATCAGAAGATATGGCTCGTTTATGTTGTATCAGTTGTTATTTGGGAAAGTTCCAGAAAAGTTTAGTAACGGAAAAAGTTGGATTTGATTATTTTATTGAATGCGACGCTGTCTGAATGAAAACGTAGACTGATATGCGTGCACTGACTGGACAGATCCACTTATTCTGGGTGGTTCTTTCGTTAAAAGAACATTTCAGACATCAATCTGTCTTCACCAAGATTATGTCTGGACTTTAGAAGAGACTGTGACCCAGAGATTGTCGTAGACGAGAAGAAAGGCCGAAACAAAGACTCCGCTGTCCGTCTGTCTGTCTGTCTGTCCGTCTGTCACCAGGCTGTATCTCATGAACCGTGATAGTTAGACAGTTGAATTTTTCACAGATGATGTATTACTGTTGCCGCTATAACAACAAATACTAAAAAACAGAATAAAATAAATATTTAAGGGGGTCCCAAACAACAAACGTGATTTTTTTGCCGTTTTTATAGATAATGGTAGCTATGGAAACTTTGGTGCGCGAGTCCGACTCGCACTTAGCCGGTTTTTAAATACCAGGCCACTCAGAAAGAATTGCGAAAAAAGTTTTTATGTGTGAGAGACTGGCCAGTTAAAATTAATTTTGAAAATATAATTATTTGTAAGTAAAAATAGGTACGTTCCAATTTCAAAATTTCCCTCCACATTGTTTGCAAGCTAATTTAAATTATCGTGACTCATAAAAAAATGGATCTGCACCGGGAACATTTTCGCGCTATGATTTTTTACGATTTCAATTAGTGTCGCCTGAAACCGGACGAATCGTACGATAAACTTCAAATGGCATCCAAGGCAACCGTCTATCGTTGGTATAACGAATTCAAGCGCGGTTGACTAAATTTGGAGGATGAAGAAAGACATGGTCGCCCTTTGACGGCTGTTAGACGGAAGAAAACGTGCTAGCAGTGAAAAATTTAATCCATATGCGAGTTACGTATCAAGAGATTCAGCGCATACTGCAAGTTGGATCGGGAAGCCTTTATGAAATTCTACACGTGCATCTTTGCGTGAGGAGGATAGTTTCACGCTGGGTGCCGCACAACCTCACAGATGCTCAGAAGCAGGCCCGGGTGGAATGGTGCCGTGATATGATAAACAAATTTGAAGCAGGCTCGTGTGCGTGTTTACGGCATCATTATAAGTGATGAGTCTTGGGTTTATCAATACGATCCAGAAACGTAGCGTCAGTCGACGGTTTGGGTGTTTCAAAACGAATCAACGCCTACCAAAGTGAAGCAATCTAGAAGCGGGGGGAAGATTTTGATCGCGAGTTTTTTCAATTTGACTGGCTACTTGGTGTCAATTCCTTTGCGGAACCAAAGAAGCATCAACGCTGTATACTACCAAATGCTCGGCAGAATTTTCTCTGTTGTGAGCAAGAAGCGACCAAACACAGGGCTCCACGGGCTGCTGCTCCACCACGACAACGCGCCTTCGTACACCGCGCTCAAAACGAGGGACTTCCTGGACAGCACGCCGGTCAAACTCCTGGGTCACGCTCTTTACAGCCCTGACCTAACAAAGTTTGACTTATTCCCGAAAATAAAAATATCAGCTCAAAGGGATACAATTTTCGTCTTCAACTGTAACCATGAATTCAGCATAATTATCATTCTACACCCCCAGCAAATAAATTTTTCGTCGGTTTTACAAAAAAAATCTGCTGATTCATAGAAAAGTGCAATACCTACGCGGCCAAAATGTATGGAACAGCTGTTTTTTTTTGCGGTATGCTGAATTCATAGTTAAAGCGCACTGAATAAAAACTTTTCCTGTGTAATACAAACTTTACCTCTTTATAATATTATTATATTTATTAGATTAGATTAGGTCAACGAAGGCATCCCAAAACAGGCCCGGGTCAGCCTCTGGTTGTATCTCATTATCATTCTCTTGCCCTCATCTCAATTTTATTTGGGGTCATGTCTTTTTCTTCACACTTCTTTATTAAACGTCATCTCGTTAGTCAACCCTTTTCTGGTCATATCATCTTTCACACAGTACATAAAGAAAATTAATTATCTTTCACAGAGAATCCCTAGAGTTTGCCAACCGTCAGCTGGGTATATCTGAAGAGTTGGACTCTGCACCAATGAGGGCCGAAGCGTATCTCAACCTGGCTAGAGCTCATCAGACCTTGGGAGGACTTGACAGGTGAATATCATTTAAGAAGTGGTCTACTATCTTTAAGATATTTCAGTTTCTATAGAGAGCTGGAGTTATATTGAAGGTCTCTCAGCGAGCTATGAAACGTGCTATGCTTGGAGTCTCTCTGAGGGATA
This sequence comes from Antitype chi, assembly GCA_947359405.1. Taxonomy (NCBI): domain Eukaryota; kingdom Metazoa; phylum Arthropoda; class Insecta; order Lepidoptera; family Noctuidae; genus Antitype; species Antitype chi. The sequence continues at coordinate 4,193,775 of OX375836.1, forward strand.
AAATCCGGTAAGGTGATCCGGCAGAGAACCAAAGTTGTCGATATAGCTCACAGAATAAGCAAGCTCAAGTGACAATGGGCCGGCCATATTAGCTGTAGAACCGGAGACCGTAGGGCTAGACATGTTCTTGAGTGGAGCCGCGAATTGGCAAACGTGAGGTAGGACGCCCTCAGTTGCCGAGAATCGAGCTGGACTGCTGTAGACTGATGATGGGAAGCAAGAAAGATGTCGCAATGAAAGTTTTGAGTATGAATGTGTGTGTGGATGGTTATTAAAGACCAAAGAAACGTTTGAGTAAAAGATTGTGGCTAATAAAAAAAATAATAACATAAAAATTAAACCGTCGAAAAACTGAAAAGCAAAAATAAAAAACCTTTTTGTTTAAAATACACATCCAAAGTCACCGACTTCTGAGCTTTTAAGGTTAAACAAAAAGGATTATTATTTTTGGCTTTTCTTTTTTTTCGGCGGTAATTTTTTTTGTTAAAAAGTTTTTATTTTATACTTTTGTTGTAGCTATAATCTACTAATTACTACATGCATACTTTTTTATTACTTTTTGTAATACACAGCTCAGCATTAAAATCTGTGAGTGAACAATCAATCATCCCCTGTTTTCCTACCATGACGGTAGATTTTTTTTTTCCAAATTGATATGGGACCAATTTCAGGGTATAGCCTTTCCAATCAAAAAAGACTTATCAAAATCGGACTACACTGTAAAAAGCTATGCTTGGTCATACATAAAAAAAATATACGCGTCGACTTGCGAACTTCTTCCGTTTTGTCGTCAGTTAAAAATAAGGTTAGTACTGAGATGAAGTACAAAAAAAACAAAACATTAATCGGAAAGGATAAAAGGATCGATATTGTTTTGTTGATGATTAAAAGGTTCTAGTAGTTCATAGATTTCACCGCACATCCTGTTTTATTTATACAAACGTTTATCGGTTCTTCAGCCGTGTTAAATAGGTCTTTGGGGGCGTCCATTAATTACGTGAGGGAATTTTGGCGATTTTTCGACCCCCATCTCCGCTCTGGTGAGGTGTCGTGAGATTTGGCTCGAACCTCTCCCCCTCCCCATAATCTCACCTGAGATTTTCAAAATGCGTATTTTGCGTGTAAAATCGTTAACCTGTGCTTATTTGCGATGGATTTATGCATTGCGTTTGGCTGCCCTGGCTGGCCGGTGGTGGTTTAACAATCGAGGAGCTACTGTGCTACGTTGTGTTGTTCGCATAACCGCGATAAATATAATTTTGTAGTATTTAACTACATTAGCGGAAAAACATGTTTTACTTAATTTAACCCAGTTTTCTTGCAATTTTACATTGTTTCTTTGCAGAAAATATATAAATTACGTGATATTTGCCGAGACCCCCCCTCTCCCTCATGTGAGATTGGGTAAGATTTGCCTCGTACCCCTCCCCCTCCTAAACGCCTCACGTAATTAATGGACGCCCCCTTTCCTCAGAAGTAGCAGCTCTCTTAGCCATATATAATGCGAGGAAGGTCTAAGGTCTCAACTGCCTATCCCTAATGACAATACGCATGATGTTAAGATTATTTAAATCTTCTATCATTTCTCCTTTCAGGGCCCTTTCCTACGCTCGCCAAGCGCTCTACAATGACTGCGGTGGTGGTTCAACAGCTGGCTGTGTCCACCTAACAGTAGCAGCCGTCAGTCTGGAACTAGGAGCCTTCTCTAAAGCTATGGACGCCTTCCAGAAAGCGCTAGCTGTGGCACAGGCGCAGAATGACAACACTTTATTGCTGCAGGTAAGCTCAACAAGTCTTAATTTGCCTTAGCTAAAACTGTATGCGTGTGTGCTGTCTGCGTGCGTTTGTGTGTGATGTATGCTGTGTGTGTGTATGAGCCTAAGCTCATCATCATCATCTGCCCTTTTCCAACTAGGTTGGGGTCGGGTTTCAGTCCAACCAGATGCAGTTGAATACCAGAATTTTACATAGAGCGACTGCCTACCTGACCTCCACAATACAGTTATTGGAGTCACGATAGATACCCCTTGGTAAGACTGGTTGGTATTCTGACGACTCGTAACGACTATCAAAGATCCATAAAGGACAGCCGGTACCAACGGCTTAACGTGCTTTCCGGGGCACGGAGGGGCCTTGGTATGTGAAGATGGTCACCCATCCATGGACCAACCGCGGCAAGCGTAGCTTAAACTGATCGTTCGACCCGTGTCGCTTTTATTACTTAGACACAAGCTCTTTGAGCCTGAAAGTATACCTACAGTTGTTACCTAACGAACTGAATCAGGACGTAAAGTAAAGGTAAATTGATGTATCCTGTGTACTGGACCCCTTGAATTTAACATCTCAATACTTACCACATGAATGCAATAAACATTGAGTTTGAGTTTTGGTTTGTAAGTTTAAAGGTATTGAAAGTGTTTCAGAAATGGATTAAGACTAACTGCAAAAAAAAAACAATCTAACTAATCCTCGGAAACCCCTAGGCTTGATCGCTATTCACAGTTGCTTCCAAAAACAACACTTTAGTTATAATGAATAAATTGCAATTCTGTGAGAAAAACCTACGTCACTTTCGTTTCGTATAGCCGAAATATTCTTTTCCTCTCTCCAGGTGTACGTAGGCCTCTCAGAGCTATGGCGTCGTCTCCGCGATGCAGAACGCGCGGTCGCTTGCGCTGCACGCGCGTGCGACCTCGGGCGCGGTCCGCGCTCTACTGACATGAACACACGACATCATCGGATGGCTCTCCTGCAAATGGCAGCCGCGTTGAGGGCGAGAGGCGAGCTTGGCGATGCGCATGATTATTGTAATGTAAGGTCTTTTCTCTGTATTCATTTTAATAAAGTTTTATATACTTACCAGCTCAATCTAGCAAGGTCTATTTTGGCTATAGTGCTATTACTTTCAGTGGAGAAGCTAATAAAGGTAAGGTCCTTTGTGCTAAACATAGTTACGATTTGACTTATTCCATTTTTTCTACCTTCCTCCAACGGAGAGTTCAGGGTGAATATTTGAAGATAAACATATTCGGGATTCGTAAATTAAGTTCAAATAATGCTTCCAATTGCAACTTTTAAGGATTTAACGTAAAGTTTATAGTACCGATTAACGAAATAAATGAAACGCACAGTATTTGAACTGCTTTAAAGGTCTGAATCTGAAGCTGAAAATTTTCATCGAACGGTGATGAGATATGGAACAAACGGTAATTAGCATTTAAAATATGGTAATTAAACTTCGTGACTGGTAATTAGCATTTAAAATATGGTAATTATGATTCGTGATTGGTAATTAGAAATAAAATGAATAGTAAACTTGAATCACATATTTATTAATTATTTAGGTGACAATAAATGACATCAAACTTAGCTGTTCAGAAAGATGATTGAATTAAAAAAAAAGTATTCAAAAATCAACCGGTTTTCCTAACTATCAATAACATCCGTCTACAAATTCAAATAAAATCAACTAAAACACTAGTTCAAAACTCAGTGTAAATAGAACTTAGAACTTTATAATATAAGTTTCATCTAAGGTATTTCTTAAACTCGATGAGATCAAACTGCTCATGTACAGACGCCAGCACATCAAGCTACCCGAAATTATCAAATTTTCCTTTAGCAATAAAGTTTAAAAATATTAAAGAAATTTGACAGATTGTAGTAGCTTGATGTACTAGCGTACTTCATCATAAAATAATTCGGTCTTAAGTAGATAGGTAAAATCATCACACGCATTGCCGTATGATGATTTTACCGATCTACTTAAGATTAAACAGGAAAGTACAAAAAATTTGCTGTTCCTATCAAACTTTGGTAAATATGGACCTTGACTTAATTTAAAACAATAAGAAAAATAACAACAAAATAAACATGATATCAAAACAAAAACAATAATAATTATCTTTCTAAAGTCCGGCTACGAAAGAAGAATAAATTCGTACATTAACCTGCCACTACCTGTCTCCGTCACTCTTGCGCAAATACACTGCGTCACGCTCGCACAGATCCAATGTCCTTGGATCGTGCGATCGTGACGCATTACATTTATGCGAGAGCGGCAGAGACAAGCAATAACAGGTCATTGTATGAATTTCTTCGACTTCCGTGGCCGGACTTTAGTAATTTACATAAAATCAACTAAAACACTAGTTCAAAACTCGGTGTATTCAGCAACATGCAAGCTTCATCTAAAATAGTTCTTATATGTAATGAGATCAGAAAACTAAAAAATATTATAACTTGAATCCGAATCTATGTCGCTTTCATGACTAAGAACATTGCAGGTAGTTTCAGAAGCAGTCTCATGTCGATCTGCAAAATCATCACACACCAATGATGATCCAAGAACATTGGGCTGGCCATCAATTATCTTACTTGCGCTTAGTTGTGATGTAGATTGGACGTCTTGAAATACACCCGAAAAACTGCCACTGCCAGAAATATTATATTGATTTACCATATTCTCAATGTGTATATTAGGGTCCAAGTGTAATTTACTATCAGGTTTTAAATCAGACAGCATTTTAACGGTGGTATCATCTCTTTTGCGTTTTGGCTTTACCAAAACATTACTTAAGATTTGAATAGTCCTGTTCTTCGGTGTAGTTTTAGGTATTACGGTTGTGGTCGCATCAATAATATTATTATTTAAATTCTCTTTATTTGTAATATGTGTGGATTCATTTTTGTCTTTACACCATAATCTTCCGACAAATTTAGTATGTTTACAGTTCACGTCCAAGCATATAAAGCAACTAGTTTCTCTGAATATCAGGTGGTCCTTTTCTTTCTGCCACAGTATTTGATGGACTTTCATTGTACCTTTTAATGGTTTCAGCTGTTCTGAAGGTATCAACATATCTTTTTCTAGTATTTGGTATTCTTCAACAGTTGCCAGGTTAATTTTTTGTGTGTTTTGTCTCACTATTTTCAAAAATCCATCTAGTGTTACAACATCTCTACCTTGCGCTACAGCAGCGTCAGCAGTGCGTTTAACAACTGCTCCTACTCCATCTGCAGCACCTTTGCCGTGAGCTGATTCGAAGTAATTCCAGGTGACCATCTTTAGCCCATGAAAATACCAATACATTTTAGAAATAACATAAAACATTGTTTTATTTCTGTACTGGCTACTTGGCGAATCAGATAAAAAATGTAATATGTCTATCTTTTTACTTGCAGAGTTCACAAATTCAAGTAAAGGATTAATGTGCGCCCATACAGCAGCAGAATCATGTCGCAAGTTTTCGCTCACTGTACAAAATGATGTGTTTGTCAAATTGTTTGTATCATCTCTCATATATATAACTGCAGTATGAAGTGTTAACTCTTGCCTACTTCCTCCAAAGTGGAAGGCTTGAACCTCCGACTCATATTTGAAAGCATAATTTTCACTAAAATCTATGTGAATGATAGCTTCATTGTCCTTGAGATGTTCCTTCAGATCTTTTATTGCAGTAAATTGCCACCTACGTGTTCCTTCGTGTTTCAGGAATATAGGAATTACATTTTCTAATTCTTCTATGGCTTGTTTCGGTGACGTTGTCACTTTGGTCTTTGCTATAATCTTTTTAGTCTTCTCTACGCCTTTAACTACGTAAGTGCTTGTCGAATTTTCCCATTTTTTGAACGATAATGAATCATCGTTATCGAATTCTTGATAATCAACTACTTTATTTTTGCACAAATTACATCGTTGTAATAAACATTCAGTTTTTAAGCAACATAGGCTATTGATGAAGTCGTTAGAATTGTTGTATTTAATTACCTTTCTTCTGTGCAACGCTTGAATCAAGAGTTCCATGTTTGCATGAAGTTTGCAGAGACATGTATCTCTTTGATTTACGTTAGGTATGAGTACCCAAAATGGCCTGTTTTTACAAAAGTAAGAGTAACTTACCTTGCAAAATTGAGTTTCAAAAATTTTGTGAAGATTTTTCATAGTATCGAGCAAATACCTCTTTTGCTGTCTGTCTTTCTTCAATGTAATAAATTCTTTTTTGCCTGAAGTCGCTCTCGAAACATCGTCGCGTTCAAAAAAATATTTAATGTCTTGTTTTAGTTTTTCATATACCATATTTTTTTGGTTAATGTTCTTTGTCTCTCTCACTCGGAAATTATTAGTTTCAGACAAAACCTTGAGATCTTTCAAAATCAGCTTTTCTCCAATGACAGCATCACTAAATTCTCTTTTTTCTTTCTTCGATTTTTTATTTTTGTAATTTATTTGTAAGGTATTCTTCATTGCTTCTCCAAATAAAATTTTCTTCTTAACTTCTTCTACTTTAGTTTTATCTTTAAGTAGTGCTGTTACTTTAGAATTAGGACTCTGCAGACGTTTTTTCAGTCTTATAATTAATTTTCTATACGCATCATTTTTTCGCTGCAGGGATTCTAATTGTGATTTGTACATTTGGTCTTTTCTTTCTATTATGTAGCGCATTTTTCTCAATTTGGTTCTTAAGTTCGTGACTAATGTTTCTTGTAGATCGTTAGACGTAGAGGGTTGTGGCTCATTTTCGCAAATTGAGTTTCGTCTACTGGGATTATTTCCTTCCATTATTAATTTCTTTTTTTTATAATGTTTTCTGTAGTTTTCTCTCCATTTCTTCCTCTGTAGCCTTCTAGCTCGTGGCGTCATTTCTACAACTGACAAAAGCTTTTTCTGTTCTCTTCGTTTTTTGTATCGTTGTCGTTCTTTTTCTTTTTCAAGGGCGTATAAAATAGGGTCAGCTTTGATTTTAGCGTATCGATTCCGGCGTGCCATTCTGGCTGTAGCCAATATTTCCTCCTTCGATTTACGAGGCATGTTTACTCTGAAAAAAAAAAACATATTAGTGGTAGGTGCAACAATCAGATAATAGTAACATATTGACCTTGGGGTGACCTAGCGGATTATGGAGTTTCAATATAATAAGAGGCCAGCTTATACTGGTACTAATTACCATTTTCAATTGCTCATTACCATTCGCCAAAATCCGAACGAGAAAAATGGTAATTTTATAAATGGTAATTAGGTATTGGTACACTTTCTCACATTAAACGTTCTTTATAGAACTTAATAATTGGGGGACTTCATCAAAGCAAAAAGTATCCTATGACAACTATTACAATGCATAAAAATGATAAATAAAAATAATAGACTTACCACGGGAAACTCGAACGGTAAGGAGATTTTTATTTGCCAAACACGATTTCTGGGCGATTAATGTAGGCTAGAGTTGGCGCCAAAACACTTTTTAACGTGCGTCCTGCAAGAGTCGAGACGCGGTACTGAGCCCGACCGCTGAGTTACCATTTGAGATAGTAATAAGTACGCGGAAAGAAATTAAACGCGCGAATGTGTTCACAAATGGCAGTGAGTATAAAGTGTTGGGACATTTTTCAAAGTCGTTACAAAGTCCTTAAAAGTGTTCTTTAATGTGTATAATTTTGCTAGTTGGTAGAGCATGTCGTGTACTATCTAAATTACTACGACAAAATACGATCTTTAGGGTTTATTGATAACTTTTCGAGCATGAACTGCCATGGGCGTAGCCAGCCATGGGCTCAGGGTGGGGCAGCAGTCTAAAATATTATGTAACTAGCAAACTATACCCGCGGTCTTACCCCGGTTAATTTTTTCATACAAAAAGTTTACACCCTATAGCACCCTGTATTTGGGCTCTGGGCGTATGCCAATTTGTTAATCAGTCAATTTAGAGGTTTATATCTATCTATAGATAGTACTTTCAGGTACAGTAAGTAAACAATTACACATACTTAATATAGGTTGTTTATTTATTGAGGTATAAACTAACTTCATAATATTACTTTAAGAGAAGCCGGTGTGGGTTCTAGCAGAACCTCCTTAGCACTTCGGCTTCCAATTTATTTTTCGCTTCGGCGATCCTCATCCTGTGAACACTCAGCTTACAGAGACTGCTCAGACAATTTTCACTCATGGTGGAGCGATGCCACGTCTTGACACGCCGTAACGTATTGGAAGACCTCTCTATAGTACAGGTCGTACACGGTTGGGCCAGTAAAATAGCAAGCGCAATTTTTATGCTCGGATAAAACATATCTGAATCCTTTATCAGTTCTGCCACTAACATTCAATGCCATATTTTTTTCTGCCAAAAGTGGTACCACAGTTTAGCCTCGCTGTGGAAACTACCACTTAAGTTGACACGTTCAAGCTAATTTTAATGATTGGCATAACAGATGGGAATAGTAATAGATAGATACATACGTACCTCTAGCAGCGCTAAAAAAAGATCGAATATCCATTGCCGATTGTAGGTCTCAGATCAGAGACCAGACAGATAAGTAGGTATTAATTAAAGTAGTCGACACTTGGTTCCTGCTATTGAGCACTATAAGAAGTAGTTCAACCAACCCAATTTCAAAATTTTCACTAGATTTAGATGCGGTAGATGCCTACTAAAGTATATGTATAGATAGATAGTTTGAAACACAACACTGGCACACTAGCTAGGCGCAACAGTCACTGTCTGTAAAATCTTCTCTAAATAAATATTTCACATAACGCCTTCGCAAGTCTCTTTCTTGTCCGCTAGCGTACTGCGTGCGTGCATTTCATGTTCGTACGCAGCCCCTGCGCCGGGCGCGCGCCACTCGCGCGCAGTTCGCAAGCGGCTCGCGAGCGGCGTATTCGCCAGGTCTAGACACACCCTAAGGCGTTAATTACACAGAAACGGCGTAAGGTGAAGGCGCAGCACAGGCGTATCGTACGCAGTACATTTTGTATTAAAACATTTAAAAGCGGCATCATGCCTGCATACAAAATGTACTGCGTACGCTACGCCTGTGCCGCGCCTTCACCTTACGCCGTTTCTGTATAATTCACGCCTAACGCATGACCGACCGCTGCGCGCGTGCGAGCAATCGCGCGCGCTTGTTTTGATCGCATTATTTTTTGTGTCCACTGTCGAGTGTGAACTTTCTTACGGATATTATGTATTGTAGTTAGTACCTAGATATTTTTAGGTTTGGTTATGTACCTTACAGGTCAGAGCCAAGGTGGGGCAAGCGCCCCACCCTGCCCCACCGTGGCTACGCCCATGTGAACTGCTCAATTTTGGGAATTGGGACACGAATGGTGATGAGATTTGTGGAACGTTTATGAACATAACTTTGTTATTTACAACAATAGGAATACATTATATACAGCTGTATGTAGTGCTGGAACTATGTTTTACGAATAATAAATAAAAACGTTACTTTATATCTCTCTTAGTAGTTATTTGGGGAGAGCCGCGTAATATGCACGTATTCAAAGAATCACCCTTCACGAAGTTTTGTTATTAATACAATAAAGCCTTGGCCTGGACTTCCATAGCCGTGGGCTATAACAAGATATATATTTTTTATAAATTTCTAGCTCATGCCAGCGGCTACACCCGCGTATAGTTCTAAAATTATCCCAAGGGAACGTATTACCGGGATAAAAAGTATTTCATCCAAATCCGTTCAGCCGTTGTTGCGTGATTGAGTAACAAACATCTAAATATCCAAACATACAAACTTTCACATTTATAAGATTAGTAGGATCATCAGCAGCAAATTGCGTATCACACTTTCAATCACAATCTGAAGGTTTTGAAGGAAATTCCGAAACCATATCCTCATAGATTCGAAAAAAATCGGCTCAAAAACGATAATAACGCTGAACTGTTGCAATCGATAACCATTTTATGAGTGTTACGCAATTACCCCATAGATTCACAAGGCTGTTCCGCTTGCCAAGCGTGGTTATTATAATAACTCCCTTTGGACCATTCACTAGGACGATCATGAAGATTGCCACCAAATCCCATTGACCTATCTGCAGCCATTACAAGGCAATCCCATGATCTGTTAACAAGTACTTATAGTTTGGGCTTATTTACAGGAATCGTTACGACTAGCAGCAGTGGCGGGAGATCAGGGATGCTACGCGCGTGCGGTGCGCATCACAGGCGATGTGTACCGCAGGAAATGTGATATCGGAAAGGCGTTAAGGTATGTGTACTACAAAGTTGAATGATATGGTAATAATATGTTTATCACAAGTTACAAACATAAATAGCAGTATTCAGTGTCTGAAAAAATATTATTCTAGCAGTTAAATTAGTACGAATATCAGTTAATTAACCAATATAAACAATAGCAATCAATTCAATAATCGTTTCTTGGCGCCCAACATGTGACACTGTCCCATGCTGGGCGCCAATTTCCTGAGGTTAATTTTTTAATGTCATTGTGTGGGAAAAGCCTTTGTTGCTCTCTGCTTAAAAGCACAATGTTTGAAACGTATTAATTAGTGATGTGTCGGATCATTAAAAAAATCCGCAGATACGGATACGGATATCCGGAACATCACTAGTATTTCACAATTTTCACGTTTCTAACATTGTACGGTAACAGCATTTACTTATACAGAACAAGCAATGTATTGAACAGTATTGTTGCTTTTGTACATTAATACTCTTTCCTTCATTTAATCCATTCAAAATCAAACTCAAAACATCTATTAAAAATAAAGCAATTACATGTACTTTTGAATTGTCAAGCGGTTGGTCAGTCAGAAAGATGAAGCTAGTTGCCCATTCCAAAGCATAGTTGAAGAACGTGAATGAATTACCAAGGAAACTCTTTTTAATCAAAATAAGCTTAGGTACAAAATATTGGTTACATCATTCAAGTTATACATGTGAGAACGAAGCAGAAGCGTCCGTTAATTAAAAGTTAAACAAAAAGCTAAATTTAAACCAGCCATGGCAGCTAAGAGATGACCACTATCCCTTACTGTTTCTCAACAGACACTACGAAGTAGCAATGGGAGCGGGCCAGGCGTTAGGCGACCGCCTCGCTCAAATGGAAGCTATGGATGGAACGGCGCGTTGTCTAGAAGCGCTTCGACTGCAGGGCAGGATCTGTAACTGTAGACCGTTAGAGTTCAACACACGGCTGCTTGAAGTCGCTACTTCTGTTGGGGCTAAGGTAAGCTTATCTAGAATAAAAAAACGCTAAAAATGCTATTTTTTACACGCTTTATATTAGCTTCACTTGTATTTCAGTATGTCAGTATGTAACTCTCCGTGGGTAATTTTTTTCCTTTGAGCGCGATTTTGACCCACTTTAAACGGGCAGATTTCATTGAAACTTTGTAAACTTGTCGAGGACCGATGACAATTTAATAATTTAAAAAAAAATTGAGAAAAAAATAAAAAAAGCACGTTTTTGTAGTTATCAGAACTAAACAATAGAAAATAAATAATAGTTTAAAAAACTAAAAAACACGCTTTAAAAACCAAACTAAAAAAGGAGAAAATAATTTAATTCAATTAAAAAGCGTGGGGTGCTTGACATTAATTGATTATAAAAATACCTCAAAAAGCACCCCACGCTTTTTAATTGAATTAAATTATTTTCTCCTTTTTTAGTTTGGTTTTTAAAGCGTGTTTTTTAGTTTTTTAAACTATTATTTATTTGGGTTTCACTAAGACCCGCTTGTATCACAAATCACTATCTTCATCATCGTCATCATTTCAGCCGAAAGACGTTCACTGCTGGACATAGGCCTCCCTCAAATAAATACCTTTAATATATCATTACTTACTTAAGATATCACTTACGTGTTTACCAATATACATATTTGAAATATCATTCTGTCTCTGTCATCTATAAAAGATGGCAACTATCACACGGGTCGATCGATCAAGGCCTGAATTCACTATGACCACTTAACGATTCCTTACTTGTAACCACGTCAATCACACACAAATTCTGCTGAAAACGTATTAATAATATCGACAAATTGTCTTGGAATGTACAGAATAAGACATTTCCATTCCTTACCGTTACGCCTTGTTTACAAACGAGTTCGAAACGTCATTTCAACTTTTTTTTTTAAGTTGCCAGACAATATTTTTGGTTTGGAATTTGTAAGTTGACGAGAATTATCTGGCCATAGAGTAAAATTATCAAAGACACTATAAAACCTTACTAAAAAATTAGAAATAAATAAAAACCGCGTGAATCGGGAGGAGCCACATTGTGCCACATTGTGGCTCCTCGGTGCTTGACGGTACGTGATGTGCCTAACCACATTGTGGCTCCCCGGTTACTGAGTGGTCAGTCTTAAAACTTAAAGTTAATAGCATAGAGTCGACATATACAGGTTGAAATTGAAAACATGCGACAAACCGAAATGAGAGATTGTACTCATCATTATGAACAACTTTTACTAAGGGACCAATGATGCAATCGCGAAAAAAAAAACATCTGTTCCCTACATTTATGTTCGCATAACTCGTCAAAATGTAGGGAACAGCTGTTTTTTTTTTTGCGATTGCATCATTGGTCCCTCAGTAAAAGTTGTTCATAATGATGAGTACAATCACCCATTTAGGTTTGTCGCATGTTTTCAATTTCAACCTGTATATAAATACATATAGGTATGTTGGTATTCTGATTCGTCAAAGACTTTTAACTTTGTTCATCATAGTTTTCTGTTATTCGTTATCTGTAGATGCTAGTCCGTCGCGTCCGTCTCCGCCTAGCAGAGATCTACACCGGACTTGGCGATAACGAAGCGGCGGCACGACAGAAGCGCGCGGCGGCGGCGTGGGTGGCGCCCGCCTGCGCGCGCTGCCGCGAGCCGCTCGCCGACCGGCCCTCGCCCCTCGCCTCGCTGCCGTGCGCGCACATTGTGCACCATGCGTAAGTGTTACTTGTGTTACTTGGTAAGATGCTAGTCCGTGGACATCAATCTACATGGTCTTCACATGATCGGACCAAGATTATGTCTACACATTAAAAGAGACTGTGCCCTCTGAGTTTTTTTCGGTCTTTCTTCTCAGCGTAGCCGACCTCATCAAGTTATAAAAATATGATTGACGTGTAAGCATGTTCGAATCTACTTACAGAAATAAAATCATTTATCGAATATTATTTATTTGAATTCCAGCTGCATGCCCGAGTCCTGGTCTCGTCGTTCAACCCGCAGTCAGGGTGGAGTGGACTGCGCCGAGTGCGCTTCCCCACGAGCGCCACGAGCCCCCCCGCCCGCACCGCCTGCACCCAGGACGTTACCGACACAGGTATACTTCATCTTCACACTATAGACTTCTACCAACACCTTCATCAGTTCAGCCGAAAGATGTCCACTGCTGGATATAGGCCTCCCCCAAGCTCCTCCACTTCGACCGGTTCTGCGCTTCTCGTATCCAGCGGATTCCTGCGGCCTTCACAAGGTCATCGGTCCACCTTGTGGGAGGCCTTCCAACGCTACGTCTTCCGGTACGCGGTCGCCACTCCAGAACCTTTCAGCCCCATCGGCCATCTGTTCTGTGAGCAATGTGTCCTGCCCATTGCCACTTAAGTTTGGCAATTCTTCGAGCTATTTAGGTTGCCTTCGTTCTCCTGCGGATCTCTTCATTCCTGATCAAATCACGTAGGGAAAGACCGAGCCCCCTCCAGCGAGCTCCCATCTCCATTGCCCTCTGGGTGACTTATAGGGCCCATTCTGAGCGACCACGTTTCAGTACCATATGTCATCACTGGCAACACGCACTGGTCAAAGACTCGTCTTGAGACACTGCGGGATATGGGACGAAAAGATATTGCGTAGCTTCCCTAACGCTGCCCAGCCGAGTCGGATTCGACGATTGACCTCTTTCTCGAAGTTGGACCTACCTAACTGGACAGTTTGCCCTAGGTGAACGTAATCGTCTACAACTTCGAGTGTAGTCTCCGATCTTCATGAGAGTGGGTGTCACATGGGTATTCGACATTACCTTTGTTTTGTCCATGTTCATTTTGAGACCCACTCTTTCGGAAGCTCTACTGAGGTCATCGAGCATTGTACTGAGGTCCTCCATAGACCATCACCAACACCTTACTTACCCAAATTAGCTCCTGCTCCATGACAAAAAGCTCTAACAAAATCATCATCATCATCCACCCAGCCTTGTCCGAACTATATTGGGGTTGACTTCCAGTTAAAGCGAATGCAGCTGAATATCAGTAATGGAGCGATTGCTTAACTGACCTCCACCCTCCTAGTTACTGGGTAATACGATAACCCTTGGTAAGACTGGTTGTCAGACTTTCAGGCGTCTGACGACCCATAACGACTGTCATAGATCCTCGAATAACACCCGTGACCATTGGCTTTACAAAGCACGAAAGGATCTTAGTATGTAAAGAGCTATCCACGGACCAATAGTGACAGTAAAAGTAACCAGCAAACTGCGATAAAAAGCTGGTTTTGTAGCGCATTAGTTCCTGGGGAGCTAACTGCGCCACTTCTTCCCTGCTTAAACATCAGCGGGCTTAGAATTACGCTTTCTATTTCTACGAAGAATAGACAATGCTTTCTCAATACAAAGTGACATTTCGTTTCTGCATATTTGCCTCGCACCGAAGATATCCTTCTATAATCTGACATTTCACAAAGTTCAATGCAATGTTTGTATGTTTGGTTTTTCGGGTCCAGCTGAATTAAAATATATTTTTTCATATCCTGTTTATTATTGTGTATGTTATTGATTCCGTTTCGTAGACAATGCATTTTTATGATGCTTGACATGACTCTACCTACACCCAAGAATATTTGTGTTATGTTTTTTCGGATACCATCTTGCGAGCTGAATTAAAATCACTTTCTCAAATCCTACGGAGCTTAAATTTCACAAATAGATTATGTTTTGAAGACAAGGCAATACAAGGCATTTTATGATGCATGACATGACTCCGTAGCGGCACTACAGAAAAATACTTCGCTACAAATATCTATAAACACAAAAAGAGAAGTGGCGCTGTCTACAATGCCACAGGCGAACTACGCAAGACTTACGTCACACAAAATCCTGCATCGCGCAATCAGAGTTTACCGCACGACTCGCGTAGGTACAACATCCCAACATCTACCGTCGGGCAGTTGCCCACCAGACACAACACCCGTCTGGTCAGAGGATCCTCTTTTTTCCATAGAGTATGAGTGAACTTTACACCCTGTTCCTCATACCTCTATAACTTTACACCGTCAATGTTTAACTTTAAAAACAAAGAAATAGTTAAAGTAACATTTTTAAATATTGTCTTTCAGGACTTTCCGTTCGGAACACCACCAACGCTTCGGGAATCGGATCTAAATTCTATAATATCTGATCACAGCAGTCAACAGGCGACATCGAGCGTTTAATTTATTTATTTAATTTAAATAATTAAATAATATTCACAACTTTATTTACACATTACATACACGCTTTTAAAAATATTTAACTTTAGGCTGATAATTTATGCTTTGACATTTTAAATTATACTGAACAAAAATCTAGAATTTATATTAGAATACCTACTCAAAGAAATTAAACTGAAAATTAAAGAAAATGGTTCAACTGTTTCTGCCACACACTAGCAAATAGCGATATGCCACGTTGCACAAGTCTGTGCAAAATATTCTGTGCAACTGGCTCACAACCATAAACAACATAATATTTTGCACAGAACGATTTTTCGTACAAAAATCGCATAGAAGACTAAAATTTAATTTGTTTGCAAGAAATAAAAATTGCATGGATTGCAAAAAATAATTTAAAGAATTAAATAAATTAATGCTTTTTTTACTGTAACGGAGGTGTATACTAATAACGGCCAGATTCTCGACGAAGGTTATCGCAAAATTAATGTGACAAATTGTCAAGCGCGCGTAAACTGTAGTCATTGGTTGAATTATTTCAATCTGCCTGCCTTCTCCCAACTGGGGTCGGCTTCCAGTCTAACCGGATGCAGCTGAAGACTGGAATATTGTATTTTACATGGAGTGACTGCCTCTCTGACCTCCACAACCCAGTTACTGGGTAATACGCTACCCTTGTTATGACGGATTGTTTCGATCTTCTAACTATACAACGTAACAACTGTCAAAGATCCCCAAATGACAACCGGAACCAACGGCTTAACGTGCTTTCCAAGGCATGGAGAGGTCTACAATAGATGGTCACCCATCCACTGAGCAACCTCGGCAAGCGTTGCTTAACCTTGAAGGTCGACCCGTATGGCTGTTTTCATTTAGCCTCGACCCTTCTTGTTGAATGAACAGCCTGCACTAGTTTACGCTGCACTTAGCAAATAATTTTCCTTCGAGAAACTGGCCCTAAGTGTGCCGTCATTGTTCTTTATAAGTCAAAGCATAAATTATAGACACAGAACAACCTTGGTCAGAATCAATATTTTATTTGGTTGCATTAAATTCAGCACTCACACATTTTCACCAAATATTACTAAAGAAAATTTACTATTAATTATATTGAATTTAAATTCTATGAACATCACGTTCGCTATGCGAAGCGGTATAAGTAGAATATTGGTGTCGATTCTGTTGTACACCGAACTAAACTAACTAAACTATCACCAAAATTCCTTACTTTTGGCTATGAGAATCTTAAAGCTATTCTGCAAAATAAAATCTCTAAACTTAAAAATTATTTTGACACAACTAAAATCGAATTTGACAATCGTGACTCCTGCAGGCTTAGCATGACGCTTTCTATTTCTACTCTACTGTAGAATAGATAGAAATCGCTTGTCTACATTTCTCGGTGAAAACTGACAACTGTCTACACGGAAACGTAATTTTTGTCTAGTCTTCCGTCGACAAAACGCTTCTCTACGGTTGTCGTGCCAAGCCTGCAGGTGGTATTTTTTTTTTCTTTTGGCTTCGCAACGTGGTACTTGTGTGCCCCACGCAATGATTTTTTTAAGAGTTGAATGAAGCGTGCGCAGGGGGGCAGCCTCGACGTTTTTTATATGGAATTTTTCACTTTTTGTTTGGAAAATAAAAAAAATATTACATACATGTTGAGATTATGGGGCTTACGGGTTTATTAAAGGGGGTCGAAATTATCATCATTTTTGCGATAGGACACACCGTTTTCGAGATATAAGCAAAAGAAAAAAAAAAAAGTGTTTTTGCAACTGAAGGCGAAGTGTTGGTGTGAATTTTAGTTCATGACCACTAGTTTTATTCCACACTTTTTTAATCGCGATTAAAAATAGTCAGATTTAGTTAGAAAAACTAATATAGTCAAAATTTTTGGTGAAAAACGGCAAACTCAGAATAGCAAAATTACCATCTTCACTAAATTAATAATTCAGTACAATCTTAGTGCTGTCAAACTAAAATATAGTTAAGTTGTGTCACTTTAGTGAATTTCAGAATAGGAAAGCGTCGTTTGACAGGAATAAACTAAATTTTGGTGATTTTTAGTTTAGTTTAGAGAATTTTGTGACAACAGAATCGGCACCATTGTCGTTTTCGGTGCAAAAAAAATATATTGATGTCTAAAGATTATATTATTGTTAATATTAAATAATTTAAAGCGTGGTTTTAACATGTGGTTACTGTACTAAAATTTAAAATCAGCAATACAAAAATATTTTTGCTTTCAAAAACCACATTATAAAACCACAAACGAGTGTTGTAAAGAATAATATTTTGAATGAAAAGAATGAAGTGAAAGTATTGCAAGGAACGATTAAAATGAACGAATGTCCATATCCTTACTGTAATTCTATGTATATTTGTAATGTTTGGAAGTCTGTACATTGAAGAGAGATGTCACAGGAAGACTTGAGATAAAAGTAAAGCAATTTCTTATTAATTTATATTATTGCTTAAAAAACTAAACTTTTATTGAAACGACTGCGAGCTGAGTGATATTCTCATTTGCATTTGAGAAATATATTACGCTTATTTATTATTAGGTTTATCACATAAAAATGGAGCATAGCTATAAACTATACAAAGATAAATAATCATTCGTAGGTATAGAAATAAACTTGGACGTATTATACGCCCAATGAGTGACAGATTCGGTTCAATCAATCTGCGAAGCCATTTTCCAACTATGGTCGGCTTCCATTAAAACCATTTGCAATTGAATACCAGTATTTTTCATGGAGCTACTGCATAACTGACCTCCACAACCCAGTTATAAGTATGATTAATACACTGGGAGTGGGAAATTCGGTTCTGTACGATTTTTTCTTCTATACTCAACATCGACTCATAAAAACTATACTAGGTGAAAGAACAAAAGGGCAAAATGCTAGTAAATAACTAACAACTAAATAATAACCTAAAGATTGTGTATTTAGGATATTGAATCCTTTGAAAATACGCTTTATTATAAATGTGAGTCGTTTCTTTTGTACGAATTACATATATCGATGTAATTAATCATTACAAATACAGGTATTTGTGTCGCGATGATTATTACGTCATTGTTGGTCTGTATGTGAATATTTTTTAATGCCAACTAAGACCAATAATTTAAAACTTTATTACCAAGACAATGGTACAGACGCCAGCACATCAAGCTACTCCAATCTGTCAAATTTTTCCAATTGAAAACGTACCTTAAAGTTTTGTATTAAAGTTGAAAATCTAGCAAATAAATTTGACAGATTGGGGTAGCTTGATGTGCTGGCGTCTGTAAAATACGGCTGATGTAGGTATCCTACTTACGCATAATTGGTGAACCATGAAACTCGAGTTGTGACTAGTACCTATACAATTGAGCAATAAAAAATACCGAGTATAATGCATTAAAATTGAATTATTTTTATGAATGACTCTGTGCACTAAAATAACTCTGTTTAGTCAATTTCTTAAATAAAATTGTGAGAAAACTTAAGAAAATAATTGAAACTTAAATCTGTGAGACTATAAAAGTAAAGTTTTCGTGGCCCATAACCATTCGCTTTCACTTCTCTTTTGCGAAAATAAACTTGTTTTCACCTTTAATTTCTGCCGTTAAAAATTTCTTAACGCCTTTTCTAAATAAGGAATTCACTATCGACAGCTTTTTTTTTCAAAAATTCACTAGTCTATGTCGTACACTGGTTATGTTAGGTTACGTAGAAGGTAGAATTTTGTTTACGTATCTAGCTACGTATATTTTTACCGGCATTAATAAACATTCAATAAACAACAGACTTTTCAAAACTCAAAAACTGTATTTTCGGAGTTATGCTAAGTGACATACATACAAGCTGACAAAAAGATATTGTGATTATACTTTTTTTAGAAGGAATATATACGCTTGTATAGCAAGGATATCCGTTGCTGTTTATATACTTCGTTATAGCATGTAGTTACATATTTCTAAGTTTTACGGAGATATATAAATTATATATATAAATAAATTAATAAACTCATGAAATGAATCCCGATGGAAAGATTGACAAAAATGGCGGCGCAATCTATGTTTGTGAAATACTCCTGTCACATCAGTATTTTCCTACAACATTATGTTGACTTTTTATATACGGAGGGTGTTTAAAACACGTATAGGGATGTTATTTATACATAATATTAATCCGAAAATAATAACGAGCATAGAATATCAAAACGCGTTTCGCAAGCTTTCAGAAAAATTTTGGCGGGAAGTTTCTTCCTTCAAAAACTTTACTGACAACGCTCGAAGTAGCTTCACTCGGTGTTGCCAACACATATTGAGCTGGTTTCCCAATTTTTTTTTTTGCAAATTTAAGGTGAATGCTCCTGGGTAGGCCGCGAATTTTAAATTTTCTTACGTTTATTCCAATTTGCAGGTCAGTGTCACGCTGTATTTTGAACGAAATTTGATTTGCAACCTTTAGGCACACGTGTAGTGGCTATATATCAATGCAGTGTCATCTTTGTTTTTTTTTTGTTCGAGCCACACAGCGCTTGACAGTACCAACCTATGTTAAATTTTCCTAAACTATTTTCTTTTTGGGCAAATTAACATTTTGCTAGATTTACAGAGGTTTAAGAAAGTTAAAAAGTACTGCAACCTCGCCTTAAAATCATCAATACAACCCTCTCGCTTCGTTTAATAACCATTGAATGATTATTTAAAAAAAAAAAAAAAATGAAAAAGTTATTAATTAATAAACTTACACCCAGTTGCACAAAGACAAATATTATTGCTACATTACATAATGGATCATTAACGCTAATGATTTCATCAGTTTAATGATGTTGCACAAAACAACTTTAAGGCGTTTGCATTGAGCAACAAAAACTGTGACTGATTGCTTCGTTTGACACTTCATTATTTAAAATTAAATCGCGGTCTATCCTGGCGCTTCCATCTTAACGTGACAGACTGTCAAGTGCGCGTAAACTAATGCGATTGGATGTTGAGAAATCATTGAACCAATCAGAGCAGTTTACGCGCGCTTGACAATTTGTCACATTGGTTGACATTTGAGATAATTTTCTTTCGAGAATGGTTCTATGTGGGAGACACACCTGTTTACTATGTCGGTATTTTATTAGCATGCAATTTTGTATTTTAGTGCGAAATCACTGAAAGCTACGACTGGATCGGGGTTCAAATCCGTCAGCGCCGCACGTGCCCACAGACGTAATAAAATCGTGGCGGATTTTGCCGCGTACTGGATCTTCAACGCGCCAAAAGTTGAAAATCGAACACTGTTTTTTTTTCGACGCGCTGAGTGTCACTCTCGCTGCATTCTGTTGGATTCTCAAAGTTCATGTGAACACCGAGAGTTGGAAATCCAGTGCGCAATAACCGTGGGTCGACTAAGCATAGAGAATAAATCATTTACTTAAATTCTGGAATTTAAAATATTCAAAATCCATTATTAACTGCCAAATTTCTAATCGTCAATTAAGCGTAAAAACATAAATACCTACCTATAAAGATCTTTAATAAACTGACAGTATTATAGACGCACTGGTTTGTCGGGCACATCAAATGTAAGGGGAAGAGTGGAAAAAGTAATTTGAACTGACATTTCAGCAATCTACAATTTCTACGTTAAAATTACCACTACTAGACATTATTGTAATTATCAGGCGCTAGGAACATTTTCACAGGGCGACCGTCAATTCCTGCTTAGAATTGTGAATCCAACTGAGTGCAACCCGGCGCATTGGGTTGCACTCAACTGGATTCACAATGCTCTGTTCAACACCGAGAATTGAGATTGATTGATTGATTGATTGGGATTGAGATTGAGATTGTTTTTTCCTCCGTACAAAAGTAGTGGTATTTTTTCTATCAAAATAGCTTCTCAAATTGGATGTTCTTGAGCTTAAAAAATACTTTTTTCACTCTTCCTCAGAAATTAAACACTGTTGAATAGATAAGCAACATAATATAGAGAACGTTTAAAATATATCCAAATAATAGTCCAAAGTCTATCATCGTTACATAATTTAAGATTTAGAACTATAACGAATGTTGTGTTTCCAACGTACTTATGTATACCTACTTGTCGTTTGTGGAAGTATTTAGGTAAAGACAATTTATTAACAAAAAGGAATAAAGAAATAATATTTGACTGTCTTAATTACTCTGTAAAAATATATGTTTGGCCATACTTACCTATACTCCATTTGAAATAAGATTAGACATTTAAACAAACTGTTCTTTCAGTTCGTTCAACCGATTTTGACTTCTATTCCGTAGACATAAGGATGGCATTAAAAGCAAAAAAATGGTTACTGCAGAAGCCATTTAAAATGCCATCAACTCAATAGAAGTCAAAATCAGTTGAACAACTTGTAACTAAAAAGGGTTTATTTAAATTTCAAATAGAGTATAAAGAAAAGAAAAATACGCATCTACTTGACAACCTCCTTTTTCATCACTTAGAAAAGTCACAGTGATGAATGCGGATAAAAACTGCCACTTACTCACTCCAGATGTCACTACTATCACTATTCCAAGAATTTGACAACTAACTGTCACTGACAAAATGTTTGTCATGAATTCATGATTTTATGAATTAAACTACTTAAATACTTCTACAAATGTTATTACTTATAAAAAAAAACACTGAACTTTAACCTCACTTCGTCCTAACTGCTATCTGTATCTTATACTTTAGCTAGACAAACTGATTTAGACTAATATTTTAGTTAGGGCACATCTAGAACAAACATTAAGTTTCGATGGGATACATTTATAAGATTTTGTCGATCACATCTTACTAACCTAAGTACAACCTACAACCGAGGAAAACAAAAAATAAATTTAAAGAACGCTAATAGAAGTCAAAAGAAACTAATAGAGCAAGGGGGCGATGCGAGACGACGCGATGGGTCGGCTGATCAAGAAATTTCACGTTGACGAGGGGCAAAAGCTTAGCTATCTATAAAATCCTACAAATGTATCCCATCCTTATGCAAGAGCATTAGTTAGATAGGAATTAAATTTTAGTTAGGTATTATTGAAGACATGTCCAAAGAAGTCAGTCTAGCTGGTTTTTTTTTAAAATCTCGTAACAGACTTTATAGCAACGAAATGCTTTAATAAGTACTTAATAGAAAACTGCATAAAACAACGGGTGTAAAAAATATCCTTGACGAAGCTGAGAGTCACTTAATCTTTCTTCCGTAATTGTGCTCATTTTTTTGTTCTGGACCATACCCAGGATCCTTCTGGTTTCGGAGGAAATGAAGATCAAAGTTGCAACTTTTCTGACGTTTCTTTTACAAACACAAGTCGTAAATCTTCTGCCTTAACTTTAAATCCTCACACGATCCCTCTACAGTTGCAGGGACCCGTAAATTAAACCCATAAAGTTAATTTACTCAGTTTTATGTACAGCATAGCTATTCACAACCATTCGACCGGCTATCGTATCGAAAATGACACATTTCGATACGACCTGCACCCTAATTGCGACATACGATTAATCATAATCTGTTTCATTTTGACAGTTTAACAATATTCATTGCGTTGTTAACGCTGTTGAGCAGACACATTTTTAGAACATAATTATGAAGCAATGGTTTAGCACTCTGTTTCAAAACGAAATAGATTATGATTAATCGTGAGTTACGCAATTAAGGTGCTGATTTGCCTTGCCCCCGCAGCAATCATCTTTCGGAAGGAAAGCAGTCGTCTATTTAATTTAAACTTACAAAATGTTCGGGTTTTGGATTTGTGAACAACGTTTACAGGACTCCTACGGTAACATTGATTGATGATCGATTCGGTCCGGAAGCGTATCGAATGGTTGTGACTCCGTAGATGACTACTTCGTGAAGGGTCTTGTTACAGCCTGTAGATTAAATAACTGCTTATAAAAGGCTAATCTTTAGAATACTCATAATGTCCTTTAAACCATATCAAAATTATAACGTAATTATAATTATATTATTAATTATATTATTAACAAAATTATAATTATAACGCTGGAATAGTTTTTAGTAGTTTTTGATAAAAAAAATATTTAAATAAAAATGCCATAAACAGCTTCTCGATTCCGTCAAATATTAATAATAAAGATCTGTTACGAGATTTTAAAAAAATATCTATTTAAAGTTGGAAACTGTAAAAGGTCATCTCTATAAAGCAACCGGTCTATTCTGTATGAATCGCACCGTGAAAACTTTAGGTGAAGTGAGCTGTCAGTGTCATTCCACTGATGCTAGGGATAGAACAAGCAAAACATGTATTACCTTAATCAAGATTTACTATTTAAGATACTTTTAAATAAAACACCAATCTGCCTAATCTCTTTCCAACTGTGTTGGGGTCAGCTTACAAACTAACCGGATGCTGCTGAATGCCAGTGAAGTTTTAAATAAAACATTAAAACAAAAAAAAATCGAGACTCAATTCAGTTTTTTTTTTTTTTTTCAACTGATTGTAAATGTAATGCTTGGTCAATCCCTATCATCAGGTGGGGTGACACTGACAGTTCACTTCAAGCTCACTTGACCTATGTTTTCACGGTGAGATTGTTACAAAATAGCACTTCAGGTGGAATGACAACTCATTTCACGGTGAGATTTTTACAGAATAGGCTGGCAGATCATGCTAGGCATAGACACTACTGGCAGCTTACTTCACTTAGGTTTTCACGGTGCAATTTTTACAGAATAGCACCGCAGAATCAACACGCTTCATAAAAGCGTGTAACATAAAAGACGCGAAGCCAACCTTCACCAATTCTTGATAAAACTAACTGAAATATTTAGAAGAAAATTATATTATTGTAATAAAAATATAGTATTAATATATAATATATCTTAACTTTATAATATGTACCTGCACATAATATAGCCTGTGCACAGTGGCTCGTGTTACGTATAATATCGTCCGTTGGCGAATTTATTGAGTATTTAAATGAACTCTATTAATTTATTGCAATAAAATCACTCGAGCCTCTCTGCACAGGGGTAAAAGTACCTACTACTCGTTAATACCTGCCTCTGAAATACTATTTTACTTAAACTATGAAATTATATTTGTTATACTTTTGAAATCAGACGACTTTTCATTATGAGACTAAAATATTTAATAAATAAGCCATAAGGAAAAGTCGGAGGTTTTGTTACTCTTGTTAAGTTATTTGTTGTAAGTGGAAAGTATATTATCTTAAAGGCAATCATGAAAATCATTGAAATTGCACCCATTTATCTCGGTGTTAAACAATACAAAATGTATAATAAGCCATTTTGAAAAAAAAAACAGCCTCAGTGCACATTACCCTTTAAGATACTATAGATTTCCACTGATAATAAATAATATTAAAAAAAAACTCTATCAAAGAAATATATTTCGTTGAGAAACTAAATCTAAACTGTCTAACGTTCTAAGAACTAAAACTTTCACACTAAACTAGCTAAAAGTAGATAGATTGCACTCTATTTATTAGAATTTACAATTTTATTTATTTCTTAAGTAGCATTAAGTATTTGTCTCGTGGAATATGTACCAAAACTCGTTACAAAAAAAATATCGCAATAATATTTGTTGTGTATACTCTATGTGCTTGTGTTTTTTTTTTGTAAAGGTCGTTAGTCTAGTATATTTCTTTGCATATTTACCTATATTGTTACATAGCACTAAACTGAGTTTTACATTAAAAACTTTTTTGTTCTGTTGCCATGTGAGCACTTTTTTCATAAGACAAGAATAAAGCAGGTACCAACCGAGATTTACTTCAGATTTTATTTTTATTATTGACCGTGGTTTGCCTAAAATAATGATCACTCAAGTAAACATAAGGGTTTCTGGGCCCAAAGACAAACCCAACGGATTTTTTCTAGCCGCTCAAATAATCATTTTCGGCCAAAAGAAAAGACTATACGACCTTTTTAATTTCTCTATTATTCAATATTGTTTTTCTTAGTGATATTAATCATGATAAAACTGTGCCAAAACGTTCCCATTGTGATTCCAAATAATTAATTATTGTTATACTGTAAAATAAAATTAAAATAAAATTGTAGTTGTGAAAATCGGCGTTGTGTTAATCAGTCATTTTTAGAATAAAGGTTGAGAGAATAAATGATTGCTCGTTATATTTTAAAATTTTAATTGAAATATATTAATTTCAAAATGGGTTGTTTTATTTTTTATTAGCCACAATTAGTTTTATTTTCCCCTAAAAAGCTACAAACAACCAGAATTTGCCATGTAGGTATGTAAGGACGATATTCAACAGTCTGATTTCGTTACCGAATAACCAAAATAATAACAAACTCGTACGCAAAAAGCATGAAAATAAAATAAAATACAATCTGGTTTTGAATAGTCCGCCACAGCAGGTGGTAAAGTTTAAATGTTTCCCGCTACGTTTAGTTTCAAATGACAGATGGTTCGTTCGGAAACTCTAGCTGTCACTTGGGTTTTTCATTTCCAACACATAATTTTCGTAATAAATCGTGTTTATTTCTGAAAATGGTACCAAGAATACTAAATCTGAAACAATTTTATTAAAATTAATCTGCTCTTATTTTATAAAATTATTGCAAAGAAAGATTTTCCAAAATAAATGACAACCAACAGTGGCTGAATGGAGATAAGTTTGTGCCTGTCTTCTAACTACAAAAAGTTGTTTATAAAAAAAAACTTGCATTTGTATTGATTTTCGCAGTTCTATCCCAGATAATTCCCGTGGAAATACAGCTGCAATTTTCACCAAATATTTTTTTTTGTCTCATAGACACAAAGATACTGTGGTGTAGCTTCATCTAGGCAGTTTTAGTGGACATTAAACCTACTTTTACGCTGTGTAGCCACCCGTAACGATCTTTCTGATTATACTTAGCATTCTGCTAGTGTTTTTCTGAAAAATAAGGTGTTTAAGATTAAAATGAGTGCTATAGCTCAACAAAGGGTCCTCGTTAAGGAGGGTTTATTTCATTTTATCACGAAAAACATCCCTAGTGCGAATGTACATGTGATTGACGATATTGTTCTCAATTATGTGATCTCGATCCTGGAGGAGGCATCCCAGGATCCCTGCTTTGATGTGGAAGGTGAGAAATCATTTAAAATTAATTATCTTAAATATCTTATTTATTGTTTATACTTCGCCAGCTTTATTTTTGACCTAAATAGAGGCATTCTAAGTGCATACCCATATCATATTGTTAATTTTTCATTGTTTTTCGTAACTCTACTGTGTCTCTCGATTCAAATTACGTTGTCTCATAACAAAACACGTTCACCTGCCTAGGTACATTCATAAATAAAACAAATGAATAGCAACGGTATCTTTTTACAGTGAATATCATGTTATTGTACAGGCTAAATATTTATTTTATTATTTTAATTTGTTGTATTAAATCTGTCTAGCTTTAGTATATTTTTTAAATGTTGTACCTACTTATAATAATTTAAATTACAAGATATTTGTTGCCAATGCTACGTATCGCATGATTTCAAAAACCTGTCTCTTGGGTTTCCAAGAGTTTTGTCAAATTATCTTTATGTATTCATACAAATATATCGCAAAATACAGTGGGATATAGTCTTAGCAAGCATGTCAAATTAAAACCTAAGACATTGACTGTCCGTGCATAACATGTAATGCATTTTTGGTCTGGCTGCGATGTTCGTGCATTACATATAATTTCTACGGAAATTCAGGCCTATATAACTACGGAGACATGAACATATCCGGCCCTTCTTAAGATTATGAAATAAAGCAGTTTATAATTAAAACTCATTGGACATATCACTACCATTGCTCTCAAAACGGTGAAGGAAAACATTGTGAGGAAACCGGCATGTCCTAGAACCAAAAATTCGAAGACATGTGACATCTACGAACCTGGACTGGGCCCACGTGGTTGATTACGGCCCACTCCCTCTCAAAAAGAGCAGGCCTAGGACACAGCCCTGTGGGAACATTGGCTGATTCCATAATCAGCTGTGGGATGTCCATACATACCACAAAATACACAGGACAAACAACGTGTTAAATTGGTGTGGTGTCCTGGCAGCAATCACCTAGAATTATAAGGCTGTCTATTGTTAAACTGCATATATTAAATACATACTAGCTTTTCAAAGCGGCTTCACCTATGTGGATGTCGAAAATTATCCCACGGGAACGTACAATCGAGATAAAAAGTATCCTATCTATTATTCCGGGTTACAAAAGATCTGTGTGGCAAATTTCATCCAAATCCATTTGGCCGTTTTTGCGTAATTGAGTAATAAACTTCTAAACATACAAACTTACACATTTCAACTCAGCCTATTGCTGTACACCGCTGGAGATAGGGCTTTCCCAAGTTCTGCAATAACACCCGGTTCCTGTGTCCAGTTCTCATGTTGATGTTTTTGAGAACACTATGTGCTACAATAATTACATACTCGTTTTGCCTCATCTACGTTCATACATGCTCACCAGTTACGGGTATGCATCTGACCTATTATAATCAGCCTATAATGTTCCTACTGCTGGGACAGATCTCTCTGATGATGATGATGGGACTAGGGTTGCCAACATTTCTTCAGCGAAATATTGTATTTTTCAGACTAAGCTATAAAAAAATATAGTACCCTTAAAAAAAAATTGTGTTTTATGGAAAATTTTGCGTTTTCCATAAACTGATTTTTTTTTAAGTGTCCCAAAGCAAAAATAAAGCAAACCAACGACCAAACATTCGTTTGACATTGACAAGTTCGGAACGCAGTAAGACAGTTACGTTCGAATACGCTGCGTTGGCAACCCTAGATACGTTACACGCTATTGCACCAGTCAAAAGTTATTGAAAAGGCAAGTTCATAAATTTTTTAAATGACAGATTTGTTTGTTAGATTTCGGTGTTGAAAATATAGTATTTTTGCGTACTATGTGTTTCTTGAACAGTATATAGTACGCAGACTCCGAAGTACGGTTGGCAACCCTAGATGGGACTCCCTTTTCCGCACTTAGACTCCATTCGGTCTTTTGTGCGTGGGGGTTCTGGCTAACAGAGCCAGCCTAGCTCCGCCCACAAGCACAGAAGCTTTCTGGGAGCTTCACAGGCTTCGCGGAGTGACCTCACTGTTCCGAGGAGTTCTTCACGTTGAGAAGCCACAGGCTCGCATTCCAGGATGACGTGGGCGGCTGATTCCTCGGCGTCAAGGCAGCCCCTGCAAAGCAGGCTGTTTGTGGCGCCTATGTTTAAAAGATGTTTGTTAAGGGGGTTATGGCCCGCAATTGTTCCTATTTATTATTCTATGGTTATTTCTACTCAGGCTGAGAAGTTTTTTGGTTAATGGCGGGTGTCCAATTGTACCTACAGATCTCTCTGTGAGAGAACGTGGTCATAATCATCCGGTAAAGTCCTCAAGGTTACTTAGCAAGCTTTCGAAATTTCTTCAAAGATCCTTGATCCAATCTGCCAGAATTTGAGAGATTGATATTAAAGAAGGCAAGCTGAAGTGACAATATGCGTGCCATGCCGTGAGTATGAGCATCGAACCGCCTCGAAAAACAACTAACATCGCTATCCGCATTCCAAAATCCTCGTGGTCTGCTTCTGGCTTCAGTTTCTACAGAGGCTCACAAAATACTTAACCCACCCTTAGGCCTAGGGATTGCAAACCAGTAAAGTGTGATACCGCAATCCAGCGGGATCCAGCAAAGTTTTAGGAACCGCAAGCAGTATTTGGAACAGTGGAGCTTCGAACGTGTTCGGTGTTCCGATTGGTCCGTCACCAATTCAGGGATGGGCTCGCCACGATAGCGGCGGTAAGTCCCCTCTTTGAGGAGTGGCTTGAGAGGCGGCATCGCGTCCTCACCTTCCGCCTGACGCAGGTCCTCACCGGACACGGTTGTTTCGGTAGGTTCCTGTTTCGCATAAGGCGGGAGGAAACGCCCGGGTGTTTCCATTGCGAAGATCGCCCTGAGGACACGGTGGAGCATACGGTGGAGGTCTGCCCGGCTTGGGCGGAGCACCGCCGTGTCCTCGTGGAGGCGATCGGCGGCGGCCATCTCTCGCATCCGGCCTTGGTCCAGGCCATGGTACGGAGCGAGAGTGCATGGTTAGCAGTCACCTCCTTCTGCGAAGCAGTAATGCTCGCGAAGCGGGAGGCGGCGCACGTGAGGGAGAGGCAGTAAATGCGCCCTCACGGCCGTAGTCGCCGCGGGAGACGCCCTGGGCGTCGGGAATCCCAGGCTGATTCCCGGCCACCGTAGGCGCGGGCTTGCGGACGGCGAGTAATGGGTAGCTCGCTGTCCGATAAGGACCAAGCCCGGGTCGACGGCGCGTTGTGTTCCACGCGCGCCTCAAAGAGATGTCAGCACCAACTGGTGGGGTCCGCAAGGGCCGATACCTGCCAGGGGTGCGGGTTGTTCGAAAGAGATACCGCGGCCCCTGGCACACAGGCAACTGAGGGAACGCGGGTGGGTTTTAGTCAGTAAAAGTCTGACACGCCCTCCCGCTCCACCCAGAGCGGGAGAAGTAATTTGATGATTTCCCACCCAAAAAAAAAAACCAATTCAGGGCCAATCGGAGCGCCAAACGCGCTCGCTGCGTTTGATCGAGATATTAAAATTAAACTCACACTAAGGCCTCTGATGGAGTGAAAGCGAACTATTAGACTTCGTTCGAGACAGAAAGAGTCTTTTTGGCCGCTGACTACATGTTTATGAAGCAGATTTGGAAATAACACTATTGATGCGATTTGTTTTATGTAGATCATATTTCCAAAAAAAGAAGTAGTTTATTATTTGATATTTATAAATGTGTTACATTTTATTATTGATTCTGTACTTCAGTAAAAAATAATAAATACAATTAGTGAACTGAAATTCATATGAATCTGTGAATTAAAAAGTAGCTATGAAGTTACCTAAACAATGTTAAAGTCTAAACCGATACATGGAAATAACACTAGATTGCCCTGATTTCAAGGCAAGACCCAAATAGACTTAAAATAGACTCGATCAATATG
The DNA here is from genome assembly GCA_947359405.1 of Antitype chi. Lineage (NCBI taxonomy): Eukaryota > Metazoa > Arthropoda > Insecta > Lepidoptera > Noctuidae > Antitype > Antitype chi. Next base: position 4,223,984 of record OX375836.1, read on the forward strand.
AGCATGTAATACACTTGGAATCAGACAAGTTCTAGGCTTTTGTGAGACCTATTTCTGTCGCTTAGCAGCGTTTTTGTTTTTCGGCTTGAAGGGTACAGGTCATCTGCTGCTCAACTTTTTCCCAAATATTAGGGTCATCATCCAGTCTATCCAGATACAGCTGAATACCAAAGGGGCAATTCTCGTTTTTTTAAGAACGTTCACAGTCTGATCTCAGTGTCAATCTGTCAAAAATATCTCGATTATTCGTAAATTTTTGACATTTGGTTGTCGCTGAGATGAGACTGCGACTAGATTTTGAACGTTTTTAATTACGAGAATTGGTCTTCAGTTTTACACGGAGCGACTGCCTATCTGATCTCCGCAACCCAGTTATTTACACGACACCCCATGGTAAGACTGGTTAGGTGGTGGTCTGGTGGTCTGGTGGTTGGTTTAGGCAGGTGATGGTGCTGGCCGAATTACAGGGACTTGAGATATTTCTGTTTCGTCGCAGGGCAACACACCAGTCATACTTAGAGGCGGTGATGACGCCCTCCGCGATCGATTCTAAGGCACAATATCACGAATTTCGCAATGTTTCTCACCGTTTAGGATTAGTATTGAAAATTGCGCAACAATTGAGCAATCGACTTCAAAAAGAAGGGGGTTATCAATTCGACATGGTTTTTTATGTATGTTCGGGCATAACTCCGTCGTATATAGACGGATGTGCAAAATTCATATTTTTTTTTGTTCGAAAGGGGTTTATTCCGAAATGGTCCCATTTCAATTTCATATAGATCTGATGATGAGTTTCGGAGACAGACAACTCTTAAAAAAATTACAGCAAATCAACCGCGATTGCTGCTATCGCATAAATATGCATTGTTTTGACCCCAAGGATGATGAAATTTCGAATGTTGTGGGGTCGGTACTACTCGTATAACTAAAACTTTTTCCAAAAAAAAAAGAATCGACTTCCGGGAAAACACTACAAAGTGAAAAAAAACTTTAATTTCGGAAGGCGGTTAGAAAGGCGGTGTTTTTATTGCACTATATTTTAATTTATACCATGTAGGATACGTATTGCGCAGGTCTTGCTCACGTAGAAACGAAGCTTATGGGGTCCGTCAATGTTATTTCATGAAAATAATTGTTTGAGTGCAAGGGTTTCCTCTAACTGTGTCGATAGCAATCTAAATAAACTCTGCCCAGAATTTGGCTACGAGTTCGGCATTTTCAGCAGCGTCCATCAGCTCCTGTAGTGTACAGATAACAGAACCCGCTGGACAAGATATTAAGTGCCCCATTGTTAGGGCTGGTTCAGTGATAGTGTCCAAATTTAGGTGTAGACGCCGCCTTAGAAGAGGTGACGACGCCCTTCGCTCTTGCACAATTTCACGGATCGCGGATTATTGTTGACCATAGAGGTTTTTTATTGAAGATTGCGCAATGATTGAATTGAGATTTTAATTACACCATATTTATTCATTGCACCTCGGTAGGGTGCAGTTTATGCAGTATTGCGAAATATTCTATTGAACTATTTCATATTACGGGAAAACAATTGACTGTTCTAGTGCAAGAGTCAATTTGGATCATGATGCGCAATAAAAATATTGGGCAAACTTATTGTAAATGGTGGGCTATAAAAAGAATGAATGGAAAGCAATTATTATTGAATGGGATGACTACTGGTTACCGTGAATCAAATTCACAACAAACTAACGGGGTGGTTCAAAACTGAGTATCGAATCGGTTTATTCTCGGATACTACATCGCCGATCGACGCTCTCCCCTTGCACATGCGTACTCCGCTCATATTCAGTCTCCGCGTCCATTTTGCATAGCGGCATCGGTTTTATTACATGATGTTGAATTAAACATTCGAGATAAGTTATTGAACCAATTCTGTAGTTTTAATTAACACGCTTTTATTAGCTTGGAATGTATCTATGTAACGGAATCTTGGAACGTGATTTTCACCCCCTTCAAAACTTCAAATTCATTTGAAACTTTGCACACTTATCAAGGACCGATGACAATTCAATAATTTCATAAATTTGTCCCATTAAGCTGGCCAAAAAATTAAAAAATCACGCTTTGTTAGATGGCCGAACTAAAAAGTTGGCGTCCATTTTGCATAGCGGCATCGGTTTTATTACATGATGTTGAATGAGACATTCGAGATGAGATATTGAAGCAAGATTCGGTAGTTTTTATTTTTTGTACGGAAAGATTTTATGGTAATTCTTTCAATGTCTATCATCATCATTGATCCGTTCGGCAGTGTTTAAGAAAAAAACTACCGATCTTGCGAATCCTACTAATATTATAAATTCACGCACGGTTGGGTTGTGTGTACCTGATGGGTACGTGGGGCGACGGAGGTGGCCGCCCCTGCTGTGTGTACCGCCCGCTCGCACCAACCTGCTGCAGCACGCGCCGTTGACGCGCGCCCTGTATACACTCAATATGGTGTTACAACATATTGACTGCTTCAATTGTACTCTGAGTGAATTCACACGGGCCACATTTTGTAAAATTGCTCTTAGTTGTTTTTAATAATATAATTGTGTCTAACCTTTTTAAGCTATTATAACTATAACTTTAACCATGTATAACTACACTATTGTATTGGGTAAGCCTGTGATGATAGTGGATGTGTTCTGTGAATAAATAAATAAAAATAAATAAATAATAAATGTGAAAATTTCTATGTTTAGATGTTTGTTACTCAATCACGCTAAAACAGCTGGACGGATTTAGATGAAATTTGGCGCACAGATACTTTGTAACCTGGAATAACACGTACGATACTTTTCATCTCGATATTACGAACCCGCGGGATAATTTACGACCTAAACGCGGGCGAAGCCGCCGGAAAAATCTAGTTACCTATATATTTTTACGGCATAGAAAAGTATGTTAGAAAATAAAATGTTGCAACGACACCTAATAAATAGGAATAACAACAGAGTGATGATTTTCACGACATTCTTATTTGCAGCAAATATTAGGGGTTCAGGCCCTGGTAACTTAAAATATTGTCGTTATGAGCGATAATAGTTCTAATTGCAATCCGATACGGGTTAAAATCTGTTGTAATAAATTCGAATAATAAATGAGCAGGCATTGTTGTAAAAATGCAAATAAAATCGTATAAAATTAGATATTAACAATTTAATTATAAATAATCCATCACTGGATACAGTTTGGCATTTGGAATTTTATGGTATATTTTTAATTATAATTATAATTGTTATTGAAGGGATAAACTGGTTTTAACGATAATTAAGAGGTCACTTTGATGATTCTTTTGATGCATTAAAGTAAGCATGTTTAAATTATGTTTTGAGTCCCATCACTGTATGCAAAAAAGACTTGAAAATATCATATATTTTTTTGCTTTCAAAATTTTTAACGGTTAAAGAAATACACTGGTTTAAGAAACCACCTTTTTGATCGTTTTCAAGAAATCACCGCCTTAATCAAAATATTTATCCTCACTATCTATACATTGCTGCCATCTAAACGGAAGTTCATTTATGCCTTTACGATAGAACTCTGAGGATCTAGATTCGAAAAACTGTGTGAAAGAATTTTGTACTGCCTCCTGGGAAGAAAATTTTTTATCACGTAGAAAATTGTCCAAATCACGAAACAAATCGTAGTCCGTTGGAGCAAGGTCTGGCGAGTACGGAGGATGACGTATAGTTTTTAACTGCAGCTCCTGTAGAGTTACAACGGTTCGAAGTTCGGCACAGTAAACATCTGCTGTAATTGCCTGACCAGACCTGAGAAAGCTATAGTGAATAACACCATGGAGAGACAACCAAATAGTTACCATTACCTTTTATTGGTAAGCTTTGCTTTAGGGCACTGTTGCGGCGTTTGACCTGGGGTCGGCCATTGCATTTGTCGCTTACGGTTATCGTAAACAATCCACTTTTCGTCACATGTCACAATTCGATCCAATATTCCTTCATTTCTGTACCGATTCAACAAGGCAACACAAGTTTCAACACGCATTTCTTTCTGCAGATCAGTCAAATCATGAGGCACCCATTTTTCATATTTTTTTATCTTATCGATTTGATGCAAATTTGTCAATATTGTAGGTAGGGTAACTTTAAACCGGGCGGTAATTCCTGGGTAGTTTGACTCGGATCGGCTTCTACCATCTCCTTCAATTCAGCGTTATTCATCTGTGTGGGCGGTCTACGACGTGGTTCGTTCAAGTCGAAGTTTCCATTACGAAAGCGTTTAAACCAAAAACGCACGGTGCGTTCATTAGCAGTCCCCTCTCCAAACGCAACGTTGATATTGCGAGCCGTTTCTGCCGCGTTAGTTCCGCGTCTGTACTCGTATTCAAAAATAACTCGGATTTTCGCAGTATCCATCTTTACGTCTAAGCTGAATAAAAAAAAAACAATTTAAAGTCAAAAATCGAAAGTTGCACATTTTTTAAAAGAAGAACCTTATAGGTATCACGTGAAAAAAGTTTCACACGAAAATCTCACACCATGAAGATTTTATGTCAATTCGAAGAGTCTATTACTTTACAACGGCAATTATAATTGCATTTTCTCTTTGTAACTTTATAATTTTTTTCTTTGTATAGGTCAGAATGTTGGGTCACAAAAGGGATGAATGAAAGGCAATTGCATGCAGCTGAGATGAGAATGCTAAGAGGGATGTGTGGTGTTACACGAATGGATAGAATAAGAAATGAGTACATAAGAGGAAGCCTGAAAGTGGCACCGATAACTGAAAAGTTGTGTGGAAATCGGTTGTCATGGTATGGGCATGTGATACGGAGGCATGAGGAAAATGTCGTGAAGAAAGTTTTGAGTATGAATGTCGATGACTATAAGAGTAGGGGGAGACCAAAGGAGCGATGGATGGACTGTGTGAATGATGATATGGTTAGAAAGGGTGTGACTACGGAGATGACTGATAGAGAAGTGTGAAAGAGAAAGATATGTTGCGCGACCGCAAATAAATTGGTATAAAGGCAGGACTACAATAAACTGGCATAAGTACTTTATCATCATCATGTCTGCCGAAAGACGTCCACTGCTGGACATAGGCCTCCCCCAAGGCCAAGGCAAGCGGGATTTGCCATAATCGCCACGCTTGGCAGGCGGTTGGCGATCGCAGTATGATGGTGAAATGCATAGAAAACGCTGCTGCCTATTCTCTAGTAAGTACCTTAGTCGCCTTCTATGACACCCACGGGAAGAAATGGGATGGTGCTATTCTTTTACGTCCGGCACCACACGGAACACGGTACTTTACAGAATCGCTCAAAAATAATGTTATTTTATTTGCATTTGTGACTCTATTACAATGGTGTTAGTATGGATTTAGTTAATAGCACAACACACACAAAGTGCGACTTATTGCTAAGTGCCAATCTTCAGGAATTTCCTTCCAATGGTGTCCTTTTTTATGGTGGACCAGTGGTAACGCGATTTACGAGTTGTTATCTGGTTCGAACCCAGACAGGCGTTTTACTTTGTGTAAATTATTAACCGACTTCAAAAAGGAGGAGGTTCTCAATTCGTCGGAACCTTTTTTTTTATTTTTTTTTTATGTATGTTGACCGATTTGGATTTTTTTTGTTTGATAGGGTATACTTCCCAGGTGATCCCATGATCATCAAGTCAGGATCTGATGATGGGATCCTGGAGAAATAGAGAGAACTCTTCAAATTTTATAGGCACACGAAGCGATTTAGGTATTTTTTGAAAGAGTACTTTCTCGGAGTGGTCTCATTTCAATTTGGTGAAGATCTAATGAAGAACTTTGGAGATAGGCAACGGAACTCCTCAATAAATCATAGCAAATGGACTGGGATTGCTGAAATCTCATGTCTGTCTATTGCTTACACCAGTTCATAACATAACATCACGCCGGTATGCTGTGAAGGGGTAAGCACATGTGAACCACTAAAAAGTGAAAAAAAAACTTTTTCCAAAAAAAAAATACAGCAAATTTAAATTCAGCTTCAAAGACACCGACTTCCGATATTAAAGTTATTTTTCACTTTGTAGTGTTTTTTTGGAAGTCGGTTGTTTTTTTTATCACCACTGCTCTCAAAACGGTGTAGGAAAACATCGTGAGGAAACCGGCATGTACTAGAACCAACAATTCGAAGATATGTGACATCTACCAACCCGCACTGGGCCCGCGTGGTGGATTACGACCCGTTCCCTCTCATAGAGAAGACGCCTTGTTCGAGCAGTGGGAACATCACAGGCTGTTTATGGTGTGATTATGTCTACCGTCAATAAGTCGTATTTTTAACGGCTTATGTTTAACTTACCACCAGATATAGTAACATATAACAGACAAAAATAGTAAATGATCACCAAAATTAAACCCGCATCTTAAAATTATAACCAAAGTTTTAACATGTCGCTTCCTGTTAGGCAAAATGACTCCAAATAAACTAACCTAACCTAACAATGACAGTGGTTTATTTAGATAGAAATAGTTCATTAATTTGCTCGCTAAGATTTGGTGATCATTTATTTGGTGTTCGAATACAATTTAAAGTGCAGTCGTGACTAAAATAGCTAGTACTATTGTAATTTTAGACTTTATTTTTCTGGTGTCAAGTTTATATTTTTGGTAAAAAAACTAAGGGTATCAAAGCATTTTATGGTGGTCATTATATTTAAACCCTTTTTTAACACCACAGATAAAATCGTCAATGTCTTTGAAAATTGTCTGCGTGACGAAATTGCTCGGTAGTTCTGTTTGTTTTGTAAACATTGTATAATCATTTACCAGATTCTTGTTCAAGTCCAAGACATACGCGTTTTGATGAAACATTTTAACAAGATACAAGATACTTAGCTGCTGCGGGAAATTATCCCATGGGAACGTGCTGCGCGGGCAAAGTCAAATTAGCCTAAGTTACTCCTTATAACATCAGTTATCTGCCAGTGAAAGTCTTGTCAAAATCGGCCCAGCCGTTTCGGAGATTTGCCGAAACAAACAGACAGACATGAGGAAAAATATGTTTTTTTGTTATATGTACCGGGTATACTTTCATAGGCATTTAGTAAATAGGTGTTAGTTGTTCGAAGATTAGCCGGAACAAAGCCGGATAGGCAGACAAACAATTTTTTTAAATAGCAGTCCCGTTTGAGTACAATTTTTTAGAGCAGCTATGCATTGAGCACCAAGGTATTCCCATATCTTTGGTGCTCAATGCGTAGGTATATCACCAATTCAACACGTTCAACTCTAAAGAAATGTTTTGTTCAGATGCATCCTACAATTGATATATAATAAATAAACGGTCAGATTTCATTGAAACTTTGTAAACTTATCGAGGACCGATGACGATTCAATATTTTTTAAAAAAAGGAACAAAATAGTAAAAATAATGACGTTTTTGTAGTTAGCAGAACTAAAAAATAGAAAAAAAAAGTTTAAAAAACTAAAAAACACGCTTTAAAAACCAAACTAAAAAAGGAGAAAATAATTTTATTCAATTAAAAAGCGTGGGGTGCTTTTTGAGGTATTTTTACAATCAATTAATGTCAAGCACCCCACGTTTTTTGAAGCCTTTAATGAAGTGAAAGAGCCGAAGACCTTTAATGAAGTGAAAGAGTTTTTCTATTGCGTTTGGCGTCATGATGTGATCCAATTGCGATTGTGACTGACATATTGACGGTTAGAAATTAAGGAGGCGTAACATTCTATTAAATGTTCTTTATTTCTTCTGTCATCAAAATATAATACGCTTTTATTTAAATAATTAAGATTATATTTAATTATTTTTAACTTTTTAGTTCGTTTTATTAACAAGTAATAATAAAAGCTTTTTTTTTATTTTAATTTTTTTCTTAAATTTTTTAAGACCTTAAGTAGTTATGCATATTTCATTAATAAAGTTTTGTGTAAAGTAAATTTTAAATTACATTATATACAACCTGTAACGGAAAGGGTATAATTATGCATACCAAGGGCATGGCTTCTTTGGATGATATCAAACTATACTGGAAGAGTTTTTAAATCCTATCTCTATAGGTATGTTCGGAAGATATGAGAATTTTTAATACATTGATACCAGAAACCAAATCATCAAATTGAAATAAACACATCACTCGGAAGAGATTTATCGTGATATTGGCAAGTAACTTGGAAAGTATTGACCTACGTAGTGCGGTGACACGTTTGTTATGATTTGAATTTAAGAAATATATGGAACCTAAAATTTGGTATCAATTCTTGAGAGTATTTTATTTTGTCCTGAAACTATATAATAGTGATTCTATACCAGCTGTTATCTTTAGTGCTTAAGGATAGCAATAGGGTTTCTGTTACACCCTGTATACATATTATGCTACTAAGACTATGTGGAAAGATAAGTAGTGTTCTTCCACTCTTCTTATAAATAAAGAAAGACAGAAAACTCAATACCTATGATTACATGGAAAAATAATCTAGTTTTCAAGGCAGTGAGCTGTTGCCGAGAGCTTCCGAGAAAACTAGGTCATTCGGTACGCTATCCATTAAATGTAGCTAAGGCCGAGATGAAATTGAAGTAGATGTAGTAGTAAGGACAACCCAATTCAAAGGTTTATTAGGCACGAATTTACTCGCTTGAAACGGGCGAAACGACATTTTTAAATAATATTTTTCTGTAAGCCATTCGCACGAAATTTTTTTATTGTAGGCGAATCGACAACTCCAGTAATACGTATAATAAGTAAGGATGGGCAGAAATTCGGTGAATTTCGGCAGCTTGAACCGAACTTCGGCATTCGGCCGTAATTCTGTTCAGATGCCGAACATTCGGCACAAGAAAAATAATACCTACTTGCACTATTTTGACTGAAATTAAATGGAATTAGAGTATAGCATTACTGTAAAATAAAATTGTCTTTTATTCACCCATGGTCATTTATTTTAGTTAGGAACATTGTAAATGTAAACCTTAAATTAAATCAGTTCTTCTTATTATTCTTGAAAGTCTCTGCCTAATTAATTAGACATACTATTACAAAAATGAAATAAGCTTAGTATTCTTCTAACAAACATCTGAATACAATTCGTAAATTGAAAAAAAAAAATCTCGTTTTTGGTTCACAAACTAAACATTCATTTACATCAAGTATTTTTTATTACAAATAGAGGGTATTGATCCGAAGTTTGGCCTAACTTTTCATTTTAACCGAATGTTCGGCCGAAGTTCGGATTCGGTTCAAACCACATTCGGCCCATCTCTGATAATAAGCAATTGGCACGTTTTGAATTTTATGCGTAGCATAGCCTATAGGTGGTAGTCTTCCTCGAGAATTGGGCTATACAATACAAAAATATAAATTTCAAATCCAACTGGTAGCTACAGAGATTAGCGGCGTTCAATCAAACAAACTCTTCAGCTTTATTATTAGTATTAGTAAATAGATAAGGGGCGGCGCACCTCCTATTGATATTTACTGGACACTAATCTAATCCACCCGTGGGGTCCGCAAGGGCCGATACCTGCCAGGGGTGCAGGTTGTTCGAAAGAGATACCGTGGCCCCTGGCACACAGGCAACTGAGGAAACACGGGTGGGTTTTAGTCAGTAAAAGTCTGACACGTCCTCCTGCTCCACCCAGAGCGGGAGAAGTATGAACTATTGCATTGGGTTGTACCTGTAATGATAGTTGTAAGTGATGAATAAAAAATATATATTTATTTACACCCTCAAAAAAAAAAACCCGAACCTTCTTATTAAAAACGAGCTAACTTTGGTTCAAGCTTAAAACTTTCAAGCAGTTTTTGTATTTCGAATCTTCTTTCGACTGAGATAAAGTTCACATTGTTCTATTTTCAATTCTCGCCCTTGGCGCTAAGCAGTGCGTACAAGATCCCAGTACGCGAAAAAATCACGTCGCGAGATTTTACGACCTTGTGATCGTGGACTTGATACCTATCAGGGTTGATAATCATGATTTTTATAAAAAAATCAAAAAACATCAGATTTATTTGATTTAAATCGGATTTTTTTGATTTTTATTTGCATTCTAATCTTTTGTAATTTGGAAGTCAGTTATTAATAAAATATTAAATAAAAACGACATATTACAAACAAATATTCCAGTTTTTATTTAAAACTAAAAATTACGAAATAGAAAGTAATTAAAAAAAAACTACTTCAAAAAGAAATTCACTCGAAATGAAGAAATAACCTTAATTCCGGAAGTCAGTGGTAAAAAACTAAAATACAGATACTAAGACACTAATCAACCACGAATGACCACGCCAAAGACTAAACGGACGGATTCAGTCGCCAGTTTAAATTTCGGGGAATCAGCGAACGGTGTAGATAATCAGCAATGGACACGTGTGTGCGCGCCTTAGTTTATGTCCGGGACTCTGGTCTCGGTCTTGACACATTTTGGGTGATTTGGTCGCAGTAAAAAAGTATTGATTTAAATCATTGATTTTTATAAAAAAATCACTTGAATTTAATCGCGATTTAAATCACTGATTTAAATCAAGTGATTTAAATCATATCAACCCTGATACCTATACCAACCTAGTATGACACATAAAGTAGTGGTGGCCTAGTGGTGATGGCCGCGACTTACGAGTGGGTTTGAAGTGTTCAAACCCAAGCAAGCACTTTACTTTGTGTAAATTATTCATCACCACTGCTCTCAAAACGGTGAAGGAAAACATCGTGAGGAAACCGGCATGTCCTAGAACCGAAAATTCGAAGACATGTGACATCAAACCCGCAGTGGGCGCGCGTGTTGGATTAAGGCCCATAGTATCCTCATCTCCCGTTTGTATGCTAAAGCACGACTGCCGCCCGCGCCCGCGCAGGGCACCTCTGAGCCTTTATCTCAAAATGGGGATATTCCTTTGATTAATTTACAATTGTGCTTCGGCGATTCTGTGGTACCTCTAACTATCTATTTTTCAGTGTATTTTTTTTTTCCAAATAACGAAGCCGTTTAGTAGGAGTATGGAATAGAAGCCAAAATATTGCGTGTTGGAAAATATTTTTTACAGCAAAAGTATTAACCATACAAAAAAATTACTTCGGGCAAAATGGTCTATATAAATCTATAGCAAAATCATATATTTTTCAAATCTTCAAGACAAGCCGTTAATGAGCAGTACGGTTCATAAAGTGACCGTGTTACGCTACCAACGGGGACGTAGGCCCTTAATGCCCACTCCCTCTCACAGAGCGGAGGTCTGTGTCCCAGCAGTGGGAACATAATAGGCTGCTAATGATGAATTAATGAAATTATGGCACATAAAAAAGATCAGACATAGCTTTAGCTGTTCCAATTACAATTTCTCGCAATGATGTCACTTACTTATTCATATTAAACATACTGTCTGTACAAACAGTCCCTGCCGTTAAAATGGCACAAAAGTTCGGCCTTGTATGGCGGGCTTACTAGTCAACTCGCACGAATTAACTCACCCGAATCGGGCGAATCGTGACTCTTAAATAATACAAGGTGTAACAGATATAATAAAAGCAAGACCAAAAAGTAGTTTGTTCATTATTGACTACTGAATCCATTTTAGTAACTTTTTATATGGGTTTTTTTTTTTTTTTAATAAGTATTTTGCCATACCTACCGCCGATTGAGCCAAAGAACATTCAATCTTATTTCAATGTAATAAGTAAATAATAATTTTAAATGCATAAAGTAATGTTAAGGTCGACCTGCACCCTAATTGCTTATCTAACACGCGATTAATCATAATCGGTTTCATTTTGACAGTTCAACAATATTCATTGCGTTATTTACGTTGCTGAGCAGACACATTTTTCGGACATATGAAGCAATGGTTTAGCCGTCTGTTTCAAAACGAAACATATTATGATTAATCATGAGTTACGCAATTAGGATGCTGTTTTTATTAATAATAACAGTCAGCTTAAAAAAATGAGTTTTGGTAATTGTAATAGGCTTGTAACTCAATATTCTAATTTGGGCGTATGAGGTCTCGCGTTAATTATGTTACACGTGGTATAATATCTATTTTCTATCGATTTGAATAAAACGTTTAAAGGAAACAACGAAAAGTTAAGAAAAAAGTACACACTTTATTACATAAAGTACAAAACGTGCCATTTGCCGAATACGTGTTTCTGTAATTGTCTATTCGCCCACAAATTGGGTCGTCTATAGAAAAAAGTAGTAACAGTTATTTAAAAGTGACGATTCGCCCGTTTCGGGCGAGTTGACAAATAAGTCGTAGAGCGTCGTCTCTGTCACTCGTACCTGTGTGACGACCTCTGCCTAAAGCTCGATGTATCATATCAACAACCGGGCACTATAATTAAATATTCGTTCCCTCTGGAATTGTACTTACGGCCCTGAATCACAGTATAGGTGGGGACAGAAGGTCAACTTCATGTAACTGTCGAAAACACGCTCACGCACACATTGACGCGTATAGTCTTGTTGGGGTCAAAAGGTAGAGTAAAATGAAACTCGATATATTGCAGGGAGTAATTGTTCCTTTATTGATAAAAGGGTCCTTACTTATATTTTTGAACCTACGCTTAATTGGTGCTAGCTAGACTCACCTATATTAAAAATATCTAATTGACTAATGGGAGATCATTGATTTACAAAGCTTGAAACAATCTGTGACAATGATCTATGATTAAGGGGAATCTAGTCGCGGGCTCGAACTCTAAGGCGGGCCTGGCTAAAAAGCACGCTGTCTCACCGGGCATCGAGTCCGTGTATCAGTGATGAGCAGTTAGACGCTAGTCTACACGCACAACGTTATTGAGTGAGATGCAGGATCATTTATAGTAACACAGGCGGGTAAAAAATTAGGATAAGTCCTTTGGAAGATCGGCTTTTATGAAAAAACCACTGCATAAATCAATTAGGTACCAATAAAGTTTATTGTACTTTCGATATTTGAGCTTTTTCGATACCGACTTGGTTTTGGAGATTTTACACTTCTTTTATTAGTTAATTAAACACGCCCAAAGTTAGGTTAAATTAGCAAGAAAGACGAATCTTTGTTGGCTCTTAATTTTTTAATGGCTTTTTATTTTTAGTATTCTGTTTCCGTACAGACAATAATAGGTCTTTACCTATGAAATTGCCGTTTTGTATGAAAAAATTTAAACGAATTTTTTTCATGTATTTTTTATTTGTATTAATCGAAGTAATCACCCATGCAATCAATGCATCTTTGCCATCGCAGTGGCAGTTTATTGATGCCCTTCTTAAAGAAATCAGCTGGACGGGAGGCAACAAATTCTTCAAAGGCATTTTGTACTGCCTCTCGGGTATTGAATTTTTTTCCCGCCAAGAAGTTATCCAAATTCTAAGAAAAAGTAGTAGTCTGTAGGCGCAAGGTCTGGTGAGTAGGGCGGATGACGGAGAGCTTCCAACCCCAGTTCTTGCAACTTGGAGACCGTCTGCTGTGCAGTATGAGGTCGCGCGTTGTCGTGCAGGAGCAGCGGAGACGAGCGATTGACCAATGCTGGTTGGAGATGTGCCAGCTTCTCCATCATTGTGTTCAGTTCTTCACAGTACACATCTGCAGTAATGCTCACCCCGTTTGGTAAGAAGCTGTGATGAATCACACCGGCGCTAGACCACCAAACAGTGACCATCACTTTTCTAGGGGTAAGTTTTCGTTTAGGGCATTGTTTAGGTGCTGAACCAGGATCCAACCAACTTGCTGAGCGCTTGCGGTTATCAAACAGAATCCATTTTTCATCGCAGGTAACAATGCGGTTCAAAATTCCTTCATTTGTGTGTCTGTTGAGCAGTGCAAGGCACGTCTCGACGCGTACTTCGCGCTGACGATCATTGAGTTCGTGGGGCACCCATTTGTCAAGCTTTTTTACCTTGCCAATTTGACGCAAATGGACCAATATTGTTTTGACGCTAACGTCGAAAGCTGCTGCTAATTCAGCCGTAGATTGTGTTCTTCTAAGCTTCCACAATCGCCTTTAATTCGTCATTGTCGACCAAAGTCTTCGGACGACCGCGAGGTTCATTTTTCAGGTCGAAATTTCCAGAACGGAAGCGAGCAAACCAATAACAGGTGGTGCGTTGGTTTGTAGTGTTAGCTCCGTAAACGTCGTTGATGTTGCGTGCCGCTTGTGCCACGTTGCTGCCACGACGGTACTCATATTCCATAATTACTCGAATTTTTAACGTATCCATGATGACGAAAAAGATTGAAATGCGATGAAAATGTAACACTAATCAATAAACAAATGACTACTTTTGGAAAAAAAAATCCATGTTTTTAAAATAAAATTAATTTGAAATTAGAATTCTTACCCAAACAAAAATTATTTTGATTTGAAATGGCCAGTACTGCAAAACGGCAATTTCATAGGTAAAGACCTAATATTAATTATGAGACAAAACCATACCATGTGTCGGAACAGTGAAGTAATACTCTCCCGAAGTTTGTATGGGAAAAATGTGGACTAGATTCACCATAAAGGGCACCTATTTCGCTCTGGCGCGTGCGAGACGGCGTACCTAAAGCAAAAGCATCAGGCGTAGGGTTCAAAAGCATCTGATAAAAGTGTAAACAAACCATCATCATTACCAGCATTCCACTGCCTTGTCCGCGCAATATAGAAGTATGGAAGATAAAGTATATGTCTTTATCTTCCATACTTCTATGTAAGTCGTTATCTCGGTAGTCGTACCCTTTTTTTTGAGGCTTGGAAATTATCAAATAACTTCTCCCGCTCTGGGTGGAGCAGGAGCGCGTGTCAGACTTTTACTGACTAAAACCCACCCGTGTTCCTTCGGTTGCCTGTGTGCCAGGGACCACGGTATCTCTTTCGAATAACCCGCACCCCTGGCAGGCATCGGCGTCCCCTGTCCCCATCGAGCCCCTGACGGCGCGCGTGGGACACAACGCCCCGTCGACCAGGGCTTGGTCCTTACCGGACAGCGAGCTACCCATTACTCGTCGTCCGCAAGCCCGCGCCTACGGTGGCCGGGAATCAGCCTGGGATTCCCGACGCCAGTCACACCCTTTCTAACCATATCATCATTCACACAGTCCTTCGATCATTTAAAAAAAAACCCTGTTCTCATTAAATTCTTCACAACCAATCTCTAAAAAAAATTTGAAACAACATTCATCTGTATTTAGAAGATTTCAACTTAAAATCTCGTAATTTTTCCAACAATTATTGTTTCAATGCATACTCAGCCTATAATGTTCCCACTGCTGGGACACAGGCCTCCTCTCTGTGAGAGGGAGTGGGCCGTAATCCACCACGCGGGCGCAGTGCGGGTTTGTAGATGTCTTCGAATTTTTGGTTCTAGGACATGCCGGTTTCCTCACGATGTTTTCCTTCACCGTTTTGAGAGCAGTGGTGATGAAATGATTTGCACAAATTAAAGCAGTGTCTGTTTCGGATCCTTAATTTAGTGCTATTGTTGATCGAAGAAAGCATGTCTGTCTATCTTTGCTGAACTTCTGCACATATCTATTACATGCCTGCACTCAAAAGGAACGCGAGGAAGCGCTACCATTAGGGTCGTCAAATTAGATAATTGAATTGTGGTCCGACGTAGCGGCGCATCGATCGGTTTGAGTCAATGATTTTGAACCTTAGTGAACCGTTCCGCGAAATAGGAAATAGTAGCAAATATTTACACTCCATTATTGTTACATTCCCTTGACAAATAAGACCCTGTTAGCGCAAATTCCGACGCACGTACTAAATACAATCGTTTTTGGGTGAGTAACTACGAAAATTTTGATTTTGTGACAATCTAAAGTTATTATGTTTATCCTGATCTTTTTAGCGTGTCTATAGCAAAAATAAAACGAACAAATGTATGCAAATGTAAAAAAAAAAAAATAGTTTGGCCCAAACTTCAGCAACGCAAATACCGTTCGCTGACACAGCCATTAGGTCCTCACGTGTGCATGCGGTGCAAGATGAGAGGTGAGCCATTGTCTGTGGAGAGACGCCGCATACACACCGGAGGTCTGAGCCGTCCATGAACCCCCATTAGTGGAGGTTGTCCTTGCTGCGATCTACTTGGGTACGAAGCCCGTTTAAGGTTCTCCAAGTCTGCCACGGTAACTTGTGCCCGGGTGCGAGAGTTTATTCTGATTGTATCTTTTTCTGTTCTGTGTATCTGCTATAGGTGAAACGAAACGCATGTATCTATGTAGGTATAGGTCAAAATCTATTCTGCCAAATTAAGCTTGAGACTTGGGGTATCCCGGCTCAGGATAGGTTAGGTTCGAAGGGGATGACGGGGACTCAAGTGAGCGAGCAAAGCGAGCCCCATCATCACTTTCGTGTTAGGTTCCTTTAAACCCTGCGGGCAGAAATAGGAGCCATACGACTATGCGTCAGGGGCAGTCAGGAAGACGCCCCTATAAGTAGATGATTAAAAAAAGATACTAAAAACATGTATGCGTTTCCTAAACTTCTTCATTGCAGAGGAGGGGGATCTCATTCCTCTCCCTCCCTTAAATGTAGGTACATACATCCTCTTATACATGGTGTAAGGGGAACGCTTCCGAAGCCAGAACGTTGGTTATATTATACAACCTAAATGCAAACGGATACCAATAACCTTTCGCCTTAAATTGGTTATTTTGCATCAATTTAAAACGTTCGAGGCTTCTGTAATGTTTCTACATATTTTATTTTGGCGACGCTTTGCAAAGTCGCCGCCTGGACTTGGGGTCGAGCGCGATTATGCGTGAGCCTATCAGGTGATTTTTATTTTTTAATACAGTGCTTGCTAGAGTTGTAAAAAAATGTGTTTAATCTCAAGGGTTCATCCCATATCGGAAGCGAGGTGAAAAACGCAGCAGAAATAAGTGGAGGCATAAACCAATTGCTAGTGAATTTCAACTACAGCTTGCGGAAGGACAAACCATTGGAAATGGGACTGCATTATAAATAAACATTTCGAAAGTATTTTTTGCCACAAAATCGGGCACCTGCGGCGAATGGTGGCCAAGTGGTAACGGCCCCGACAGACCTTTGTGTAAATAATATCCTCAACACTGTTATCAAAACGGTGAAGGAAAATATCGTGAGGAAACCGGCATGTCCTAGAACTAAAAATTCGAAGACATGTGACATCTACCAACCCGCACTGGGCCCGCGGTCAACAGACGTCTCTAAAACAGAAGACGATAGTTGGAATGAGACGTCACGCGGAGGGCGTGGCCGTCGCAGTGGCGGAGGTGCACGCGGTGGTGCAGCGCGCAGGCGCGCGGCCTTTCTGCAACCCGGTAAATATTGGGTAATACTCGTAGAAGCACATGGTAACTGCTCAATATTATCTTCTACTCAGGATAATGGCGGTGAAGAAGACTTGAATGAAACTATCTATCGAATGTCTTTTTCTAAGCTTATAATTGTTTATTACATACTAGATTCCGCCCGCGGCTTCGCCCGCGTGGAGGTCGGATATTATCCCGCGGGAACGTACTACCGGTATAAAAAGATTCCTATGTGTTAATCTAGGTTATAATCTATCTGTGGGCCAAATTTCATCCAAATCCGTTCAGCCGTTTTTGCGTGAAAGAGTAACAAATATCCATCCATCCATCCATATGGACTTACAAACTTTCGCGTTTATAATATTAGTAAGGATTAATGTAAGCAGATACTGGTTCAAGGGCAACGTCCCCGACTTACAAGATGTAGGTCGTGAGTACGAATCAAGGCAGGCGCTTTACTTTGGGTAAGTAATTTCACCACCACTCCTCTCAAAACGGTGAGAAAAAACATTGTGAGGAAACCGGCATTGAATAAATCCTCTTGGGTATGTAGAAAAAGAATTCCGTTACAAAAATATTAGTAACATTTAGATCTTTATGTTTTTGTTATTGGAATTACTAATTTATAAGGTCACCAGCACCTGAATTAAGTATAAGCATTCCCAAATTAAGGAGACACTAGTCGTGGGCTCGAACTCACTGGTGGGCGTGGCTAAACAGCACCCTGTCTCACCAGGCATCGTGTCCGACAGAGGTAGTATCGATCATGAGCAGTTAGACGCTAGTCTACACGCACAACGTTATTGAGTGAGATGCAGGATCATTTATAGTAAAATAGGCGCGTAAATAATTAAGAAAAGTCTTTCGGAAGATCGAGTTTTATGAAACAAACCACTGCATAAATCAATGACTAATAAAGTTTATTGAACTTTTCGATATTTGAGCTTTGTTTTACCGACTTGGTTTTGGAGATTATACACTTCTTTTATTATTGAAACACGCCCAAAGTTAGGTAAATTAGCAAGAAAAACGAATCTTTGTTGGCTCATAACTTTTTAATGGCTTTTTATTTTAGTATTCTATTTGTACACACAATATTAATGATGAGACAAAACCATACCATGTTTAATTTTAAATGTACATTGTCGAAAGGTGGAGTACTACACTCCCGTATGTCAACTAGATTCACCTTAAGTGTGCCAATGATAGACACTATTATTTCCAGGCATAAATGCCTTTTTGATGGTTTAGGACGTTGGGTTAAGCTGTGTGTACAGTGAAATGAAATGTAATTCTTTATTAGGATATCGGAATCATCCCCTAAGAAGAAACGGCGAAACAAACTCAGAATCAAAGTCTCTTTTAAAGTCCAGACATAATTTTGGTCAGATAATGTGAAGACATGGTCTTTTGAGGAATCACAGATTTGAGTGGACTAGTCCAGTTAGTGCAACCATTTGTCAGTAATCGTGAAGCTCAACTCAAAACTTAACGAGCTCAACGAGTTACTGCTATGTCCGCAAATTCGCTTTTAAAAGTACTGTGGTCAAAGTAGGAACTTTATATTTAGATTCAAATTCATTGGAGGGTCGTCGTGTCCGCTACAGCGCAGCGGCGCCCTACGTCCTTTATTATTAACGCCCTATTGGCTCCCAATGCCAAATAAGGTCAGTGTAAGGGCCATTATCGACTCGGCCATTTATAAATAGAAATTGCATTGAAAGAGTCTTGTAGATTGATCATTCTTACCCGAATGGGCGACGCAAAGGAAGCTAATGTGTTTACCAGCCTATGTATGTATGTTTGTTTCTTTGTGGCACCAAAATGCGTGTGCCGGTTTTGATGATTCGTACGTTAATCGCGAGTGTCACTAAAGACATGAAAGTAATCAAATTTCAATATGGCCATAGCAAGGCGCCTTATTTTGAAAAAAAAAAAAAACCGACCAAATGCGAGGCGGACTCGCACACAGAGGATTCCGTACCACAAGGCATAAAACGCTGAAAAAATACACCATTTTTGTATGAAGACCCCTTAAAAAAAAAATTTATTTTATTTATTTATTTATTTTATTATTTATGTACACACAGTAAAATACATACAAATACAGCATAAAAAACAATTGAGTACAAAGGTACTGCTTATTTCTATAGAAATTTCTTCCAGCAGACCTGCGAAAGGAGAAATGAAAAAGAAATGTAGACAATAGTGTGTGAGAACCACAGACATATAAAATAGTAGCAGACCAAACATTCGCTAAAAATTGCGTACCCATTACGCACACATAGAGAGTGTGACGATACAGGGCCGGACTAGGGCCGGTTGCCGGTATTATATAACGATATTGAAACGACCGATAAATCTTACTGAAAATCTGCGAAAATCAATATTCTCTGGGTAAATGAAGTGTAGATTACTTATCAATAAAGTCTTAACGAATATAACCACCCATCTGTTCCCGTGGTTACTGTAAAAGGCAACTAAGGTAATATTTTAAGAGGACGGTGGGCGGCAGTCCTTTAGAAAGAAAAGAAAGAACCACCTCCTTTTAACGGTATATTTATACACAGACCGTTGACGGGCATCAGTATCGGATAAATGAACTCTCCCTGCAGTCATTAACCCGCATGCCCAGCTTGGTGGGACCTAGAGTTAAGGTGTTGGTATGCCTGAAAGCTAGCTTATAAATATATCAGGAATTTTGAAATAAAACAATGAATTTAATGAATATTTACATATTTATTTTTTACTTTTTTAAAACTTTATTTATTTATATATTCTTTATTGTACACTACAAAAATACAATAAATAAAAAAATACACATAGGCGGCCTTATCGCTTTCCGCGATCTCATCCAGGCAACCATGGAATGGACAGTGATTAGCCTGGACATAAAATGGTGACGTTGTTGGTGCAAATAATGGGTTTACAATATTCTAAAACAGATACATAGATATATACATATCCTAAATAATAGATACATAAATACATATGTACATACAAAATTTAAAACGAACGAAAGTAAAAGCCTTTACAGAGATTATTACAGTTTGGTACGAGAACAAGATCACAACGACAAGTAATGTTCTTTATTTTCATAATTTAAAAACTACTGGTCCTAAAATAATAATATGTACAGGTATTAAAAAAAAATCATAGGGCATCAAATAATACGTCCGCATCGTTGTCGATGGGAAAAGTGACCAACAAAGGCTGGCAGCATTGCCACGTGGTATGGCAATGCTGATTCTTTGGCTAAAAATAGGCCAGCCCTTTGGTCACGTGAAGAGTCGATCAACCGCTTGGAAATGTCTCGGAAAACTAAGTTGCCACTCGGACCCCATGGTCCTAGAGTTTCAACCCCAAACAGCTCGAACATATAGGTTCCAATAAGATTGGAATATTTGCGCCATTTGAGGTTCAGTTTCAATCCTGGAGTTTCATGTTTTTAAATCCATGCATTCCGTAAACTTACATCCTTTGGAAACCTGGAAAAATATTAGTAAGCTCAATTATTACCTGCTGAATGAAATGTTAAAATTATGTGAGTAGCCTATATCGATTTATGTCCACCATCGTTCATGTTATCCATCACACAGACAGGGTAACATAACCGGCTAATGAGACACAATTGATTTTCTATTGTAACGTATCACATGTGTACGCGCCGGGCCGGAGCGATTCTATATACATTGGCAATCTGGACTCTGCAGTATTTTCAAACTATGTCACCAAAAAATTTTTAAATATCGTAGAGTAAACCGAGTCTCTATTCTATAATTCCATGATAGGTAAATATTTTCCATACAATAAAAAAAATCGTCTTTGTTGCCAAATCCGTCCCTGACTTCACAGCATAATACAAAAACTTACCGATGAAAGGTCAATCCAGGTGTTTTGTGGTAGCTAGCACTGTCACACTGGTACGCACAGCACTTTACCATTTTATTTTTGTGTAATTGTCCCAAACAATTAATTTTTCAAGTAATATTTCGCGGTTGAAACATAGAACGCGATTGAGGATAAATCTGCTTATCAATATGGCGGCGCGGGACAGACGGGCTACGCGTCAAATTTTGTCTATGTGTGAGTCAGTGTGACAACAGGTGACAGAACGAGATACAGCTTACGACTTGTCGCTTAGCAAAAAAAGGATAGAGAATCAAATCCATCGACTATGGATTAATGTTTGGTCTGCTACTGTTTTATATGTCTGTGGTGAGAACAAGAAGAGAAAATATGAACATGTGACGTCTTAAACTAAAATATAATATACTTACACATATTATAATGCAGGAAATTAACATATACTTAAATAAATACATACTGATAAAATATATAAACAATTATTATAATACATAAACAATCAAGAGGAAAGGTAATGCTCTTTTACTCGACATTTAAATAGTGAAATGGTTTTCAAGTCACGAATGCTAGGCGGAAGTGAGTTCCACAATCTTACAGCATGGACAGAGAAAGAATAAGAATAATAACTAGTTTTATGGGGATGGGCTTTAAGGAGGGATCTAAGATGAGATCTACACGGTGCGTCGCTAGGACGAGCGTAAGAAAAACGCTCACGCAGGTAGGAAGGATAAGAAGGGTTATGTAAGATGTTGAAAAGGAGACATAAAATCCGAGTGTTCCTGCGAAGGCGGATAGAATATATTGTTTTATTTTAATTATTTGTTGTTATAGCGGCAACAAAAATACACATTCTGTGAAAATTTCAACGGTCTATCTATTACAAGATCATGAGAAACAGCCCGCTGACAAACGGACGGACAGTGGTTTCCCTTCGGGTACGGAACCCTAAACATATAAGCGTTTAAGATCGACTTAAATACCTAATTTCCTTTTTCACATAATATCGCCTTTCTTTTCCACAGGTTTCATTGAGATGATGTCGGCATACGTGCCAAATTTCCGCCATATCGACGCGGGCCTGGTGTGCACGTGGGTGCTCGAGCTGGAGGCTGAGCTGAACCCGCGTGACGATACGGATTCGAGCTCTAACCCTGGTGAGTGTTCACTGACATTCTGACAAAAATTTGCATTTGCCAACAATAGAATTATGTTAAAATTGTTGGATCACGCGCACAGTTCCAATTAGCCTTTCTTAACTGTATGGCCGACTTCTAGTCTAACCAAATGAGACTGAAAATCAATATAGTACATAGAAACGTTTATTCCCGTTGTCCCCGTATGCCATATCCCCGTCACGGGGACAGCGGGACGTGATTAAATTTATTTCCAGTTGTCCCCGTAACGTACATTCGGCTATCGGGGACAACGGGAAGTAAACTTTTCACGAGTCGTTGTCCTCTTAAATCTGCATATTTGACCTAATGTTCTTTTGACCTAATTTTCATGTTTAATGGTCACAGTTCTAACCTAACTCAAATGGCACCTAACCAAATCTTAAAATATTGAATGCATGGTCGAGGGTGGGCTTGGTCGACGGAGCCCCGCTTCGCGGGGCTCCTACTTCTGGATGGTTTATTTAAAAAAAATGAAACTATATTAACGGGGACAGTGTACGGGGACAACGGGAAGTATTTTTAAATATTTAATTGAAGTACCGCTGTCCCCGTAGGACGGGGACACGGTGTACGGGGACAACGGGAATAAACTCATAGAAATCCACCTTTCAGAGCCCCTTGTTCACCTGTTCACTAGCAGAGAGCTGGTAGACCTCGATACGGGACTGCAGGCAGTCTAGAGAAGTTATGCCATCCTGATGCCGTCTGTTGAGACAGGTCAGCTCAAAGCTGCAATGACTCTTTCTTTAAAAGGCCCTTCCAGATATGGCCTTGCATTGTTAAACTCACATACAATTCTAATAATATAATGTTTGGACTTTAAAAGAGACCATGACCTCTGAGTTTGTTTCGGCATTTCTCATCTGGGAGCAGTCAGCTAGGAAATGCCAGCGCCATCTAGTTTTTGATAATATTAACGTGTAAAAGTGTCTTAAAAAATAAACATTTCATTTCATTAGATGGCAGGCTAACCAGACATTATAACGCCTGCGCCTGGTGACGGGGACCATCACAGAAAACTGCTCGCTAAACAAACACTACCACACAATAGCCATGATAGACCGTCCTCTATGTAGGCTTACCTGGAGCCTGGAGGCTAAGGAGACCGTTGCGTATGTGCTCTTTGAATGCACAGGCGTCACCTAGATTAAGACAGAAACCTTCGGGACTCCCAGATCTTAATAGGTAATAGGTAAAACGGGCTGTTGTCCGCAACTCCACGTCTAAGTGCGTATTTTGCGTACGGGTGGGAAAATCAGCTCCTCGAGAAAGGCCAGCAACGCCTTCGACTCCCAGATCTTACACAGATGTTCTTAACGACCAGGAGACATAAACAGCTTCTGGAGGGAGGTGGGCTGGTTAGAATAACCACCGAGAGACTATGGTCCACCTGAAGAACTAAGTGCGGAAACCAAACCCTCTAATATAACATGACATAAAGCTGAACTTTTTTTATAACCCTCTGTGCATGGAGTTATTGGTGTAAAACATTGTTCCAGATGATTCGGCGAGCAGCGATCGGCTGAGTCTTACTCTGCAGAATCTGAGTGAGATGCTGCCTCCTATGACCAAGAACAGCCGGTGAGTTAAATATACAAATTCTTTATGTACATGACGCTGCAGCCGCACCGATGCCGAACCGCATGATTGTGTATACGAATGAAAATCGCGCAAATGCGGCACCGGCGGCGGCGTCACGTCGGAGCCACGTGTTAAACACATTGATGCCGAGTTATATAGGTTGCGATTGAAATCATGGAAATGCCCCGTTAATTTTACCTACTAGCCGGCAAAATATGAAGGGAAAGTTTGAATGAATTAGGAATCAAATCGTTAGCATACCATTATCCATACCTATTTCACGTGAGTCGGGCGGGGTGAAAGAATTCACGCGCAATGACGCGTACGTCGTAGTCTACCTACGGCAGTATTCACTATTGCGATGCGCGACTTTTTGATACTTTGTTTGATTTACTACATTATTATGGTTTTCCACACTTGCATTTATATTATTTTTGATTTGCGTCATAGTGGTCCTAATGGAAATAGTATCATGAGTAGATTATTAGGTTAAAATAATGCCCACGACTTAAATTGCACCCTGGTTGTTCGAAAGAGATACCGTGGCCCCTGACACACAGGCAACTGAAGGCACATGGGTGGGTTTTAGTCAGTAAAAGTCTGACACGTCCTCCAGCTCCACCCAGAGCGGGAGAAATTATTTGATGATTTGCCAAACCCTGTACCTATAGCAAAGCAGCAATCACAGTGAGTAAAGCATTTCCAACGGAACTGTAAAGAGTTTAAGGTGGAAGCGCCAGGGTAGCCCGCGAAATTCAAATTTTGTTACGTTTTTTGCAATTTGCAGGTCAGTATCAGGTTGTATGGTGTTCTAAATATGATTCGCGACCGTATCAAATAAGGCTTTTCAGAATCATAATCATTAGAATCAGCAATACAACTCCATAAGTTAGAATTGCCCTCAAATGTCATAATTTCATGAAATAGTCATTCTTTAGAGTAATATGAACTTATAGAGATGTATTGCTGATTCTAATGATTATGATTCTGTAAAGCCATATTTGATACGGTCGCGAATCATATTTAGATCACCATACAACCTGACAGTGACCTGGAAATTGCAAAAAACGTTACAAAATTTGAATTTCGCGGGCTACCTTGGCGCTTCCACCTTAAAGAAGTTTTTACATTACAGGACATGAGATATTTCAGGTTTGACTCAGGGATGGCAATGGACCTGCGTTTGATTGCCACCCAAAACCAAAATTTTAATATTGCCATTACAGTTCTCATTCCAACTCTGAGTCATCGGAGAGCGTGGAGGAACGTGCTGGCAATCGTCGCCCGCTTCTGGAAGAGGATGTGCACGCTGACCAATGCCAGGCTTTAGCCGAGATGTTTCCTAACACTTGTGCTATGGAGGTAAGATATCATTATTTGACATTATACATCAATTTTAATTTCGATTATTTTTTTAATTCATTTAAATGTACATATAAATTATATTTTTAAATATTCGAACATAAAACAAATTACATAAAAACAAATAAAAAATTGTAGCCCACCGGTATCGGGAACAAGGTCCAAGCTACCGGCGGTCAGGGCTCCAGAGAGAGGAACCTCCTGACAATGCGAGCCGTGTCCAGGAGTACCGCTTTCTGGATCAAGCCTTTGGTCCAGCTGCCCAACGAGAGCCTCCTCAGAAGTTGGTCGAGGCTCTTGGCTATCAAGCCATTGGCTCTAACGACTATCGGTACAATGATCGCTGAGTCCACATCCCACATGTCGACAACCTCGCGAGCCAATTCAAGATACTTGATTTGTTTATCTTTCTCGGCTTTCACGAGATTCCCGTCATTTCGACTATTTATTATTAGTGATTGTCATCGAAATCCTGTCACTTGGTTCAAATAGGTTAATTTTATATAGGTAGATTCTTTTACATATTGTGAATGAGAGAACGTTGTAGGCCTTAGAGACTAGATTTGTGGACGTTTTTCTATTCTGTATTTTCATTCCTCTAAGTACCTGGTACTTATTGACTGGCCTGCACTGTCCTCCCATACCTATTATCACTGTAATTTGAAAACATTGTAAAAGCCAATTATTTTTTAAAGAGTAACCGTGGAGTTTCCTGCCGCCTCTTCTCCATAGGAAACGACAAATTGGAACCGTGCACCTAGCTTCTGACGTTTCATAAGTGCCCATGCAGGCTTATGTGAAATAAAATATTTTGATTTTTGAGATACTAACTGTAAAGCATTTATTTCAAACCATTCACATACTGATCTCACCATTGCCTTTTTACTACATATCAGACGCTCTGCAGGGTACCGCACTAGGTTGATATCCCGACCAGTCGTACTCAACCTTTCTCCTCCACATTAATTATTATGCTCACAGCCAAAGCCCGGAACTCACTGCCTGCGTCTGTGTGTGTCTACATTTATAATCAGAGATCGGATATTCGAATGCATATTTACCTAAAGATCATTTTTAGCTATGAAAGTATGGAAGCGGCTTTATAAATTATTTGTAATATTTATTAAAAACCTTTTCTTGGTTGCATAACTATTCAGATGTGTATTAATTTAAAATTAATGTTTAACCCGATTCAAATATGTATATGTACTGGAGGAGGGGTGGTTTGTATTAGTTAAACAAAAAATAAACAAAGTACTTACCTAAATTAAGGCTTTTTCGATACAAAAGCGCATTCCATGTTAGCCAACATCTCAACTTTAGGTGAATATGCATCCGAATATCCGATCTCTGTTTATCATACATCTTCTGGGCGCGCTCGATCCATCATAGACCTCATCGCTTTCCATCAGGCGTGATCGAGGTGAAGAGCAAGCCCATTAAGTAATATAAAAAAAATTACAGGAACTTTACAGTATGTCAGAAAGCTATTTTAAAATAAGCAATGCGTAGATTCCCGTGTTTTTCTTCATAGACAAAAAGAGTAACGATGGAGTTTCAGAGGTATGAGCAACAGGGTGTAAAGGTCACTCAACCTCCATAGAAAAGGGAGTATCCTCCGACCAGACGGGTGTTGTGTCTGGTGGGGTAATGTCCGACGATTGATGTCAGGACGTTGTATACATACTAGTTGTGCGGTGAACTTCTCTTGCGCGATGCAGGATTTTCCGTGACGTCAGTGTGAAGCGTAGTTCGCTTGCGGCGATGTAGATTGTACTCTTCTTTTAAATCAAGCTTTTACAAACAATCAGCCAAGCTTTTTCCGAACTATGTGTAGACTTTCAGACTAAACAGATGCAGCTGAAGCAGTGTTTCCTATCTTTTTGCATTTCATAGTCCAATAGGTTATTTTACAATTTATTAAAAACTATTTTAAATTGAAGATTGGGACGAGATACTTAACTGAAAAAAATAATATTTACTTACATCTATTTTCTCAATTAAAAACTATTAAAATCTAATAAATTTTTCGATGTTTTGAATTTGCCGCCAAAACGCTCCTTACGATGACTTTTTTATCATGTGACATTGTGACGTCAGCTTTGTGTAATTGGCACTGGTACAAATACTTAGTTTGGTGCAGTTTTAGAAAGTGTGCACAGAGGCACCTCACACCAGTAATATCACTTTCTATCCATTAAACATCTTGTTAATTGTAAAGTCGACATTCACTTGTTTACTTAATAACTACTTTAGTTTACACAAAGTTGACGTCACATGATAAAAAGTCATCGCAAGGAGCGTTTTGGCGGTTAATTCAAAGCAGCGATAAATAAATAAAATAAAAAACAATAAAAAGCAAATAGATTTATTTCCATTTTTCTGTTACATATTTCTTCCCAATCTTCAAATTAGAATTGTTTTTAATAAATTGGAAAATACCCTTTTCCGCAAACATCCCTGATGCGCTACAGAAGCGAGGCAGCACCCTGAAAGCATTATTTTCCTGCATGCAATTATGATTTTCGTTTCTCAAAATCACGAAAATTTCTCCTGCTCAGATCAAGCACTGCGTGTCGATCGCCCACGGCGACGTAGAGCGCGCGGCGGCGACCCTGCTGCACCGGCGCGAGCAGGGCCAGGCCCTCTCCGCCGCCGCCCTGCACACGGCCGCGCGCCAGCCGCTCTGCGACGACCACGAGCTCAAGAACAGGATCATTGCTCGGTGAGTGCTACACCGGCGCCAGCAGGCCCAGACCCAGCTATAGCACGAGGGAGAAGGGGAACGGAGAAAGACAGGACTGTTCTATGTAATTTTGACGTTCAAAAACTTCTAACTCTCAGCTTTCTTCAAGGCGGTGATTTCTTAAAACAGTCAAAAAGGTGTTTTTTTAAGCAGTGTATCTCTTTACCCATAAATATTTTTTTAAGTTTTTTTTTTTAAATATATTTGCAGGTCTTTTTTGCATACAGCGATGGAACTCAAAACATAATTAAACATACTTTAATGCATCAAAAAAATCATCAAAGTCACCTCCTAATTAAAAGCAGTATCCTTTCAATAACAATTATTATTATAATAAAAAATATACCTTAAAATTTCAAATGCCAAAGTGCATTCAGTGATGGATTATGTATTATTAAATAGTTAATATCTAATTTTATACGATTTTATTTGCATTCTTACGACACACGCTTGCTCATTTATTATTCGAATTTATTACAACAGATTTTAAGCCGTATCAGATTGCAATAAGAACTATTATCGCTCATAACGACACTATTTAAAGTTAACATGGCTTTAAACAAATTACTTTGATTGAGACCTTAAAGATGCATAACATACATAAACAGCCTATAATGTTCCCACTGCTGGGACACAAGCCTCATCTCTGTGATTGAGATCGAGCCGTAATCCACCACGCAGGCCCAGTGCGGGTTGGTAGATGTCACATGTCATCGAATTTTTGGTTCTAGGACATGCCGGTTTCCTCACGATGTTTTCCTTCACCGTTTTGAGAGCAGTGGGGATGAAATAATTTACACATAGTAAGACGCCTGTCGGGGTTCGAATCTACGACCTTCATCCCGTAAGTCGCGGCTGTTACCAATACCATACCGATACCATATACTTAAATTATACAATTTTCTGTTCCAGTTACTCCTATGTGGACAAAAACTCGGAGCAGAAGGAACATAAGCCGCTGGCTCCTAAGATCGAGCCGAAGAAGATGGTGCGCTACCGCGACAACAAGATCGTGTCTCTCAAGGGGGAGAGGTACACTGAGGTATGTAATATGCTAAGCATCACGCCTGCACCACTAGGCGGGAAATAAGATCGAACTGAAGAAGATAATACGTTACCGCGACAAAAAGATAGTGTCTCTAAAGGGGGAGAGGTACACTGAGGTATGTAATATGCTAAGCATCACGCCTGCACCACTAGGCGGGAAATAAGATCGAACTGAAGAAGATAATACGTTACCGCGACAAAAAGATAGTGTCTCTAAAAGGGGAGAGGTATACTGAGGTATGTAATATGCTTAACATTACGCCTGCACCCCTAGGGGGTATGCAGATAGGAAGATAAGATCGAGCCGAAGAAGATAATGCGTTACCGCGACAAAAAGATAGTGTCTCTAAAGGGGGAGAGGTACACTGAGGTTTGTAATATGCTTAACATTACGCCTGCACCCCTAGGGGGTAGGCAGATAGGAAGATAAGATCGAGCCGAAGAAGATAATGCGTTACCGCGACAAAAAGATAGTGTCTCTAAAGGGGGAAAGGTACATTGAGGTATGTAATATGCTTAACATTACGCCTGCACCCCTAGGGGGTAGGCAGATAGGAAGATAAGATCGAGCCGAAGAAGATGCTGCTTTACCGCCACAACAAGATCTTGTGTCTCAAGGGAGACAGGTACACTGAGGTATGTAGTACAGTCAGCGTCAATAATATCAGGATGAACAGCCTGTTCAAAATAATCTAAACAACTATGAAAATTAAATATTAACTCAATGACACAAGGAATGTTTCAAAATGAAGGCAGTACACGACAACTATCATTCTACAAAAACTTTATCCCATTGAGATAAAGTTAAATTTTCTTCGTTGTTGAGATCATCTTGAACAGTCTATTCGTCCCGATATTTTTGACGCTGACTGTACACCCACATTTCGCCAGTTATGTTTAAGTCCCATGTAATAGGGGCACGCCTATTGCCATCAACTGGGCAAAAATCCAGAGTCAAGGCTACTAGTGAAAAAAATCGTGATAAAAAAAATCAATAACAATCTGGGAATCGAGCGAAAGTTCAAGCTCAGCAGTGGCGCTAGCGACCTCTATACTTGGGACTTTTTATTGTATTCAGTAACTTGACAGTTCAAAGAACCCACAAGCCAATCGAAACTGAGGAAAGTATTACACTTAACATCACGTCCGGGCGCTTTTGAAGATTTCCCGTCAAAAGGGGGAAAAAGTGCAAGAATGAGATTTTGCTAAGTAACAAAGCTTAGATTTTTTTATTTTGTCTGGTAGTAGAACTTCATTCCAAAAAGAAACTACCATATTTTCAGGCATTCTAGACTGGCCTCAATCAGAGCAACACAAAAAAGAATACGAGGAAAAAAATGTTTTGTATTGACAACTCAATTCAAACTTACATCACCTAAGGTTTCACAGTGAGATTTTTACAGAATAGCATAATCAGGCTATAATGTTCCCACTGCTGGGATACAGGCTTCCGCTCTGTGAGAGGGAGTGGGCCATAAACCACCACGCGACCCAAGTGCGGGTTGGTCAATGTCACATGTCTTCAGAGATCCATAGGTAGAGCAGTGGTGAAAATGATTTCAACACCACTGCTCTCAAAACTGTGAAGGAAATCATCGTGAGGGAACCGGCATGTCTTAAATCCTAAATTTCGAAGACATGTGACATCTACCAAACCGCACTGGGCCCGCGTGGTGGATTACAGCCCACTCCGTCTCAGAGACGAGGCTGAAATGACCGACATAAAGACACAGAATCGCACTACTTATATATATATCTCAATAAAACCTTCCAGGTACCCAAATCTGGAGCCGATGAGGAAAACTTAAAGAAGCCCAAAAAGCATCACTGCCCTTAACCATTAAGTGCACGTCAGTACAGTGGACAAGCGGCCCCCGCTCTCCCCCCACTCTCGCTGTCCTCCCCCCCGCGCTTCCCCCGCGTTCCTCACGCACGCTTCTCGTCCCCCCCACTCCGCGTCAACTTGAGGACAACTCGAGTTAACGTAAAATTCCGTGTAATTCCCAACGTAAATTCATGCGTAATCGTCTTTGTAATCTCGATTACACTTTTAAAGTGTTTCTATGTATTCGTTCGTAGTGGATTAATGTTTAAGGTAATATCATATTCGATTTCTCGTAGATTTTACGCATGCGTAACGCGTGGAAGTGTCAAATGTAATGAAATTCGCGTGGAAAGTAAACGCGATCGTTTCGATTTTTGCGTTGCGACGACGTGCGCTCAAATTTTTGAAAATAACTCTAAAACCGCGCAACGCGTTTGTGATTATGAAAAATGCGTTCTTTCGCCAAATGAATTAAAAAATCACTCGACAATTACTTGTGTAATTTATAACATATTTGTAACTTTAATCAATTGTGATTTTGACGTAAATCCCGTAAGGGGTGATTTCGTAAATCTGCATAATTTTGACATTCGTCGCGACACAAGCGCGCGTGCGCATATGTGTGTATGTAGTTTAGATGTAGTTTTAAAAGTGCGTGATTCGTATGAACTTTACTTTTACCCGCTTAATTCCAGTACTGATTTTATAAAATTATTTAATACGTCACAATTTAAACGCATAGACTGTAATTATTTTATTATTAATTTAATTTCAAATGTATTTATTTTTAATTGTAAGCTTTTTAGGCAGCTGCACAGTATTAGTTGTCCTATGGCGTCTATGAAGGCAAGTCAGTGTGTTCAAGGTAGAATGAGTAAGGTTTGTGAGAAGGGATGGAATGATGCCATAGATGTGACTTTCGGAGCGCTAAAATGTCGCTCGGCCACGAACGAAAACGTTCGCTACCTAAACGTCGCCCAGCGGCATTCTAGCGGCCCGGCCAGCCATTTTGGATTTCCAATAGTTTTAAGTAAAAAGATCTGTTTACCTGTGATTTCGTACGTTTATTATAATTTTATTATAATTAAAAATGTGATTCCTAAGATAGGTTTAAAGTTTTTACATACATCTGTGATTGTGATGCCATTTTATTTAATATTTTACCCTTTAAGCGGTTTTTATAGTGATTTAAGTTTCGACAATAGTTATTATTCGCATTCGTGTCAAAATGGACGAATGATTCTTTTGTGATGATATTTTTATTTAGTTTAACTGATAATATGATAATGATTCATGTTGTAAGTCCCTTGCTGCTATCTCGAAATCAATCATAATTTAATATAAACATAGAATTTAATTGGTGTTGGGTAAATGTCTGTATCACAAAATAGATAAATAGTCAAATTACTATTAAAATAATTTTAAATTCGACATCTTTATACCTGATGTTCGAAAAACTTATACTATACTAATATTATTACAATTCAATTTTACAAACCCGATCACTAAGATGTCACAAAACCTAACTACATTCTAAAAAGCCGATTTAGTCAGCTAATACCAACATCGACAGAGTTCATTTGAAAATAGAATCTCAATTAACGTCTCAAATCTGCAATTAATTTAATATTAGTCCCTAAAACATTACTATAGTAATATTTACAACTAGTTTCTAGCTACTCATAAAGGATGCCATAACAATTTTGGAAAATCCGCACTTAGAGGTCACGTCTCTTCGTCCCATAGTAATACGCCAGCATTCTTAGAAGCTGTGGTCATAAAATGCGAGAGCGAGATGACACGAGACTAAATGCTCAGTGTCCTACTCTCACTTTATATGACCGCGACTGCAACGAGACTGCTTTGATTCTCTAGGAAAGCGGTTCCGTCACTTTATAACGGCCATCAAAATGGCCGCTGGTGAAAATGACATCTGTCATTTTTACCAGTATTTGACATTAAGGTGTCAAAAAAATTCTGAATTTGAATGGCCGGTAATGTGTAACCATTCGACGTTTTCTTCGAAAACCAAAACTTTAATGAAAATACCATTAAATGTTACTGAATCATTATCATTTATCTGCGAATAATTAATTTAATAAATTATTTAATTGAATAGGTTTGTGACATAGACTGATTTATTTACAATGTATAATTATCTCATTGAATGAGATATAATTATTTTTATTTATTTTTTCTTATACAGCTAGGCTGTATATTGTCTCTCTATTTCTATATTTTTTTTCTTTTGCAAATCTTTTGTGGGATTATTTTAATATTTTCGAAATATGAAAAACATTGAGGAATTATTGACTAAATAAACCCCAAGCTTGTTTTGACTGAACTTGAAAACAAATGAATATTATAATCAGCCCAGTGCGGGTTGAAATGAAGGAGTATAATTCCAAAGATTTGGTGAAAAATTATAAAAAAATACCGAAAATATTAAATTAGTCTTACAAGGACCAGCTTATTAATTTGGGCTTTTAATTAAATTAAATAATACAATTTAAATGATTAATAATACTGTGAAATGAAGACATCATAATAATATTCTGTATTTTGCAGCAAGGCAAAAAAAACACATTGTCATTTTAAAAGTAATGGTTGCGGGTGCGACTTCTGGTACAAAAAAATAACTACATAAATATTTAGAGATCAAAATTATATTGTGATTTAATATTTGCAACACAAGTTTATGGCAGTAAGGTAAAATTTGATTTCATTTCACAGTATTTTTAATATGAAACTTGTATTAAAAAAATGATATTTCGCCAAAATTTGGTGCTAAATCAAATTAAAAAATGTAATTGCCAAAACGCTAAAGATAACTTTAAAAATTCTCGATTTTAAATTGTTAGGAAAACTCTTTGTACCTTTTTTATTTCTTGGAGCTTTGCTTTATTAATTTAAAAATTATAATTTTATTAAAGGACGACATTCAAAAATGTGAAAAAAAAAATTGTAACATATATATTTAATATTTTAAAATATATACATAAACATATTTTGAAGATCATTTAAAAACGGAATAGAAATATAATATATTTCTATTCCGTTTTTAAATGATCTTCAAAATATGTTTCTTTTAAATGATCTTCTAAATTACATATACAATATATTATATTGTATATGTAATTTAAGTTTCCAATATAAAAAAGACATAAAAAACTAAAAATGCATTTTTTTACTTGTCCTATAATAAAATTAATTGACTATTGTTGAATCTCGCAAATGAATTGTTTTGAATTTTACTTGTCAGTATTATTTATTAAATGAAAATGAATTATTTACAAAAACATGAAATTTCATAAAATTGCAGTTTTTTTTAACAGCAGACTCTCAGTCAAGGATTATTTTTATTGAAATAAGACATTTATATACCTATAAAAAAACATGAAAAATTTGTCATCAATTATTTAAAAAAAAAACGCTTGTTAAAAATAAATGTAATCCATGAATGATGACTTAATCTAAATCTGCCAGACGCCGAAAGCATTATTTTCAATCGTTTTCCATCAGACTTGTATATTTCGTCTAATATTGTTTTTTTTGGTCACAAAACACGTTTTCTTGTCATGAAAATTAGTCAAAGTAATGACTGTAATAATAATCGGAAAAGCAAAAAAAAAAAAAACAAATACTTTACACATCTACTTTACTCGTCTTACGCGGTCGCAACTCCAGAACCTTTCGGCCCCATTGGCCATCTGTTCTGCGAGCAATCTGCCCTGCCCAGTTCAGTTTGGCACTAACAATACAATTTATATATGTCATTGTACTGTATTTCCTAAAAATAAATGACATGTGACATCATCTTCTTAGCGTTTCGATAGCAATCTATATGCCGTGGCCATATCGTAGATTTGCTCACTTCATGAAATGCTCGAGAATTTTTCCTCGAGAAGACTGTCGACGTCAGGGGCACCCTGAGGTTCGGTTTGGTTAGGTTTCTTTAAACCCTGCAGGCAGAAATAGGAGCCCCATGCAGTGGGGCTCCGTCAACCTGACGTTGACCGTCTTCTTCTGTAATATAAGAACCAGAAGAAGACGAGAATTTCATGAAATTCTTGAGCATTTATTGAAGTGAGCAAATCTACGATATTGCCACGACTTAAACACTTACATTTTGATCGTTTTAATCCTATAAAATTGTACTCATAATTGTGAACAACTTTTACATTGGGATCAACCCTGAAATCGTGAAATAAAAATGAGCTAATCCATACATTTATGTTCGCATAACACGACAGAATGTACGGATCAGCAACATTTAAATGATGAACTGAGATATGGTTTTGTAGAACGTCGTCTTTATCTTACTTATATCTGTCTCTTTCGAAAGCTTGATGTCTCATTATTTTGTAAGCCAGAATACTGTAGTTGGACGGGTTAACAGTACCTAGTACTAGCAAAATGCTAGTAGTCTTTTTTTAAAGATTTGTTGTTTGTGACCTTTACAATAATAAAGACAAAATATACAATTTTGTTATCAAACTAAAATCCGAGATGGCGGCAATCACAGATGCAATAAAAACTCTAAATCTCTCCCCGCATTTATTTTCTATTTTTTTTTTATTTTAGTTATAAGTATAATATTATGATTGTGTTATAGTTTTTAATGAATTTTTTGTAAGCAGAGCCGGCTTTAGCCTTGCCCAAACTTATAGGACAAAATGATGTGAACAAATCAAATGATATTAGGTATTTATTTATTGGTATTCCATTACAAAGTGTATTTGAATACAGTATGAATTTAACATGACCATCCACCAATTTCGGGCACTATGTGACGTCACCCATGGGGTACTATTTTGACGTCATCCCCATTTTCAGGCACTATTTGACATAACTCCCAATTAGGCACTATTTGACGCGTCCCCAGATTTCGGGCACTATTTGACGTCAACCAGATACAGGGCACTATTTGACACCTCCCCAGATTTCGGGCACTACTTGACGTCGCCCAGATATAGGGCATTATTTGACGTCACCACCAAAATAGAGCGGTTTGTATGATTTATACTCCTAAAGCCGGTACTGTTACATGCGATGATCGCGCTCTTGTTGTCATATCTAAGTCCTGTGTGAAAAATTGTACTGAAATATATCGTAATATCCCTAAATGATGTGCGTTTTATTTTATACTAATTTCGTACCGCCTCGGACACTGTGGTAAATTATTACAGCGTGGGTCGCTTCGTCAGATAAACACTATAAAGTGGCTATGAATATCTGCAATACAATCTGGGATGATAACGCACACTACAGATATCACATGTGCATATCGTATGTGTGTTGTCATCCCAGATTGCCTCTGGCGGAAGTATATCTTAGCTTGTACTTATTACAGCACCCATACCCTTTTTTTTAATTGGTGGGAAATCATCAAATGACTTCTAGAAGTGAGGCGTGACAGACTTTTACTGTCCCACCCGTGTTCCTTCAGTTGTATGGGCCAGGGCCACGATAACTCTTTCGAACAAATCTGCGACCCTCGCAGGCATCAGCCCTAGCGGACCCCTTCAGTTATTGCTGACATCTCTTTGAGGCGCGCGTGGAACACAACGCGCCGTCGACCCGGGCTTGGTCCTTACCGGACGGGGAGCTACCCATTGCTCGCCAGCCGCAACCCCGCGCCTACGGTGGCCGGGAGTCCGCTATGGACTCCCGACGCCAAGGGAGTCTCCTGCGACGGCTAGGGCCTTCCTTCACGCTCTCCGCCTTCTGCGCGAGCATTACCTACTACTTCGCAGAAGGAGGTGACAGCTTCCCATGCACTCCCGCACCGAACCATGGACTGGACCAGGGCAGGACGAGAGAGATCGAATTTATTTAAGATTGTATCAATATAACAGGAAGAAATAAAACGATTACTGATATCAACTTAAAATTATTTATTTATAAATTTTACGTAATACATAAGTAATTATTACATTTATTACATTTAATTATTACATGCCTTAGGCCTTTTCAATTCAGTTAAAGTAAAAATAAATAAATAATATTCGAAAATGACACTTATCTAAAAGTATGTACGACTTTACTAGCAAACTTTGGGTCGGATTAAACATACAAATGAACGTGAGTGAAGTTAACGTGGTATGTAGAAGTACCGACAAAAATCAAGATCAAAACTAAGGTAGATGAAGAATTCATCTCTTGGGCGAGTTGAACGCGGCCATTTTTTGTAGCACTTTGGATTTTAGACTCTCTGTGTTGAATCGAGCGTTTAGAATCAAACATATAAAAAGATACACTATTGTATTTTAAACTTTTGGCGCTAAACAGAGCGTTTAAAATCCAATGCGTGGGCTCTGTTACTGGCAGTCTATGCGTGACTACGGTCTGTGCTCGTATACGGCCAAATGGTCGGTAAAAAAAGAACTAATTCTAATTTCAAACAAATTATGTTTCCTCTCTGGTATTTATAGTGCCTCTATGGCCTCTTGTGAAACAGGTTCTAGTGTTAAACAATCAGTGTTATTACAAAACGCAATCTAACTGTAGTTCTAGAATAAAGCTCTGAGCCAGTTTTTGCATTTCAAACTTTATTACGATTTGCGTAAAGTTCTTAATACAAAAATGACACCGAATTAAGTTGTCAGTTTTGTAAAAACAACTGCATTTCGATTTCTGTTATTGTTCTTATTTCAAAAAGAGACTCGATGGTTTAAACCATACCTAAAGAAAAACCGTTTTGGAAGACCGAATGTGTTTAAATAGTGAAAAATCAAAAATAATTTAACATCTTTAATGTACTTACACCAAGGTAAGTACCTAAATCAGGAATGAAATTATCCGGAAAAGAACCGAAGTCACCGACATAGCTTGCAGAGCAAGCAAGCTGAAGTGGCAGTGGGCTGGCCATGTTTGTCCATGGACCGATGGCCGGTGCAGCAGATGAGTCTTGGAGTGGAGACCGCGTATCGGTAAGGGTACTGTGGGACGCCCTCCAGCTAGGTGGACCGACGCCCTTAATAATGTGGCTGGGACATACTGGATGCGGAAGGTTGAGGATAGTCTTCTGGCGCAGCCTGGGCGAGCCCTATGTCCAGCACTGGACTGCGATAGGCTGTGTTGATTGAAAGCACCTACATACTTTTTTACTTTATTTTTTTCTGATTAATGGAACGAAACCTTGTTCTTCATGTATAGATCGATGTTATCTGAAAAATTAAAATAAAACATTATAAATAATTCACGTTGAAATGTCTTAGTTGTTGGTTATTATTTCACATACCGTCAAATACTCAAACGCAACTCCTAAGTTAAATCATCTCCTAGTATGGTACGGCCGATGAATTATTGCTGGTCCGACCTTTGCGCAGAATGCTGCGCAATAATATTTTTAATCGACTCCAAAAAGGAGGAAGTTATCAATTCGGTACCTATGTTTATAATTTTTTTATGATGTTCGGGCATTACTCCGTCATATACAAGATTTTTTAACCAGTGCGCAAAGGTCGGTAGACCCCCCAGCGCAGAAATTTTTCGTCGGTTATTCAAAAAAAAAATCTGCTGTTTCATAGAAAACTGCAGTACCTACGCAGTCAAAATGTATGGAACAGCTGACTTTTTTTTGTATAACCGACGAAAAATGTCTGCGCTGGGGTCTAGAATTACATGCTTGAATTCATGGTTACAGTTTGCGCACTGGATTTGCAAAATTCTTTTTTTGTTCGAAAGGGGTTTATTCCGAAATGGTCCCATTTAAATTTCATATAGATCTGAAAGTTGAGAGTTTCGGAGACTGACAACGGAACTCTTCAGGGAAGTGAAAGGCGGGCGTTTGTGCGGACTGTCTTATGTAATTTTGACGTTCAAAAAGTACTGACTCTCAGCCTAGTTTGAATAAATTACTTTTGTTTTGATTTTAAAAAAATACGTCCGGCAAATCAACCGCGATTGCTGCTATCGCATAAATATGCATTGTTTTGATTCGATTGACTTTGAGAATACCCCAAGGATGATGAAATTTCGAATTGGTGTGGGGTAGGTACTATAACTAAAAAGTGAAGAAAAACAAAGTTTTTCAAAAAAAAAACCTCATTTCCGCGAAAAACACTACAAATATGAAAAATAATTTTGGAACCAAATGGTGACAAGGCGAGTGACAGAACAATATGCACGAAAGTGCTTAGTGCTTGTATTCAGATCAGCTATGATTCACCAGCCGTACTGTATCGTATCGACACAGCCCGAAGAACTGTCAAACTTAAGTGGCAGTGGGCAGGGCACATTGCTCGCAGAACAGATAGCCGATGGGGCCGAAAGGTTCTAGAGTGGCGACCGCGTACCGGAAGACCTCCCACAAGATGGACCGATGACCTGAGGGGCAATTCTCGTAATTTTAAGAACGTTCTCAGTCTGATCTCAGTGTCAATCTGTCAAAAATGCCTCGATTTTTCATACATTTTTGGACATTTGCTTGTCGCTGAGATGAGATTGCGACTAGATTTTGAACGTTTTAAATTACGAGAATTGGCCTTCTGGTGAAGGTCACACGAATCTGCTGGATGTGACAAGCACAGAACCGGACGAGGTTGCGGTGCTTGGGGGGTCTTAGTCCAGCAGTGATGTCTTTCGGCTGAAATACTGACTGATTGACTGTATCGTGCGGTTTGTCACTTCAAGGCAGGGGTGTCAAACTCGATTTTATACAAGTGACTTTGAAAACAATGGACAAAATTAGATGTGGTGTTCTACCCAACAACTGTAACATTTTTTACAACAAAAATTGCTGCCTAGTTGAAATAAATAACTTTAGATTTTTGGAACGAAGTTCCTTATCGCGCGTTGTGAAAGGGGGCTAGACGGGAAAAATTCTTACGAAAAGTTGGCACGACACTTTTTGTTATAGTAAGCTGTGCGGCGTGCG
Source organism: Antitype chi (assembly GCA_947359405.1). Taxonomy (NCBI): domain Eukaryota; kingdom Metazoa; phylum Arthropoda; class Insecta; order Lepidoptera; family Noctuidae; genus Antitype; species Antitype chi. Next base: position 4,263,699 of record OX375836.1, read on the forward strand.
CATCTCTCTCTCTCTCTCTCTCTCCCCTCCCCCTCCCCCTCTCCCTCTCCCTCTCCCGAGTTTGAAAATTATCTCACAGAAACATACTACCGAGATGAAAAGTATCCTATATCCAGGATATAAACTATCTGTGTGCCAAATTTCATTAAAATCCGTTCAGCCGTTTTTGCGTCATTCAGTAACAAACATCTAAACATACAAATTTATAATTTAAGTACGAAACTTGCATCGTGAAAATAAATGTGGCTTTTAACTAGCGTTTGAGTATTCGATGGAAACACAAAAGGAAATTATTTCATACAAAATAAATCAATCTACATACCGTTGTTAACATTTCTAATATACAGCATGCATTTGTTAATAAAACTGTTGTTAATAAAGCACAAACCTAAAATAATTAGAAAAAAATATAATATAATGATCGGTGATGAGTTGAAGACGATACACAAACACAAAAATGTAACTAGAAATTGTCTTCAAAATTGTTGTTTTGGGGCCATTACAGTTACAAAGTTAGTCGTTATATAAATATCAATAACACAGTTACGCACAACCCTAGCACTGCACATCGTGTCGACATTCACACGTACACGACAAAATTTTATCAAATTCAATTTGGCCCAAGTTTAACATGCAACAAGTTCATAGTTAGTACATTTTTTATCCAGGTTTATTTACAGTGTCTGTAAATTAAACACAAAAATATAAACAACATTATTTTTAGTATATGCGAAACATGAATATACAGGGTGATTGGAAGATGGGTGCAAAGCTTTAAGGTGAAGATAGTATAGACAATTTAGAACCATTTAAGCCATGGTGGTCTTAGACGAAGTCTTACCAATTTTTTTTTTAAATAAGGTTTAAAAGACGTATTGTACAAATTTTTTATTTTTTCTGAGCTTTAAATGTCTGTAAAAAAAATGTCTAATGACACAGAAGCCTAAAACATGTTTTGCTTGATTGCTTAAACATTACTTTAATTAAATAAATAAAAAATGAATTCATTTATCATTCAATTTGGCCATAATTATGCAGTTTACATTAAATTTTGAGAATTTCCGAAAAAAAACTTAAAAATTTGGTTAAAAATATTTGGTTAGACTTCGTCTAAGACAACCATGGCTTAAATGGATCTAAATTGTCTGTACTATCTTCGCCTTAAAGCTTTGCACCCATCTTCCAATCACCCTGTATATACGAGTACAAGTTTGTTCAGAATAAGTAACTGAATCGATTTCAATATTTTTTACACCATGTTATATTTTTTCCCAACAAAGTTTTGCAAGTGTGATGGAAAATGTTATCACCAGTTAATTACAATACAATCGCCGTACGGTTACGTACCTACTGCCTAATTATTATCAATTAGCACAATACGCCGGGGGTCGCGGGGTGACCATGTTTGTGTAGACAACTATACTCCATTTAAAATAGCATTAGACAGAAGTTAAAAAAGGTTATTTTTAATGTACACTTCGTAACAAAATTACATTAAACGTGTTGCAGTTACGATGAATGCCAAAAAAATTAAAGTGTCAATGCTAAAAACTTAAAAGAAGCAGGAGTGAACAACACCGAGTAACGAAATTAGCTGATGACGACGAAGTTTTACCAACGTATTGTGGGTCGTAAGTTGTTATTTAAAATAAAGTATTGTAAAAAAATATTATTTTATTTCCTTATAATCTTAATTAGATTTAAATCATCATGTGATTGTTTGTTTAATTCATTCGATTTGTTGTAGGTTTGTAATGTGTGATGAAGATGTTATTATAAATAGAACATTATTTAAAACAAAAATTACTTTTACTTCGTTTATCTCAGTATTTAGTACTGTTTTAAATCTACCTAAAACAGTTAGAACTTAACTTAGAAATAAAATGTTTTGCACTCCTGCTTCTACGAGCCTCTTTTTTCTAAAGCTATAATAAATGGGGTATATAGGTAACTTATTAAGCTTATTACTTTGTGATTTTTCATGATACAGTTTTGAAATTTTGTACGTACATTCTTTACATAAAAATACTAAACACGTGTTTCGGGTTTCGCATATACTAAAACTAGGGTTGTATATTATTATGTACAGTATAACTGGTGTAAAAAGTCGCATAACGAAGCAAAGACTTCTTCACGTCATTCTGTTTTTTTTTTTAAATTCTTTCATACCTTGGAATCTTCTAATTACGGAAATGTAGAAGATGTAAGTTCCAACATTTTTTAACATACGTAACTGTATTGCAATTCCTTTTTTTTTTCAAACAATAATACCGTAGCTGTGATCACTATTTCTTCTGCCAATCTAAGCATAACTGGCAACACTTTATTTATTTATTTAAATAATAGGTATTGAAGGTTACAGTTCCAACTTTTTTTTTTACTTAAGATACCTATTGCAATTCTTTTTTTACACAAAAATACCAAAGCTGTGGTCACGAATCTTTCTGCCAAGCTAACCATGGCTGGACACCCTTTATTATAAGAAGCTGTCTACATGAGACGAAGCTAATAAAAGCTGTCATCATTTTCCCGACTATGTTGGGGTCAGCTTCCAGTCTAACCGGATGGAGCTGAATACCAGTATTTTCCATAAAACGACTGCCTATCTGACCTCCACAAACCAGTTACTGGGCAATACAATACCCATTGGTAGACTGGTTGTCAGACTTTCGGGCTTCTGACGTCCCGTAACGACTGTCAAAGACACGGACACGGAGGAGTCTTGGTATGTAAAGATGGTGACCCATCCACGGCCCAAACGCGGCAAGCGTAGCTTAACCTGATCGATCGACCCGTGCGGCTAATATGACTTAGCCACATGCCCCTACTTAGCTAATAAAAGTTCTCATGGCCTGTAATTAGTCTGGCACACATTTTTAACTTTTATCTATGGCACTGGTGAAATCTTGAGCCCTGTCGTACAGGTGACCAAGTACAGCTATGCTATTCTGTAACCATCTCACCGGGTGAAGTGAGCGTGGAGTGAGCTGTCAGTGTCATCCCACTGATGCTAGGGATTGACCAAGCATTACATTCACAATCATAATCTAGATTAAATCTCGATTATGATGACTAGTCCTTATATTACGTGACGCGCTCGCGCCTCAGGCAATATAAGGCCTAGTCTAGGAAAAAATAGACAGAAACAACATTGATTATCAGACTGAGTTTTTGTTTTGCTACTTTATTTGAAAAACCTCCCAAAATGATGCACAGTTAAATACTAGCTTTGAAATTGTAATAAAATGATCAATAGAATCAGCATAAAAATATTATTTAAATTTCGATTATGATTGTAAATGCAATGCTTGGTCAATCCCTAGCATCAGTGGGATGTCACTGACAGCTCACTCCACGCTCACTTCACCCGGTGAGATGGTTACAGAATAGCACGGCAGGTCAGGTCGAGACTACATTGATGTAACATTTTCTTGAAGATTTAGAAAATAATAATAAAGTTTGGTGATAGCAGGTAAGTACTTCTGCCGTCCACAAGCTATAATGCCATAAACCAACAAAATCATATTTCGAATGGACAAAAAAGCGCAGAAAAATATGAAATGCATGCTATTTAGTTATGCAACGGATGGTAAAAATTCTAATAAAAATGTAAATTATAAGCCCTTAGTCACTTTTTAGTTTAGTAATGTTGCTTTTCAGCGTTTTAGCGTAGTAAACATATTAAACAAGGCAAGTTAACGGCGTTTTTTTTTTTCTCGGCATCCATAAAAAGTAGAAAAATACTGCTTAGACTGAAAGATACGAGATTTTTTTTCTGATTATGGTGGCATAAAAAAACCAAAATCGACCACATGTGAGTTACGGCATTTAAGCTTGTGGACGGCAGCTCTATTCATACCAACAATTTTATAAAGGGCACTACTTCTACACTAAAGCAATGTCCGATCGGACGGAAAAATATCGGAGCGGGATTTTATTGTGCAGTGGATTTTGAACTCTCGGTGTTGGGCCGAGGTTTGAGAATCCAACAAAACGTATCAAAAAAAACACTGTTCGATTGTCTACTCTGGGCGCTAAAGATCAAGTGCCCCAAAAATTCCGCCACGATATATTTACGTCCTAGCGAATGTAGACTACATACTAAAGCGCCGTCCTATTGTAAACGCTCCCGCGATGATGCGTCCGTATGACGAAAATGATCGTTCAAACATACTGATATCTACTGAATGTCCTATTGAAGGTCGTGCGATCATGCGATGCGACCAAACTGTTTAGTTTTCTTTGTTTAGGTGTGTCATCAGATGTGTCTGTTGACTGACAAATATTCGTAAAAATTTTCTTCTTTTTACACGCTTTATATTAGCTTCACTTGTGTTTGTTTGTATGTTTGTATGTAACCGACTCCTTAGAGCACGATTTTGACCCACTTTAAACGGTCAGATTTCATTGAAACTTTGTAAACTTATCGAGGACCGATGACAATTCAATCATTTAAAAAAAAAAAATGAGAAAAATGAAAAAAAAAGGAAAAAAAATAATAATAAAAAAATATATCACGTTTTTGTGGTTAGCAGAACTAAAAAATAGAAAATAAATAATAGTTTAAAAAACTAAAAAACACGCTTTAAAAACCAAACTAAAAAGGAGAAAATAATTTAATTCAATTAAAAAGCGTGGGGTGCTTGACATTAATTGATTATAAAAATACCTCAAAAAGCACCCCACGCTTTTTAATTGAATTAAATTATTTTCTCCTTTTTTAGTTTGGTTTTTAAAGCGTGTTTTTTAGTTTTTTAAACTATTATTTTTTTCCGTACGTCGAAATACTGATTGTGAAATTCACCGCGCTGATTTCTGTTTTTACACAGTATATTATGTGGTCTACGTATTCATTTTTTTATACTATTTACAATAAGAAATATTGCTCGACAGCAGAAACTGTGCAACTCTGTTAAGACCCATTTCGAGAGTGATCGCATCGCTGCAAAATAGGACAAACGATTTTTTCATCTCACGAGCGATGATAGGACGGCGCCTAAAACTCGTGGGCAGTCGCGGTCCTAAAAAGTGTAAGTAGGATGGGAACCCTTAGTCTCATGTTATCTCTCTCCCGCATTTAATGACCGCGACTGCCACAAACTAGCGTCTACTAACATGCAAAAAATAATAATACGACAAAATAAAAATTACCAATTTATTATTAATAATAATAACTACAATAAATAATAGAACTAAAACATTATCTAAGTACGTAATACTATCGGATTTTTTTTACCGATCTGTAAAAAGGGGGTTTATTTATTTAGTTTGGATGTTACAAGAAATATTGTGTTTTTCTTTTCTGGATACATAATTTGTTGATATAATTATTATAATACTTTGGGTGAAAAATACTTTTAGAGCAGAGCATATATTTAAATAATCCCATTTTGGAAGCAGAATTTTCACTTCTAAAATATTTTTACTCATAATTTAGAATTTATCTTTTTGGCCGTTAAAATGCAAATTTTGAGCATTTTTTTAGCCCATGCACTATTACAGGGCGGAATGGAAGATTACGGACTATACTCCGTTTGAAATAAGATTAGACATTTAAATAACAGTCCATTCAATTGATTTTGACTTCTATTGCGTTGGTACCATGATAAATGGCATCTGCAGTAAACAGTATTGTAATCACTTTTTGCTTTTAATGCCATTCTTATGCCTACGGAATAGAAGTCAAAATCGGTTGAACGGAATGTAAAAAAGGTTTGTTTCAATGTCTTATCATATTTCAAACGGAGTACAGTTGTTTTAAGACGTGTAAGTGATATTCAACCTTAAAAATTATGAGGTCGATTGTTTTGGCAACGAAATAATTCTATGCAGTTTTGACACGATAATTACGCCAATTTTAAAGTTACGCCAATTAGTATAATATGTTAGTAAATTTTGACACATTTTCCCATGAATATAAAATTAGTATAATCAGTCATATTTATGAGATTTTAACTAATGATAACGGAAAGCGGTGCGGAATAAGGTTATTTAAGCTGTGCCCAATAAGCTCCAATTTTTATTAATACATAAGCAAAATGCCAATTCAAAAATACCAATTAATAAAAATAATAAAATTAATTAATTTAAAATAATCAAATTCTAATTTGTCGTTTCTACTGTAATATGCTGTTATTTTTAGAAGGCTTATGAACTGTCCTTATGATATATTAGTGCCTGCCCCTTGTTCATTAGTAGACCTATAAAGTCAGCGTGCTTAAGGTCGAATTTAATGTGAAAGATTGCCTGTCTAAACTAAACTTTTACTACTCTAACGTCCACAGAGTGTAGAGAACAGAATAGATAATAATAGGGTTTAATTAATATCTATTAATAAATCAGTCAACCAATCAGCAATTAATATTTTCAATAATTGAGTTCAACAAATTGCTGTGTCTATTATTTATTTTATAATCATAATCATCATTAATTGATAAATCTGCTTTACAATTTCGGCATAATTTTAACGACTATCTATCACCCATGAATTCATACAAAATATTCCCGAAGAAAAAAGTTCAAATGCAAAGTTTGTCTATCTGCACAAACTCGACACACACTTGAATTTCCCAACAAAAAAAACAGTTCATAAGTCACCCAAAAAACAACATATTAATCTTTTGAAGGACACTGAACGAAATACAATAGAATTGTTATTGTTAGATTTTTTTTGAAGTTCTGTTTGTTTTTTTTTCTCATTTATTTTTAATCATAGTCTGACAGTTTGAGTAATTTATGCGGGTTATCCAAATGTCCTTTCTTTGGTTTTGTTCATCGAATTGTTGAGCTCAGAGTTGAGCTGCATGATTGTGTGCACTGACTGGACAGACCCACTGAATCTGTATGGTTCTTTCTTCAAAAGACAATTTCAGACACCAATCTACATGGTCTTCACATGATCTGACAAACATTATGTCTGGTCCTTAAAAGAGACTGTGAGCTCTGAGTTTGCTTCGGCCTTTCTTCTCAGAGTAGTCAGATAGGAAACGCCGATCTCATCTAGTTTTTAAAATATGACTACAAACCTACTTACAACAATAAAATAGTTTATTGTAATTACGTTTTGTGTCCCTCAAAGAAAAGAAATGAAAATTAAAAAAAAGCATCTCCGCTCTTTAAAAAAAAATACAAATCAATGTTTCATATTACCGATAATTGCCTTAATAACATCTGTGGATGAAGCGGTACCACCAAGGTCAGGGGTCATGATGTGGTCTTCATTGATGGTCTTGTGGACAGCGTTCTTGATCAGCTCTGAGTGGAAGTGATGTCCGAGATGCTCCAACATGTCTACTGAAGCGTTGATCATGGCGATGGGGTTGGCTATGTTCTTGCCAGCAATGGCTGTACCTATAATTGGGGAAAGGAGGATTTTATTTCAGGTATAATTTAAATATTGAACTGAAATCATTGTATTTTTCATTACGAAAAAAAAAACCCATCCCGTACCCCATGTCTTCTTTCTTTTTTCTCTTTTTTAAAAACGTTGCCCCACACTAGGAATTTCTCCTGTATCGTGGGTGCGTTTACAAACATTTAAACTCACATACACAAACAGCCAGACCCAGAACAACTACTTGCAGATCATACAAATATTTGTTCCGTGCGGGAATCGTACCCGCGACACGCAGCGCAGCAGTCGATCGCTTAACCACTGCGCCAACCGTGCCGAACCAAAAACGATCGTCGCGATCATATTATGTCACTTTTGGTTAGCAAAACCCATGAAGATATAGGTAAAAATGGAGCCCAAACTCGGAACAACAACTTGAGTCAAATACCTACAGATCTCTATCTCACTCTCTGTGGGCCGACCTCTCTTTTTGGTGTGGACAATAGTATTGCCATCTCCTTATTTGAATCTCCTAGTAAATTCTTAGGAATACTCACCACACTAACCAAATCAGAAGTTAAACACTGTCCAATAATGTTCCTATTATCAAATAGTTAAAATGCTATTAGTTGAATAAAAAATCCCGAAATTTTAGGTCTTAGGCATAGCTGGGTTGGCGGATAACGGAATTCAAATCCCATTTCCTAAGGATTCGATAATGTGGCAACATTAGCCTTAAGTCAAAATAAATAGGAGCCAATATGGCGGTTGTTTACTTTGCGTTTCACAGCTTTATTTGAGATTTTTCACGGTAATAATTGTTATAATTCAAGAAATGGTGCAAAATTGTATAGTTCGTGGTTGCAGAAGTAGGTGGTGTCCAGGAGGTGATATAAGATTTCACCAGTAAGTGAAGTAGGACATTGAATCATTGCAAACATATTTCTTTGTATTTTCACTTTATTTCTTCCTAAAACGTTTTAACAGTGTTTTTAACATATTAGTAAATGATAACTACGTCAGGATCAAATAGTTTTACACTGTTTTTCATTGAATTAAATTGACTATGTGCAATTTTAGTGTTTTGTTTACGTATTTTTTTTTGTTTATGTCATGCCGAAGTAGTGTGACCATATTGAGGATATATCTGGGAATTTCCTTGGGACGTTAACTACTTACAGATTTTTCTATATTTCTGTATATATACATACTATTTAATTTTTTAGATATTTAATTTTTGTTTCTAATTATTCTAATAATTTTAATATCCATTAAATGTTTTTTTTTTAGATTTCCTAAAAGTAGTACTCCGAGAAAATTGTTGTTATCCATTGTAGCATTGAAAATGGAGTTTTATGAAAGTGCACGGATTTGCAATTTACATTTTCAAGAATCAGATTATTATTCAACAACAAGGCGCTGAAAACAAACAGCAGTTCCTAATATAACAAATCAAGAAACAGTATCACCAAGCAAGGTAAACAATTAACATAATTTAATTATTTATATTGCAATAAATTACGTTTTTTAAGATATAGTAGTTGAAATATATTACAAAAATTTGTAAAATATATTATGATTTTCAGACAAAGAGTACACTACAAGATGAGTCTATGGTGAAAAATAGCTTCTCTAGCTGTACCAAGCACTAGTTCTGGTATTTATGAAAGAAATTCTCCACTTATGGAAACAGCAGTGAAACGTGGTGGAAAATATAAGCAATCTTAACAGGTTACTTGTAAGTTTCCCTTTCCTTTACTAAATACACACGTTTTATGTGAATTTATTGTGTATTTCATAATATAATATTATTATGTATAGATTCAAATACTACATATTTGAACTCGTTAGTGCTGACCGTGGTGTGGTAACCGACACTACGACACTAAGCATGAAGTTTCTTGTTTGACGCTTAATTATACTTACCTACCACGATGGCGTATCTTTATGTCTAGTGTATTATTATTTTTTGCTAGTGGAGGCGCCCCTACATGTCTGGCGCGTCAGTTCTGCTTACTCATGAAGGTACAAAAAAGATCCACCACATTATTTGATAGAGCGTGCCTTCAAATAATGTGGTGTATTATTTTTGTCCACGTATAATGGTCTTAATGGCTTTTTACGTCATGTCATAATCAGTCTATAATCCCATTGCTGGAGCACAGGTCTCCTCTTTCTGTGAGTGGGACACGTCCAAATTTTTGGTAGGACCAAAAATTCGCATATGTTTGAGAACACCGTTTTGAGAACAGTGTTGATGAAATATGTAACAGAAAGTTAAATATCTGCTTGGGTTCGAACCCACTTGACTCGTAAATCGCGGCCGTTATCACTGGGCCATCACTGCTCCAATGTCATCATGCATACTCATATTATAACTCGGAAGACATTTTTGTTTTTTTATTGTTTTGTTTAAACGTGCTAATCTCTGGGACTAGCAGCCGGAACTGAAAATCCTTTTTTGCATTTGTTACAGAGAATGCGGTAACGCCGGGGCCACTAATGTTACTTTAGTATTTGATGGCCCATGGCATTAAAATAAAATTTGGCCTATGATCAAAAATTGGACAAAGTCGTTGGTTACGTAGATTTAGGACCAATTACTTAAGTGTTCGGGTAAAATTAGCTTCTGAAGCTCTCGTATTTCAGATAGTTTCATACGCTGGACGCTTTAAGTGTCCAATTGCATATTTTTTTATTGCAAATAATTTTCTTGGGCAACTGCTATCAGAATGAATAAAAATAACAATAATTGTGCTTGATGAAATTGGTTTCACCGTAAGATCGTTGACCTGTGATGGTGCATATTTAGGTTGATAGTTAAGCAAATAGCAAATACATTTTTTAACATGCGTATACGACAGAAACTGCATAGAGCAATGATATTGAGTTATGTATAATTAAATAGTTATAATAAATGATTTTTATTTGGAAAATGTTTATTTCCTTTTTGAGGCTTCATACCGTTCCTATTACAGTCCCGCATAATATAATTATATAAATAATATTAATTTGCGCAGTGGAGGAAAAACCCTGAACACTGACTAACCCAGAAATCTCGAAACATCTGCTGTCCATTATGTTTAATTAATCTTCAAAATTAGTTAAACATCTGATTTGAGTAATGGGTAGCTCTCGCTGTCCGGTAAGGACCAAGCCCGAGTCGACGGCGCGTTGTGTTCCACGCGCGACTCATAGAGATGTCAGCACCAACTGGTGGGATCCGCAAGTGCCGATGGCTGCCAGGGGTGCGGGTTGTTCGAAAGAGATACCGCGGCCCCTGGCACACAGGCAACTGAGGGAACACGGGTGGGTTTTAGTCAGTGAAAGTCTGGCACGCCCCCTCCTGCTCCACCCAGAGCGGGAGAAGTTATTTGAAGATTTCCCACCCAAAAAAAGGGGGCTAGTATCTTAGTAGTAAACAGTGATGAATATTTGTATAAATAAATCACTAAATGGAAAGTAACTATTTTAGCGTGTCTCAGGAAAAATAAAATAAAGGTTACCCTACTTAGAAAGAGAGGGTCTGCCCACAGAGAGCGAGATAGCAATACGTAGGTATAGCTTCAAGTAGGTATTCGAAGTGTGGTCTCCATTTTATCTCTATCTTCATGGCAAAACCTGAAGGCGTACTCTATCGGCGCGACTACGCGTTCCGGTTTACTGAACATAAAGTGATATTTGGTTAAGACCTGGCCATAGATTTCGTGACAAAAGTTTGCAGTTTTTTTCTTCAATAACCAAATTATATTATAGCCCGCGGCTTCGCCCGCATGAAAGTCGGAAATTATCCAGCGGGAACGTACTACCGGGATAAAAAGTCCTATGTGTTAATCTGGTTTTAATCTATCTGTGTGGCAAATTTCATCCAATTCCATTCAGTAGTTTTTACGTGAAAGAGCAACAAACATCCATCCATCCATACTTACAAACTTTCGCGTTTATAATATTAGTAGGATGGAACATCTGATTTTTTTTTCAGCCTTTTACGTTAGTTCCAGAGTAAAAATTGTCCAACTACACTCCCTTATTCACTCTGCCACACTGTATAAGGGCGAATTCGACCATTTAAGTCTTCCTCTGATCTTTACAAGACCTGCCTAAACATGTAACAAAATAACATAGACATCTGTTGGGTCAATACGGTCGAATCCTGCGAATAAATTTTAATTTTTGACTGCTTTTCCAAACAAAAACTATCAGACATCAATTTTAGTCTCTGGGTAAAAGATCAGAGGGGGAATTCTCGTAATTTTAAGAACATTCACAGTCTGATCTCAGTCTCAATCTGTCAAAATGCCTCGAATTTCTATACATTTTTGACAAGTTTTTGACATTTGATTGTCGCGACGAGATTTTGAACGTTTTTAATTACGTGTCGGAGTTTTTGGCGGGATCAGGTTGGAACATGTCACACGAATTTTCATTTTCATGAAATTTAGTGAAATTGCGAATTAAATTGTATAATTTTGGTAGTGAATTATTCAATTTAGTTACATGTGAGTGCACAAGTGTAGTGAAGGTGAAAATAAGTGACTAACGTGGACTTTTCGTGTTCCCCCCAAAAACTCATATTAGGTTGTTGTAAAGTTACTACAGCTTTACAATAACTTTGACTTGACTGACTAAAGACGACTATGACTGTTTTGTAACTTCGTGCCCGATATCGGGCCATTTATTTGATCGAAAAGAAAAATTACTTGACACTGGCTAAATGCACAAACCGTGCGAAGCAAAAACCCGAAAAAAAAAATTACGTGTCTTGGCCTTCTGACTTTGGTAAAATCAGTCCCTTAGTAGATAAAACTTACCAGTGTTCCTGGTACCAGGCTCGAACACGGCGTAGTGGTCTCCGTAGTTCCTGCCGGAGTGCAGGCCTGCGCCTCCCATGAGCCCGCACACCAAGTTGGACACGATGGAGCCGTACAGGTTGGTCATTAGCATCACGTCGAATTGATGGGGCCTGGAAGGTGTATAAAGTTATAAGTTCTAGTTCTAAGACAGAGACTGACTTGCAACGTTTGTTTGTAGTGTAGTTTTAGTTTTCTTACCACATATTGCCACTTAAAAAGTTCTATTTGCACTCGTTATTGTGTTCTACCGTTTTGAATTTTGAATTTCTATTTGACTCTATTTGATTGTCATCGAAATCATGTCACTTGGTTCAAATAGATTCATTTTATATAGGTAGATTCTTTTACATATTGTGAATGAGAGAATGTTGTAGGCCTTAGAGACTAGATTTGTAGACGTTTTTCTATTCTGTATTTTCATTCCTCTAAGTACCTGGTACTTATTGACTGGCCTGCACTGTCCTCCCATACCTATTATCACTGTAATTTGAAAACATTGTAAAAGCCAATTATTTTTAAAAGAGTAACCGTGGAGTTTCTTGCCGGCTCTTCTCCATAGGAAACAACAAATTGGAACCGTGCACCTAGCTTCTGACGTTTCATAAGTGAGCATGCAGGCTTATGTGAAATAAAATATTTTGATTTTGATTTTGACTGTTATTTTATTTTATTTTTAATGTTTAATTAAGATTCTAGTAATAATTTTAATTTTTTATTCTTATTTTGTTTATGATTTAATGTTTTGATTGTTTAATTTTTTTATTCTCATTGCGATTATGATTTTGTTTTTAATGTTAATTTTGATTCTAGTAATAACTTAAATGTATTTTTTTATTCTTATTTGGATTACGACTTTGTTTTTACAAAATGTTTTGTCCTTTGTTTCTAATTAATTTTTTTATCCTCATTACGAGTCAAAAATCTTTTTAAAACGTATATTTAAGAAGCTATTTTTTAAATAAGTGCTGTGTACACCTGTAACCTGTAAGTGACAAATTCACCATAACTCTGTCCAAATGTGATTTTCCTTATGTTATTGTCTAGTGAATAAGTCGTTGGTGTACCTTTTAAATAAATAAATGTATCATTCGAGGCGAGCATATACAGCCTATACTGTTCCCACTCCTGGGACATAGGCCTTATCTCTGTGAGACGGAGTGGGCCATAATCCACCACGCGAGTCGAGTGCGGGTTGGTAGATGTCACATATCTTCGAATTTTTTAGTTCTAGGACATGCCGGTTTCCTCACGATGTTTTCCTTCACCGTTTTGAGAGCAGTGATGATGAAAGTTATTACATAAAGTAAAACGCCTGCCTGGATTCGAACCCTCGACCCACAACAACAATAATATAACAAAACAAAATAATAATTAAGTATATACAAGATGTAACTTAAATAGCGCACAACCTGTTAAGGGGTTATTGTGCTCATCATTATCAACAACTTTTACTATGGGACCAAACCTGAAATCGCGAAACAAAATCAGCTGTTCCATACACTTGTATTCGCATAAATCGTCAAAATGTAGGGAACAGCTGATTACTTTTTTACGATTTCAGGTTTGGTCCCATAGTAAAACTTGTTGATAATGATGAGTACAATGACCCCTTAAGAGGTTGTGCGTTATTTAAGTTACACCTTGTATAGGCGGTTGGATCAAAGGCCTGATTCAAAAGGCAGTACACCTCGATACGGCTCCCATCGTGAGGAGGTTCCTGTCTCTGGAGCCCTAACCACTGGTAGCTTGGACCTTGCTCCCTATCGGGGATCGGCGGATCTCTGTTTTATGTATTTTTAAATGTTTTTTTTTTTTATCTTTGTTTTATAAAAATATTTAAAAATGTATTAAGTGTAGTAAGTAGCAAAATGAATAAACGAAAAATAATAATAAAAGAGGAAGAACTGCGCGAGGCCAAAAAGTCTCCTATCTCAGCATATTGCTGCGATATTTGCAATTAAAAAGCGTGGGGTGCTTTTTGAGGTATTTTTATAATGAATGAATGTCAAGCACCCCACGCTTTTTAATTGAATTAAATTATTTTCTCCTTCATTAGTTTGGTTTTTAAAGCGTGTTTTTTAATTTTTTAAACTATTATTTATTTGCTATTTTTTAGTTATGTTATCTACAAAAACGTGATTTTTTTATTATTATTTTTTCCTTTTTTTAAAATTTTTCTCATTTTTTTTTTAAATTATTGAATTTTCATCGGTCCTCGATAAGTTGACAAAGTTTCAATGAAATCTGACCGTTTAAAGTGGGTCAAAATCGCGCTCTAAGGAGTCGGTTATATACAAACAAACAAACATACAAGTGAAGCTAATATAAAGCGTGTAAAAAAAAAACAAATAACCCAGGGCTGGTAATACGATAGCTCATTACGTATATATACGATACGCACTGGATCCGAGCTGTGGCGTGCCTAGGGGTCAAATTAGGGCAAACCGAAAGATTTTATACGATAAAAAAATAGCAACCAAATGAGGGATTGGCTGATTTTGTTAATCAACATAACAAAATCAGCGAATCCCTCATTTGGTTGTTTTTTTATTCATGGTTGTTAGTAGTACTAACACCTTCTACCACAAAGTTCATATAACCTTATTGAATTACTATTTAATGAAATATGAATGGAATGAATGTTTCTTTTGACACCGATGAGATTCACGAAAGTGTATGAGCATTATGCTCACATCGAGTCGAACCGGTCCATTTGTCCGACTTCTGGATATAGGCCTTTTTTTGCATTATCCGATCCCATATTCTATGCCAGCCTCTTCCAAAGGTTCTACCTTCGACGGAAACCACATCATCCACGCGTCAACACTGAATTGACTTACTTAGAAACAAGCTGCATACAACAGTTGTCAATGATCATGTCGTTATGCTCGATGTCAGGGTACTCCTTAGCGATGCGACGTGACGTCTCCAAGAACAGACCGTCGGATATCTTCATGATGTTAGCCTTGTGGATTGTCGTCACCTAGAATCAAGAGAGGAAATATTTAAGGAGGATCCGTCTGGCGAAACGTGGGTGTAATGAAGGTACAAGGTCGAATCGTTGAGCTCCTAAAGTTGAGTTGAGCTGCAAGATTAGTGACAAATGCATGCACTGACTGGACGGGTCCACTCAATCTGTGTGGGTCTTTCCTCAAAAGACCATTTCAGACACCAATCTACATGGTCTTCACATGATCTGACCAAGATTATGTCTGGACTTTAAAAAAGACTGTGACCTCTGAGTTTGTTTCGGCCTTTCTTCTCAGAGTAGTCAGATAGGAAACGCCGACCTATCTAGTTTAAAAAATATGATTGACGGGAAAAAGGACGCCCGTGAAATACGCAACATTTTTAAGAAACGGAAAACAATCTAAAAAAAAAACTCGACTGCAACTAAAAAGTCCAAAACAAGCGCATTTTTCAAGCTTAGCATAAATCAAAATCAAAAGTCATTTAATAAAACTAGGCTGAAAGTCAGCACTTTTCGAACGTCAAGATTACATAAGACAGTCCCCCGGCACGCCCACCCTGGTACTCTAGCTGGGAACCAGAAGTGGCGCAACAAACTATCCAGCAGCACAGCTGTCTGTTCAGTTAGAACTTGGTTCTATGCAGTTAAATCTAAAGTAACAGTGTGGCTGTTCCTTAAGGATTACTCTTACATGGAGTCTTTACTTACCTATCTTGTGTAATACACACACACACCTACACACACATATCACTCACGCACGCAAACGCACTACATTCAAACTTTACTCTTTGTATACCATACAGTAGAATGACACAGTCCACTTGAAATAAGATTTTTATTGATCAATGTAAGCCTTGACCGTAAACTACCTCTTAAAATACAGGTATACCCCAGCTTAAGAAGTAGTATTAAAGGATCTTTTTGCCAAATTTCGTGATTCTAGGTCAACGGGAACAACCATAATTATATAGGTTTTCGACCCAAAACCTATAGGGTACTCCCGGTAGACCTATAATTGTCAATTTTGGTTAAAAGCAAGGTCTTACAGGACAATTAAAGGAGAGAGTGATCTTATAAGGGTTCCTTTTTTACCTTTTGAGGTACGGAACCCTAAAAAATGACGAAGCGCTTAAGGAAAAGGTAGGTAGTGCCCTTGCGCTCCGCTTGGCTCGTCTTGGAGAGGGCACTACCGTGTCCCCAGATTGTGTAGGTTGACGTGTAGATAATGCCTATGGCATTAAGTCCATGTCTGTATATTTCTGTGCGTCAAGTATTAAAAAAAAATACCTTCTTCCTATTATTCTTCTTGGCGAACTCGAAAGCGAACCGCGCTACTCTTTCAGAGTTGCTGGCAGTCACAACCTTCATGGACTCAATGACTCCGTGCACTGATTCGTGCTCCAACATGGCGTATTCACCTTCTGTGTTTTGTCTGAAGAAGAGAAATAAGTAATGGATAAAGCTTCTAATGGCAGAACCAGAGTGTTCAAGTAAAATAGAATACAAATTAATATGATAACTCTCAAACTCAAAGTATTTATTTCAATTAAACCATTTACAGGCACTTTTGAACTGTCAAAAAGACGATCAGTTGGAGAGTAGAAGCTAGTTGCCCATTCCAAAACGTAGATGTCTATGGAGAAGAACGGGCAAGAAACTCCACGGACACACTTTTAAATCAATTTGGATATTACAAAATCTTGGGAACATTATTCTTATTGCTTCTATATGTGAGAACAATGTAAAAAAGTAAAAAACAATTCTAAATATAAGATTAAAAATAAGCTCTGGAAGTTAGGAGATGACCAGTCTCAACTGACGGCGCCCGTTCACGAACTTGACGCGTGGATCAGCACCACACTTTAAAAACATTCGTTTCCTGTGATAAGCTTCCCTCAACTCATAAAATTAAGCTAATGCCTAGTTTGAATGTTCAAAAGAATTCGGCAATTAGGCAATTCTCATATTTTAAGAACTTTCTCAATGCAGTCTCAGAAGTAAACCAGAAAAAAAAAACTACTACTATGTTTTCTTTTCGTGTGGAAATCCACATGGAAACCCTTCATCTGGGAAGAAGGGAGGGTTATGTGGACTCCCACCGACTAAAAGCCCAGTGTTCCTTCTAGTACCATGTGTCGGGGGCCCGGAAGATACTGATAAATTCGCCGCACCCCCGACTGATATCAACCCGCCATGCCTAGCGGGCCCCATCACCACCTAAGTTTTTGACATTGATCGTCACTAAGATGAGATTGCCACTGTATTTTGAACGACTTTAAGTACGGGAATTGGCCTCTTGATGTTAGGGGTGACCCATATTCTAATGCCAATTGAATTCGGTACAAAATATGCCACTGAGCAGTTCATGGCGAGGTGATATCGATCAGTTCTAAATGTCTGTTTGGTTGTCGGAAAAATGGCATGTTGGTTGTCATAACTTGGTAGGAGTTCACCTAACCATGTTGGTAAATCAACGGTTTGTCAGCTAGAAAACGGTTTATGCCTTCGAAGTACCAGGTTGTCATAACTTATTTTTTTTTTTGGGTGGGAAATCATCAAATAACTTGTCCAGCTCTGGGTGGAGCGTGAGGGCGTGTCAGAATTTACTGACTAAAACCCACCCGTGTTCCCTCAGTTGCCTGTGTGCCAGGGGCCGCGGTATCTCTTTCGAACAACCCGCACCCCTGGCAGAACCAATTCTAGGTGAGGTGCCAAAATGATTAAGCTATCTTCGCTCGCTCTTGCAACCCAGGTTCTCATAGTTGATTAACTTTACTGCCTATATCAAAATCAAAAGTCATTTATTCAAACTAGGCTGAGAGTCAGCACTTTTTAAACGTCAAAATTACATAAGACAGTCCCCCCAAAACGCCCGCCGTTCACTTGTCGATAGTGTAACTCTTATTTCTGTATGGTCAGCAGTAAATCTTTTCTTCTTTCTTTCTTTTTTATAAAACTTTGCCCCACACTAGGAATTTCACCTGTATTGTGGGTGCGTTTTTCAAACATTTAAACTCACATACACAAATAACCAGACCCGGAACAACTACTTGTAGGTCATACAAATATTTGTTCCGTGCAAGAATCGAACACGCGACACCCAGCGCAGCATTCAATCGCTTAACCACTGCGCCAACCGTGCCGTATTTTTTTATTGTATGTCTATAATAAAATAAAAAATCTACACCACCTCATATAATTATAATTCATTGAAAAATAATGAATGCTAAAAACAGCATGATTCGATACTAGAATTATGGAGGGCTGTTCGTAGAGATTTGACGCAATAGTAAAAAATTATAAGGCATTCCCCGACCAGGGCAACACATTTGTTATCGCTGGCTAGCACTTCAGATGGGTCCAACATGGCTGGTGTTATTTAAACGTGAATTATTATATTGCATGTGGGTTGGTAGGTACTTCGTTACACACATTAAATTATTGTTTATTTTTCACTATTTAAATAAACACATTTGGTCTTATTATAAAACAAAGTTTTCTGTATTTTTCTTTCATCAAAATGTGGTGTGTTATCACCAGAGATCGGGTATTCGGATGCATATTCACCTAAAGTTGAGATGTTGGCTAACATGGAATGCGCTTTTGTATCGAAAGTCTTAATTTAGGTAAGTAATTTGTTTATTTTTTGTTTTAACTAATACAAACCACCCCTCCTCCAGTACATACACATATTTGCATCGGGTTAAACATTAATTATAAATTAATACACATCTGAATAGTTATGCAATCCAAGAATCCTGGGGTTTTTAATAAATATTACAAATAATTTATAAAGCCGCTTCCATACTTTCATAGCTAAAAATGATCTTTAGGTAAATATGCATCCGAATATCCGATCTCTGGTTATCACTTATCAGACAGAGTTACTTCACATTTATATTATTAGTATTGATAATTCGATATATGAGTGGGGTTCGATAACAGAAAATCCAGTGGCAAAAGCACCATATAACACGATTCCTATCGGCTTCTCTTCAGGGATTCGCTTCGGCAACTGTATCACTATTAAAAGATGTTACGTCAATAGTGGCTACTATTGTCAAAAATATAGTTAAATTAATTCACCATAACATTCAAACAACAAAAAAGGTTATTTTTAGCTTTGTATTGAAATACAACAAATAAAAATGTTCTAACCCGGCGCCAAAACGTCATAATCGGGAACTAAAAATTCATACAACAGCGATCCCGTAATGATGTAACTTTAGGTCACGTAGCACCGCTTGATATGGACGAGAGCAAGCCGCTGTACAACGGGTTATTACAGAGACAGATATAGAAAAAATACGTGAGCGAGAACGAGATGGAGGAATTTTGCACAATTTATTTGGTTTTCAGCTTCAGTTCAGTTTTATTATATTTTATATTTATATTCCTATAGTAATTTTAGAATGATAGTAACTATTATTTATTGATAAGTCAGTAAGTTAAAGCCCACTTCGCTTCGGCTTGTCTATTAGAAAAATTGACACCTCGCCGCTGGAAAATACGCATTTCGTAAATATAATCTTACCTGACAATATGAATATCAATATCCTTATGCCTGGTGGTGATTCCGGGGAAGGACTTGCAGTGCATGACGTAGGCATACATGTCCAGTTCGTTGCGGAGTGCCACGTTGCGGGAAGTCACGTACGCTGCTTCACTCTTTGTCTCGATGTTACCCTGGTGGTGGTATTAAAAATTATAATTATAAATTATGCCTATGATCAATAATGTATTTCTAATAATACCTATAAACGAGCAATTCTTGTATATATATAATTATATAGGGGGCGTCCATTAATTACGTGAGTACATTTTGGCGATTTTTCGACCCCCACCCCCGCTCTTGTGAGATGTCGTGAGATTTGGCTCGACCCTCCCCCCCTCCCAATAATCTCACGTGAGATATTTCAAATACGTGGTTTTAGTGTAAAAACGTTAATCTGTGCTTATTTGCGTTGCATTTGGCTGACATGGCTGGGTGGTGGCGGTTTAACCATCGAGGAAGTACTGTGCTACTTTGTGGTGCTCGCATAACTGCGATAAATATTATTTTGTAAGATTTTGCCATATGGGTGGAAAAACATGTTTCACATAATTTAACCCGGTTATCTCGTAATGTTACATTGTTTCTTTGCGGGAAAAAATATAAATTACGTGATATTTACCAAGACCCCCCTCTCCCCCACGTGAGATTGGGTGAGATTCGACTCGACCCCCTCCCACCCCTAAACGCCTCACGTAATTAATGGACGCCCCCATACCTATAATCTGAATCTCGGAACCGGCTCCAACGATTTTCATGAAATTTAGTATGTGTAGTATGTGTGTTAGGGGGCGATAAATCGATCTAGCTAGGTTTAATTTTTAGAAAACGTCAAACCAAAAAAATAAATAATATCTATATAACTTATACCTATAAACGAGCAATTCTTCTTGCATTTAAATATAAAGTAGGTATATATAATCTGAATCTCAGAAACGGCTCCAACGATTTACATGAAATTTAGTATGCAGGGGGTTTCGGGGGCGATAAATCGATCTAGCTAGGTTTAATTTTTAGAAAACAAAAAAAAAATACCGAGCCAAGCTCGGGCATCCAGATATTTATACTTTATAGTACAGAGGCCAGCACATCAAGCTACCCCAATCTGTCAAATTTCTTTGATAGATTTTCAAGTTTATTACAATACAATAAGGTTCATGTTCAATTGGGAAAATTATCCCACGTGAACGCACTACCAGGATAAAAAGTAAAAAGTATTTGATTTATTAATCCAGGTCATAAACTGTCTGGTGTGCCAAATTTCGTAACACATATCCAAACATCTAAACATCCAAACTTTTACATTTGTATGATTCTTTATTGGGTTGCTTTGGGTCAACATAAATCAAAAACCTTCATTTAAGCAAAACATTGAAGACAAACCCTAACTTATTTTACAAACCATTTTGGAGGAGTATGTATTTTTTATGGTATTGGGGCTTTTGCTTTTTAGGAGCAAAAGACTTGGTTCCAAAAGTACAAAAAAAATATCACGATGTGTGGCCGTACTATAGTCACACCACTATCTCACCCTTTGGGGAAGACCGGCGCCCCGCCTATTAGGGATGTGACAGTATACATAAAAAATCGATTAATAATTAATTGAATGTTTTGCCTAGTAATAAAATCGATCTAAAAATAATCGATTTTATTAAAATAATCGACTTTTCCTAATTTTTTGATAGACTAAATGAAACGCTTGAAATATTGATAATCACTCCATCACAGCCTTTACAGCTCAGTTTTATTAATCTAATAATCAACAAGATAAACATTAACTTAAATTTAACACAAAATAAAAAAACATTTCTGATTTTGCAGGAAGTTTCTAAGGTGAATGAAGTGTAGTGGTAGCCCGCGAAATTCAAATTTTCTTGGATCAGTGAATAAAAATCGATTTTTTATTAATCGATTTTTTGTAACATGTAAATCGATTATAAAATCGATTTTTTCAATAATCGATTTTAATCGATTTTTTCAATAATCAATTATTTTTTCACATCCCTACCGCCTATCTACCCCAAAAGATCAGAGAATGTTATGTTGAAAAATACCTTAAGACAGACACCATTCCTTTTGATGGTGGTGATAGCGTACTTGACATCCTCATCATTGTCTACATTGGGGTCAATATCCACAATTTCGAAGTCAATCGGGGCTCCAATATATCTGTAATGGTTATTAGAACATTTTAAAATTCAGCATTACTTACAAACTTAGCTTTTCTTTACCCTAAAACTTTTAAGGGGTCATTTTCATCATCAGCCTACCCTTTTCCCCTCTATGTTGCGGTCTGCTGTCAGTCTAACCTCATGCAGCTGAATACCATTATTTTACATGGAGCCAATGCCTTTCTGACTTCCAGAACCAACTTGCTGGATAACACGATACCCGTTGGCAAGACTGATTGTCAGGATATCTGGCTTCTAATGACCCGTTAAACGACTGTCAAAGATCCACCAATGACAGCCAAGACCACCGGCTTAAAATTCTTTAAAAGGAACAGAAAAACAGCTGCAACATTAACGATAAGAGACATTCTAACATCAAAAAACTTTTACAAGTCAAACATATTTTAAAACTAGATGAGGTCTGTCAAACTCAAACTCAAACTCAAAGCATTTATTTCAATTAAAACATTTACAGGCACTTTTGAATTGTCAAAAAGTCGGCCAGTTGGAAAGTTGAAGCTAGTTGCCCATTCCAAAACGTAGATCTCTATGGAGAAGAACGGGCAAGAAACTCCATGGACACTCTTTTTAATCATGTTAAGTATTACAAAAACTTGGGAACATTATTCTTGTTGCTTCTATATGTGAGAACAATGTAAAAAAAAAAAAACAATTCTAAATATAAGATATAAAATTAGCCATGGAAGTTAGAAGATGACCAGTCTCAACCGACGGCGCCCGTTCACGAACTTGACGTGTGGATCAGCACCATCCAGCTCAACCATTTTGTAGGACATTGTCATCCTGACTACTCTGAGAAGAAAACCCGAAACAAACTCAGGGATCAATCTCATAAAGTCCAGACATAATCTTGGTCAGATCATGTAGAACGGTGTCTTTTGAGAGCAGTGCCACACAGGTTGAGTGGACCTGTCCAGTTAGTGCATGCATTTGTTAGTAATCGCCCAGCTCAACTCAGAACTTGAACAGCTCAGTTAATCAGATGTGATTATTTACATAGCTATGCTAAACAATGTTTATAGGTAAATAAACACCTATATGTAAAACAGTGTAATATTATCTATGCAAGTCATAATCTAACACTAATTGGTCTAGACTATTTTAATGATGGAAGAAATTGATATAGTGAATAGGTAGACATATCCTGTTCTCTTTAATTAATGAAGTAATAACAGATTATTCTTATCTTTTGTCATAAATAGTTGTTACTGTTAATAGCCGTGATCTAGCTATCATGAAAATTGAGAGTTGAAATGTTTTTTGAAAACCCTAAAATTATGGTTTGAATCAAAAAGAGTATTTATTTACAGCTAACATTTCACAATAAGAACACTTTGGTTTTCTTTAAATAGTATTCTACTTCCATATTTGAATACTATGTTAATGTATCGGTGCTAATATGACTTTTTATGTACAAGACCATAATTGTTCAAATCATGTGATGACAACATTATTCTTGAAGTATTTTCTAAACTGTGTAACAAGGTTATATTAAATAATAATTTTAAGTATTTGTATTTTCACACAAATAAATTAAGCGGTTTACAAGAAAACAAGAAAACCTACTGCGTATTATTTTGAAAATAGATCAGCTGATTGCCAAGTACTTTTCTAGCCTGTCCTAATAAGTTCACGCAAAAAGGTTATACTTACTTGAAAATGTCCCGAACGTAGCCCATGCACTCAGGGCCGATTCCTCCTCCAGGGAGCATGGTAACAGCATGACGACCTCCATAGTGGGCCTTCGGAACCAGATGCTGTTTCCTCACAACTGGGGTCTTATGCTGAACATCGAAATCTGATAATGTGGCTGGTGAAGCTGCAGAACTAAGGTTTACGACACCACGCAGTTCAGGCCGAACACTCAATTTACTTATTAACCTCAGAGCCATCACGAATTTTGCGCAAATATATTGGCTCAACTATTAAATAACCACAGGAAGAGGAAAAGTCAGGAAAACGGAAAACGAGAGTGTTGCAAACTTCTTGGTGGATGCCAACTTTTTGGTAGTTTTTATATTTTTTTGCGATGTTCTGCGAAACTGTCAGGTTTGTATCATGGAATTAGTAAGTACTTCATGGTATTAATTAAGCTCCTTGGTTTGTCTCATAAATAAATGTGTATCTGAGCTTTTTTTTTTTACTTTATCATCCAATCAGAAATATTTATTTTATGAAATACCTACCTTTTTTTTTCTGAAGCTATACTTTTTCATTGCGTACACAACTTTCCTAGGTCTTCCTTTCGTCGTTCACGGGCAGATCACAGAACACTCACCCTAATACGTCTGAGGAAGAAAAAATTTAGGAAATTATTTTCTATAAATGGTAGAAAATAGCAACCATAGCTACTTGACGAAATACGCGCGGGAACTTTCAAGAAGAAAGTTTCGTAGATTTGATTGACTAAGTATTTCCTTTTATTTACTACTAGATTATGAAGCACGACTGGACTCATGATACTGTTAATAAAATAATTACGAAATTAACTTCATCTGGTACCGTTTCACACCTAAACTCACTGAATGAACCGATCGTTGTTTGACAAATAGGTAGCCACTAGACTGAGACCTGGCCTAGAGGACATACATACTTATGCTAATTTTAACCCTGGCCTTTTTTTATGTATATATTATAATTACATAACGATCAAGTAGGGACCACCAACACATCACAGTACAGTACAGTACCATAAAAAAAAACATTTACAAGTTTCGTCCCGGTTCACCACTGCATATATCCCCTATTCACCCCGTTTTATTCTATAGAAACTGTTATTAGGCAAAAATGTCTTCAGTGTAAGGTTCTAACGTACTCTGTGGTACTAAGCCAGCTCAAGATGAAAGTGTTACCGCTGACGTGCGTTGGATAGTGATTGTGCAGACGCCAGCACATCAAGCTACCGCAAACTGTCAAATTTTCCCGTCTGTACGAATGTAGGTACCTACATACTTAACTATTTACCTCACAGAATACATAATTATACTCCAGGAGCATTTACCTACTGTACATTACCTAGGTTTCTTTGTAGAAGAAATTGAAACAATGAATATTGTTTAAATCATTTATTTCCATAAGTACCTACACATAAAACACTTCGCGGGAGAAAAATACATAAAGATAGAAGAGCACAAAGGGGATTTAAAACTCATTTTGCGTACAAGAGCTTACTTCATGACCTCGTCGTCAATTATCAGCAGTGATAGGAATAGGTAGTGCCTATTTGCCTAAACTTCGAAGAACAGATACAAGAAACGGAGACTTCCTTAGGACTAAATTTTTTCCGAGACATCTGTCCCGAAATTTCGAGACAACACATAAATACATTTAAAAAATATGTTATTTGGAATAAGTAATTCGTCTATATTTACCTAAAGTTTGCGACTAGATATATCATAATAAAATAATAACATACACAGTCGTTACAACCATAAAATTTTCTGTTTTTTTTTTCTATTGTTTTTGTATCCCATGGGAACTATACTTTTTTTTAATAGGAAGTAGCATACTTATGTGCTATTCCACACCTTAATCAATATCACTACCAAAATCAGCATTTTCAGTGGAATTGAGTAATGGACATCCATACAAACTATCACATTTATAGACAAACTTTAGATAAATATAGACGAATTACTTATTCCAAATAACACATTTTTTAAATGTATTTAAGTGTTGTCTCGAAATTTCGAGACAGATGTGCCGGAAATAATTTAGTCCTAAGGAAGTCTCCGTTTCTTGTCTCTGTTCTTCGAAGTTTAGGCTAATAGGCACTACCTATTCCTATCACTGATTATCAGTCACCTAGGCCTAGGGCCTAGCTTATTCCCGACTATGTTTTGATTTTATGTTGGGGTCGGCTTCTAGATCTATCGGATGCAGGATTTAACGAGTATGAATCATATTATCAAGTTCACTTTAATTAAGATTTGTCAAGGAAGAACTCAGATGCTTTGAGGTTGGGCTTGGGCTTCTTAGCCCCCTGAAATCCGTCGCCCCCTACTACTTCTTAGGACCCGAGATGGCGGCGCGTAGTGTTCCACGCGCGCCTCTGTATGATGTAAGGGGGGAGTTAAACACCTCACTCCCCCCCTAACGCGAGGTGGCCCGCAGAGGCGGACCAGCACTAGCCGGGGATCGCGGAAGTCACTTTTGTTCCCGTGATCTCCGGTGCAAGTGTGAGGCGGAACACCGGGGTGGTTTTAGTCAGTAAGAGTCTGACAGACCCCTCCGCCCTCCCCAGGGCGGAGGACATGCATGAGGATTTCCCCCCGTAATAAAAAAAAAAATGGGCTTCTTAGCCCCCTGGATCCGCCACTGGTTCCAACTACAGAGAAGTTTATCGGCAGGTGATTTGACGAACAGCGACATCACTTTTCAGAATGGGTAGACACTAGGCCTCCCGGCCTTGTATACGCAGAGTCGCAGACAGACTTTCTGTTTTGAATGTTCAAATTATTTTACTACAAACTTTGAAAGGATTTGTCATGGATTGGAACAATAACAACACCGACATGTTAGAGTTCATTAAACCCTTGCAGAATTATCGTTTAGGATTATATACCTAATGAAATCCCATAGAAACAGATTAAACTTTCATGAAGCCTTAGCGGCGGCCTAGTACTTGGTAGGTACTTTCTCTTCAATGTTCCATTGTAGTATTAAAAAAGAAGATAAATTCTCTAATGACTGCGTACAGGGATTCGTAAACAAGTAACTTTGAGTTTGCATTTTGAGTAGGTACCTATACGAACGCATTTGCTTAGCCGCTGAGTTTGTGAATGAATGTCTGACAGCCATGCGTGCAAACACGAATGTTTGCGCGCTTGTGATTGACCGGGGTTAAGCTAATGCCACATTAAAGAGCGTAATGTGACATATTCAATTTGATTGATATCTCTAGTGACTTGGGCTCCTTACATCCGCCACAGGTTCCAGCAACAGAGAAGTGTAGGTACCGCGGCATGTGATTTGACCAACAGCGACATCATTTTTCAGAATAGGTAGGCGCTAGGCCGCCCGGCCTTGTGTTGTTCATTGGCCGGACAAAATGAGACGTGGTTTTCCAAGCTGTGTCGATTTTTTGACGCACATCAAAGTGCGCGAACCTCGAACCTCCGCGTAGTCTCCTAAACATTCGTGCGACAAGTTGGGCACACGATTGCGAAGGTTTCGTCATTTTCAGAGTTCGTAACGTCTACTGTGCTGCGTTTAACATTAAGTAGGTACTTAATTTGGTCATGCATTCGATCATCACCAACGTCACTGGATAGTACGTGACGAATAACACGACAAGCATTTATCTTGCCAATATTGAGCGCCGATAACGCATCTAATGGTAATATATCATTGATGCGAACCCATTTGCTTATCCGGTGAGTTAGTGAATGAATGTCTGACGGCCCTTCACAAGCGTGAACATTCGTAAAATGTTGTACGGAAGTTTTTGTGCGCTTCTGAGTGACACATTAAAAGGAGTAAAGTGACACATTCATTCTAGTGACTCAAAAAAAAAAGTTTTTGTCCTTTAGGCCTGGCGCACACTGAGCCACTAGTGGCGGCCCCCAATCAGAGCGTCTACTGTACTGGCTAAGTGCCGGCCACCTGTCCCCGCCAGTCGGCCAGTACCTTGGGCTGAATGAAACTAGCGACTGACCGAGCGTGAGCGGTGGGCGAGCGACAAAACCGTTTTGTCGCTCGCCCACCGCTCACGCTCGGTTTTGTCAAAACGCGGCCACTAGTAACGAGCGCGGGCAACTCCCGCAGCTTGTGGCTCGAACGCGGCCACTGGAACGCTCGGTTTGCGCCAATGCTATACAAATGTATGAAAAATATCGTCCGCAACTTGTGGCCTTGCTGTGGCCCAGTGTGCGGAAGCTCTTAGCTCTCGTGTTACTCACTTTACACTTTTTCGGTATATTAGGTACATATGTACACTCTTTTCAGTAAGTAGATTTACTCTGAAATTACTTTATCAACATAGGCAAAACAGTCCGAAAGGATATGTCCGCAATCTATCGGACAATAGCAACAAAGCGATTATTAGCGCGGGGAGCAATAAAAGACTAGAGTAGACTGTATGGGCAATGGTTTATTGCCGTACTATTACAATAGGAAACTTCCCGGACAAACAATTAATGAATGTGGTTAGAGAATAGATTCGTCCGTCGCGGTGGAGTCCGTGGAAGCGAGTGCTCATTGGACCGACGCATGGTGCCACCGCGCCGCGCCCCGGCGGCGGCGTGCCGATGATGACGCGTTGATCACGACGCCTGCACGTGCAGATGGCGCGCAAGATCGTGTTGGGTTCGATTTCCAACAGCGATTAATCGCCACAATCTACGCAGATCACTATTAAAACTGAAAAATGATGTGATGATAACACTGCACTGGTTCTATGTTCATTGACAGTGGCCATCTTAACTTTTTCGGCTCTGGTTCCACTGCAACATTTTTAATTTGTGACAGCCTCACTCTTAACTTCTGCTGTGCAGCTGCAACACTGGACTCTTCTACATCCTGGAATTAAACATTACAATTAATTAGTAACATATTTCCACATTCATTCTCCAATGTAACATTCAGACAATCAGCCTATACCGTTCCCACTGCTGCGACACAGGAATCCTGACTGTAAGAGGGTGGGCTGTTATCGCGGGCCCAGTGCGGGTTCGTAGATGTCACATGTCTTCGAATTTTTGGTTCTAGGACATGCCGGTTTCCTCACGATGTTTTCCTATACCATTTTCAGTAGTAAAGCGCCTGTCTGGGTTCCATTCTACGAAATTAGGTCGACCAATATGTAAGATGGTAAGACTTTTCCCAGTTTAAATTTAAACAACTGAATCTCGATCACGGAGATGTCGGAGATGCTGACCTTTATGTGGCAGGCAAAAGTAATTTTTCCAAAAACACATGTTTATAGTTTACATATGTATCTAAGGTCATTTTATTGCAGTGGCTCTTAACCTCTAACGTCTGGGAGGGCACGCATGCATGCTCACACAATAGAAAATCAATTGTCTCATTAGCTGGGACCTAAAGGTTAATACACTACATATTTGAGACTGTCTACAACTCAGCCTGTAACAGTCCACAAAAAGGCTGCACTAAGACCGTCACTGACTGTTTATTTTAAATTATTCTGCCTATACTAATATTAAAAATGCTAAAGTAACTATTGTCTGATTGTTACCTTTTAATGCATAAAACACTACACCAGTTGTTATGAAATTTGACAGATAGGTAAAATCAAAATATTTTATATCACATAAACCTACATGTTTGTGCTTGTCATGTTGGGGGGGTTTGCCATAATCGCCACGCTTGGCAGGCGGGTTGGCGATCGCAGTATGGTGGTAAAATGCATAGAGAATGCTGCTGCCCATTTTCTAGTAAGTCCCTTAGTCGCCTTCTACGACACCCACTGGAAGAAATGGGATGATGCTATTCTTTTACGCCAGGAGTCCGCTGGATGCGGGAAGCACAGAACCGGTCGAAGTGGCGGAGCTTGGGGGAGGCCTATGTCCAGCAGTGGACGTCTTTCGGCTGAAATGATGATGATGAAACCTACATGGGCACATAAGGTTCCCGTGAGCCAGCAAGAAACTCCATGGTTACTCTTTTATAGAAATAATTAATCGGCTTTTACAATGTTTTCAAATACAGTGATAATAAGTTTGGGAGGACAGTTTAGGGCTGTCAGGTACCTACCAGGTACTCAGAAATGAAAATGAAGATTAGAAAATGGCCATTTTGTATTCTTCATTTAGTTAGTAGTTAGGTAGAGGAGAAGGACTAAGGCTACTTTTCACTATAGATATTTGTATAAAAATAATGAAATACAAAATACACACTCATTAAGGCGCGAACAACACTTATTATAAAAAACTGACTTTGTTACTGGTCAGTGGGTCGTCTTAGGGGTGGGGTCATAACTTACTTAAAAATCCCTTGAACAGAGCTCATGCAGTCGTGGCCGATTCCACCTCCAGAGAGAATGGTAACAGTATGATGAACTCCTTATTGGACCCTCGGAATCGGGTGCTGTTTCTTCGCAACTGGCAGCGTAGCTGGTATTGACGCATAGCTAAAGTTGGCACCACCGAGTGTAGGCCGAACACTCGGTTGACTCAATAAATATAACCTCAATATCACAGCCATGGCGAATTTTGCGCAAATATCTCAGCCTAACTATATAAAATTTGACTACAAGAAGATGAATGTTTTGGTGTGAGAAATGAAAATTGAAAATTCGCCGTCAGATGGTGCTGTTACGTCAAACCTATTTTTAAAGATGGCAGCATCTGGAAAATTTTGACAGCAGGTCTAATGAATAATTCTGTTTGTGAACGTGAGTAAACTTTTGTGATTTTTTATGAAACTATGTATCTTTTAATAATTAGCTGTATGTAAGATTGTAACTTATAGTTCTTCTGTTTCAAAAAAAAATCCGTATAATTTTCAGTTGCTTTGTTTTGCTGCAATTAATTAGGAAAGAATGATGTTGGGAGTTTAAACATGGCAACATTTGGGTATGGATTTTTTTTTCTAAATGACGTGAGTGTTCCTTTTGCTTTCTCGGTAGAGTTTGCAAGTACGAGCGGGTGGAGAACGGGCGTCCATTTTGCTTCGCCATATTGAATTTGGTCGGACATCTTTGGACGCCATGTTTAGTCGGACATATTTTATAAACATTTTCGCGTAAATTTCAAATATTTTTGAGCCTAAATATCGAACTTTTTTTCACTGAAAACTGTGGCACTAGTTGCGGTAAATATTACGGTGGAAAATTCCGTGCCAACGCATCTGTCCATATTTGTCTCCTGGTGGCCGTCGGTGCTTTTGTTACTGGATAAATACAGGTAAATTATTTCTATCAAAAACATAGTACTTTTTGACGTATCGTAACAAGTGTTTTCTATTTTCTATGAAATTACGCGTTTGGTCGATTAATTGAGGGTGACAGAATGAAGGTCATTTTATAAGGTATCGATGTGTGTAACGTTTGGCGTGGTCATTTTATAATTATCTAAAAAATCGTCTGGCTTGCGGGCCCGGCCGGTCGAGCTGCGCCGTCAGTCGTCAGTAGACTAGCACCTGCCCCGAGTGATAGTTGTTTGACTCCAATGCACCACAATGCGCCACATTAAAAGCTAAAAAAATGTTTTTCTCTGTGGGGGAGGCAACGAATTCTCATTAGAACTTGTAACCCTTCGGGTGACGTTTTGACACTATTTACACTAAAATCACAACTGTTTGTATGTATCACGGTCCGTTCTAAAAATAAAACATGAAAAACAAATCAATTGTGCTCGAATAAAATGATAATGAACTGTTTTATTTACATATATCTGTAATCCAGTGTTTTTATAATCTGAAGAAGTTATTGTTTTCTTGTCATCTTATCATGTAGGCAAAGATATATGTGTGTATTCTGCCTGATTAGATTCTTGTTTTTTTATAATTACAGTGTAATGGGAATTTAAATACTTAAATAGAAAATAATTAGAAAGAACTAATTATAAGAAAGAGGTTAATTAACTCATACTCTGATAGCTGTATATGTAGGTACAGTTTCATGATAAAACTGAGTTTGTCTGTTCACACAATAAGCTTACCAACTTTAAAAAACAAACATTTCAATACAATAGGTCATTCTAATACGCACTTTATTTAATTCATATGAAGTCTTTTTTAAATTTTCTTTTTTGATTACTAAATCTTCCAAAGGTATTCCAATTTTAAATACTGAAACTATTTCAAACGCTGCAGGTTCTTTGTATGATTCATTCTAGAACTAAATCCTACATTTGAAAAGTACAAGAAAATAATATGCTGGGAAAACATTGCTTATTAGCAGGACACCATTACCATCAATACACCATATGAAACAATTGAACATCTGGGCCCATATTATAAACTGTATGTAAAAGCCAAAATACATTGTTAATGTTGGCTTTTACTATTGCATATATTAATCATGCTCCAGTCTTACCAGTAATGTGGAGGTCAGATTAGGCAGACATCATCATCTTTAGCAGTCCACGGTTGGAGGCCTATCGCCTCTCCAATCACACACATAGGCAGTTGCTCCATGCATTTAGTTGTTGTTGCATTTGTAACACCCACTACTTATGTATGCTATGTTATCATAGCACTCTTTATGCTTATTTATATACCATTAGCTGTGCCCGTGACTTTGTCCACGTGGAATAGTGTCTTTGGGTCTTTGTCTCTTGTCGCAAACTTATAAAACACTCACATAAACCTTACATATTTCCATACAAACTTTAATCCCCTATTGTTATTTTACACCCTTGAGGGTGAAACTTTTACAACCTTTGAATGTCACATTTATTTATATTGAATCAACAGCCTAGAAAATAAGTTTCAATGCTCTAAAAATGAAGATACTTCTATGCAACTTTTCATCCGCCCCTTTCAACCCTTTTTTTGCTTTAAAAAGTAGCCTATGTCCTTTCTCAGGCTCTAGACTATCTGTGTACCAAATTTCATTTAAATCAATTCAGTAGTTTTGGCGTGAAAGCGCGACAGACAGACAGAGTTACTTTCGCGTTTATAATATTAGTAAGGTAGTAAGGATTATTATTGTACCTATGTTAAACAAATGAATAAATGAGAGATCGGATATTCGGATGCATATTCACCTAAAGTTAAGATGTTGGCTAATATGGAATGCACTTTTGTATCGAAAAAGTCTTAATTTAGGTAAGTAATTTGTTTATTTTTTGTTTTAACTAGGACAAACCACCCCTCCTCCAGTACATACACATATTTGTATCGGGTTAAACATTAATTTTAAATTAATACACATGTGAATAGTTATGCAATCAAGAATCCCGGGGTTTTTAATAAATATTACAAATAATTTATAAAGCCGCTTCCATACTTTCATAGTTAAAAATTATCTTTAGGTAAATATGCATCCGAATATCCGATCTCTGGTTATGACTTAAAATAATGCTATCCTGTAAAAATCTCACCATGAAAGCAAACATGAAGTGAGCTGTCATTTTATCTGATGCTAATCAATAAGCAATAAAGTTAAGTTTATTGAACTACATAAGCGATAATTGAACTTTGTCAGTACCGACTTGGTTTTGGAGATTTTACACTTCTTTAATTACTTAAACACGCCCAAAGTTAGTAAAATGAGCAAGAAAATCTAATCTTTGTTGGATCCTAACTTTTTAATGGGTTTTTATTTTAGTATTCTGTTTCCGTACAGACAATATTAATAATGAGATAAAACGATATCATATTTTACATTGGATGTGCCATGTCAGACAGTGGAGTAAAACACTCCTGAATTTTGTATGCAAAAAATGTGGACTAGGTTCACCTTAATACGTGAAGCCAAAACTTTGTACTCCTTTTTACGAAAATTACGCGGACGGACGAGTATGAATTTTGGCAGAGTTCAAGTGAATGGAGTTGAACCGCAGTAACCTAATATCCTTACTAATATTATAAACGCAAAAGTTTGTATGTATCGATGTATGAATGTTTGTTACTCTTTCACGCAAAAACGGCTGAACGGATTTGGATGAAATTTCGCACACAGATTTTAACCTAGATTAACACATAGGATACTTTTTATCCCGGTAGTACGTTCCCGCGGGATAATTTTCTACTTTCACGCGTGCTAAGCCGCGGGCGGAAGCTAGTTTTATATAATAATGCATTTGAAATGTATTAAATGAATAAACAACGTGGTTGTAATTCGACCACTAGTGATGATTAATATTCAAAAATAATGATGCATTGTTCTCATAACACAATTATCTATATATCTTCTATACATACAGATAAATAAAATTGGAATGTCTGTTTGTAATATTAAATAACCGCTTTTTACTAAATGCATATGGATGTATACACGGTACATATTTATACCAAAAATTTTTTTTCCACTTTTTGTCTGTCTGCCTGTTTGCTCCGGCTAATCTTTGAAACGGCTGGACCGATTTTGACGGGATTTTCACTGGCAGATAGCTGATGTAATAAGGAGTAACTTAGGCTACGTTTATTTTAGAAATTTTATTTGTTTTTATTAATATCTACAGATAAATTTAAAAAAAAACTATTCCCGCGGACGAAGTCGCGGGCACGACTATTTACTAATATAGAAGTACTTCTATGATAATCGATGTTATTAAGTTATCATGATCACTCGTCTTAAGCGAGAACAGGGCGTGCGATTCTCCATACAAATGTATTCCCCTTTTTTCTTCCTGAATAATGCCTCTAGAGCAATTTTTTTTTTGTAATTAAATCAAGGTCTGCTGTAAACCCGTCCTTGTCATTTTCTTTTTATCTGCAACTATTTAGTAAATAAAATATGACCCTCTAAAAATGACAAAAAATGCCCTATTTTATACCGCCGTGATTAGACGACTACCAGACAAATTAGAAAAGCTTTTAACATAAAAAAAAAAATGATAGGAACCTAAACATATTCTTTCTTAAAATGTTAATGTAAAAAATAATTGAATCGGCTCAGTTTTCGAGGAGAAAAAAGGGGAATACGAAACGTCGATCTCGTCATTTTTTTTGTGATAATTTCGGTCTGTGCTGCAGCTGTCCCTATCACACACTACGGGGGCAGACTTACTGACAGCGCGACGGCAATAGTTTCATCAAATACCTATTTTTCAAATTCCTCGCAGGCCCCGTCCCCTCTTTATTGTTCATTAGCTTTAACCAGCGGCATCCCCGCGTGGAGGTCCAAAATTATCCTAAGTATACATGCTACCTGGATGAAAAGTATCCCATGTTTTAATCCAGGTTATAAACTATCTGTGTGCTAAATTTCGTCTAAATCCATTCAGCCGTTTATGCGTGATTGAGTAACAAACATCGAAACATACAAACTTTCACATCCTGCTAATATTATAAACGCGAAAGTTTGTAAGTATAGATGGATGTTTGTTACTCTTTCACGCAAAAACGGCTGAACGGATTTGGATGAAATTTGGCACACAGATAAATTATAACCTAGATTAACACATAGGATACTTAATATCCCGGTAGTACGTTCCCGCGGGATCATTTCCGACTTCCATGCGGGCGAAGCCGCGGGCGGAAGCTAGTTTATAATATTAGTAGGATTTACTAAGACCAGCATTACCTTGTGACTCCGTCCATGTGAAAATCAATCTGCCTAGCATTTTCCGAACTATGCTAGGGTCGACTTCCAGTCTGGATGAATCTGTATGAACTAGTATTTTACATGTAGACTGCCTATCTGACCTTTACAACCCAGTTACTGCGTAATACGATACCCCTCGGTAAGACTTACTGTCAGACTTTCGGGCTTCTGACGACCCGTAACGACTGTCAAAGATACACGAATGACAGCCGGGACCAACGGCTTAACGTGCTTTCTGAGGCACGGAGGGATCGTGGTACATAAAAAACTATTTCCATATAAAAAACAACCGACTTCCAAAAAAACACTACAAATTGAAAAATAACTTTAATTTCGGAAGTCGGTGACTTTGGATATCATGTATTTTATTTCATTTTTATGTCACCAGTCACCAACTTCCGAAACAAGAGATTGGGTTCTCTCCGTCCTTGTAATTTTAAAGTTATTTTTCACTTATTAGTTTTTTTGGAAGTCGGTTTTTTTTTTTTTTGGAAAAAGTTTTTATTTTTCGTTTTTTAGTTATAGTACCTACCCCACACCAATTTCACCAAAAACAATGCATATTTATGCGATAGTAGCAATCGCGGTTGAATTGCTGTAATTTTTTTAAGAGTTGTCTGTCTCCGAAACGCATCATCAGATCTATATGAAATCACCAGCTTTCAAAAAAAAAAAAGAATCATCAAAATCGGTTCACCCAGTCGAAAGTTTGAGCCAACAAACATAAAAAAAACAGTCGAATTGAGAACCTCCTCCTTTTTTGAAGTCAAAATTGTCACCCATCCACGGACCAACCGCGGTAAGCGTAGCTTAACCTAGCCACAAACCTCTCCATATTTTGTTTACTCAACGAATATTATATTTTTGCCGTTAGCTTACTTGACATCAGTATGCTAAGTATTGCATTAATTAAGAAAGTCAACTCGTTTATCCTTGAAACACTCACTTTATTTCAATTGACCTACAACATGAATGATAAGTAGTTGATAGACATTTTCTTTTCTCACTTTAGAATGAAGCAATAACTATTAATTTGGAAGGGACGTGTGGCTAAATAATAACAGGACCAAGGGTCTATTTTTAACCGACGAAAAAACGGAGGAAGGTCTCAAGTCAATGCCTATATTTTTTAATGTATGACCACGCATAACGCCGTGCTTGGCGCCGACTCAAAATTACTTAGGTATACCTACTTACATTAATTTAAGAACTTATTTATTAAGGTTAAACAAAGAAGGTTTATTATTTTTTGCTTTTCAGTTTTTTCGGAGGTTTAAATTTTTTATTATGGCAACCAAAGCCGATGTTGACTATTCTGCCAATGTCTCAAATGAATTGGAAAAGCATAAGTGCGGTATTAAAAAAAAGTAAGAACGATAATAATCTTCGATGATAAAGTTGGGCTTAATGTAGGTAGCTGCACGGGTCGAACGATCACGTTAAGCTACGCTTGCCGCGGTTGGTCCGTGGATGGGTGACCATTTTTATGTACCAAGATCCCTCCAGATCATTACATATAGACCCCTCCGTGCCTCCGAAAGCACTTTAGGCCGTTAGTCCCGACTGTCATTTGTAGATCTTCGACAGTCGTTACTGGTCGTCAAAAGCCTGTGACAGCCAGTCTTACCAAAGGGTATCGTTTAACTAGTAACTGGTTTGTGGAGGTCAGATAGGCAGTCTATACATGTAAAATACTGGTGGATTATGCCTAGAGAATATAATCCCGAGCATGTTTATCAATCCCGGGATTACGGGATTTATTATGCAATATTCCGGGATCCCGCGTTTTGACTATGTGGTTTCTAATTGGGTTAAAATAAAAAAATAAACTTGAGTAATTTCTTAAATATCACGCACAGCACAAAACACAATTTAATAAGAAAACAAAAAAAACAAAAAAAAACTACACTGGTAAGAAATAAAAGAGACAAAACAAAAAAACTATTTAGAATTTCGAAAAGATAATATCGCTCCAGCATTGTTAAAAGGCTATTCCACCAGCAGGCTTAGTACGAGCACCGATTTGTCGACGGAAGAATAGACATGACTAAGTATTAACTAAATACTCAATCATTTATTGCATTCCACAATGTATATGCTTAGGTGGTAAATGACGTACAATAGGAGCAGATAGCTATGTTCTTCTATTAATTATCACAGTTATGCGTTCTAAACGAATCATGATTTTGTAGATAATCGTAGGTATATACTTTGTGGCCGTCGAGTAGAAAGTTTGTGGTCAGTGTGATTTTGACAGTTTGGGAAGAAATATTCTTCTGAAGTAGTCTACATATAAAATGACCTAGACAAAGATCGTTAGAAACGAAAGACAAAATGACAGATTATAGAAGGATATCTACGGTGCGATGTCAAAAATGGAGAAACGAAATGTGACTTGTTATAGAAAAAGCACTGTCTATTCTTCTTAGAAATAGAAAGCGTCTTGCTAAGCCTGATGGTTTTACAAAAGTGAAGGCTCTTTCCATGTTCAATTTTCACATATTTTTTTGAAGTACTGTTTCTTTTTTCAATGGCGGTCTTTTGAAATAAGTACACTACTACTTTGCGGATCTTCTTTGTCATCTCATTAATGTTTTCATCTTGTGTTAACTCTGGTATGTGTTCTCGCGCAAGATCATTGTGAAACCACATCTGTTTGTGGCAATTCCAAAAATACCGAGATTAGCCAAGTACAGTCTCGAGATTTTCGGCGTCAGAAAACGGCCGGGATTCGGGATCCTGGACTGCATTACATTAGACTGGGCTATGTATTACGTAGCGGATTAGGCATTTCAATACAAGTTTCCTCTTCTGTAAAATCGGAATAAATATCATTGTGCCAATCGTATTTATCCTGTTTGTCTATAGTTATAATGTATATATATACAGTTTAACTGTCACCCTTTGCATGATCCTATGGTAAAATAAAATACTGCTGACGTAATCACCATCCAGACTCCCCCATCCCCTATGTCATCAAAAGTAAACAAAGCAAAGACCCCCCGCCCCCCTGTAGTGTTTACCTACGTAATACTTGAATGACCCCTGACTGTGTTTAGATTGCTATCGACACGTTAAGAAGCTTAATAACTCTTCATACCTAAATATACCTACAGATTGGCAGGGACATCAAACTCAAATTCAAAGCATTTATTTCAAATAAACCAATTACAGGCACTTTTGAATTGTCAAGGTCGGTGAGGTAGAAAGATGAAGCTAGTTGCCCATTCCAAAGCGTAGGTACCTATGGAGAAGAACGGGCAAGAAACTCCATGGACACTCTTTTAAAAATCATGATATTGTTACAAACAGTTGGTTACATCATTACCTATGTTGAAATTATCAATGTGAGAACGATGTAAAAAGACGTGCACATTATAAGCGTCCGTAATTAAAACAAAAATAAAATAACAATTTAGAAATTAAAATAAGCCGTGGGAGCTAAGAGATGACCAGACCCTACTGGCGGCGCCCGTTCACGAACATGACGTATGGATCAGCACCATTCAGCTCAACCATCAACGAGCAACCTATTAACAAATTTAACTAATAATTAAATATATAATTATGTTATTATTATTATTATTTTTTTTTTTTTATTTAATTTTTTTTTTTTTTTTTTACCTATTTTATTATCTAATAATAATTTCTAATAATGTATTAACTTATCTAATTTAATCTATAATTTGTAATACCTACCTAAAATACCTACTTAATATAACTTAGTAATAACCATATAATAACAATATATCTGCTTATCTATGACATGTAGTCACTATGGGTGAAATGTATTTGTGTGTACGTACTTATGCAGTGCCTGAAATAAAAATGATTTGATTTTTTGATTTTGATTTGATTAACATGGATTCAGTTATTCAGTACATGATTCTAGACCTCCTAGCGTAGATATTTTTCGTCGGTTAGCTTACCAAAAAAAGTCATTAAGATAACGTGCAACTTTTGAAACCAAACGTTGGTTTATGTAAAATAAATGTACCAACGATTGTTGTTTTAAAACTAAACTGAACCTATACTTAATTTTTTTTTTTTTTTTTTGGTTTTGGCTTCGCACGGTTTGTGCATTTAGCCAGTGTCAAGTAATTTTTCTTTTCGGTCAAGTAAATGCCCCGACTTCGGGCACGAAGTTACGAAACAGTCATGGTCGACTTTAGTTCGTCAAATCAAAATTATTGTAAAGCAGTAGTAACTTTACAACAACCTAGTAGGAGTTTTTGGGGGGAACACGAAAAGTCCACGTTAGTCACTTATTTTCACCTTCACTACACTTGTGCACTCACACGTAACTAAATTGAATAATTCACTACCAAAATTATACAATTTAATTTGCTATTTCACTAAATTTCATGAAAATGAAAATTCGTGCGACATGTTTCAACGCGATCCCGCCAAAAACTCCTATACTCTATTTATTATAGCTTTAGAAAAAAAGAGGCTCGTAGAAGCAGGAGTGCAAAACATTTTATTTCAAAGTTAAGTTCTAACTTTTTTAGGTAGATTTAAGACAGTACTAAATACTGAGATAAACGAAGTAAAAGTAATTTTTATTTTAAATAATGTTCTATTTATAATAATATCTTCATCACGCATTACAAACCTACAACAAAACGAATGAATGAAACAAACGATCACATGGTGATTTAAATCTAATTAAGATTAAAAGGATTTTTTTTTACAATACATACTTTATTTTCAACTTACGACCCACAATACGTTGGTAAAACTTCGTCGTCATCAGCTAATTTAGTTACTTACTCGGTGTTGTTCACTCCTGCTTCTTTTAGGTTTTTAGCATTGACACTTTAATTTTTTTGGCATTAATCGTAACTGCAACACGTTTAATGTAATTTTGTTACGAAGTGTACATTAAAAAGAACCTTTTTTAACTTCTGTCTAATGCTATTGTAAATGGAGTATAATTGAGTATCACATTACTACACAAACTCCATCATCTGCCTCGTCTTTTCCTCGCTATATTGGGGATGGCTTCTAGTCTAACCGGATACAGCTGAATACGCGTACTTTACATGGTGTGACTGCTGACCTCCACAACCCAGTTACTGGGTAACACGATACCCCTTGGTAAGACTGGTTGTCAGACTTTTGGGCTTCTGACGACCCGTAATGACTGATAAATATCCACGAATGACAGCTGGGACCAACAGTTTTACGTGCTTTCCGAAGCACGGAGGTCTTGGTATGTTAAGATGGTCACCCATCCACGGACCAACCGCGGCAGGCGTAGCTTAACCTGATTGATCAACCTGTCCGGCTGTTATTACTTAGCGTAAGCCCCTCCACACTATTACACACACTACACTTTTAGAAATATCCTTCAAAATGATTCTTGGCCGATTAAAAAAATAGGTTGCTCGCTTGTTTAATTTTTAGGGGTCCGTACTCGAAGGGTAACCAAACGGGCCCCATTTACTAAGCCTGCGCTGTCCATCCGTTTGACTGTCAGCGGGCTGTATCACGTGATCGTAATATGTAGACAGTTGATATTTTTACAGAATGTGTATTTCTGTTGCCGCTATAACAACTAATAACAAAAACAAAGTTAAAAATTAAAGGATCTCAATCATTGTTGTACAAAAAACCCAAGATATACAATCAGACTAAACTCTAAATTCTAACTTGACTAAATTGCGGTTTTCTTTTTACACGCTTTATATTAGCTTCACTTGTATGTTTGTTTGTAACCGACTCCTTTGGACGCTATTTTGACCCACTTTAAACGGTCAGATTTCATTGAAACTTTGTAATTTATCAAGGACCGATGACTATTCAATAATTTAAAAAAAAAAAATTGAGAAAAATGAAAAAAAAAGGAAATAAAATCACGTTTTTTTAGTTAGCAGAACTAAAAAATAGAAAATAAATAATAGCTTAAAAAACTAAAAAACACGCTTTAAAAACCATACTAAAAAAGGAGAAAATAATTTAATTCAATTAAAAAGCATGGGGTGCTTTTTGAGATATTTTTATAATCACTAATGTCAAGCACCCCACGCTTTTTAATTGAATTAAATTATTTTCTCCTTTTTTAGTATGGTTTTTAAAGCGTGTTTTTTAGTTTTTTCAACTATTATTTTTTTATGTATGAAGTTAATGAGATAAGCAATGCATAGTTCCACGGTACTCACAGTTGAACATCGAAAAGGCAATGGAGGGAGAGGGCTGAGAGGAGTGCGAAGTGCTGAGAAAAACTTGCGTGATCCCTAGACACTTTTGATGTGTATATTATCATTGATATTTTTAAAAAAAAACCAAGATACTCAATCAGCGTCTCAAAAACGTCCGCATAAATAGAGCGCAATGTCAAATAGTATCGTCAGTCATCTTTCAGTCAGTCTTTTTGGACATTGCTTTGTAAACACCACTTTAAGTCATGTGTGTAAGGTTGAATTTGCAAAAAAATATGTTTTATCATAACCACTGACGTATAATTGGGGACAGTTTTCAGTGCTATTTTTGTTCGAGACTGCATCTTGAATTTTTTTGTATATCAGTGGTCTCCATACAAAAAACAACTTTTTACACCCTTTATAATAGCTTCACTTGTATGTTTGTTTGTTTGTATATAACCGACTCCTTTGAGCGCGATTTTGACCCACTTTAAACGGTCAGATTTCATTGAAACTGTAAACTTGTCGAGGACCGATGACAATTCAATAATAAAAAATAAAAAAAACACGTTTTTGTAGTTAGCAGAACTAAAAAATTGAAAATAAATAATATGTAGTTAAAAAAACTAAAAAACACGCTTTAAAAACCAAACTAAAAAGGAGAAAATAATTTAATTAATTTAAAAAGCGTGGGGTGCTTGACATTAATTGATTATGAAAATACCTCAAAAAGCACCCCGCGCTTTTTAATTGAATTAAATTATTTTCTCCTTTTTTAGTTTGGTTTTTAAAGCGTGTTTTTTAGTATTTATTTTCGGCGTTTTTGCCTTGTGCACTTTGTCAGTTTTTCCTAACCATTTAACCTCCTTGTTCCAGCTAACATCAGCGAAGATGATGAACCAGGAGATCATGTGCGAGGTGGAGATAGGCACCCATGGCTCCATAGTGGAGATGGAAGGTGACGATCAGGTTGGAGTCAAGGTGAGTCTACTTTCCTGGATCTTCAACGCTCTGCTTAACGCCGAGAGTTCAAAATTCAACAGTGTATTTTTTCGACGCGCTGGGTTGCTGTTGGATTCTTAATTGTCGGTTTAACACGGAGAGTTGAGAGTCCAATACGTGATAAACTCTCGCCGCGATATATTTACGTCCTTGCGAGATCTGGCAACATTTTTGGTACTGACAGAGGATGTAACTTGAAAAATGAACGTTGAAATAATTGTTAAGGCACTAAACAATGCGATTCATCTAATAATGGGAATGGACTTGCCCCTTACTACAGGCTTAGCACGAGAACCGTTTTGTCGACGGAAGAGTAGACAAAAATGACGTTTCCGTGTAGAAACCAATATATTGGTGACCTGCACTCCCGTCGACATGCTGACAAAATAACAAATATGCCAAAATATACTCAAATACGGGCTGTATTTTAAAAGTTTCTTCGGAATGTCCTCACAAATTTATAATAAGCTTCCTAAGCAAATAAGATAAATTGAAAACATAAAACTTTTAAAGAAAAAACTAAATGACTTCTTGGTAAATAGACCATATTATAGAGTACATGAATTTTTGTCCGACAGATTCCTGACGAGTGCCAAACCGTTTTTATGTCTTGATGCAAAAAAAGCTCTATTTAAAAATATAGGTATATCATATAAACTTAGGTCTAAGATAACAAATTATTCAAACTATTGTATGCCTAACATGGTGGAGCAGTGCAAATGCACACCAAAATAACACAATAACAACTCTATAACTACTGTCTCACAATAAAGATCTTTGACTTTGACAGTTGACAGTTTTGAACCGAAAAATGTAGACAAGCTATTTCTATTCTACGGTAGAGTAGAAATAGAAAGCGTACATGCTAAGCCTGCTGGCAAAACAACTCTCATACGTATGTATACAGAAAGAGAGCGTCCGACCACAGTCCTCTTCACTTATACTCCATTCGAAATAAGATTAGACATTTAAACAAACCTTTTTTACAGTCCGTTCATCTGATTCTGACTTTTATACCGTAGGCATAAGGATGGCATTAAAAGCAAAAAAGTAGTTACAATACCAACTATTTACTGCAGCTGCCATTTGTCATGCTACCAACGCAATAGAAGTCAAAATCGGTTGATCGAACTGTACAAAAGGTTTATTTAAATGTCTAATCTTATTTCAAATGGAGTTTGTGCGAGTTTTATTCTGTACTAGCAACCCGCCCGTGGCTTTGTCCGCGTGAAATTTCTTGAATTAAGGCGGTGATTTCTTGAAAACGCTGAAAAAGGTGTTTTTTTTTAAACCAGAGAGTGTTGCCTCCACTTTAATATCTATAAACTTCCTAGCTACGACTTACGAGTTTAAACCTAAGCAGGCACTTTACATTGTTCAAATCATTTCATCACCACTGCTCTCAAAACGGTGAAGTGTAAGGAATGCACGCGGCATGTCCTAGAGCCAACAATTCGAAGACATGTATGGTCCGCCAACCCGCACTGGGTCCGCGTGGTGGATTGAGGCCCACTCCCTCTCACAGAGAGGAGGCCTGTGTCCCAGCAGTGGGAACATTATAGGCTTATTATGCTACAGACAATTGAATTCTTATGGAGTCGATCTGTCAGAAAGATGAAGCTTGTTGCACATTCCAAAGCGTAGTAAGTTCTTATGGAGAAGAACGGATATGAAACTCCATGAACATTCTTTTAAATCAAAATATTACACTAAAACCATTGAAATACAAAAAATCCAAGATACACAATCAACGTCCAAAAACGTCCGCATAAATAGGGCGCAATGTGCGCAGGTGTCAAATAGTATCGTCAGTCATCTTTCAGTCAGTCTTTTTGGACGTAAACCACTTTAAATCATGCGTGTCAGGCTGAATTTGCAAAAAATAATAATTTTATCATACCTATAACTACTGACGTATAATCGGGGACAGTTTTGAGTGTTACTTTTGTTCGAGACTGTGCATCTTGGGCTATCAGATGTTTTAATACACAATTAACTTAATTTCAGTATGAAGAGATAGAAGCTGGCCAATATGAGGAGTACATAACAGACGATCAATATGAGG
Source organism: Antitype chi (assembly GCA_947359405.1). Taxonomy (NCBI): domain Eukaryota; kingdom Metazoa; phylum Arthropoda; class Insecta; order Lepidoptera; family Noctuidae; genus Antitype; species Antitype chi. The sequence continues at coordinate 4,307,987 of OX375836.1, forward strand.
AGGTCGAAGAACAAGTCATTGGGATGCAGCATCTTGAGGAAGGTAAGAATGAAGTTAATCATCATCTTCTTTCTTAATATATTTAAAATAAAGCGTCACGTTGTTTGTCCGCGATGGACTCCTAAACTACTTAACCCATTTTAATTAAATTTGCACACCGTGTGCAGTTTGATCTAACTTGAAAGATAGGATAGCTTACATCTCAATTTAAAGTCGCAATATTATTTTATTGCAAATTATTTGTTTATTATATTTGACAGTCACAATTATCTGTTACCTCCAAACGATTCTAACAGATGGCGGTATCTGTTGACTGGATTGAGTAAGTATTCAATAGATGGCGCTGTTTTAAAAATACCAACGTTTTACATAAGCTACAATTTAACGGTATAACCACCACGTGTTGAATGCCAATTTAATTTTCATAGTTAAGACAGGACAACGTCTGTCGGGACAGCTAGTTCTTCTATAAGAAGAAGGAGAATTGTTTGTTCTGCAAAAAAAACAGTTTCATCTGCATAGCCTTTTCCTATGTTGAGATTGGCTGTCTGACTGACGAAATGCAGCTAAATCATTGTCATCATTCTCCTGCCTTAATCCCAATTTATTTGAGGTCGGCGCCAAATATCTTTTTCTACCACAGCAGGCTTAGCACGAGCACCGAGTTGTCGACGGAAGAATAGAAATGACTATTAATTAAATGACGTACAATTGGTGTAGATAGCTATGTTCTTCTATTAATTATCACAGTTATGCGCTCAAAACGAATCATGATTTTGTAGTTACTCGTATATACTTTATGGCCGTCGCGTAGAAAATTTGTGGTCAGTGTGATTTTGATAGTTTGGGAAGAAATATTATTCTGAAATAGTCTACATATAAAAGGACCTAGACAAATATCGTTAGAAACGAAAGACAAAATGACATTGTAGAAGGATATCTACGGTACGATGTCAAAAATGGAGTAACGAAATGTCACTTTGTATAGAAAAAGCTCTGTCTATTCTTCGTTGAAATAGAAAGCGTCATGCTATGCCTGTAACAATGGGAACATTATCGGTTGCATATCTATTGCATTTTCTTGATTTAATTCCACTAACATCATGCACACACACACATCGTACTAACGTCATCCAAAATGTCGGCTTTCGCTGACAGAATATAAAATTTCAGTGGGCAGTGAAGAGGTGATCCTGCCTGGTATATCCGGGGAAGAAGTGTTGAATGCAAGCCCTGACACACACTATGATCCGTTATACCCTGGACCTCCTTCTACGAGTAACAGGTAATGTTTTGAAGTAAATTGCGTTTTTTTATGCGACTACGGCGACAGTTACGACTTTGTCCGCTATGTATGTTTGTATGTATGCTCATACGTTTCCTCATACCTTTTAAACGACTTATCCTAATTTGGCAAATGAGGTAGCGTTGGATGCTTCTTGATTGCCCGCAGGTTATGCGCTATATCGCACCTTTAAAGATAAACCGTTACTAAACGAAATTTTTCGAAAATTGTGTTACAAATGCCATCTTCCTTAAAATTACGTAAACTATACGATAAATATAACACATTCATAAAAAAAACCACTGTATGAAGTAGATAGGCTCTAATTTTGACAATTACAAAACTAAATAAGATTTTGTTGCTAAATGCAATAACGTGTTTTAACTAATTGTGATGTATTTTGTTTTTTCGTTTAGTAACGGTTTGTCTTTAAAGGTGCGATTATGTTTTTTTAGAGAAAATATTTCTGACTAAACAAAGTCATAAAAATGGTCAGGGCATACCCGTGGTCGATGCCATTATAATTTTGTACTAGCTGTGCCCGTGACTTCGTACGCGTGGAATTTAACAAAAAAGTATACAGGAAAAGTTTTTATTCAGTGCGCAAACTGTAACCATGAATTCAGCATATCATTCTAGACACCCCAGCGCAGCAATTTTTCGTCGGTGATACAAAAAAAAAACAGCTGTTCCATACATTTTGACCGCGTGTGCCATGAATTTTGTCGTTCGTTATAGTTTTTCCTTTCATTCATCCCTCCATTTTTGGAGATGTGTCTTACCTAGGACTACTACTTTGGCGCAGCCGTGAGGCACACACTGTTGTAGTTATTTATTTATTGTCACTTTTTTATTTGTTATTGTATTTTGTGTTTCACGGACTGTGTCCAAATAAACGGTATTCTTTTCTTTCTTTCTTTACTATTTAACTTAGGATATATTTGTTTGTATAGATGGTCAAAACAACTGGTCTTAAAATAATAATATGTACAAATATTTAAAAAGCCGTCGCGTCGTTGTCAACAGGAAAAGTGCCCAAAAGGCTGGCAGCATTACCGCGTTGTATGGCAAACTTAGGATGAACTATAAAAAACTACTTCCAAAAAAAACACTACAAAGTGAAAAATAACTTTAATTTCGGAAGTCGGTGACTGATTAAAATGCATATCCAAATAATGTATTTTAATATTTTGTCACCGTCTGCCGAAATTTGTAGTGTTTTTTTGGAAGACTTGTTTTTTTTTCACTTTTTAGTTGTAGTACCTACCCCACACCAATTCATAATTTCACCATCCTTGGGGTCTAAACAATGCATATTTATGCGATAGCAGCAATCGCGGTTGATTTTCTGTCATTTTTTGAATAGTTCCTTTGTCTGTCTCCGAAACTCATCATCAGATCTATATGAAATATAAATGGGCCCATTTCGGAATAAATCCCTTTCGAACAAAAAAATATTTTTGCAAATCCGTCTATTATGTCAGAGTTATGTCCGAACATACATAAAAAAATAAAATATATAAACCTTCCAAATTGATGACCTCCTTCTTTTGAAGTTGGTTATAAAATAGGTTTTAGCAGTGAATTATGAAATGAAAACTGAAAACGCCAAACAGACGATGCCCAGCAATAAAGAATGTAGCCGCTAATATAGACCCCTTTATTTATAAACATTGCTTAAAGTTAATTAATATTTAGCGACTGTTTAACCATACATTTTTGACGTTTAAACATCTCTTAACTTTAATCAACGCTTATGAATATACCCCAGAAAGGATAACATTTTCATTAGCTGTCCCCCGACGTGACAATGCTTTGAACAAAATATTACCTAATTTCATAATAAACTTAAAAGGCCAATACATATTATTTTTTGTACTTTTTTGAGGTTTTTGTTTGGGTAGGGGGTTTAAAAAAGGAATTGTTTATCTTTTTGTGAAGTCGACAAAACCGTTGAGGGAAGTTGGGGCGGGTCGTTAGTACACACAATAAAACTTATTACAAAACGAGGTTTTTCTTTAGGTATGGTTTAAACCATCGAGCCTGTTTTTGAAATAAGAACCTAACTGAAATCGAAATACAGCTCCTTTTACAAAACTGATAACTTAGTCCAGTGCTAAATTGTCATTTTTGTATTAAGAACTTTACCTAAATAGAAGAAAAGTTGGTAATGCTAAAACTGACTTAGAGTTACTAACTTTAGTTGTAGCCTAAAGTTACAACTAAAGTTAGATCGCGTTTTGTAATAAGACAGAATAGGTTTAAAACACATTTAATGTCGGGGCTTCATAAGAAGGCTGAAATTAACCCAAAGGGCAATGAAGAGGGCTATGCTTGGAGTTTCCCTACGCGATCGAATCAGAATCCGCTGGGTGCGAGAAGCACAGAATCGATCAAAATGGCGGTGCTTGGGGAAGCCTATGTCCAGCAGTGGACGCCTTTCGGCTGCAATGATGATTATGAATGTAGGAACGGTATAGAACAGTCCTGCCCCCACCCACGGACTTACGGTGTACACACGGAGTCCTCTAGTTATAGTGTTGTTTTTACATATCTAAAAGGATGAAACAATCTATCGGTTTGTTTCAGAAGAATTCGCGCCAGACCCCGCTCTAACATCATTAACAACGCCAGCAATATACAGCATTTGATGCCTATTGGTAAGTTACAGGTTATACACACGGTGAATCTTGTCGACATTTTTTCCATACAAACTTTGGAAGTGTATTATTCCGCTGTTCGACAATGTACATCAAAAATTAAACATGGTATGGTTTTGTCTCATTATTAGTATTGTCTGTACGGTAACAGAATACTAAAATAAAAACCCATTAAAAAGTTAGGAGCCAACAAAGATTAGTTTTTCTTGCTAATTTAACCTAACTTTGGGCGTGTTTAAGTAATAAAAGAAGTGTAAAATCTCCAAAAACCAAATCGGTACCGACAAAGTTCAATAAACTTTATTTGCCATTGATTTATGCATTGGCTTTTTCATAAAACCCGATCTTCCGAAGGACTTTTCTTAATTTTTTCGCGAATTTTAATATAAATGATCCTGCATCTCAATCAATAACGTTGTGCGTGTAGACTAGCATCTAACTGCTCATCACTAATACTATCTCTGTCGGACACGGAGCCTGGTGAGACAGCGTGATTTTTAGCCAGGCCCACCAGTGAGTTCGAGCCCGCGACTATGTTCCCCTTAATTCGTAACTCAGAGAAATTATATATTTAAGTATGTTTATTTATTCATTTCAGGAGAGGTACCAGCAGGTCTTATGGAAGGCGTAGCAGGCCGAGGCCCAGCGAGACGATGGGAACAAAAGCAAGTTCAAATTAAGACAATGGAGGGAGAGTTTTCTGTCACCATGTGGGCTACTGGAGAGGATGATGGTAAGTTCAATTTTCGACTCTATTGAAAACTGATACGGTTGATGTTGTTTTGGCTACTAAAATTGAGAATGAAGGGCCGTTACAGCCATTATTAGCCATATTATTCGTCTTTCAAAATGGAACTACAGGAGATTTTTTACCAGTGAGCAAACTTTAACCACGAATTCAGCATATCATTCTAGACCAGGGGTCGGCAACCTTTTGAGTCGGAGAAACGCAAGGAGACCGAAAAGGGGCGTGGCCTAATCTACGCCAATTTTTTTATTTGATAGCTCGCCAGGTGAAAGGAAAATAAATATTTTCGTATGGAACTAAAGTGCCGCATGTGGCTCGCGAGCCGCAGGTTGCCGACCCGGGGTCGGCAACCTGCGGCTCCCTGTTCTAGATACAAAAAAAATCCACTGTTCCATTAATTTTGACCGCGTAGGTATTGCACTTTTCTATGAAACAGCTGATATTTTTTTTGTATAACCGACGAAGAATTTCTGCGCTTGGTGGTCTAGAATGATATGCTGAATTCATGGTTATAGTTTACGCACTGGTAAAAAAATTACCCTGTACATTTAGTATAAGCTGACCTCACATCATCATTAGCCTAGCGTTTCCCCAACTAGGTTCAGGTCGGCTTCCAATCTTAACTGGATGTAGCAGAATACCACTATTTTACTTGGGGCGACGGCCATCTGGCCTCCACAACCCAGTTACTGGGTAATGCGGTACCCCTTGGTAAGACTAGTTGTCATATTTCTGCCAAAGATACACGAATGACAACCGGGACCAACGGCTTAACGTCCCGAGGCGCGGAGGGGTCTTGGTATATAAAGATGGTCACCCAACCGCGGCAAGCGACCGACCCTTGCTCGTTGAAGCGCCAGCCCGCGCTGCAGCTGAGCCAGTAGCTTTAAATTCCCCGACTAATAATAATAATGCCAATATTTTGATCCAGCCTGTCCCCACTAGCTGTCCGCCTAACAGTGTCGCCCTGAGCCGAGGCCCGTACCTCACAGGGGGTGCCCTCAGCGTGCAGTCGCTTAGTTTGTAAAAAAATTAGTTTGTCAGCCCTGGCTGGAGGCGTTATTTTATCTCTTAATGGCAGCCCCAGAAGAGCCCGGTTAAGCAGTCACGGCCTCTCAAGGTCAACTGCGAGATGCCCGACAGAAAAAACCGCGGCAAGCGTTGCTTAACCTGATCGATCGACCCGTACGGCTGCTATAACTTAGCCACAAGCTACTCGTAAACCTATTTACTAAAAATAGATATTCTTTTTATTCACAGATGACGGTTCAAATCCCGAGCCTGACCCGGACTACACAGAATATATGACGGGGAAGAAAACCATACTAGGAACTGAAACTATAATGCCAGGTATTTATTTAGATTTAGCCTGTAATACTACCTGTCACTGTTTATGACCAGAGATCGGATATTCGGATGCATATTTACCTAAAGATAATTTTTAGCTATGAAAGTATGGAAGCGGCTTTATAAATGATTTGTAATATTTATTAAAAATCCCGGGATTCTTAGATTGCATAACTATTCAGATGTGTATTAATTTAAAATTAATGTTTAACCCGATACAAATATGTGTATGTACTGGAGGAGGGGTGGTTTGTATAAGTTAAAACATAAAATAAACAAATTACTTACCTAAATTAAGACTTTTTCGATACAAAACCGCATTCCATGTTAGCCAACATCTCAACTTTAGGTGAATATGCATCCGAATATCCGATCTCTGTTTATGAAATAGCAAGTAGTGTTATACGAATTACTGTGGGGTAGGTCAGCGTCAAAAAATATCGGGACGAACAGACTGTTCAAAAATATCGGGACGAACAGACTTCAAAAATATCGGGACGAACAGACTGTTCAAAATATCGGGTCGAACAGACTGTTCAAAATATCGGGACGAACAGACTGTTCAAAATATTGGGACGAACAGACTGTTCAAAATGATTTAAACAACTGTAGGTATGGCAAGTGTGTGTGTGAAGGGTGAATAGGTATGAAGAAATAAGTCCGAAGTAGGTATAGATGAAGATAGAAATAAAAGTTTATTGCACAGACACAAGTTACAGTTCACAACACACGAGAGTTACACTTAGGAGCCGGCAAGAAACACCACGGTTACTCTTTAAAAAATAATTGTCTTTTACAATGTTTTCAAATTATAGTGTTAATAGGTATGAGAAGACAGTGTAGACCTGTCAACAAGTACCAGGTATTTAATAAAATAGTTTAGTCGTTTCTAGTCATTGAAATACAAATAAACCCAAGATGCACAGTCTCGAACAATTGTAACTCTCAAAACTGTCCCCAATTATACGTCAGTGGTTATAGTTATGATAAAACACATTTTTTTTTGCAAATTCGACCTTACATGCATGACTTAAAGTGGTTTGTACAAACCAATGTCTGAAAAGACTGACTGACGATACTATTTGACACCTGCTCACATTGCGGACGTTTTTGAGACGCTGATTGTGTATCTTGGGTTTTTTGTATATCAATGTTTCTAGTCTTACAATATTAATGAAGGTGTTTTTTTTTAAATTCCAGGTTTAGACCTATCAGACCCCAAGCAGTTAGCTGAGTTTGCGAGACCCGGACACAAAATAAGACTAAAGAAACCGATGCCTGAATCCTCAGATAGAACAATAGGTAAGGTTTATCATATTCATAATTTCAGCACGGAATCACCCACTGCGTGGTTTAGGCCTCCATAGGCCTCGTGATTAAGTAATACCGCACGGTTTGACTGATCAGGTTAAACTACGCGTGCCGCGGTTGGTCCGTCGATGGGTGACCATCTTTACATACCAAGACTCCTCCGTGCTTTGGAAAGCACGTTATACCATAAGCCCCGGATCAAAGGGGGGGGGGGGGGTAAGCCGGGGCCGCCCCGGCGGCAGTTTCAGGGGGCGCCAAAAACAACTGTAAAATAAATATTATAATAAAAGCGGGGGGTGCTTGACATTAAGTGATTATAAAAATACCTCAAAAAGCACCCCACGCTTTTTAATTGAATTAAATTATTTTCTCCTTTTTTAGTTTGGTTTTTAAAGCGTGTTTTTTAGTTTTTTAATTTTTACTCTATGCTTCGTAAGTACTCCTAATGGCAAGTTGTTCTGCCGCGGGAAATCAACCATTAAAATTTCTCGATGTATAATTTGGTATTGTTCTTTTTCTTCAGCATGTCCACACAAAGGTTGCACGAAAATGTTCAGAGACAACTCGGCAATGAGGAAACATTTGCACACGCACGGGCCCAGAGTTCATGTTTGTGCTGAATGTGGTAAGTACTAACGATCTGTCTATAGGGCGGCACATGGTTCAGGATAGACATTTTTCGTTGGTTATCAAAATAATCTGCTATTTCATAGAACGTTAGTGAATAGTGTAAAGTACAAAAGTGCCAATAAAACACAAGAATGAAGTGTATTCGCCTTAAGGTGAATGGCCAGTGGTAGACCGCGAAATTCAAATTTTCTTACGTTTTTGCAATTTTCAGGTCAGTATCAGGTTGTATCCTGATCAAAATGTGATTTGCGAATATAACAGGTACGTGTTTACAGAATAAAGTCATTAGAATGTCTAATATATCTCTTATAAGTTAGATTTCTTCCACAAGCACTTTTCCATAAGAAATTTGTTCTTATGGAACAAATCTAACTTAGAAAGATGTATTATTGATTCTAATGATTATAAATTTGTAAATACGTACATGTTATAATCGCAAATCATATTTTGATCAAGTAACAAGCTGACACTCACCTGAAAATTGCAAAAAACGTAACAAAATTTGAATTTCGCGCTCTACCACTGCGCATTCACCTTAATGTAAAATTATAACCAAAGTTTTAACATCTTGCTATCCTGTTTAGGCAAAATGACTCCAAATAAACTAACCTAACAATGACAGTGGTTTATTTAGATAGAAATAATGCATTAATTTGCTTGCTAAGATTTGGTGATCATTTACTACATTTGGTGTTCGAATACAATTTAAAGTGCAGTTGTGACTAAAATAGCTAGTACTATTGTAATTTTAGACTTTATTTTTCTGGTGTCAAGTTTATATTTTTGGTAAAAGAACTAAGGGTATCAAAGCATTTTATGGTGGTCATTATATTTAACCCCGTATTAAATTTGTCCCAAATTAATCTGGTCCAGCCCGTCCCTTGCTTCCCACAGCGACCGCCCTGCGCTGAGGTCCGTAACTCCACAGGAGTGCCCTTAGCATTTAGACGCTTAGTTTTATGATTTTTTAGCCCTTAGCCCTTTTTGTCGCTTAGTTCGTTCTTTTTGACTTATGTTCATTTTACTCGGCCCTCGGTCCTAAAATTATGATAAATAGCTTAATTATACAATACAAAAATATTTTTTCAAATCTGACTGTTAGTTCCACGAAAAAACCAAACAATCTCTTTAGTTTTAATATATTAGTACATATTACAGGATAAGATTTTAATTATTGCGCAATTAATTATTGGTCCACGAATGCAGCATATGATTCTAGACCCTCTAGCGTATACATTTTTGATGGTTATTTAAAAAAAAAATTGCTGATTTTTTTTTTCTATGCCAGTGTGTCTAAATTCATTTGCTCATGGTTGCAATTTGCGCTTCGATGTACCTGCCACTCTGTAAAAGGGCAAACTATTATTCAGGTGAAAAAAATACATAATTATCCTTTTAAACCATTTCAGGGAAAGCGTTCGTAGAAAGTTCAAAGCTAAAACGTCACCAACTAGTTCATACCGGAGAGAAACCGTTCCAATGTACCTTCGAAGGCTGCGGGAAGAGGTTTTCACTAGACTTTAACTTAAGGTGAGTATGAGGACTTGTTTTATTGACTAGATGACCTCCATCATAATATAACATACTAGCTTTTGCTTGCGGTTTCACTCGCACTTAAACTTCACTTTAAGTGGCAAGAGGCAATAAAAACTCGAGTCGAACTTTTTTTGTGAGCTAGGTCGTAAATATGTCCCCTGTCAGATCAGCGTGGGGTTCTGCGGGTTTTTACGTCATAAGTTTTACGGCGTGAGCGGTTTTAGAATTTGACAATCAATTCGGGTTGTAATCTGCTTGTAATAATATAATTCAATCATGATTCGAAAGACACGTGGCGCCATCTATTATCATGAAAACGTAATTGTTGTTTTCATCGGAAACAGCACTTTTTTTTCGGGATGATGAAAGCTTATATGCAAAATTTCAGGATGATCGGTTCAGTGGTTTAGGCATGAAAGATAACAGTAACTGCGAGCGCTACTTCCAAGTTAGTGGCAGTTAGTAATAGCGCAAGGTAATATCCGTCTTGATACCAGTTCATAATTTGACGGTTTCACTTCAATACATTATAATCTCATCTTTTATACCTTTGCACTCAATTGTATAATTATGCCTTAGCAGTATCACCTATGTATTTTACTGTGCGTACATAAATATTAAAATAAATAAATACATTGTATTCTCGTGACATTTCAGGACCCACGTCCGTATACACACAGGCGACCGTCCGTACGTGTGTCCGTTCGACGGCTGCAACAAGAAATTCGCACAGAGCACCAACCTCAAGTCGCACATACTCACACACGCCAAAGCAAAGTGAGTACATATTTATAAATTAGTAGTAAAGGTAGTTTTTTATATTTTATTACTAAATGGTCCAGCCAAAGAAAGCGATACTTCTAGACACCGCACGCATTGTTAAAAGATTTCTCTCTCTGGAGCGCTGACCCCTGCGCCGGTAGCTTACTTGGCACTTTTTTTAAATGTTTTTATATATTTGATGTTTTAATATTTAAAAATGACATTTATAAGTATTTAGTGAAATAAAGGAAATAATAATAAATCGCTAAGATATTCCAAGACAAGAATGCACTTCGGGAACCATCGTTTGTCTTCGGAAATACGAATGCGCGATTTTAAGATCATCATTCTGTGGGCGAAGGTCAATGCCCGTAAACGGTCAGCGAACTGCGTCAGCCGGGCGCGCGTAGATCGCTCAGCTGTTTTTGTAGTTTTTCGTGGATATTTTTTACGAATTTCAAAAATTCATAGCATAAGAGTCGTTAAGGTTACCTTAATGTCCATGGTACAGTGTCACTTAAAGTTTTGTTCAAAGTTATGATGAAAAAAATAAAAAAATAATTAGTTTTCGTTATCGATACCCACCACGTGGGTAAAGCATTGCCAGCTAATAAAATTTGACACTGTAGAGCTGTTACCACCACTTTTGTAATTAATAACTATTGTGTAAGACATACAAACATATGTGTGATAGAGAGAAAAACCTGCACACAATAGCGCTTATTGCTAATTAAATTTCTGTGTAATTTCAGTCCAAAGATACAGTTATTAACATCACGCCTTGCTTCTCCAAAGGGTCGTGCAGATGTGTACTTATATAGTAGACCCATATTTCGCCAGTTTTGTTTAAGTCGCATGTAATAGAGGGCGAGTCTATTACCATCAACTTGGCACAAACCCGGAGACCGGGCTGCTATTGGGAAGTTCCAGATGAAAAACCCACCTTGTCTGGCCTGGGAATCGAACCCAGGAGAAGTTCTTCAGTAGTGCTTGGAACCACTAGACCAATGGGGCAGAAAGTTAACAGTAAATATTTCAAATTATTACATAATTTCAGCCGAAAGACGTCCATTGCTGGACATAGACCTCCCCCAGACTCCTCCTCCACTTCGACCGGTCTTGTCTTCGAATTATTTATTGATTCTTATTAAAATTTTAATTTACAGATCAAGAAATTCCTTATCACGTAACGGCGGCAATTCCTACGAATCGGCGCGGACAACGCCGCAGTACGTCCAATTAGAAATGTCACCGGATGACTCTAACCCCCAACTAATCTTCTACACGCACGAGTGAAGCAAGACACGTGAAATGTAATGCAAGAAACGTGAAGCAAGACTTGTGAAAAGTGACGCAAGTATCGCGCAAATAAACCAAATTCAGTGTAAAAGTGATAACTGATAATATAAGTGATGCAAGTTCGAATAATTCAATTATGCAAGACTTTAATAGTGATGTAAAATGAAAGCAGACGCTAACGTAAGTGCTGTGTTAGTTATTATGAAGCAAGACTTTTGAAAAATGATGCAAGTAAATTTAAAATTCAAGACTGTGGAACAGACTTGCTAGTGATCAAGTTTAAAATGTTTTTTTTTTCTATATTTTAACTATGCTTTGGAGTAGACCAAAGGAATTTTACGTTTAAAAAGTAATTTTAGTTTGGCAACACTGGCTTTTTCAGTGTTGCACACTAACAAAATTGTATCGGCACCTTCTCTTTAATTTCTTGCACTGTTTGCTACATTTAAATTTAATAGTTTGACAATAACATGGTCGCAGCTTAGTACAATTTATTAATTATAAAGTCGATTACAGAATGTATCTATTTTTGAAAATAATAAGAAGTATAAACTATTCACAACCATATGACAGATTCAAAATCAAAAGTAATTTATTCAAACTAGGCTGAGAGTCAGCGCTTTTTGAACCTCAAAATTACACAAGACAGTCCCGGCACGCCCGCCCTTCGCCACTTCCTAGTGCTTTAGCTGGGAACAAGAAGTAGCGAAACAAACTCCCCAGCAGCACAGCTGTCTGTTAAGTTAGAAGAACTTGATTCTGTACAATAATAGTTAAGTAATTGACATTACTAAGCACAAAACATAAAATTAAATTATTTGCCATTATGTCAGCTAGCACACGTCAAAACCAACAAAACATAGTAACGAAACTCAAGCAGATATAAATGATAAAAACTATAACCAAACAATAAACGTAAACAGAACTCAATACCCACATAAAAGATTGAGCTCGTGGCTTATAACAACCGTACGGTTCGATCCATCAGGTTAAACTACACTTGCCAGGGTTGGTCTGTGGATGGGTGACCGTCTTTAGATACCGAGACTCGTCCATGCCTGGGAAAGCACGTTAAGCCGTTGGTCTCAGCTGTCATTTGTGGCTCTTTGACAGCCGTTACGGGTCTTCAGAAGCCCGAAAACCTGACCACCAGTTTTACCAAGGAGTATCGTATTGGGTAAAGGTGTAGCGACACTACAGAAAAATACTTCGCAACAATATGTAGAAATACAAAAAGAGAAGTGGCGCCATCTACAACGCCACAGGCGAACTACGCAAAGACGCACGTCATAGAAAGCCTAGATCGCGCAGTTAAAGTTTACCGCGCGATTTGGATAGGTACAACATCCCGACATCAACCGTCGGGCAGTTGCCTACCAGACACGACACCCGTCTGGTCGGAGGATTCTCCCTTTTCTATAGAGTATGAGTGAACTTTACACCCCTGTTCCTCATACCTCTATAAAGGCTACGTCGATTGATTGATGATAGATTGACTGAATCCGATGCCGATATGGGCTACGGTGACTGTTTTTTGTTTCTGACAACTATAGGTTATGGGCTCTGTTGTGGCTAAGGGGCTATCCATAATTAATTACGTCACACAATTTTCATGGTTTTGTAACCCCTCCCCCCCTCCTCGTCCTTGTCACAGGTGGTCACACTTGTGAAACACCCCACCCCCCCTTGCGTGACGTCACATATTTTTCAATTTTATATTTAGAAGTGCATAATTAAATTAAAACAGTAGTTTTTCAATTTTTTGTATTTATATTTAAAATAATCTTTAATAAAATTAACACAAAGTCAAATATTTTAGGTAATGGTGATTTTAACATGTGACGTCATAAAGCTTTAGACGGCCCCTGTCCCTTATCACACTGTCACATTTCGTGGAAACCTCCCCCCCCCCCCCCCCCCCCTATCGTGTGAAGTAATTTATGGATGGCCGCTAATGTAACCTATCTTGACTGTAAAGGTGCTCAGTGCGGACACGTTAGAATGCCATTGTGGTAATGTTATTGTATGTTGGCGGGTGGTTTACTCTTGAGGTGATCTCCTCGCCTGCTGTCGAGTTCTCTCGTCTGCTGATCTTCAAAGTCATAAACATTATGTTTTACCAAACGCCTCTAAACTATCCTGTGCCAACTCCCTCTCAACGTGAGGGATCTGTATTGCATATCTTCATATGTCTTTTCTCAACATATTTGTATCACAGATGATCAAATAGAAAATGACATATTTTCAATTATGTACCGCATGCCCTATTACCTGCACACGTGAGGACTTAACCTTTTGACCGCCACCGTCGGCTAATGTCGACAAGAAAACAACATTTTAGGGTCAAATTAAATAAAAGAATGATGTTACGAGTAATATTTTATTTAAAAAAATAGGGGTCGAAAAGCAATGATTAATTGGTTATCGATAAAATTTTGGAATCCCTATTTTTTTTTGTGGTTATTTGCGCCGAATATGTGGCTTGGCGTTTGATCTCTGGCGTTCAAAAGGTTAATGGCTGCATCAGCGACCGGTATTCACGTTGCTGAATTTTGGGCCAAACAAATTTAAATATTAAAAAATATTTCGTGTTTGCCAACAACACGTTAAGAAGGACAATTATTTACTTATCGTGCTAATTCTCCACAAGTCCACAAGATCTACATTAAGTCTAACTGTATCTGCCAGGGGTGCGGGTTGTTCGAAAGAGATACCGCGGCCCCTGACACACAGGCAACTGAGGGAACACGGGTGGGTTTTAGTCAGTAAAAGTCTGACACGCCCTCCTGCTCCACCCAGAGCGAGAGAAGTTATTTGATGATTTCCTATCCAAAAAAAAAAAAAGCTAACTGTATCTTAGCAGATTTTTATCATTCTGTATTTTTTTTTATAACAACGCACACTTCTTTGCCAATTTACTTTAGACATTGGCAGAATGGCTGACATTAGCTGTGCTTGCTATAATAAAAAATAGAATATAATACCCTGAATGGCGGTCGTGTATTTGATTTAAACTGATAAAATTTTCGGTTTTTGATTTGTTAACAGCATTTAGAAGACTCTTTTATTGACGATGTTTGATTTGGCTCGGAAACATATCGAATGGTTGTGAATAGCTATGCTGATCTTGTTCTAGTAGCCTGTATTTGAGAAATCGAAATTTAGTTATTTATAAACGTTGCTTAAACTTAAGGTGAATGCGCAGTGGTAGAGCGCGAAATTCAAATTTTGTTACGTTTTTTGCAATTTTCAGGTGAGTGTCAGCTTGTTACTAGATCAAAATATGATTTGCGACTATAACATGTACGTATTTACAGATTTATAATCATTAGAATTAATAATACATCTTTCTAAGTTAGATTTGTTCCATAAGAACACATTTCTTATGCAAAAGTGCTTGTGGAAGAAATCTTAACTTAAAAGAGATATATTAGACATTCTAATGACTATAATTCTGTAAACACGTACCTGTTATATTCGCAAATCACATTTTGATTAGGATACAACCTGATACTGACCTGAAAATTGCAAAAACGTAAGAAAATTTGAATTTCGCGGTCTACCACTGCGCATTCACCTTAAGTAGTGATTAGCGACTGTTTAACCATACATTTTGATTTAAACATCACTTAACTTAAAGCAATGCTTATAAATAAGAGGGATAAAGTTTGGTAAAGAACCACTGGATGTATTCAAATGAAATATTTATTTGAAAAATTGATGAACTACTTGTTTTCTATTAATTGAATTACATTTTATTAGACAACATCCATAGGTTTCTTACTAAAATCAACTATATCCAACGACCCCTAAGCTGTGACTATACTAAATTCAACGAGATCCAGTACTACATATACCTAAAAACGTTTATTTTCTTCTTTATTTTATTTAGTCTATGACTTGGCGTAAAAGGAAATTGTCGCGAATAGATACTGTTTTGTAGAACAACCTCTTATTAAAATCTTAAAAAAAATAAAAAAAAACTAGTGAGATTCGTGAACAGGGTGAATTTTTTGAAATGGCGAAATCCGAAACTATGAACGGAAGAATTGGTCGAAGGAACCCATTCAGCTAGATTTAATTTTATTTAAAATTCAGTTGTTTTTTTGTAGCTAGAAAATGAAAACAACATATTTGCAACAAAAAAAAGAAGCTGTTACATTAACCAACCCGCGCTGTGGATTACGGCCCGCTCTCTCTCTCTCACAGACTGGAGTCCCAGTTCTGGGAACTAGACATGGGTAGCAAGTGACGACAGAAAAGAGCTAGCTCCTTTCGATGGACGTAGCTCTCGCTCACTCAGACTCACTAGCTCAGTACTTCAGCGAGACACCGATGACCGACCGAAGTCACCGGCCGCACGGCTCATTTGGCTCGCTTTAGAATACTTGGTATCGTATCGATCGTTCGTTCTACCAACGATAGCTCACCGGTACAATACGTCATTGCAGACGACATAAATTACTGTAAATAAATTTCAGTAAGTAAATTTAATCTATCTATATAAAAATGAATCGCTGTTCGTTAGTCTCGCTAAAACTCGAGAACAGCTGGACCGATTTGGCTAATTTTGGTTTTTAAATATTTGTGGCAGTCCAGGGAAGGTTTAAACGGTGAGAAAATATAAAGAAAATCTATATATAATAATAATGTGTATAATGTTTTTTAGTCTCATAAAAAGTTCAGAAATCTTTTATCGGCGGTACGAAGTTTGCCGGGTCAGCTAGTAATCTTTATATTAATACGTCAAGAAAAATTGTCTACCCCTTTTTACGAAAATTACACAGACACGGGAGAATTAAATTCGGCACATTTAAACTTTATACGGAGAAGGAGTACGGAAAGCTAATATTTGTATCTCAGAGCGTTCATCCAACGCGGGCTGGCAACAACGTATTTCTAGTAGATTTTGGTGATTATTTAATTAAATACAAATAAAAGTATTATATTTTTTCAGCCAAGCACTAGATCAATGGTATTTATAATTATTTTGAACATTTTCTCTTTAATAAAAACATTTAATCGTAATAAGTAATGAGAAATAGAAAATAATTGACGTATGTCGATTTTTATATGTAAATACCAAAATAACTAAAAAAAAAATAGCATACAAAGTTTTGTTTGTATTGAATGAAATAATCACGAAAATCTTCTATAAATGAGCCGTTGCCAGTCCGCGTGGGATGTACGTGCAGATAACAATAGTCTTTTTATTGTGTCTGCTAATTAGACACACGGCGGGTTAATAATGCATTAGAATTACAATAAGTTCTAAATGAAATATGGTCTCATTTCGGCTACTGGACGACTATTATTAATAATAATAAAACCAGCTTAATATTTTCCCACTACAGGATATACCTCAACGTCTGCTCAAACAGAGAAGGCAATAGTACATTTTAATAATTATCATAAAACTAGCTTTTGCGGCTTCGCCCGCGCGGAACTTTCATCCCCTATTTAACTCCCTTAGGGGTTGAATTTCGAAAAATCCTTCCTTGTTCCTTGTCTACATTATAAAGGGAACCTCTGTGCAAAATTTCAGCTTTCTAGGTCCAAGGGTTTGGGCTGGGCTTTGATGAGTCAGTCAGTCAGGACTTTTCTTTTTATTTATATCTAGATGAATTACAGAATGCATTATACAGGGTGATTGGAAGATGGGTGCAAAGCTTTAAGGTGAAGATAGTATAGACAATTTAGAACCATTTAAGCCATGGTTGTCTTAGACGAAGTCTTACCAAATTTTTTTTTTTTTTAGTAAGGTTTAAAAGACGTATTGTACAAATTTTTTATTTTTTCTGAGCTTTAAATGTCTGTAAAAAAAATGTCTAATGACACAGAAGCCTAAAACATGTTTTGCTTGATTGCTTACACATTACTTTAATTAAATAAATAAAAAATGAATTCATTTATCATTCAATTTGGCCATAATTATGCAGTTTACATTAAATTTTGAGAATTTCCGAAAAAAAACTTAAAAATTTGGTTAAAAATATTTGGTAAGACTTCGTCTAAGACAACCATGGCTTAAATGGTTCTAAATTGTCTGTACTATCTTCGCCTTAAAGCTTTGCACCCATCTTCCAATCACCCTGTATTTTTGAAAATAATTATCATCTATCCTAGCTTAGCTGTTTCCCAACTGTTTTAGGATTGACGTCCAGTCTAACCGGATGCGGTCCTGTATTTTACATGGAGCGACTGCCTATCTGACCTCCACAACCCAGTTACTGGGTACGATACTCTTGGCAAGACTGGTCGTCAGACTTTCGGGCTTCTGACAACCCGTAACGACTTTCAAAGACCCACAAACGACAGCCGGGACCAGCGGCTTAACTTGCTTTCTGAGGCACAGAGGGTCTCGGTATGTAAAAATGCTCACCCATCCACGGACCAACCGCGGCAAGCGCAGCTTAACCTGATCGATCGACCCGTGCGTCTTACGTAGCCACAAGCCCCATACATATTTTAAAGTAATATGAGTTACATAACTATTCACAACCATAACATAAGGTTTCATTGATCACCACTCTGGCTCAAATTGGCAATTTCTGAATTATCTTAAGCTAGCTTCGCCAGCGGTTTCGCCCGCGTGGAGGTCAGTGTATTATACATACAAACCTTCCTCTTGAATCTCTCTGTCTTTTGGTGAACACCGCATTAAAATCCGTTGCGTAGTTTAAAAGATTTAAGCGTACAAACACGAAAAGCGACTGTTTTATATTATGTAAAGATTTACTTTAGCATAATAATTTCACTAAATATTTTCAATAAGAGGTTGTTCAAAACACAGTAAAGAAATTTGTAAATTTTGTACCATATAAATGCCAAAAAATAATATTGTAATATAATTTTTAATATTAAGTCGAGGGGAATTCTTATGATTAATAACACATTTTGACTTCCATAGCTGTAGTAATTAGGTCTGAATTTCAGTAGCTGTTTTTATATGCTCATTCATGAATTTATTTCTTATATTTGGCTTATTGTTCTTTTATCTTTATAAAGTCAGACCGCGTCACTGGCCTAGTCTTTCATTTATTTTCCATAAATCTGTATGATTTTGCTTAAATATATCATAGTCAATTTTACCTGTACTTATTTTACCGCTGAACTTTAGGCTAGCCTTTCAATACTAACCACCAAACATATGAATTCCCCTTTAATGTATGCACGCAAAAATGTTCAAGAGGTATAATAATTTTATCCAAATCAATTTTTCAAGCAAAATGTTCAGGTTTAAATTCAACTACGGAAATTAATGTGACGAAATTGTTAAGCGCCCACAAACTAATGATAAATGGTTTTATTTCTTTTACACTTCTATCTATATTTTTCAAACTAGATGAGGTAGGCGTAGACTAGGCGTAGACTACTTTGAGAAGAAAGGCCGAAACAAACCGAGGTCACAGTCTCTTTTAAAGTCCAGACAAAATCTTGGTCAGATCATGTGAAGACCATGTGGATTGATAATTTATTCAATAGTTCACGGGCACTTGATTTTTTTTGTCACATTCAATTTTGTTTGAGAAGGTTCTAGGCTCATCATCATTGTTTGCCTAGCCAGTTTAATCAGATGCTGTTGAATACCAGAATTTAAATAATTTAAATAATAATTACAAAAAATAATTTAAAAAGCCAAAGTTATGGAAAAATATTTTTTGGATATTTTTGTGTGCATACAGTGAAGTTAATTTTTAGTTCTTTTTTTTAAGTTTAGGGAAATAAATGTCGACGCTTCCTCTTACAGAAAATAGATATAAGAAGTATTTTTACGTAAAAAAAGTCTACAAAATGATAAATAACGTTTAAACGATTTTGTACCTTAACTCTAACAAGTAAAGTCCATTTTTCATTCAAAAAAGGATGTATTAATTTTTTACTAGTTTTGTCGTTTTAAAATGAACTTAAACCCATGTTCTTAAAGTTATTATTTCTGTGAAGATAAAATAACTGTTTATTTCTATTTTCTGTTCCCGTCGTTATTGTATATGTAAGGTTTTTTTTTTAAATAAACGACTGATGCGATTGTATATATTATTATGTTCATGGTTCTTTAAGTGAATTGCTGTATTTGACAAAAAAAAATATACTTTAGGAAAATATTATGTAGTTAAAATTAATTCTTGCAAAATGGCGCGTTTTGAGAGTATTTTTCGTATAAATCAGCCGTTTTGTTTAGAATTGTGTGATTTTGCGGTTTTAAAGTCTGTGAAGTTGTTTTTTTTTATATATTCCCTCTTTTTTATTTTAATGCTTTTTATAAATATTTGTGTTAATTCAACCATATTTTAGGCATGAATTATAGTTAATATTAAAGACACTCCCGGTCTCCTTAATTGAGGCATGCTGCTTTTTATTGTAAAATGGCTTATGGCTTTTTAAATGGTCATGATTTCAAATTTGGAACAATGGTGACACCAAAATGATCGCCAGTGAGTCTGCTTCAAAACTGCAGTATACAACTGGCCGTCGGTTTGAAGTCGTTTTCTGAATTTAAATTCATATTTATTTAAAATCTTAAACATGTTCGTGCCACAATTTAAGAGTCCAGGTCAGCAAAAATATTAAGAAGAAATTGAAAGACATGACTTTAAAATTGTAAAGTTTACACATGTGATTGTCAAAATACAGCAATACATTGAACGAGTGAGTTCTCCATCGATGAGACAAAACGAATAAAATGTAAATATTTATATAAAAAAACTTGTTTTATTTGTTTTCTCTACTAAAACTTCAATTTTTTTCTTATATAGCAAGCAAGTAGCCCACCGATGATTCACCTATGGACATCTACATCAGGGCATCGCATGAGCGTTGCTATCCCACAGAATAAACTGAATTCTATAAATACACGGTTACATAACATCACGCCTGTATTTTTCGAAGATTTAGGCAGAGGTGTGCTCATAGTGCATCTACATTTAGCCAGTTATATTTAAGTCTCATGTAATGGGGGGGCGAGCCTATTGCTGTCAACCGGACACAAATTTAGACCGGGCTGCCACTGAGAAATTCCAGATTGAGATACCTAATAATACTGTTCGATCCGTGAATCGAACCCCCCCCCCCCCCGCAATAGCGACTACTAGACCTGTAGACCAACTCTGTCACAGTGAACTGAACAGTCTCATGTACAGACGCCAGCACGTCGAGCTACCCCAAATTTCCTCAATTTTTTTCAATAGAACATGAACCTTATACTTAAGGTGAACGTAGTCCACATTTTTTGCATACAGACTTCGGGAGTGTTTTACTCCACCGTCTGACATGGCACATCCAAAGTAAAATATATCGTTTTTTTTTTTGTTTGGTTTTTTTTTTTATATTGTCGGTACGGAAACAGAATACTAAAATAAAAACCCATTAAAAAGTTAGAAGCCAACAAAGATTCGTTTTTCTTGCTAATTTTACCTAAACCTTGGGCGTGTTTTAGTAATAAAAGAAGTGTAAAATCTCCAAAACTAAGTCGGCACCGACAAAGTTCAATTATCGAAAAGTTCAATAAACTTTATTGGTCATTAATTTATGCATTGGATTTTTCATAAAACCCGATCTTCCAAAGGACTTTTCTTAATTTTTTCGCGATTTTGTTACTTTAAATGATCCTGCATACTCAATAACGTTGTGCGTATAGACTAGCGTCTAACTGCTCATCACATACTATCTCTGTCGGACAGGAAGCCTGGTGAGACAGCGTGATTTTTAGCCAGGCCCACCAGTGAGTTCGAGTCCGCGACTAGGTTCCCCATAAGTGATACAAGTTGAAAATCTATCAAAGAAATTTGGCAAATTGGGGTAGCTTGATGTGTGTGCGTAGTCCCAGTGGAAAAGTGTCGAATTTCGTAATTTCAGTTAAGCAGATATTTAGTGTATGACGTCGTGTAATTGTGTATGGTAAATACAAATTTGTGCATCCAACCATTGAGGAGTCATTCAACAAAAACTGTTTCCGCTGGGACTACGTCATCCCAGCGGAACTTTTTTTTTTCAAATGGACGTACAAGAAAAAAAATCATTCAACATTTTTCTAGTGGATAGGATAAGACAGGATAGGAGGAGTATGTAGGTATGCATTTACGTATATTTCTTTGGCACGCTCTGTAGCCTAAACGGCTTGCTCGATTTCAGCTTGAGAGGTGTCGTTAGATTCGTCTTTTAATTGTGAGTGACAATGGGTATAACAAAAAAAAAAAAAACGTTTTTTGGCGCAACTATTTTTTTTCCAAAACTCATTGAATCAAATTATAGGGTTTCATAAATAGGCCTCATTAACGTCAAAAATAATTATATCTAAAAACTATGGCCTAAAAAGTGAACTTTCATTAAAAAAGATGCCATTATGAAACTTGTTTTGAAAGGATGACTATTAGACTGAATACTATAGGCAATCTCATGCAGTAAGAAGATGCCTCCGACTGCATGAGATTGCATATAGTAGTGTAGTTTTTTGATTTTGTATTTTTTTTTAACCTAAGTTTCAGGTCTCTGCAACGCTTAGTTTTAAAGATCTCCGTTAGTTATGGTTAAAAAAGTTATAAGGGTTTGAACGTGGTCGCGCCATTGAAACGCGGAAGGAAAACCAACCGGTGAACCGGCCATGTTCATTCCTCTATATCTTTTTAACCATATCTTTGACTTTATGGTTTTGGGAATCAACTTTTACAATTTTTTACAAAACCATGGCATAGATTAAAAAAAACATATCGCCCTGGCAGCACCATCGAAAAACACTACTGTCAAAGTGTCAAGATAAAAAGTGAAAGTATCCTGATTTTATTTTTCGTCTGCCATCAAACGGTGGCGGCCCCGTCCAGACCACGGAAGGGAAGAGCGCTACTCAGAAGTACCGGCACTCCTCCTCCGCCGCAGCCTATAACCCTCAGCCGCGATGCCTCCCGTTCGTCATCACGGCCCGCCTCAATTGCGGTGCACCTCACCGCAACCTACTTTTTGAACGCTACGTCGTCGGTTTGGAGACAAAAGCCCTGACGAGCGGCCCCACCTTGGAGTTCCTCTTCGCTTCACCGTGGGAGCGGGCCACGGCTACTGAGCCCCCCCGCAACGACAATGCGGGAACCCACTTGGGGTTCCCCCCCAGTGGGTTTACTCCTGATTACTTTTCTATTGTTATCACTTTATCAGACTCAATGAGTCTCTCTAACAGACGAGGGGTTACCAGCGGATGATCAAGACGCTTCCACGAAACCTTATTTGTCAAATTATGAGACCCTCATTTTTGCTTCGACGCAGGCGGGTGAAAAATAATCATGGTTTTACCAAAACTATCCAATCCGCAATTCTCAAGAGAAATTTTGATATGGGTTCTTTTGTTATGGCATGACTGGCTACTGGGAGCTGATAGACACGTATCTGTGGCTCTTACGACTGCTAGGATTCCAAGTTTTCTTGTTATTAATGGCTTGCGCAGACGCAGATAGGTGCAGCTATAGTACACTCACATTTCACGTTATATTTAAGTCCCATGTAATGGTGTGGGCGAGCCAATTTGCCACTGACCATCAACCGGCCACAAATTTAGAGTCCCCGGACTCTAGATCTGTTCCCGGTTGATGCCAAATTGATGCTACTGATACCTTTCACATCGAAAATCTAAATACTGCCTGACCCGGGAATCAAACTTAGGACTTCATGGTCAGTTTATTAATCTCGAGAAACGGAAACTAGCTTACGTATTTTTTTTAGTAAACAAAAATCTGGTGTAGCGTAAATGCGATCTGTAATATCACTTGATAACGCAAAAAGTAAATAATTTATCTAATTTGGTTCCTTCCTGTCCAAAGTGTAACTATTTATCGTATTATTCGTACTTGATAAAAATAACGTCATGTTATCTTCAAAGTGCCAAAACATTCGAAAAGGATGAACGAAACGTTTTTTAATTATTTTGACAGTGACATTTTGTCATCGACTCGATTAAAGTGACGTGTAAACTGCATTCGTCGGCACCTTATAATTTCCTTCTGGGAAGCCCAAATAAGCTCAAAATGAGCTTCAAACGTGACAAAAAGGAGGAAGAAGACAGTGGCGGCAACCCTTACCAAAACCTGGACAAAACTAACATCCTACAAGAAGCAAGATACTTCAACCAATCGCCCGTAAATCCTCGAAAATGTTCCCTGATTTTGACGAAAATTCTGTATTTACTGAACCAAGGGGATCAGAAATTTACGACCCAGGAAGCTACGGAAGCGTTTTTCGCGACTACAAAGCTGTTTCAATCGAAAGATGTGATGCTACGGCGTATGGTGTACTTATGCATCAAGGAGTTGAGTACTTTGGCTCAAGATGTGATTATTGTGACTTCTTCGTTGACTAAAGACATGACTGGCAAGGAAGATTTGTACCGGGCTGCTGCTATAAGGGCTCTGTGCACTATTACTGACAGTACGATGCTGCAGGCTATCGAGAGATACATGAAACAGGCGATAGTTGACAAGAATCCTGCTGTTAGTTCTGCCGCCTTGGTATCGGCGTTACATCTGTCATCGACTGCTCCTGAGTTGGTCCGACGGTGGGCGAATGAGGCTCAGGTTTGTACTTTTGTTATTAAAGTTGTAGACCATTGTCATATTCCAGTCCCCAGTCCACGCAAAGACTTAAAAATATTGTGGCGGGATTTTATATTTCATTGTATCTACAACGTACTGCTTAGCGCCTGGGATGCACTCTGTTCGATTTGGAATGCTCAGTATAACACCGAGAGTTGTATATCCAGTGGGCTACAAAATCCTACAGTGATAATTTACGACGTCTTATCTTAGACTTATCCTCATTATTATCATAATATTCACCCACTTCACCCACCTTCCTTGCTTTCTCCATCTTTTACACAATCCAGCACTAATGCTCGCGAAAAGGGAGGCAGCGCACGTGAGGGAGAGCCAGTACATGCGCCCTCACGGCTGTAGCCGCCGTGGAAGACGCCCTGGGCGTCGGGAATCCCAGGCTGATTCCCGGCCACCGCAGGCGCGGGCTTGCGGACGGCGGGTAATGGGTAGCTCGCTGTCCGGTAAGGACCAAGCCCGGATCGACGGCGCGTTGTGTTCCACCCGTGCCTCAAATAGATGTCAGCACCAACTGGTGGGGTCCGCAAGGGCCGATGCCTGCCAAGGGTGCGGGTTGAATGAAAGAGATACCGCGGCCCCTGGCACACAGGCAACTGAGGGAACAGGGGTGGGTTTTAGTCAGTAAAAGTCTGACACCTCCTGCTCCACCCAGAGCGGGAGAAGTTATTTGATGATTTCCCACCCAAAAAAAACCCACCTTCCTTGCTTTCTCCATCTTTTACACAAGCCAGCCATTGTTTTCATGGTTTTTCTTGATTCATAATTTCATAAAGTAGTACATTTATAATAAAACTTTGTGAAAAGTGGAAGGTGGAGACTCAATAATGTTGTAAAATTTAACTGTTGGATTAAAATATTTGTTACACTTACACAAGTTCAAAAACTAAAACCAAACTACTGCAAAATCACATTCTAAAAAGTTTAAAACTTGAAAATATTTTCTTCATGATTTGATGCTGCTGTTAGAATGTGTTATTTAGTCAATGATCAATATCATAACAATTTGTTTAGTGGTTTAGTCATGAAAGGGTATCAGAGAGACAGCATTGCTTTTGCATTTGTAATATTACGAAGTAAATAGTCACTAAACTCCATTTGAAATAAGATTAGACATTTAAACAAACCTATTTTACAGTCAGTTCAACCGATTCTGACTTCTATGCCGTAGGCCTAAGGACGGCATTAAAAGCAAAAAAGTAGTTACAATACCAACTGTTTACTGCAGCTGCCATTTGTTATGCCACTAACGCAATAGAAGTCACAATCGGTTGATCGGACTGTAAAAAAGTTTTTAGTTAAATGTCTAATCTTATTTCAAATGGAGTATAAGTATAGCATAGTATTGATAATAAGAGCACTATAATCACCAATATGAAATTCTAATCATGGTTATTTAATGCTCTTTTACCTTCTCGCCTGCTAATTAACAGTTATTTTTTTTTCTGCTATTAATGTACAAACAGTGCAAATATAATTGTACCGAGCTGGCAATAATTTTCAGCTGTATACACAAAATTTTGCATATTGTATTTATGATATATTTATGCTTGTATACACTAACACTAGACAACAGATACACGGTGGTAAACGGACGGACGTCGACAGCACATGACTCTGAAATTTTTTCAAAACAATATCTGTTATTACCTAGAAAAGATTTCATAAGCAGTCAAAATGTATAGAAATAGAACAGCAAATAAAAAAATAAATCAAATAAATGATGCAATGTCGAAAATTGTGAGTGTTGAAAATTCAACAGCACATTTAGCCATTCATTTAAATGTCGCCTAGTGGTAGTCAGAATGCGCATTAGTACTAAGTATAGAAAGTCATGAAATATTAAATAAAATAGTTGCACAACTGCGAGGCAGAAATTGTCAGTTAAATATATCCCTATCTTTTTCATTTTTGATTGTTATCTTTTACATACTTTATCAATTAAATGTGTGTTAACCATTATCTGATAATTATTTATATGAGTGCTTATTAGTTATTGTTTTTATTTATATACTCGTACATACATAAACTCACTCGTTTTTCCAATGGGGGAATGCTACGATCTTCAGATTACTTACATACCTACTTCTTTTGCTTTGGTTATGTTCATACATCTGCACCGTAATTGCGTAACTCACGATTAATCATAATCTGTTTTGAAACAGATGGTTAGATGGGAAAAATGTGTCTGCTCAACAACGTAAATTACCGCAATGATTATTGTTGAACTGTCAAAATGAAACCGATTATGATTAATCGCGTGTTACGCAATTAGGGTGCAGGCCATACGAGCACACCGGTCGCGACTACTACGAACTTGACCTATCTGAAGAATATCACCAATAAGGTCAATAATATGTCTCCGTAGGGCGTCCTCTCCTGGCGCTTCCACCCACATTTCCTTGTAAAAACCTTTTATTAGTCGCCATTCGTAATTGCCTCAACATGACCAAACCATCTTAGCATCTGATTCCCGGCCACCGTAGGCGCGGGCTTGCGGACGGCGAGTAATGGGTAGCTCGGTGTCTGGTAAGAACCAAACCCGGGTCGACGGCGCATTGTGTTCCACGCGCTCCTCAAAGAGTCAGCACCAACTGGTGGGGTCCGCAAGGGCCGATGCCTGCCAGGGGTGCGGGTTGTTCGAAAGAAATACCGCGGCCCCTGGCGCACAGGCAACTGAGGGAACATGGGTGGGTAGTCAGTAAAAGTCTGACACGCCCTCCTGCTCCACCCAGAGCGGGAGAAGTTATTTGATGATTTCCCACCCAAAAAAATAAAAAATAAACCATATTTTATCTGCTAAAAAAAAATTGACCACACACACATTTATTATAACATTAATTAGACAAATAAGGTCCATTTTTTATTCATAGCATTTTTAATTAATGAGAATAATGTACTGATAGCAGGATGCAAACATCCGTTATAATGATAGCAATTTATACACACTACAATACCCACCATTCTGATTCACATTAACATTTTGTGTTGGTTGCTGCGCAATTCGAAAGGCCTACGTGTATATCCAACAGTATTCATAAGAATTTCTTAAATAACCCATGACGCTCAGCAAACCAGTGGTGGCCCAGTGATATCGGCTCCGACTTACCCAGTAGTAGGTCGTGAGTTCGAACCTTGGAAGGCACTTATGTATTTCATTTCATCCACTTCTCTCAAAACGGTGAAGGAAACATCGTGAGGAAACCGGCCTGTCTAGGAATAAAAAATTCGAAGACATGACAACCTACCCACACAGGGCCCGCTTTGTGGATTATGGCCTCATCCCTCTCATAGAGGAGGCCTGTGTCCCAGCAGTGGGAACATTATAAGCTGATTATGCTCAGCAGTAACTCTTGCGACCACTGGTAGACAGCAAACCGACCAATATAAACTACATAAACAATTTCTTACATTTCAGGAAGCCATCAGTTCCGACAATGCAATGGTATCATA
Organism: Antitype chi; assembly: GCA_947359405.1. NCBI lineage: Eukaryota > Metazoa > Arthropoda > Insecta > Lepidoptera > Noctuidae > Antitype > Antitype chi. The sequence goes on from OX375836.1 coordinate 4,335,605, forward strand.
CCACGCACTAGGCGTCGTCGCAGGCTCCAGGAAGAATGACAAACTCTCCACCGTGAAACTGGTGACCCGACTCGCTAGGGCTCCACTCAAATCGCCCTACGCCCTCTGCCTGCTTATCCGTTTAGCGGCCCAACTTGTCGAAGACGACGATTCGGTCGCCGCCCAACCTTACATTGAGTTCATTGAATGCTGTCTTCGTCATAAGTCTGAAATGGTTATTTATGAAGCTGCTCACGCGAGTGTTAACCTTAGGAAGACTGCCAGAGACCTTGCTCCAGCCGTTTCGGTGCTACAGCTTTTCTGTGGGTCTTCGAAAGCGTCTTTAAGACTTGCTGGGGCCAGGACTTTAGCCAGATTGACGGCTAAACATCCCACTGCTGTTGCTGCTTGCGCGGTAGATTTAGAGAACTTGATTTCGGACCCAAATCGTTCTGTAGCTACTTTGGCAGTTACTACTTTGCTAGCAACAGGCGCTGAAAGCTCAGTTGATAGATTGATGAAACAAATATCTAGCTTTGTTTCTGAAATTTCAGATGAGTTTAAAATTGTTGTCGTTAGAGCTATACGGCGGTTGTGCACGAAATTCCCGCGGAAACATTCGTCGCTCGCGGCGTTTTTGGCTGGAATGTTGCGCGATGAAGGTGGCCTAGAATACAAGGCGGCTATAGCAGATGCTATTATCGCTTTGGTTGAAGAAAACGCTGAAGCGAAGGAAACTGGACTGGCACATCTGTGCGAGTTCATTGAAGATTGCGAACACACGGCTTTAGCTGTCCGTATCCTACATTTACTGGGACGTGAAGGTCCCAAATCGCGTCAACCGTCAAGATACATAAGGTTTATTTATAACAGAGTGATTTTGGAGTCTGGGCCCGTTCGCGCAGCTGCCGTTTCTGCCGTAGCTCAATTTGGCGCTCAAAGGCCAGAATTACTCCCAAATATCAGGGTCTTGCTCGCTCGCTGCCAATTGGATGAAGAAGACGAAGTTAGGGACAGAGCTATATACTACAGCGCGATATTAGATACTGGAGATCAACAGCTAATCAATGATTACATTGTAAATGTCCCCAAACCGAACCCCGTTCTACTCGAGAAGGCGTTACGAGACCATCTAGCGACGACCCCAGATGAGCCATTCAATCTACTGACAGTACCCGCTGAAGAAGAGAGGACGGAAAGCAAAGAGGCTATAGTTGAAATTGAAGTTCGGAAAACAATCCAGATGTCTATAGAAGAAATATACGCAGAACAACTAGCCAAAATTCCTGGCGTTGAAAGACTTGGACCGGTTTTCAAAACGAATCTTCCAATTGATCTAACGGAAGCGGAAACTGAGTATAGAGTTCGTCTTGTAAAACATGTTTACGCTCGGCATGTTATTTTACAATTTGAATGTGTTAATACTCTTAGCGACCAGTTACTGGAGCAAGTGCACGTTAGGTTGGACGTACCTCCGGAATATGAAATCAAATCCATCGTTCCTTGCGAAAAATTGGCTTACGACAAACCCGGGAACGTTTTCGTAATAGTCGAATACCCTTGTGCTTTCCTAGACAGTTTAGGCACATTTGGAGCTACACTAGAATTCGTAGTACGCGATTGTGATCCTACTTCGGGAATTCCGGATCCCGGAGAAGGCTACGCCGATTCGTATCCTTTGGAGGAATTCGAAATGGGTTGTTCGGATCAAATACGCGCCAGGGCTGGGTCCGATGATTGGGAGCAAACTTGGGAGCGAGCAGCGAATGCACCTGAAGCTAGCGACACTTTTGTTCTGTCCCAAAATGATATGAATGAAGCTGCTCGGGCTGTTTGCGATCATTTAGGCCTACCCAAGGGTTCTATTGTAGGGGACGCTGTGAAAGAAATTAGAGGAGGCGGTATTTTCAGGGGCGGAGCGCCCGTGTTGGTTAGGGCTCGGCTAGCGGCCGCTGGTGGAGGCGTCACCATGAAACTAGCAGCCCGATCCCCTAGAGAAGATGTTGCTCAACTGTTATTAGCTGCGGTCGGTTGATTTGTAGTGTAGATGTATTTAATGATTCCATGTCTGTGTATTTAATGTAGGTTTTTATTTATGTTTTTGTATAGTGTTTGACGGGTGATGTCAATGTTTAAAGTGAAGAAGCTTTGCTTGGCCCGCATAATACAGATATGTCATCGTGTCAAAATTCTTTAATATATTTTAGAAGACTTTTTATTTTATATTGTGCCTATTTTTACTACTTGTATTATTTTACTATTAATTTAATATTCCGCGTTAAAAATTACAAATATTACTTAGTATTGCCAGTAATTGCATAAATTGTATTGCCATTGACAAAAGTATTACAATAGCAACTAGAGCTAGCCGCTTTTTCGTAGCTACTCAAACTTGGTCGGTTTATCCATCCATTGCGGTTGTTCTGGTATTTATAATTTATCTCTAATTATTTAGTGTAATGAGCTGAAATTTTACATGTTAATAGCTGCATTAATACACGAAATATAGGGAAATGTTTTATTCTGCGTTTCTATTAAAAAGTCTCACAATCGGATGTCATAAAAAATAGTGGTCCAGTCGTAAATTATGCCATTGCTCATTAATTACAAAGAGCACATACATTAAACTTGGCAAGACATTGTAGACCCTTACAAGATACAAAAAAATGTTATGAGTTAGGCTTTAGAGTTCCTATTTTAATTATTTGGACCTAATAACCTTATTTTACTTTTACGTGTATATCTTCTGAACGGTATATTTTTTCGAAATTCTGTTTTCACACACTAATTACAAATTCAAAGCAACGGGCGTAAAAAAATTAAAACTCTGCACTAAACTGTTTTAAGTACATATATGATTTTCATCAAATAGCCAAACGTCAGCGCAGCGGAAACTTGACTATCTCCGGAGTTTAATGACACACAAATTTAATTTAAACATACACATTTACCTCTCGTTACACACTTATTATTTATATTTTTATTCATGTACGTTAATAGGAAAAAAAAAGTGCCGCTAGGATGACGTAGTTCCAGCGGAAACAGTTTTTGTTGAATAGCTCCTCAATGGTTGGATGCACAAATTTGTACTTACCATACACACGACACATACACTAAATATCTGCTAAACTGAAATGAAGAATTTCGTAATTTTTCCTCTGCGACTACGTACACTACTTAGCGCCGAGAGGTGAAAATCCAAGTGTTATTCGGACAAGCTGGGATGTACTCTGTTGCATTTTCAATGGTCGGTTTAACACCGAGAGTTGAAAATCCAATGGGCGATCTTTTTACGACCGTGCGAACATGTTCTTACTTAATATAATATATAGAGGTATGAGGAACAGGGTGTACAGTTCGCTCGTACTCTATGGAAAAGGGAGGATCCTCCGACCAGACGGGTGTCGTGTCTGGTGGGCAACTGCCCGACGGTTGATGTCGGGATGTTGTACCTATGCCAATCGCGCGGTAAACTTTAACTGCGCGATCTAGGAATTCTATGACGTGCGTCTTTGAGTAGTTCGCCTGTGGCGTTGTAGATGGCGCCACTTCTCTTTTTGCATTTATAGATATTGTTGCGAAGTATTTTTCTGTAGTGCCGCTACAAATACATTAGAAAAATAATAATTGTCATAATTCTGATTTGCTGTGTGCTCATAATAATGCATTTAGAACAGAATGTATTTGGTATTTACTGTAACCAAGGTATTAAAATAAAGTACTACGTATAAAAATAAAATAAGCATTTTTATTTACGTTCCTTAATTAACAGGGAAGGAAGTAAAAACTGAAAAGTTGTGTAAAAATCGGTTGTCATGGTATGGCATATGATACGGAGGAATGAGGAAAATGTGAGGAAAGTTTTTGAGTATGAATGTCGGGCTATCAGAGTAGGAGGAGACTAAAGAAACGATGGATGAACTGTGTGAATGATGATATGGTTAGAAAGGGTGTGACTACGGAGATGACGACTAACCAAATAAATTGGAGTAAGGGCAGAACAATGCTGATAATTTACTTTCCTTAACATAACGCGTGTAATCCCTGTAGGCGTAGGCAGAGGGCGAGGCGAGCCGAATGTCATTTATACTACCAATGTATTATTTGTCCCACTGCAAGGCAAACGCGCCTTATAAACAGAGAAGACACGAGCATTGATTACTACGCTTGCTCAAGACGAGTCGCCAACTCGTCTTTTAGACTATTGTTACGAGCTTGGGGTTCGTGACAATTAAAAACTGCCAATATAAATTACCAAAAATGACACTTTAATTAAACAACCTAATTACAAAACAATAGCACTACTGCTCACTCTAAGTCGCACTTGAAGATCGCTTTCGATGTTCTAGCATGTATCGCTTGTTCAATACTGCCCGGGTCGCTTTTTTGTTTGGCATCTCGCAGTTAACCTTGAGAGGCCGTGACTGTGGCTGCCTTAAGAATTCTTAAAGCCTCCAGGTAGGGGCGTAAATCTACTTAAATTACTAAGTGACTGCACGCTGAGGGCACCCCCTGCGGGGTACGGGGCTTCGGCTCAGGGAGTCACTAATGGGGGGGCAGCAAGTGGGGTCTGGATCAAAACATTTTAATTTTTATTATGAATCGGGGAATTGAACTCTTCTGGCGCAGCTGCGGTGCGGGCTGGCGCTTCAACGAGCACCGACGGTAGGAGGTCTGATCGTTAACTCGGGATCTTCGCGTGGCGTGAGGACCTTGGCGGCGAGGTCGGAATGACGGTTGTTTTTGTGTGCGAGCTATACTGGTGGCCCTATTGCTTTCTTGGAGGACAGTAATGGGGTCGTACTCTGGGTGGGAGAGAACATGTCTCGGCCGGCGGACATTACTAATCCTACTGGGGACATAAGTGGCGGCCTTCACAATCAAGGGATTGCGGTGTTTCTCGGCTTCAACAGGTGTCAATAATTAAGATAAGATTCAGAGACACCTGTTCATACCCCCTTATTAAAAACGCTCCTCAAAGTTAAGTAATGATCCAGGGGTGTGGGTTGTTCGAAAGAGATACCGTCGCCCCTGGCACACAGGCAACTGAGGGAACACGGGTGGGTTTTAGTCAGTAAAAGTCTGACACGCCCTCCTGCTCCACCCAGAGCAGAAGTTATTTGATGATTTCCCACCATCAAAAAAAAAAAGTTAAGTAATGATTAGCAACTGATTAACCATACATTTTTGACGTTTAAACATCTCTTAACTTTAATCATCGTTTATGAATACACCCCCATGGGGTTTCACAGTCAAGGGTACAGCGGTTAAAATATTATAGATCTTCCACTACACCATCAAGGGAACAGCCAAGGGTACACAGGAAACCGTGGCCCTGGCACAGGCACCTGAAGGAACACGGGTGGGTATTAGTCAGTAAAAGTCTGAGAAGTAATTAGTAAAATAGCTACTTTCTCGTTTCTATTCCATTATCTGTGCCTCTCATTTCAATGTTAGATAAATATCTTCGAAAGAGCAGCTATACAACGTATCTTCAAAACAAATACCGTCTCTTTTACTTAAAAAATTGTGAAGAGTGTAGAAATTATAGGATGTACTCAAAAATCTCTATTTCTGCTTGTTTTTCTGTACTTCAAGTATAAAAATAGATCGCAATCTCTGCATTTCCATAGCGTCTACGTCTCTACAGTTCTGCCGACAGAATGATCGAAGATGTGCGTCGTGTGCGTTGAGTCTGCGTAAAATCCGCGACGGATTTTTTGCATGCCATGCAGACATTTTGTGCGCCACAGACTCGATCGCACAAAAAGTGTGTCGTCTGCGCTGCACCCTAATGACACACAAATTTCATTTAAACATACACATTTACCTCTCGTTACACACTAATTATTATTTTAATGTATTTTTTTTCTTGTACGGCCATAGGAAAAAAAAGTGCCGGTAGAATGACGTAGGTCCAGCGGAAACAGTTTTTGTTGAATAGCTCCCCAATGGTTTTTTTTTGGGTGGGAAATCATCAAATAAGTTCTCCCGCTCTGGGTGGAAGCAGGAGGGTGTGTCAGACTTTTACTGACTCAAACCCACCCGTGTTCCCTCAGTTGCCTGTGTGCCAGGGGCGGCGGTATCTCTTTCGAACAAGCCGCACCCAGCTCCCCAATGGTTTGATGCACAAATTTGTACTTACCATACACTATTACACGACGTCATACACTAAATATCTGCTATAATGAAATGAAGAAATTCTAAATTTTTCCGCTGCGACTACGCACACCCATGACAACCGATTTCCACACAAACTTTTCTGCTATAGGTGCCATTTTCAGACTTCCTCTTACTCAATACTTTATTGCATTACTCATTTCTTAGCATAACTCGGGAAAGTACATATGAATGGAAGTCACAATGGTACTTGCCCAAATGTGAAACCAAGAGGCGATCACAATACTGTTCCCATTATGAGAGGCACAAATGACCCAGATTATAAATTAGGTGGGTATTTCAAATTTAATAATGTACCCTGGGTTTTGTAATAACTTAATTTAAAAGAGTGTCCTTGGAGCTTCTTGCCCGTTCTTCTTCATGGAGATCTACGTTTTGGAATGGGCAACTAGCTTCTTTCTAACTCACTGCCTTTATTATAATTCAAAAGTGTCTGTAACTCATCATTTCAGCCGAAAGACGTCCACTGCTGAACATAGACCTCCCCCAAAGGGGGCGGGGGGTTGTTGCCATAATCGCCACGCTTGGCAGGCGGGTTGGCGATCGCAGTATGGTGGTGAAATGCATAGAGAACGCTGCTGCACATTCTCTCGTAAGTCCTTTAGTCGCCTTTTACGACACCCACGTGAAGAAATGGTTTAACTGAAATAAATGCTTAGTTTACATTTTAGGTGTAGGTTAAGGTTTAAAAAAAACGCATACGCTTCATTATTAAATCTCTTTTTATTAAATCAACTGCTTAGTAAACAGAACTGGTATATCAATTTACCAAAACAATAAAAAAAAATACAATATCAAAACTATTGTCACTTACGATAAATTTATGCCAGATTTGACTTAAACGATAAATTTATGATTAATGACAGGCGAATTTAGTACTTATATCTATTGTTATGAGATGCACTTTTGCTTAATATGACACATTGAGTTTTTAAAGGGTTTTTGAGGGCTATGCTTGGAGTTTCCCTGCGTTATCGAATCAGGAATGAAGAGATCTGCAGGAGAATCAAGGTAACCGAAATAGCCCGAAGAATTGCCAAACTTAAGTGGCAATGGGCAGGGCACATTGCTCGCAGAACAGATGGCTGATGGGACCGAAAAGTTCTGGAGTGGCGACCGCGTACCGGAAGACGTAAAGTTGGAAGGCCACCCACAAGGTGGACCGGTGACCTAGTGAGGGCCGCAGGAGTCCGCTGGATACGGGAAGCACAGAACCGGTCGAAATGGCGGAGCTTAGGGGAGGCCATGTCCAGCAGTGGACGTCTTTCGGCTGAAATGATGATGATGAGTTTTTAAAGAGACTGTCACACAGGTATGAGTGTTCTACAAAAACTTTCTGTAAGCTCTCAAAATCCCACAGGCGATTTTTTTACGCGCACAGGATTTTCAAGAGTTGAAAATATAACTGTTTTTTATGACGCGGTGGGATGAATTGTTTAATTCTCAATACTCGGCTCACTTTCCGTCTTATTACACAACTCGATCTCACTTTATTTGGAGCCTTTAAAGCTCTGGGTCAGGTTTTGCATTACCAACTTTATTTCGATTAGGTTAAAGTTCTCAATATAAAAATGACAACAGCTTAGCACCGGACTAGGTTGTAAGTTTTGTAAAAAGAACTGTTAGGTTCCTATTTCAAAAATAGTTATAGATGGTTTAAGTGCGTTCATCCCGCGCGGGCTGGCATCGTCGAATTTTTACTGGTTTTCGTGATTATTTCATTAATTAATATTAGTCCGTACTATTATTTTTTCAGCCAAGCAATAATTTGTTGGTACTTTTAATTATTTTAAATAAAAACATTTAATCTTAATAAGTACTGCAAATATAAAATAATTGACGGCATGTCGATTTTTATAAGTAAATACCGAAATAACTGTACAAAAATTGCATAAAAACTTGTAAATACCAACGACTTTTCTAGTTTGATTTCAACTTAATTAGATAATCACGAAAAACACTTGAAATGCGACGTTGTTAGCCCGCGCCGAATGAACGCTCTTAAATTTAAACCATACCTTAAGGAAAACTTTGTTATTTAATAAGAGAGTACGCGAGAGTTGAACATCCATTGCGCGACAATAAATCGCCTGTGCGTACGTGGCCTTAAAATCTTTGTGCCATATCAACAGTCATGTACTGTAAAACTATTTTCTTAATGTCCCTCGGCAAACTTCGTGTTTCGTGAGTCGTCGGATTTCTATCAGTCGCTCTTTGCACTTAGTGCACACTGGATACTCTCAATCGACTTGGAAGTATATAGAGTTGTGTAATACATACTCTTTTAACTTAAAGGCCTAAGTCTCGTTTGGTAGCGTAAATGGTCACTTTATGAACCGTACTGCTCATTAACGGCTTGTCTTGAAGATTTGAAAAATATATGATTTTGCTATAGATTCATATAGATCATTTTGCCGAGGGTACTTTTTTTGTATGGTTAATACTTTTGCTGTAAAAAAATATTTTCCAACACGCAATATTTTGGCTTCTATTCCATACTCCTACTAAACGGCTTCGTTATTTGGAAAAAAAAATACACTGAAAAATAGATAGTTAGAGGTACCACAGAATCGCTAGAGCACAATTGTAAATTAATCAACATTTGCCAAGGAATATCCCCATTTTGAGATAAAGGCTCAGAGGTGCCCTGCGCGGGCGCGGGCGGCAGTCGTGCTTTAGCATTCAGACGGGAGATGAGGATATGTGCCTTAATGTAATTTATTTCAAAAATGGGAGGAAAGGTCGTTTGTATTCGGAAATGCGATGATTCCCGAAGGACATCAAGAAAATAGTTGTACTGCATCTCAAATGAATTTCTTTTGTAACTAAAAGTAAACTAATCTATTGAAAAAAAAATCTGTTTTAAAAAACCTTATGTCTTACAAAATCTTGTACAAAATTATGGCGAAAAAGAAAAAAAAACTGTATTCTTAAGAACTGAGTTTAGACCTTATTGCTAATCTTATAAGAATCACTTTGGCTTAAAGTTTTAGCTCAGTTTTTTTTAAGCTTCTGTTTATGAGTTACTTACAACGAGATGAATATTTAATATGAATAAATTGGTCTCATTTTTATAAAAAACTAACCAACTTTACTGATCATTGTCAAATTAGTTTTAATGAAATAAGTAATTACGCTACTTTACAAAAGTAAGTGTTTTAATCTTCTTTTTGTCATCCCAAAATTATAAGTAGCAGAATATAATTAAGTTATATTTTTGCTTGGCAACATATATAGGTTTACTTACACAAATACAAGCCGATGGGATTTTGCTTTTTTTTACGCACACTGTACTTCCAACTGTTTAGCGCAGAGGGTTGAAAGTCCAACAGTGTATTTTATGACGCGCTGGGATTGCATTCTGAATGCTCGGCTCAAACAGTCGCAAATTCAGCGCGCGCAAAAAATTTAGATTTTTTTGAATATTTTTGTACTTAACTTTAATTTTAAATGGCTATATCTCAAACCATGCATACTCTATATCACACAAAATTACATTTTTTTTTTAATTACTTTAATTAAAATAGCACATTTTAACTCAATTCAAAGTAGAGCATTGAATTGTTAGCTTTATATGGTATCAAGTATAGTCGCATTTCCATTGTACGAGGTCAGCCGGCAACTCAATATTGTAAATTCTACTCTACATCACATGGTACAAAGCTCAGATTCCTAGGATTCAGTTTCGTTCACAGTTCAGAAAGAGCGCAAATAAGTTTTCACTTCCATAACTACATCACGGCTGTAATCCCCTACGGGTTAAGCAGAAGCGTATAGACGGAGGTAGGCAGACGCATATAGTAAAGTCAACAAAAGAGATTGGTAACCAGGGTCGCCGAATACAGTTGAAGTTTATTAAGAAACCGGTGGATGTTTTCGAATGAAATTTAATTTGATAAATGAACTGTTGGTTTTCTATTAATTCAATTCAATTTTATTCGGAAACATCCATCGGATTCTTACTAAACTTCAACTATATACGACGACTCTGGCTACTTATATCTTTTTTCGACTGTACGTTTTGTACACCCATTTTTTTTATAACTAATAACAGATTTTATGTAAGCTGTTAAATCAACATTAAGCTTGAAGCGTCATTTTAATCATCATAAATTAACAAAGTATTTATTTTGGTAGTCACAGTAATTCCAGATTCCCATAACTAACCGATTGTTATTTAAACTCTCGTTAGTCAATATCAAAGCTTATACTATTTTTTTTTAACCGCGCGTCTCAGACATAAACGTATGGTTCAGATCTCTGAACAACTTAACTAAAAAAATATAAATACCGCTTTCCATATTAGCCAACGTCTCATCTTTCGGTGAATATGCATCCGAATATCTGAAGGCCAATTCTCGTAATTAAAAACGTTCAAAATCTAGTCGCAGTCTCATCTCAGCGACAACCAAATGTCAAAAATGTATGAAAAATAGAGGTGTTTTTGACAGATTGACACTGAGATCAGACTGTGAACGTTCTTAAAATTACGGGAATTGGCCTTCTGATCTCTGCTAATTATACTACTAATATTATTCAAAAATATTAAAATATCTTAAAGTTGAGTCCAAACTGTCTGAGTTGCTGGATAGGGCATCAAAATCTCCCACAGTAGTCGACACTATGGCTTTCAATGCGCTTTCCAATATAAGGGCTTGCTCCAAGCCTTTCATTACGAGTTGTCTGAAAAAGAAGTCAAAAATCAAAATCAAAAGTCATTTATTCAAACTAGGCTGAGAGTCAGCTCTTTTTGAACGTCAAAAAAAAATTACATAAGACAGTCCCCCCAAAACGCCCGCCCTTCACCACTTCCTAGTGCTTTAGCTGGGAAGAAGAAGTAGCGCAAAAAACTCCCCAGCAGCACAGCTGTCTGTTAAGTTAGAAGAACTTGATTCTATACAATAATACGTAATTAAAATTACGAAACACAAAAAAAAAAACATTAAATTTGCCATGTCAGCTAGCACACGCCAATATACCATCAAAAATTGAAAATAAAAATAATAAAAAATTATAATAAAACGTAAACAGAACTTCCAATCTAAATAAAAGCCTCCAGGCATAAAGAGCATGCCCGCTTACATATGCAATTCTGCATTATGCAAATATAGCTATAACTTAAAGTAACAAAAGTTAAACTAGGACCTCTGGACTAAAATTAATAAAAACTTAATACAATTAACAATAACAAAACCATGGTCAGCAAGACGACCAGTCATCACGAGCAGCACCCGTTCACGAGCATAACGCAAAGATCAGCCATTACCCCCCTCGCACATATTTGAGGGAAGGAGGCAACCCGAAGAAAGGGCGAAACAATCATACGAGATCACAGTCTCCTTTAAACTCCAGACATAATCTTGGTCAAATAATGTGAAGACCATGTGCATTGGTGTCTGCTAGTCTTTTGAAGAAAGAACCACACAGATCGAGTGGACCTGTCCAGTCATTGCACGCATTTATCAGTAATAATGCCGCTCAACTTCGAACTTAAGGAGTTCAACAATTCGATGAACAATACCAAAGTAAGGGCATTCGGGTAGGCCGCACAAATTACTGAAACTGCCAGACCATGGATTAAAAAAAAAAGAAAAAATAATAATACCCACATATTATTCACATTCACAATAATAAAACAATAAGTATAATACCTACATACTTTATAAAGTAAATTTACATGTCATTGTAAATATAAAATTCAATGTGATATAAATAATTAAATTATAAAGCGTGGGGTGCTTTTTGAGGTTTTTTTATAATCAATTAATGTCAAGCACCCCACGCTTTTTAAGGTGGAAGCGACAGGGTAGCCCGCGAAATTCAAATTTTGTTACGTTTTTTGCAATTTGCAGGTCAGTATCAGGTTGTATGGTGATCTAAATATGATTCGCGACCGTATCAAATAAGGCTTTTCAGAATCATAATCATTAGAATCAGCAATACAACTCCATAAGTTAGAATTGCCCTCAAATGTCATAATTTCATGAAATAATCATTCTATAAAGTAATATGAACTTATAGAGATGTATTGCTGATTCTAATGATTATGATTCTGTAAAGCCATATTTGATACGGTCGCGAATCATATTTAGATCACCATACAACCTGACAGTGACCTGGAAATTGCAAAAAACGTAACAAAATTTGAATTTCGCGGGCTACCTTGGCGCTTCCGCCTTAATTGAATTAAATTATTTTCTCCTTTTTTAGTTTGGTTTTTAAAGCGTGTTTTTTAGTTTTTTAAACTATTATTTATTTTCTATTTTTAGTTCTGCTAATTACAAAAACGTGTTTTTTTTTCCTTTTTTTTAATTATTGAATTGTCATCGGTCCTGGACAAGTTTACAAAGTTTCAATGAAATCTGACCGTTTAAAGTGGGTCAAAATCGCGCTCTAAGGAGTCGGTTACATACATACAAACAAACAAACATACAAGTGAAGCTAATATAAAGCGTGTAAAATCTGGAAATAATATTGGTCTGATCATGTGAAGACCATGTGGATTGGTTTCTGACAGTGGCGAAAGCACCATATAACACGATCCCTACCGGCTTCCTTTCGGGGATTCGCATCTGCAACTCTATCGCTATTAAAAAACGGCACGTCAATAGTGGCTAATATTGTCAAAAAATATTGTTACACTACGGGTATTTAATTCACCATAACATTCAAACAACAAAAACGGTTATTTTTAGCTTTGTATTACAAGAAAAAAAAAGTAAAGAAGGAAAGAAGAGGAAAGTCCAGAATCAAGTGATTTAGACGATATATCAGAATAATTTCATATAATTTTGTTTTTGGTTTATTTTAAATTACTCAATAAATACAGGAAAATCTTCTAAAGTTTAAGCGTTTTTTAATTATTCACTTCTATTGTACACTTACTAGGCATACTACATCTGTTTTCTATTTTATTAAGTGCGACATATCGAGATTAGTCATCACTGTCTCTATATCTCATGTGCGTTGCGAACACTAGGCAACCCGCCGCCTCACCCCTGTCCCCACTTAAGGCGCGGCCAACTAGTTCCGCGCGGACTATAGCAGAGAAGTCTGGTAGAATAAGACATGTTGCACCGACCACAAATAAACTGGGCGAAGAATTACTTGACCTTTTCACCGCCAGAGCGTATACGCATCGGCGTCCCTCCCACGCCAAGCTACAAATTCGGCGCTATTATTTTTTGCAAAAAGAATAGAGATTCCAAAATGTTATCGATAACCAATTAATCATTGCTTTTCGTCCCCTATTTTTTAAATAAAATATTACTCGTAACATCATTATTTTATTTAAATTGACTCTAAAATGTTGTTTTCTTGTCGGTATTTGCCTACGGTAGCGTGTTGGGCACGTTTTCATTTGTGGGCTTTACCGACGTGGAGGTCAAAAGCTTAATTATGTACTTAATAGGAAAAATAATAGTAAATTTTATATCCAGGGAATAAACGAAGCCATAATATACCAGAGGTGGTTGAAACAAACAACAATGAAACCAAGGGTATATTAAGTTAGCGTTTAGTCTCGAGGTGCAAACTGTACTTTTCACTTTGAGTGCGAGAAAAATAGTCAATTTAGTAAAATATAACTTAATAAAATTATAATCACAATATCTATTATGTCTTTTGCTCTTTGCTCGACATCACACTCTTCACCAAGGAACATATATAACACAACTGTCACTGGACATTCTTAATAAATTTATTTAAAACCGAACAAATTTACACTCCACAAAAATTCAGAAATTTTCGCGGTCATTTTTTTCTTCTAAACCGGTCACAGATTAACAATTTAAAAAAACATGGCGCCACCTTGGCAAAAACCATGGAACTAAAACTCTCAACATTTTCGCAATGAAGATGGTCCACACTCCACAGATAATAGTATATTTCCTGGCTGTTTGAGTATGCCTATGTCACATGAAGGAAATTAAAAAACGAATTACTTTTCACTCCCTAGAGACTAAAGTCCCACTTCGTAGGGCTATATTGGCGTAATTTTAGAGCATGAGAAGTGAAAAATAAACTTGTATTACTTACTTATATCTTGTCATTCTCTTGTCTGTGGTCGCTTCTACGCCCGCATTCCGTAATAACATCTTTAATGTTGTGTTTTCTGCTGATTCCCTTTTGATAATACTGAAAAAGAAATACATATTTATTACTAGCTGTGCACGCGTGGTCGGAAATTATCCAACCGAGACACCCGAGAGTGTTACAGGGGTCCTCCCCTGTAACACAGGCTCCACCTAGCGGGGGGGGGGGGGGGGGGGGCATGATCAAATTTCTGTGCACTTGTAAGTCCTAAGCTGTAAATGGTGCGCATAACTACTTTGTAATTTACTTATAATTTTTTACTATGCTATGTTTTGACGGCTTTATATTTTTTTGATACTTAAATTACTATTAATATTCCTTTTTTTTATTGTTAACAACGCTAGTCTTAAAATTTACCAAATCGTCTCACTGTGCATCTGTGGGGAACGTGGTTGATTTCACATTAGTATCATTTCTGTGTCCTATCTTTTGTAATTCTTAATTTGTAATTGTTTGTTTTCCCCAATAAAATAAAGTTAAATAAGATTATACTGACCTTTTTAATAGTTGTATGATAGTCCCCATGCGTTCCAAAATCTTGCTAGCTTGGCTGTGTAGAGCGTCCTTCCTCTTAACAGATAACTCAGTCGCACGAATTTCGTCAATGAATGTTGTACTGAAAAATATTGATATAATGATACAGAGTAAAATTATGTTAGTTGGCGGAACTCCGCAGATGACTGATCTGCGTAGCCTCTATGTTGGGATCGCCTTCCAGTGTAACCATATATGGGGCCATTCAAGTATTACGTAAGCAGTTTTTTAGCAATTATTGACCCCCCCCCCTCCCCCTCGTCAGCAAAAGTAAGCAAAGCTCTTACTCCCCCCTCCCATGCTCACGTAAACATTGGTAGCAGACACCTAACGTGTCTGCTCACTTTCTTGTGATTTTAGTATATTGTCATCGTTTTCTTCGAGCCATTCATAGACAAGTAGGGTTGCCATATGTATTCAAACCAAAATTGACAAAATTTTGTAGAAAATCCAAAAGTTAATAAATAAATTCTGCTGACATAATCACCATCCAGACCCCCATCCCCCATGTCATCAAAAATAAGCAAAGCAAAGACCCCCCCGCCCCCCTGTAGTGCTTACGTAATACTTGAATGGCCCCTATGGCTGAATACCAGTGTTTTACATGGAGCAACTGCCTATCTAACCTCCATACCCAGTAACTGGGTACCCCATGATAAGACTGGTTGTCCGACTTTCGGGCTTCTGACGACCCGTAACGACTATCAAAGATCTAAAAATGACAGCCCGGACCAACGGCTTTACGTGCTTTCTGCTATATCTAAATATTACTTAACAAAAAATGTTATTTGATTTTTTTTTTTTGGGGGTTGCAAAGGCAGTTGGCAAATGCAAAACCTGAAAATATTGTCAATTAAATTAAAAAGACGACCGCCATTCGTCCGACAGTTAAGCTGTCGGCTGCAGGATAAATCAGTAATTGAAAATATGTCATTGACAGCCTGTCATATGGTTCTGAATAGCTATGCTGATCTCCACAACCCAGTTACTGGGTAACACGGTACTGTAAAGTTTTGTTGCTTATAGAATGCAACCTTTATGTTAATACAGGCCGGTAATGGAATGACTGTCACATTTGGATGATGATTCTAGGAAACTATCCTTAAAAGAGAATAGGATATGGTTTATTCCGAAGATAATATAATTGATTGTATTAGGCGCGGCCTTATTATAATATAATAAACCTCTCTCATAATTTACGTGGAGTCACGTGTTAAACTCTATTAACTATTTTATTTATAGTTAGATCCCCTCGATCCCAAGACTATAGTACTCATTGGCAGGATTTGTTGATCTTTTCTTAAGACAAAACAGGGGCTTAGAAATCTGAAAAATACTTACACAAATGTATGAATAGCTTTGTAAGTAGTACTCAATTCACTCAGAAATATCTTGATTATAGTATGAGCGTCTGTGCTTTCATTTTCAAACCCGGAATCGTTTGTATTATCATCTACAACGATTGGAGCTGTTTTTCCAAAAGCATCATTATATGTCTCGGAATTATCAAGATGCGTCCCGGGATCATTATTCAAAATATTCGAATTTAGCGGATGTATTTCGGAATTTTCAATATGTATTTTGGAAGTTTCGTTCTGGGAGTCCTCAATTTCCGTGTAAGTGACACTTTCAACTTCAGAATTAACTTTTTCTGTTTTCTCTTTAATCTGACCATTTTTTTCATTATTTTCTGGTACAGAATTGAAAGAACGACTGGTATTTTTTTCTGAGAATTTCGTCTCTTTACTTTTGTTACTAGAATTTTCTGCATGTTCTAAATCAGTTGTGTTATTGTTATTTTTAGAATCAGAGCTCGAGGATGTAACGCAAAAATCTTCTAAGGTACACAATGGAGTATCTAGTCCACAATTATTATCTTTCAAATCATTATTTGTTTTAATTTCTTGGGAATCATATTTTTTTTCGGAAATGATGTCATTTCCATCTACAGGAGGTCCGTAAATATCTGAATCAAGCGGTTCTTTATTTTTGTTGACTTTCTTTTCAAATTCGTCCATTTTTTTTATGTTTCTTATAACTAACGGTCCACCTTTTTCAGTGTTATTTGAAAAAGTATTCTCGTGAGTTGTATAATTAAATTCATCATCATCACCGTTATCTTTTGATTCCTTATTCTGTTCCGTCTCTATATTTTCAACAAGTTTCTTCAAAGGTACATCTTGGCCATTTTTATTTTCATCAACAAAAGAATCTATACAATTTTGATTATTTTCGTTATTGCCCATTAATTTTGTATGATTGTTTCCATTTATTTCTACAATTTCTGTAATTTCGGGTTTGTTGGTTTGATTATTCTCGAGCTGTCTTGTAAGTATTGGTTCGTCTTTGCTCGTATTGGCCAAATTTTCACCCAAAGTATTGTTAGACATAAACATTACTTTTTTATTGTCTATTTTGAATTGATCCAAATTTTTGCCTAATGTTCTAACTACTTTGAAATCGGTATGCTGAAAAAATATATCAAAACATTGACAAAATTATTACAATCATGACACCACGCTTGTATTCACCCCTTCACTAAATACAAACATTCTCTCGCGTCCGGCCCTGGTGCAGGCCATGGTACGGAGCGAGAGTGAATGGTTAGCCGTCACCTCCTTCTGCGAAGCAGTAATGCTCGCGAAGAGGGAGGCGGCGCACGTGAGGGAGAGGCAGTATATGCGCCCTCACGGCCGTAGTCGCCGCGGGAGAAGCCCTGGGCGTCGGGAATCCCAGGCTGATTCCCGGCCACCGTAGGCGCGGGCTTGCGGACGGCGAGTAATGGGTAGCTCGCTGTCCGGTAAGGACCAAGCCCGGGTCGACGGCGCGTTGTGTTCCACGCGCGCCTCAAAGAGATGTCAGCACCAAAGGGTGGGGTCTGCAAGGGCCGATGCCTGCCAGGGGTGCGGGTTGTTCGAAAGAGATACCGTCGCCCCTGGCACACAGGCAACTGAGGGAACACGGGTGGGTTTTAGTCAGTAAAAGTCTGACACGCCCTCCTGCTCCACCCAGAGCGGGAGAAGTTATTTGATGATTTCCCATCCTCAAAAAAAAAAAAAAAAACTAAATACAAACATCATCAGCATTTAACGTTCCCACAGCTGGAATACAGGCCTCCTCTCCGTGAGAGACAGTGGGCTGGAATCCAGCACGTGGGCCCAGTATGGGTTTTTAGATGTTACATGTCTTCGAATTTTTGGTTCTAGTACATGCTGGTTTTCTCACGATATTTTCCTTCACCGTTTTGAGAGCTCTGGTGATGAAATAATTTACACAGAGTAAAGCGCCTGCTTGGGTTCGTACCTACGATCAACGGCTAGTAAATACCGACCGCTACCACGGGGCACTAAACTAGGCATGGTCACAAATATTAATGGTATTGAATACCGAATATTCGGTAACGTACTAGGCCGAAAGCCGAATATCCGTGAGGTAAAACATGTGTGCGTACACTTGGCAAGTGACAGGGTACGACCTGTGTCATTACGGTGCGTGTGATAGTGACGCTTCCGGCGTATCTATATATATAAATAAAAAGAAAAGTCCTGACTGACTGACTGACTCATCAACGCCCAGGCCAAACCCTTGGACCTTGAAATCTGAAATTTTGCACAGATGTTGTGATGTGATTTTTCGAAATTCAACCTCTAAGGGAGTTAAATTGGGGATGAAAGTTCCGCGCGGGCGAAGCCACTTGCAAAAAGCTAGTTTGTTATATTTGCGAGTAGATCGTGCCATGAGACGCGTTATTTAACAACTGTTTGCCTAGATCAGACGGCAGACCCTTACAAGTGATGCTCAGCAATCGCTGTACAGTATCCAAGCCTGCCTGAATTCGCTAAGATTTATCTACCGTCTACCGGCAGTAGTTTATAGTGAGAGGCAAATATTAGAAGCGGGTATAGTTTATGAGGGAAACTACAATCATGTGCACAAATACTTAAAAAAAAAATATTCATTGCAACTTGATAGATTATACAGTGATAGGAATAGGTAGTGCCTATTAGCCTAAACTTCGAAGAACAGAGACAAGAAACGGAGACTTCCTTAGGACTAAATTATTTCCGGCACATCTGTCTCGAAATTTCGAGACAACACTTAAATACATTTAAAAAAATGTGTTATTTGGAATAAGTAATTCGTCTATATTTATCTTAAGTTTGTCTATAAATGTGATAGTTTGTATGGATGTCCATTACTCAATTCCACTGAAAATGCTGATTTTGGTAGTGATTAAGGTGTGGAATAGCACATATGCTACTTCCTATTAAAAAAAAGTATAGTTCCCATGGGATACAAAAACAATAGAAAAAAAAATCAGAAAATTTTATGGTTGTAACGACTGTGTATGTTATTATTTTATTATGATATATCTAGTCGCAAACTTTAGGTAAATATAGACGAATTACTTATTCCAAATAACATTTTTTTTTAATGTATTTATGTGTTGTCTCGAAATTTCGGGACAGATGTCTCGGAAAAATTTTAGTCCTAAGGAAGTCTCCGTTTCTTGTCTCTGTTCTTCGAAGTTTAGGCAAATAGGCACTACCTATTCCTATCACTGATTATAAGTATAAAATGTAAGGAACGCAAATATATTTTACAGTTATATGTGCATTTATTTCATGAGGCAACGGTGCATTTTTGGCGGTTTTTCGTGATTATTTCATTAGATACAAAAAAAAGTAGACGTTTGTGCAGCCATGCACTAGATCGTGAGTATTTTCAAATTTGTATGCTATTTTTTTTTGCAGTTACTTTGGTATTTACTTATAAAAATCGACTCACCGTCAATTATTTTCTATTTGAATTACTTAGTACGATTAAATGTTTTTATTAAAGGGTAAATGTTTAGAATAATTATAAATACCTACGATCTAGTGCTTGGCTGAAAAAACAATAGTACTTTTGTTTGTATTTAATGAAATAATCACGAAAAACGACTATAAATGCACATTGCTCGCAGAACAGATGGCCGATGGGGCTGAAAATTTTTGGAGTGGCGACCGCGCTCCGGAAGACGTAAAGTTGGAAGGCCTCCCACAAGGCGGACCGAGGGACCAAGATGAACCTTGTGAGGGCTGCAGGAGTCCGCTGGATGCGGGAAGCACAGAAACGGTCGAAGTGGCGGAGCTTGGGGGAGGCCTATGTCCAGCAGTGGACGTCTTTCAGCTGAAATTATGATGATAACTATAAATACGTTGTTGCCAGCCCGCGTGCAATGAACGCTCTTAAACATTCAGCCGGATGGTACGCAGAATTTGGCGTAATACCGAATATTAAAAAAGGTTAGCCGAATACCAGATAGTAGCCGAATATTTGTGGCATCATTATTAACAATTACAAATGATATAAAATAAACTTACATTCTCAATCGTATGATTTTGATCGTCCGAATCATCTTTGTATGTTTCCCACTCTTTAAAATGTTTCTTCAGATAGTCTAATACGTAAGATTTATTTTTGATGACTGAAAAATAAAAAAAATATCATTTAATTACATAATTTTAGTTCTAGTAGAGTTCAAAACTTGATAATAACTTAATATTCTGAATTCAAGTTAAGGTTTTAATAAAATCCTATTTAATTGTAACATAGCATAACGCATTGGTCTGTCCTGCATAGGGAATTATCACAAAACTGAAAAAAAAAGAAAAGAATATATTGTAGTTTCTGTTGTTTTTGTTTTTTTCACTTGCATAAAGATTTGGATTATTTTTGTATTTTTTTTCTTCTTACTGAACAGTAGTGATTGGATCAATCGATCTTAATAAGTGTTCATTTGTATTTGTATGTCGGATATAAGTAACAATAAACTGTATTCATGTAACAATCTATCTAAATAAGTTAAATCTGTTTTGTTACTTCATTTCCTACTCCTATGTTTAATGCATGCCGTGGCAGCCTTTAATTAAGGCTAAACTATAAAAATCAAAATCAAAAGTCATTTATTCAAACTAGGCTGAGAGTCAGCTCTTTTTGAACATATATAATTTATAATATTTTTTTAAGTGCTTTAACATGTATTTTTTGGTGTAAGCTTTGTTGGTTGTCCTTAAATAAATAAATAAATAACGTCTGTTATCCCCGAAGTGTTAGGCAGAGGCAAGATTAGATAATTTTATATTCGTCCAAAACATGAGTACACACATGGCATGCAAGATTTTACATACAAGTGGCATGCAAGATGTTACATACAACTGGCATGCAACATATTACATACAAGTGGCATGCAAGATGTTACATACAACTGGCATGCAACATATTACATACAAGTGGCATGCAAGATGTTACATACAATTGGCATGCAAGATGTTACATACAAGTGGCATGCAAGATGTTCCATACAACTGGCATGCAAGATATTACATACAAGTGGCATGCAAGATGTTACATACAATTGGCATGCAAGATGTTACATACAATTGGCATGTAAGATGTTACATACAAGTGGCATGCACGATGTTACATACAATTAAATCAGTCTTGTCACGTAGTATGTGTAGCAAAACAAAAATTGTTGTGTTGCATTCCACAACTTTCTTAGACAAATCCTTTTCTGTTTAGGCTGCTCGTTTGTGGAATGCATTGCCAGTTCAAATAAAACGCGGGCAATCTTTACCTATGTTCAAGAGACTCGTGAAGGAGCATTACTTGTTATTGTGATTATCTGTAGTAGTCATTTATTTTCTTTGCTTTTATATTTAGTATGTATGTATATAAGTATCTATTATACAGCATATATATCTATGTATATATTATAGTAAATAGTGCCTATATTATGTACAAATTACAACCCCATTTTTATGTCCACGCAATCACTGTCCATTCCAAGGTTGCTTGGAAGATCCCGCAGAAACCGATAAGGCCGCCCATTGTATGTTTTTAGTTTTTAAATGTTTTATTTTTGTTATGTATTTTCTAGTGTACAATAAAGCATATATAAATAAATAAAATAAATAAAGCAGTAGGAAAATGTTAGTAGTTCGTGAAATAACAAAATAAATTCAGTTTTTTTAATCTGTTTTTGAACACCATGAAATAGTAGCCACCATGTTATGACGTCATACCGCTTTATAAACAAATCAACTGAACAACTTTGTACTTTGAGTATTTTCGTAACCAAAGTACTTTTTATTGAAATAATATCTTACATTCAGGAACAGCAAACCAACGATAAGTAGAATAATAACTCATTTTTTTAAATTATAAACAATTATCACCCAAAATGTCTGCACAGGAAACTGACATCATACCTACAGAGCAATATGGCGTCCACTGCGTCCAGCGCTTTCGTAAAATTACGCGCGAATTATGAAAATGTAAAATTTTAATGCATTTTTATGGCATTAATAGATTCATTAAATTATTGTGTTTTTTTTTAAATGGTTTATTAGCATTTTGGAATCTAAATGCTTCTAAATCTAAAAACTTAAAAAAAATGGGTGTAATACCATAATATGGTACATGTACTCACATTGAGGTCGGATTTCTTCTAGACCCTGATCAATGTCTGACTTGCTTATAGAAGAAGATTTCACCAATTCCGGGTCATATTCTTTCGTATTACTCTCTAGGGTAGTATGTATATCGTTTAGACGAAATTCTGTCTCTTTCAATACTTCGTTTGGCGGATGAATATTCTAGAATTGAAAAATAATATCATTAGATTGACAGCCAGTTGCAGAATCGAACTTTAAACTTTAAAGCCGTCATTAAATACTAATCTTCAATTAACTTGTTGAAGAAAGCAACATTAGAATCTATTTTATTGGTTCTTTAATTTTAAATAATGAAGTGTCAAACGAGACAATCTATCACAGTTTTTCAAAGTTAAAGCATTTATTTCAAATAGGCACATCAAATTCACTTCTGAATGTCAACATTTACATTAAAATAAAATTGATTCTAGTCGTAATAAAATAAGTAATAAGTAATGCAATAAATGGTCACCCGTCTACGGACCGACCTCGGCAAGCGTAGCTAAACATTATTTAAAAAATAATAGTTTAAAAAACTAAAAAAACACGCTTTAAAAACCAAACTAAAAAAGGAGAAAATAATTTAATTCAATTAAAAAGCGTGGGGTGCTTTTTGAGGTATTTTTTATAATCAATTAATGTCAAGCACCCCACGCTTTTTAATTGAATTAAATTATTTTCTCCTTTTTTAGTTTGGTTTTTAAAGCGTGTTTTTTAGTTTTTTAAACTATTATTTATTTTCAATTTTTTAGTTCTGCTAACTACAAAAACGTGTTTTTTTTTCTCATTTTTTTTTTAATTATTGAATTATCATCGGTCCTCGACAAGTTTACAAAGTTTCAATGAAATCTGACCGTTTAAAGTGGGTCAAAATCGCGCTCAAAGGAGTCGGTTACATACAAACAAACAAACAAACATACAAGTGAAGCTAATATAAAGCGTGTAAAAACAAATGTATTTTACGTACTTTTTTTAATACTTGAATCAAAAGCACTCCATATCCGAATATTTTCATGAAATTTTCTGGTGTTATGGACATTTTTGATTTACCTGGAAAACAGAAAAAAAAAACACTTTATTTTCTTTATTAGATTTTGTGTAAAGAAAGAAAGATTACCGTTTAATTGGATGTTTGGTTTGTGAAACACGAAATAAAAAAATAAAAAAATAATAATAATAAGTGTCGCTCACGGCTGCGGCTGCGCTAAAAAGGTTCATCTCAGCATTAATGCCAGACAGATGCTGTCTGACGCTGGTTTTCTAATGAACCTCTAGGGACAAGCGACGAAGAGTACAAACAGTTTCAACACACCTCATACATAATTTTTATAACTATAAAAAAAAATAGATAAACTAGTAATCATACAGGGTCAAATTAAATTAACTGGCATTACTGGCGACGGTTGACATACCGTCTTACCGTTATATTGTGAACAATGTACCTAAACCGAGCACTAATTATCAACTTTCTATTAATAATCACGATGGATTTACATAATGTAGGTAAAAAAAAACTAAAAAACATGCTTTAAAAACCAAACTAAAAAAAGGAGAAAATAATTTAATTCAATTAAAAAGCGTGGGGTGCTTTTTGAGGTATTTTTATAATCACTTAATGTCAAGCAACCCACGCTTTTTAATTGAATTAAATTATTTTCTCCTTTTTTAGTTTGGTTTTTAAAGCGTGTTTTTTAGTTTTTTAAACTATTATTTATTTTCTATTTTTTAGTTCTGCTAACTACAAAAATGTGTTTCTTTTCCTTTTTTTTTCATTTTTCTCAATTATTTTTGTAAAATTATTGAATAGTCATCGGTCCTCTACGGGCTGATTTTTTAGTCACCGTCCAAATTTTTCAGGGTGATAGTACCCGTTAAATTGAACAACTTTCTCCAAGGAACATGGGTCGAAATATGAAAAAAAAAATCGGACCTCCCATACAAAATCGACCAGCTAACTATTGATTTTGCATGGGAGGTCGATTTTTTTTTTCATATTTCGACCCATGTTCCTTGGAGAAAGTTGTTCAATTTCACGGGTACTATGACCCTGAAAAATTTGGACGGTGACTAAAAAATCAGCCCGTATAAGTTTACAAAGTTTCAATGAAATCTGACCGTTTAAAGTGGGTCAAAATAGCGTCCAAAGGAGTCGGTTACAAACAAACAAACATACAAGTGAAGCTAATATAAAGCGTGTAAAAAGAATCGTGCACGTAACATGAATATGCGTGGGACGGCGACGGCACCGAGTCGCTTAATGGTAGCAGACATTCCTGATGGAGTGTACCTATAGAGACTTAAAAACACCACGACCAATGAGGATATTAAGGAGAATATACTGTAATTGGGTGAACAATGTATGGATGTTCAAATATTGCCTCTGAGACAAGAACTTCCGTTAATTTAAGATTGTTGTACCCCAGCATAAGCTCAGTACATTTTTAAGTGCGGATTTCCGGCCGAGTGGGATTATTTTCAGCCGTTTTGTGAGCGTACAATTAACGTAAACAAATCATCAGAAACATAGATAGTACAAGTTCAGAGATAGTATTCTTATCATTTAATTGCAAATCTTTGAAAAGATCAATACAGCAATTAAGGCACCTATGTACCGTTACAGGAAACGTGGCTGCTACCTCCCGACCTGGATTTTCTTCACAATATTGATAAGGAATTTCGCTGTACAGCTAAATCTTCGGTCGATACCTCCGCCAGAATCCTAAGCGGAAGACCTTACGGTGGACTAGCATTGATGTGGAAGAAACAGCGGTTTCCGGATGTGACTATTTATTTATTTTATTTATTTACTATAAGGTATCATCACAGCTGACAAAAACTATAACATTTTTAATTATTTTAAACATTACGCCAATTACGAAGTACTCAGAAAATAAGAAAGAAACAGAGTGACATAATGATTAATATTTCAAGTGTGTGTATGCGTGTACCTGTGCGATGTAGGTGCTGTAAATGTGTGTGATGATGTGTGTGTGTCTGTATGACTAAACTCACTAAATTGGCACTACTGAGTTAGCCGAGTTACCGGCGTTTGATGGAGTATTTGTATAATCTCGATTATTTGGATAATTGTTGAGTGTGGTATCGATAGGTTGATTGCGATCCGTGTCAACAGTGCCGTGGGTTTATTCTTAGTGTTTATCTACCAAAGGATAAACCAGACAGCTCAACTGAGTACACGGACTGTCTTGCCCGTATGAGTGCAATTATAGAAGAATCCGATGTATGTGCTGCTTATATGTTGGGTGACTTTAATGCGCACCCAAATGCGCCTTTGGTCGTGAATTACTGTTTTTCTATGCCGAGCAAAAGCTAATATGTGCGTAGGTATATAGTAATGTTAGGCTTAGAATCAGATAGGTATTCATTTACTAGTGAAGCACATGGCTGCAACCAGTGAGTGGCTAGACCACTGCGTAGTCACAGAGTCTGCTTGGAGCACTGTCAGGTCAGTCAGTGTTATTTATGATGTATTTTCTTCGGAGCACTTTCCATTGCGCATTGTATATGATGTAAACTTGTCATATTATGAAGCAGAAAAGGTAATTACAGTGTTCAAATAACTTTTGCACGTATCTACATGTACGTCCGTACCTCTCCCACGTTCTGTCTCACCCACTCATACTCACCATTAAGCACCCTCAAAACTCACCATCACATGATCACACACTCACTCAAATTATAGCGTTTTTCTAGTTTCATTGTTTTTATTTTCTTTTATTATTATTTCATTTTATTCTAGATTTGATTGTTATTTTTTGTTTAATTTTGATACTTCAATTTTAATTTTGATTCTTGATTTTCATTTGGTTTTATAATTGTGCTTTGAAGCAAACATACTTTGCATTCATTACCAAACATGTTTTTAGAGTAAATAATATACTGGTTAACCCTCGATATTGGTGCCCAAGATACAGGCTTGCCTAGTTTGAGGCCAATGTAAAATCTGTGTATTTTTTTTTTTGCAATAAAGTTTTTATGATTTATGTTCAATGCCGCCACACCCCGCCCAATCGGGGGCGGAGCCTACAACACGCAAGGCCGACCTTTCTCGCCCGCCGACCAATCAGCGACAAGCTGAGACAAGTGACGCGCGCGCACACGTCACAGCGAAGCCACCTGTTGCGCATATCGGTAATTTATCAACAGCCGCATTCCATACCGACCCATTAGCGCATAGGGGCCGGGCAGACCACAATAACATTGGGGTTTTCTCGGCTCCCAGTGGTCGCAGAGATATGCGGCCACCGCAGTTCGGCTTCACGCCGGCAGGCGCACCCGGGGAAGGAAGGAACACCATGACCGCGCGCCGGGAACAATAACACCATCATAGAGGCCGCGTTACGGGTCCTCGAAGACATCTTGCTAGCTCTTAGTAGGGGCCAGGACCCGATGCAAGCCGTCCTCACCGGCATGACAAAGATCATAATGTTAAGGAGAAATGTTTAAGCCGGTGATGGTGTTACATTGGTCACCATGCCCCCGACCAAGCAAGCGGAGGCAAGCGCTACGCCGGTTCAAGAAGATCGAACAGAAGATGGACGCAGACCCAGAGTTCGCAGCTGAATATTCCCGACAGATCGACAACCTCTTAAGCAAGGGGTACCCAACGCTGTGCAACGGAACAGAAGCGAGCGCCGTCTGCTGTTACCTGCCACACTTTGCCGTACAGAACCCAAACAAGCACAGGCTGGTATTTGACGCAGCGGCCAAGAGCAACGGTGTATGCCTGAACGACGAACTGCTGGAGGGACGGCATCGCGGACCGGACGGCGGCATCAGGGGCGTCGTGGTAGAACCGGCGTTTTCCGGCGCCCCGTGAGCAAGCTCATCGTCATGAAGATAGAAGAGGTTACGCGAGCTGCGCCGGGGGGAGAACTGTAACGGACGCCGAGCCTTGTGTGTGTTAAAGTGATCATTTAAAAAATAATAGTTTAAAAAACTAAAAAACACGCTTTAAAAACCCAACTAAAAAAGGAGAAAATAATTTAATTCAATTAAAAAGCGTGGGGTGCTTTTTGAGGTATTTTTATAATCAATTAATGTCAAGCACCCCACGCTTTTTAATTGAATTAAATTATTTTCTCCTTTTTTAGTTGGGTTTTTAAAGCGTGTTTTTTAGTTTTTTAAACTATTATTTATTTTCTATTTTTTAGTTCTGCTAACTACAAAAACGTGTTTTTTTTTTCGCAATTTTTTTTTGTAATTATTGTATTGTCATCGGTCCTCGACAAGTTTACAAAGTTTCAATGAAATCTGACCGTTTAAAGTGGGTCAAAATCGCGCTCAAAGGAGTCGGTTACATACAAACAAACAAACATACAAGTGAAGCTAATATAAAGCGTGTAAAAATAGGCACCACTGTGTAGATATTAAAGGTGTGAAATCTTCCGGGCTACCAGTTCAGTTAGGTGTACCTCAAGGCTCAATACTGGGTCCATTCTTATTCTTAGTGTACATTAATGATTTACCATTCTATTTAAAGGGGATCTGTGATGTTGTACCTACTGTTTGCTGATGATACCTCTCTTATCTTTAAAGTAGACAGGAATAGACAAGATTTTGACGACGTAAACAGTGCACAATCAAGGGTTATGGATTGGTTTACCACGAATAATCTAGTTCTTAATGGCAAGAAAACTAAATGTATAAAGTTCGTTTTACCGAATGTAAGAAATCTGGGACCCAACATCATCTTAGGTAATGAGGTGCTTGAAACTGTAGATTCGGCAGTTTTTTTTGCAGTAGATACCAAACTTCAGTGGGGATCATAATATATCAAGCCTAGCGGGAAGGTTCAGTTCGGCCGCCTACGCCGTCAGCAAAGTAAGACAATACACTGACGTTGATACAGCTCGGTTAGTTTATTTTAGTTATTTTCATAGCGTTATGTCCCACGGTATTCTGCTGTGGGGCAAAGCCGCTGTCATTCAAAATATTTTTGTTTTTCAAAAATGAGCTATTCGTGCAATTTACCAACTAGATGCTAGAGTTTCTCTGAGTTTTTTTTTTAAAGATATTGGTATTCTCACGGTGGCATCGCAATTCATCTTCGCTAACATCTTATATATTAGGCAAAATATACACTAAAACAGTGATATTCATAATATTAATACTAGAAATAAGGACAAACTACGTGCTCCCTTTCACCGGCTTCATAAAGTTCGTAACTCATTTGTTGGGCTTGGTATAACCTTTTATAACAAGCTTCCCCCCTGTTTCTTTGCTAGATTTACAGCTACTGCTACTGCTGATTTTAATTTTGTTTTTATTTTGTATATATTTATTATGGTTACATAATGCTAAATTTCATATAAATATGTAAGTCAAATATGATATAAATGGATTGAAATAAATGAATTTGATACCTTTGGCCAAGAATAATGTTTTTTTTTTATTCATGCGTTTTAGATATCGATATCCAACACGTGAGTAGAGTTTTGCCAGCTAATTTAATTTGACACTGTTTATACTCACAAACACAAAATCGTATGAAAACAACACGAACTTAGCTTACTGAAATCGATTCTAGTAGTCAATATGGTATTTTCCAATTTAATAAAAACTATTTTAATTTGAAGATTGGGACGATATATTTAACAGAAAAAGAAAAAGAAATTTTATTTATATCCATTTTCTCAGTTAAAAAACGATTAAAATCACATTTGTTTGCCGTTGTTTTGAATTTTCTTCCAAAAGGCTCCTTACGATGACTTTTTTTATCACGTGACATCGTGACGTCAGCTTTGTGTAACCGGCACCGGTGCAAATACTTAGTTTGGCGCAGTTTTAGAAGTATTTGTGCTAATACTTTCTAGTTTCTACCCATTAAAAATCTTGTTAATTATAAACTCGACATTCACTTGTTTACTTACCGTTAGATTCGTCTTAATTGTGAGAGTGACTCTGGGTATATCAAAATTGAAAACAAAAAATGCCGATTTTTGGCGCCATATTGTGTCATCAAAAAAATATTTTTTTCTCAATACCTATTGAGTGGGGTATCAAATTATAGGGTTTCATAAATAGGTCTCATTAACGTCAAAAATAATTATATTAACTAAAAACTGTGAAATAAAAAATTATAATTTACAAAATCAAAAAGTGAATTTTAATTAATTCTGTTACATATTTCGTCCCAATCTTCAAATTCGAAAAATTATTAATAAATTGGAAAATACCATATTATGAACAAATTACTTCCAGGACGTGCGTGGATTCTGTTACTTCTTGTAATTTTAAGGATCATTATTAATGTCGTAAAATAATTCTTACCCTGCGTATTAAGCACAGAATTTTCCAATAACGCCGATAGTTTATTTGTAAATTCTCGTATTTTTTTATGACTACCAAACAACATTTTAATACAATTTAATGTCTCTTTCAATGTCAATGGAGCTACAGTATTTTCCATACAAACGCAATTTTTCTGAAAAAATAAATTATATATTTAATAAACATAATAATAACATTGTTTCCCCGAATGGTTGGTACCTATAGGCCAAATCTGTGTGTATCTACTAAGATACACACAGATTTGGCCAGTTATGTTTAAGTCCCATTTAATAGGGGGCGACCCTATTGCCATCAACCGGACCCGAATCCGGACTCCGGGCTCCTACTGAGAAATTCCAGATAGGAATACCCAATAACATTTTGCACGACCTGGGAATCGAACCTAGGACCTTATGCTACCACTACACCAACGAGGACATGTTACATAATATCAAGTTTGTTTTAGGGTAGGCAGAAGCTTAGGCAAACTCATATTTAGAATGAAAGGAGATGTTTCAAAATGGGCCAGGTCTATGTACAGTAAATCAACAAAAAAAAGAGAAAAATCCGTAGAATTCGGAAAAAATACAGACAATTCAATTAAATGTATACTGTTGTGGTAGTGAATTGATATTTATCAATTATTTTTATAGACTTTCAACATGGTGTCCTACCGATTTTGCCACTATGTGCTTAAAAACAATGACAGTAAACCATAGATCATAGAAAGAGACACTGTCACAACAGTGTCACTTCAGTGTCAGTTACTTTCGTCTTGTCGTCGGTCGTGATTGTGTTCGTTTTGTTTTGAGTTTCTGGAGTTCTTTTTAACAACCTCGCTTTCGTTTATTGGATTTAAATACCGTTTCTTTCCCATCTGTTTACCTTATGCTGCAACCTCCACAGAAATAAACATGTCAAACGTCATTAATCAATCAAAATGACAGTTTACCGTCATGACGGTTTTTGTTGTGTGCTGCAATTTCAAGTGTAATTTCTTGTGTTTACCAGCAAACCATTTTAAAGTAATTGGACAATTTAGAACTATTTTAAATGATTTTCCCTATTTTTAATTATAATGTACAAGGACCTGGTCCAGGCTCCATACATTTTGGAACATCTCCTTTCTCCCATATTAACACCGACATTTCGCCAGTTAGGTTGAAGTTCTAAGCGGCGAGCCTATTAACATCAACAGCAAAAAACCTTGGGTCGGAAAAGCATCGTCCAACATAATATCGTTACGTAAGACAATATTAAAAGGCGCAAAAGATTTTTATTAACTAAAAGTACAACTGAGTCTTAGATAATAATCAAGTTTTGGAAAAAAGAAACTCAATGGCATACATGACAAAGTTCAAATTCCATCGCAACCAAAAACATACGACCTTTTTGTTTGAATTGCCACTCAAAAATCAACTTAGACCAAATAACGCTAAAGTAGATCATTGATTGGCAATGAATATAAATTATCTGAGGGAAGTCACACCTGTAAGATATGCAGTAAAGCATCTTCCATAATCTGCATATAACAACATATCCATTCGTCAATTCTTGATTTTATTTTATCCTTCATATTCCTATTTTTTATACGAAACCTTGTTAGATTCTCGTCTATGGAATCTATGTTTGTGCGCGTACCAAATTGGTCATTCGCAGTCGAATTCTCGAGCTGAACGGCTGTGTTTCGCGTTGCATATTTGGTTGGTAACAATGGAATTTTAAATACCCCTGTGCTGTCGTTCGTTTTAGGAATCTGATTATCAAGTGGGATTTTCGTCGTAGAATCAGTGTTTATGGTCTCCATGATTTTTTGTGTTCTTATCTGTGAAGGTTTTAGTATTTTGTTCTCTCTGGTCATTCCAAAAGATTCTTGTCGTGGTGAAGAACTCGTAGCTGGCTTAACAGAATTTTCTAAATTCGATTTTGATTCGAACATTTTCATATTTGCAATTGGTTTAGAGTCGAATTGATCGCTTGTGTTTTCAAAATTATATTCCAAATCATCTTTATGAAAACCATGTTTTGAAGTATTCGTTTTGGACACCGGCTTCTCATTAGGGACTGCCCTTCGAAA